>JAPDPK010000111.1:1236250-2472500 GCA_031772115.1 Heritiera littoralis | reverse complement strand
AACTCTTATTGTTTTATGAAAATATTTTCAGCAGAAAAAAATTATAACGGCAAAGTTTTTAAATTTCATAAACAATTTTATAAATTTGACTTGTTATGTATTCATTTTATCATATTTAATAAAATCCATCTTTACTAGGAGTTTCAAAATTTCATAGTTTATATATATTTTAATAATTTTACATCTAAATGCATCTTTTACTAGTTTATTTTGAAAATTGAGTTAGATTAAATAACCATATAAGTAGATAGAGTCTAGATTATTTGTTCTTTAGATATGATAAACATGTAGAATGACAAGTAGAGCAATACCAAAACATAAACAGCAATGAAAGTAGTGCATAATTTTAAGGTTGCATTTTGAGAACAACTGAAAGTGTATTCGTTTCATTGTAACGCATAATAAAATTAATGCTAGACTGTAGATTCAACTTAAAAAAGTCAAAGGTTTCAGATGAATTCCAAGAAGACTATATATTTCAACCATTCCAATAAAAGAAATTCCTTTGGCTAAAAAAAAAGGGTTTAATGAGTTTGTGAATTTAAAAATAATACACAAGAAAATCAATTTCTTTTCTAAAATTCAACTCATGGGAAGCAACTTTAATGAATTAAAATTAAAATAAAGGTTTGTTTTTTAACAAATACAAAAATAAAGTTTACTTTTGAATTTATAATTTAATAAATTGATATTAGGGATAAAATATTTAATTTAAAAATTAATTAAAGGTATAAACTTATATCGATCATTATTTGAACTTACACTTAAGTGGGATAAATTTTCATATATATATATATATATATATATATATATATATATATATATATATATATACACACAAACACGCACACATACTATTTTTAAAGGTCCTAATTAGTTGGTGTCATGGGTCAACTGACAATAATAATTCATTCATGAGTAACTGAAAAAAGAAGAAAAATAAAATAAACTTATTTTAAAGAATAAATTTAAGAATAAAAATAACTTCTAATTTGAAAGAAATAACAACCCGCTTAAAAAACCATCCATTATTCTAAAACACAATTTTTATTTATTTATTTATTTTTGAGTAGTACATATTTCATTAGAAGTTATATTACAATCAGCACATTACATTATACGAAAACAAGTAAATAATTATAACAAACTAAATAAATTAGTAAATAATTAGACTAATTCAAATTCACACTTAATAAAATTTGAATATGAGATTTCAAAGTCTCATGATCTTTTCTTTAACACTAAACCAAAGCTTCATTAGTTATAATTTTTATTTTTTTAAAATAAAATATAACTATCTTTTATCCATGTGGAGCTATGGTTAAATTAAAAAAAAATTAAAATCATATATATATTATAAAATAGAAAACAAAGGTAACACGTGTTACAATATTATTAATCTTATTTTTTTTTATTTAATCTCAAATTTTTATTTCCTTTTAAATTATCCTTTTAAATTATCTTTTTTACCCAATTAATATTCTGTTAATTACTATCACATAATTTTTTACAGTTTTTTAACTGACAACTCACCATTATCAAGATAATGCTAATATGGGTTCACAACTCCTTTTCCTTCAATTGAAAATAGACAAGTAATGAACATCAGTTTATTGCAAAAGTCAAAAATTTGAGGCGTTAATGGCAGAGATAGTGGAGGAGAAAGAGAGAACAATCTTAATTTCCAATTTTTTATTTTCTTTTAAACTATATTTTAAAACTAATTAATATTTTTGGAATTATCTATTTATCCCTTTTAAATATTTATTATTCAAATTTTAAACATTATTTAGTTATGCTATCAAATTATCTACTAATATCTATTTAAAAAAATTAATTAATTAATTAATTAATTTAATATTTAATTTTCACATCTTTATCAAAATTTTCATGATATTATAATATTAAACCCGTATTAATTTTTAAAATTAATATCTAATTAAATCTTTTATATATCTAATCAAATCTTTTAAAATTATTATCAAATCTATTTTAAATTATTTATTATCTAATTAATAAATAAAAACCCACTTCTAATAATCTTTCTATTTACTGTAAAACTACTCCTTCCACGTTTAAATATCTCTCTATCATCCTCATTCTGAATCACGTTCTAATAACCCTCTATTCTCCTCTCTCTAAATCTACATTCCAATAACTCTTTCTAATCCATATTGCAAAACAATTCAACCATCTCCTTCGGTTTCCTTGCTCCAGTTACAAGTTTGTACATTGTCATATTAGAAACATGAAAAAGGTAAAGTTGCCTTTCATCTTATAGAGTTCGTGCCTTTTAAAGTGACATTTTGGATTTTTCATTTAGGAAATGTTTTTTTTGGTGGTTTTAATAATTAAAACACATGAGTTGGATAATGAGTTGATTATTCTATTCTATGGTTTTTTTTAGAGATGAAATTTTGGATTTGTAATTTGGTTTTTTTTTTACATTTTTAAAGTTTAATGTTATAGCTTACAAATTTGGTGATCTTTCATGTTTTATGAAGTTTTAATGGTTGCTGTAGCTATTTACCTTTTCATATTTTCATTAAATAAGTAAAAAAAGAAGAAGTTAGCAAAAGATGATAGTTTCATATTTTCATATATTGAAGTAATAATCAGAAGATGATAATTTCCGTCAAACACTTGCAAAAACAATATGTACACACGATTAAGGTTTTACATTTTTTCATTAATTAGTTGAATTCTTTTTGTTCTATAAATAGATAACAATTATGTATGATGTAAACATAACTGCAGAAGTATAGATCCGATAGCATCATTTGAAGATTCTCAAAACTGAAGATTTTTTTTTCGATGATCGAACTTTTAGTTTTTAATTTAAGTGTTGGACGCATTTTTTTTGGATGTTAGTGTTTCTTATATTTGAATGCAACATTTATATATTTCATTCATCATCATTTCTTATTTATTTATTCTTATAAGATTTAATTACTTCGATTAAATCACGTTAATTAATTATATATTTAATTTTATCATCTAAATAACTAAATTGTAAATAAAATTTATTTTTTATTAATAAACACTTTTAAGTAAACAAAATTTTCGCGCATCGTTAGGGTCATAAACTAGTTACTATATATTAGATTATGATTTAGTATCAGTTTGTAATCCAACTCATTACAAACACCGGTACATCAGCACTTAATTAAAAGGAAACGAGAAAGTAAAACCAAAGTAGAGATATCAGACTAACACCTCCTTAACCAAA
Source organism: Heritiera littoralis (assembly GCA_031772115.1). Classification (NCBI taxonomy): domain Eukaryota; kingdom Viridiplantae; phylum Streptophyta; class Magnoliopsida; order Malvales; family Malvaceae; genus Heritiera; species Heritiera littoralis. Next base: position 2,469,271 of record JAPDPK010000111.1, on the reverse strand, counting down.
AAAAACTAAACACCTCCTGCTGCTGTCGCCTGTCGTTTGTGGTTTCGTTTCAACCTCAGCTTTTGCTTTTCCATCCATGGGTAAGCTTAATTCTTCTAATTCTCTTCCTCTTTCTTCCTTAATTCTTCGTTCAATTCGTCCGAGTAAAAACACCCTTTCTTATTTTCACTCTTCCTTTGCTTGCTCTTTTACTACCCTTGCTACGCACATCAAAATTGTATCTAAGAATTCCGTGAGTGTAAGGGGAAAGGAGAAAAAGCACGATTGTTTTGATAAGGTTGATGATGCCCTCGCTTTGTTTAATCAGATGGTTGAAAAGTGCCCAAGGCCTTCCATTCTGGAATTTTCTAAATTGTTAGCAGCTATTGCCAGAATGAAACATTATGCTGTTGTTGTTTCCCTTCGCAACCAGATGGAATTATTAGGAGTTTCCCACAACGTTTATTCCTTGAACATCTTGATTAATTGTTTTTGTTGTTTAGATCATGTTGATTTTGGATTTTATATTTTATAAGAAGGGTTGCGCCCCTAATATAGTTAGTTACAGCACCATGATCAATGGATATTATAAAGCTAAAAGGTCGGATGAAGCAATGGAACTCTTTTGTGAAATATCTCAAAAAGAACCAACCACTGATACTGTCACGTACAATACTCTTATACAAGTTTCGTGTCAATTAGGAAGATTTTCTATTGTAAATGATCTTTTCAGCAAGATGTGTGCTTCTGGACAAGTTCCAAATCCAATGACATATTCAGTTTTGCTGGATGGCTTATGCAAACATGATAAAATCAAAGAGGCATTGAAATTATTTCGTGCAATGCATAACAGTGGGTTGGAGCAGGATATTGTCCATTATAATATCCTAACTGATGGCTTGTGCAAAGCTGGGCATATTAAAGTTGCAATGAAATTATTTCATGGACTCTTTATCAAAGGTTTAAACCCTGATATTTACACGTATACTATACTGATCAATGGTCTTTGTAAAGTGGGATTGCCGGATGAAACATACCAGTTTTTCAAGGCCATGGGAGATAAAATTGTTTGCCCGCTAGTCGTTGTTATAACATGATGATCCAGAGGTTTCTTTGAAATGGTTATACCTCAAAGGCATTACAACTTCTCAAGGAAATGGTTGATAAGGGCTTTTCCGCAGATTCATGCAGTGCCACCTTATTTGTGGATCTCGCCCTGTGATGTAATCGATCAATGTTTTTTGGATATGTTTCACAGATTGAATGAAGATTGTCAATTTGAAACCATAAATTAATTTCTTCATAATCATTTATACTGCTGTGATGAGTTCAAGTTCTTGGAAACTAAAAAGGCTGTTTGTGGCTATTTTCATTTTAGATGATGTCCTTTAAGAAGATTCTCTTTTCAGATACTCTGAAGTGGAAAATCTTGTTAATTGTGTTAGCTCTTGCAGTAACGATCAAAGTGCTGCACATTCATTTGTTGTTGCTGTCTTTGGAATGGATTCACGTGATAATACAAATCCCAATGTGTTTTCTGCTTCACCAAGCAAGAGTCGAAATTATTGATGGCTATATTTAGCTTTGTCTAATTGCCTTGAAAACTTAGGTAGATTTTTCTCCTCTTTTTAAATGACATCAAAATCAAGAATAACTTAGTTGTGTTTGTTTCCTTTCTTATAAGAAAATGAATATTTAAATGTTTATTTTTTTTCTCATCATGGGCTCAATATGGTTGTTTGTCAAGTAGGAACTTGATTTTTTTGATAATAATTGCATCATTGATTAGTTTGTCATCGCCATGATAAATAACAATGTGCTTTCTATTTGTGTAGTTAACTTTTCGTTATTGGCCGTCCTACCTACGTCCATTTAATCTTTATTTCAATTAACCTTGCCCCGACCTACACTTGAGATGGCAACTGTGGAAAAGCTGCTAAATATTTGTGAAGATCCTGTAACCTGTAAAATTCCAGCTGTGTATGGCTGTGCCTTTCACCCTCTATCAAGATTATGTATATAATCTTCAAGATATAAGAGAAAGAAGAATTGTAGAAGATTGTAGTAGAAGAGAAGAGAAGAATAGAGGAAGAATCAAGATTGTTAAGAGTGATTCATTGAATACTGTAATTCATGTTACAATTGAGAATGATCTATCTATTTATATAGTATCCAAGAATCGGGATACTCTTATTTTCTTCTAGAGTAGTTATGTAAGTTATATTTAATTGAACTATTATAAGTAACATAACTACTGCTAGGCTGTACATCTAATATGCCCTTGTAAACCAAGCTCTCCCCTCCAAGCTGACTAGATTGCTGTACATGTAATATGCCCTTGCAAACCAAGCTCTCCCCTCCAAGTTGACTAGACTGTTGTACATCATTACCAGAACTTTGTACAGTAAGCTTAGAGCATAGTCGAGAAAAAGTAGATGGTGACAATGGCTTGGTAAATATATTAGCTACTTGATCATAAGAGGGGACATGACTAACAGTGAGTTGTTTTTGCAAGACTTTCTCTCGAACAAAGAACATATCTAGCTCCATGCGTTTAGTTCGAGTGTGCTGGACTAGATTAGCTGATAGTGCCACTGTGGAGAGATTGTCACACCAGATATGAGGTCTGGTTGGAAGCTTCAGCCCAATCTCAGATAAAAGAGATTGAATCCATAGTATTTCAGTAGTCAAATTAGCTAGACTCCTAAATTCAGCTTCAATGCTTGACCTTGAAACAGTTGACTGTTTCTTAGAACTCCAAGAAATGAGATTGGATCCCAAGAACACACAATAACCAGAAACAGACCTCATGTCATCAGGGTCTGCAGCCCAATCTGCATCAGTATAGCCAGTCAATTGAAGAACAGGGGAAGGCCTAAGCAGAATGCCATGATGAATCGTACCACAAAGATACCTGAAAATCCTCTTAACCGCTTTCTAGTGAGTGTCAAGGGGTTTTTGCATGAATTGTGAAACCTTATTGACACTATAAGAGATCACTGGTCTGGTGATTGTAACATATTGAAGTGCTCCTACAGCACTTCGATATTGTTGAACATCTTGTATAGGAGAGCCATCATTAGCAGAAAGCTTAAGAGAGTCGATCACAGGAGTTAGAAAAGAATTAGCTTCAGTCATATTGAATTTCAGTAACAGGTCCTTGATGTACTTAGATTGAGTAAGCAAAATTCCGTTTGAGAGATGCTTGACTTCAACACCAAGAAAAAAATTCAGCAACCCCAGGTCTTTGATTGAAAACTCCCTGTCCAGACTTTGAACTAGACTTTCTACATCAGTCTTTGAACTTCCAGTAACTATGATATCATCAACATAGACAAGAATATAAGTGCAGGCTGAGGCCGAGTGTCTGAAAAACAATGACTGATCTGCGTTTGAAGATTTAAAACCCTGTTGAAGTAGAAAACATTGAAGCTTCTCATATCAGGCTCTAGGTGCCTGTTTCAGACCATATAAGGCCTTATGCAGTCTGCAAACCAGTCTTTGGTTACTGTTTTGCACTTCAAATCTTGGTGGTTGGCACATGTAGACTTCTTCATTTAGTACTCCATTTAGGAAAGCATTATTAACATCCATTTGGTGTAGACACCACCCTTTGGACAATGCTAAGGTCAACATAATTTTGATGGTGGTAGGCTTCACTACTGGGCTGAATGTTTCACTAAAATCAATCTCTGGTTGTTGAAGGTATCCTTTAGCAACCAGCCTAGCCTTGTATCTTGCAATGGAACCATCTGAATTTTTCTTAAGTTTGTAGACCCATTTGCCACCAACTATGGATCTATCTGCTGGAAGAGGTACCAAGGACCATGTGCCATTTTTCAACAAAGCATTATATTCAGCATGTACTACTTCTTTCCACAAGTGGATGCTGGAGTGCTTGACTAATGCTAGTAGGCTCATTTTGATCCAAATCCACTAAAAACACCTTAGGTTTATAAATCCCATTTTTTGACCTTGTTAGCATAGGATGATAATTTTCAGTTGGTAATGGAGGCAGCCCCAAAATTGAGGTTTGATCATTAGTTTGTGAAATTGATGTAGGAGACTCATTTATTGAAGAAGTGGAATTCTGATTTTGGATTGAGGGTGAAAATGAATGTGGAAGGGATTGAGTTGACACATGATTTGGAGTTATTAAAGGAGGTGATGGAATTGAGCAAGAAACAGAAGAGATATTTGTATGTGATTTGGAAGAGAACAGTTGAACATAAGGATATTGTTCTTCATCAAAAATAACATGCCTGGATATAAAGAGATTATTGTTGGAGTCAAGACATTTGTATCCTTTGTGTTTAGAACTATAACCTAGGAAAATACAAGGAGATGATCTAAAATTGAGTTTATGTTTATTAAAAGGTCTTAGAAAAGGATAACACAAGCAACCAAATGTGTTGAGAAAGGTATAATCTGGTTTTACCTTGTATAAGGCTTCGAAAGGTGACTTTGACTTCAAGGCTGTACTTGGTAACCTGTTCAACAAATAAACTGCATAGAAAAGGCCTTAGACTAGAAGCTAAGAGGTAAGGAAGCTTGGGAAAGAAGGGTTAAACCGGTCTCAACTATTTGTCTATGTTTCCTTTCCACCATACCATTTTGTTGAGATGTATGTGGACATGAGTGTCTAAATTGAATACCTTCAGAATCAAGAAAAGAAGTGAAGCTTCTAAACTCTCCACCCCAATCGGATTAAAGTATTTTAATGGATGTAGAGAATTGTTTTTCAACTAATCGTTTAAAATGAATGAAGGAAGGCAATGCTTTACTTTTTGCTTTGAGAAAATATATCCAGGTAAATTTGGAATATGCATCAACAAAGGAAATGTAATACTGATATCCATGTCCTGATAAGTAAGGGGCAGGTCCCCATAGGTCTACTTGAATAAGTGTGAGAGGAGATTCATATGAAGTTGTAGAAAAGGAAAAGGAAAGTCTGTTACTTTTTCCTTGCTGATAATGAGAACAAACATAGCTTTTATTGATTTGATTTGGAATATTACAAGAGGTAAGAATTTGTGACACTATGACTGAGCTAGGGTGTCCTAAACGTTTGTGCCACATAACAAAAGATTTGGACTTAGAACAAGTACTTGCTATTGGAACAGAAACATTAGAATTATAGACATCTGACACAAAAACTTCTGGCTTGGTCTGATGTGCTGCAATTGATTCGTCGAGAGATAGATTAAACCTGTACAATCCCTTGTCAAGCATCCCTTTTAGAAGTATTTCCTTGGTAGTAGGGTCCTTCATAAGGCAAAAATCAGAGTAAAACTCAAAGTAAACACCATTATCTTTACAGAATTGAGATACAGATAAGAGATTCTTGGTTATTTGAGGAACATGAAGAACATTTTTAAGTTGAAAGGATTTAGAATGAGTAGAGGTTAGAAAGGATGAGTGACCAATACCTGTAATGTTGATTCCAACTCCATTTCCCATATGAAGCTTACCATTTCCATGATATTCATATCCAATGTTGAGATTCTCAACCTGATTTGTAATGTGATTAGTGGCTCCAGAATCTGGGTACCATGAGGAGTCTGCTATAGAGTCTGGACTTGCAATCATTGCTTCTGCCATATTTACTTGTTGTGGCTGATGAAAACCATTGTATGGTTGATGAGTAAACTGATTGCTTCTGTTGTTTGAAAAAAGACTCACCAAGATTAGGATTGAAAGAGATATCAAATATGTGATAACACCTATGGACAATATGTCCAATGTTGCCACAAAGTTGGCATTGAGGTTTTGAACACCCCCCCCGGTAGACATCCTCTGCCTCTGGCTTTTCCCCTGCCTCTAAAACCTTTATTTCCATCATTCATCCAGCCTTTTGTTCCTCTACCAAATTCATAGACAAATTTCTTTTGTTGCACAGCAAGATTTGCAGAGGATATTGAAGATTCAAGAACTGCAGCATTTTGTACCAATCTTGATTCTATTGCAAACAATAAAGCAGAAGTAGTCTTCTAGTTCGGCAGATCTTTCTGAGTTGACATAGCAGCTACAATTGCATCATATTCAGCCCCAAGTCCAAACAAAGCAGTATGAACCAGTTCAGAATCAGAGATCTTACATCCACATGATTGCAAAGTATCCCAAATTGATTTCACCTTAATGAGATAATCTTTCATAGACATATTATCTTTCTTGACATTCTGTAGTTGTCGTTTGTATTGTATAATTCTTGCATTTGTTTGAGAGGCAAAATACTCCTCTATAGCATCCCAAGGATCCTTTGTTGTTTCACAACCAACAAAGGTAGGCAAGATATGATTACTGATAGAAGAAAGTAACCAAGATACCAGTAATTGATCTTGCCTATCATAGATCTCAAATTCAACAGAGTTTCTTAAAGGAATAACCTGAGTGCCATCCACAAAGCCCTTCAAACCATAACCTTGAATGGTTGTTGTAACTTGCTGCTTCCAAAGCAAGAAGTTGTTATCTTCAAGTTTAACAGTAATACTTTGCACCCCTGGATTTATCACAGAAACAGATGATTGATTTATGACACCATTGGACTGAGATGTGGCTCCATTGCTATTCTCCATGCCGGCATCTGATACCATGTCAAGATAATGTATAAAATCTTCAAGATATAAGAGAAAGAAGAATTGTAGAAGATTGTAGTAGAAGAGAAGAGAAGAATAGAGAAGAATCAAGATTGTTAAGAGTGATTCATTGAATACTGTAATTCATGTTACAATTGAGAATGATCTCTCTATTTATATAGTATCCAAGAATCGGGATACTCTTATTTTCTTCTAGAGTAGTTATGTCAGTTATATTTAATTGAACTGTTATAACTAAAATAACTACTGCTAGGCTGTACACCTAATATGCCCTTGTAAACCAAGCTCTCCCTTCCAAGCTGACTAGACTGCTGTACATCTAATACCCTCCAAGCATTGCTGAAAGGGTTAAGTTAAAACTTCAAGAAACAGAATTACTAGTGATAGACTGTTTAGCTTGTTAGAAATCAAATTGCTTGTTCAAAGGAAAATTGCAGATCTGGATGAAGGTTTGTAAGTTCAATCTATTGCCCTTCAAATGACTAGCTGCATCAAATTACATGTTACTCTCCCAGAAAGTCTAATTATATATACCTTGCGTGCGTAGAATATTTGCAACAACTATTGATAGTAGTTAGTATGATGTTGAAGCTATGTTGCTTTTGGTGTTGCACTTATAACATCCATGAATCTTACTATTCACTCTTTTTTAGCATTGGTTTCCAGAATGAAACTTTTTACATCGATAGGTATGACACAAAGTAGAAGATGCACAATGGGATATTCATAAAAACCACTTTTATAATTTTAACAATATAGAACATTGTTAGGCAAACCTCTATCAGTATCTTGTTGTGCTAAGAAAGCAGGATGGATTCTATGGGCTCTGAATTTACTAAAGGTAATACAAATAGTCTCATCAGTCAACTAAACAAGCTTGTGATCCAAATCAACCCCATAGCTGTCTTCGGGAACTAATAGATAGCACTTTGCCACATGTTAAGATAGCAGCTAAGCTGGCTAATTTTGACACTTGCAGTTGTAGTAGGTGTAAAAGCTAAAATTAAATCGTCTCATTCATGGAATTTAGACATATATTTCTTGTATAACATTGCCTTTTGGCCAAAGAGATTATGAATTTCATTACTTATTCAATCTCCTGTTGTTAGAAGATAGTAGATGAGGTAAGAACTGTAGCTATTTACCATTTATACTTCAGCCTACTACCAACGGTGGTTTTTTACTGATGTTGGCTGTTATGTGCCTAATCCAAAATATTCAGGGATGGCTGTCTCTGATAGAAACAACATGTTGGCTGCTCTGTGCCTAATCCAAAATATGCTCAGTGATGGCTGTCTCTGATAGTTTCCTTCGTTGGTCAAGTTACATTTCACTAACACCTGATCTAAAGAATCGGATTCTACTATAGCTAAAAGTAGAAAGTGGTTTTTTCCTTTTATGCTTTTGCCCATTTCTTATGAAGTGGCAATGCCACGCCACCTATAGAAATTGTGGTTTGAATGATATTTGGCTAATGTAGTATTAACTTCTTTGCTGTTTATATCATGTGCAAAATGGTGAACGTGAACACCTTTTATCTGTTCGCTCATATTGTTGTTTTGAAGAAGATGCATGCATTGTACACGAAAGTTACAGTTGGTTATTAAGATACATGAGCATGAACTCGTTTCTTTCCCCTATGGATTGGCCGACGATGCTGGAAATCATTAAACCGATTTTATATATATATACACACACACACACACACACATATATATATATATGTAGGATAGAAGAAGAGGATTAAGTGGGAAGATGAAGAAACTACAAGAGCTTGTTCATAACCCGGATGAGTTAACAATATTAATCTATACTCGCCTTAAGATTTGAGGCGTAACAAAGATTGTGGACTTGTGGTTTTTGTATTATTGTGTAAGGGTTCTATTTGCAATGTGTAAATGTATTTTTGATTTAGATGACATATGTTTAAAATCTTCTTGCAACATGAGCTATGATGTCCTAATTTTAACTTATCTCCTAATTTACAAATCCAATTTTTAAACTTAACTAGATTTAAACATGTGTGATGCTAATTTATAACAATTTTTAAAAAATAAAATAGAATTTAAAAAAATTATTTTGAAATACAACTTGAATAATGTACAAAAAAAACTTGATGCATATATTAAATACACAAATTAAAAAATAATTTCAAATTAAATACTAATTAAAATTATAGAAAAATTGAATATCACAAATCTTAATTTATTTAAATAGCTACAATTTTAATGAAAATAATTCTTACTTCATTAATCATTAATAAATTATTGGTTAATGTTGCCTGTTTTAAATTGATTTATTTTTAAAATTTGAATTTAATGATTCCAAATTGATATTATAAAATTAATTAGTGTTGAAAATATTTATCTGTTAGGGTTTTTAAAAAATATTTTTTATAATAGTCTCAAACATTCAAGTAAATAAGTAAAAAATGAAAATAAAAATAAATTATTAGTTAAATTTTAAAATTTAAATTAATTTAAAATAATTAAATACAATATTTAAGAGAATACTCGTTTTAAATTAATAGATAATCCATATCGATTTTTTTACCAAAAAATTTATTAAACAAATAACATAAATGATTGACTATATAAATCTAAAAAAGGAATGAAATGACAATTGAAAAAAAAGATATGGAGTTTGAGTTAATACTAAAATATATAACTTAAATAACCCATTTTAATTTTTTTGATAAAAGATTTAAAAACTTTAAGGTAATTCCACTCAAAATATACAAATATTTTTTAATTTAAAAATAACATAATAAGTGATAACAGAAAATTCAAATTTTGAGATAAATTTTATTTGATTTAAATGAAGATAATACAATTAAAATATAATTTTTTAATTTTATATATTTTAAAATTAAATAATTAATGGAATAAGATTATTTATAAAAAATTAAAATTATTTTATTATTCCAACAGCTTTGGCTTTTATATATTTGATTAAGATATAAGATTATTATCAAAAACTAAATCTTATTGAAATTAGAAGTGTAACTTTTGGATCAAGGATTATGTGATTTTAACAAACAATTTATACTTTAACAATCAAAAAAATTTATCTCGCCACAACGTCATGTGTTCATATAAAATACATGTCTTTTTCTTTAAAAAAGTTCATCAAAGTAAAAAATTTAAACCAAAATTAATTATTTCTATAAATATGTTTTTAATGTATATAATAACAGTACATATATATTGATAAAAGATGAGCAAAGAAATTGATAAATGATATAGAATTTTCTTTAATTTTAATGTATATAAATATAAATGTTTATCTTTTAGAAATTGAAATAGATAACTGATTTAGAAAGATAATTAATTTATTTTATAATTTTAATGTTTATAGATTCCTATCTTTTAGAAATTGAATAAAATTATTTTTTTTTATTTTAGGATATTATACGTGTCAAATTTTTAGAATATCCACATAGAATGTTTTATTTTGAATTAACTGCTTTAGCTTTTATATTTACTAGTTTACCACCCATGCAATGCGCTGTTTAATTTTATTTAAATATGTATATATAAATGAAAATTCTTGTTATTCTCATACTTTATTTTTAAAAAAAATTATTCTTAATTATTCTTAATTGTTTTAAATGTACTAGAGAATTAATTTTATTTTTTAAATGGATTAGATACCATATAATATTTAAATTATTTTTAAATTAGATAATATTTTAATTACTTTAAAGTTTTTAAGATAATACTTAGATTATTTTAATAGTTTCAAATATATTTATATAATATTTTAATTGTTTTATTTTATAAATGTCTTTCAATTTATAAATCTATTCCTTATTGTTACTCAAATACCATGTTTAAGTCTTATTATTTGTGAATTTTAATCTAATTTCATATTAAATTTGTTTAATTATATGTCGATTATTTTATATTCTCAATTTAGATCTATTTAATTTTGAAGCATAGCTCTTTTACAATCTCAATCCAAATTCCAACCTAATTAGCAAATTGATTTGAGCTATAGAATTCGGGCTCCCTAATGTATCATTCAAAGTGTGGAATTAGGTTCCTAAAATGTAAGCAATAAAATTTATCTAACCCCATGTTTCTCCATAAACGATAATGTAAATGTTGGATAGAAGGACAAAAAAACTGTTAAAAAATTAATAATTTTAAATATAGATAGTATAATATTTGAAATGATTATATTTTGGATAAATTGTTAAAATTAGATAAAGGATCATTTTTAAGAAATTAGATTAGATAATTTATTAAAAATTTTAAAATTAAATAAGGAATATAATTTTTGTAATCACACATATGTATAATATATATATATATATATATAAATATATATATAAGCTAAAGTAGTTGGCTCAAACTAAAACATCCTATATGGATGGGTTATATGATTGACACGTGTAATTTAATAGATTAAAATAATAATTATCATTTTTAAAGTTTTTTAAACATAAAAAATCTCTTACTATTTATATCTATCTTAAAAATACAAAATCAATTATTTTCAATAACAAAACATCTATGTTCATTGAGAATATAATATCTATATCTACACTTTTTATCAATTAATTTTTTTTTTCATTATCTAAATGATAACATCTATATCTATATATAAGAGTTATTATACATCTGTTTAAAAAAACTATATTTTTAATATTGACTTAATTCTTTTTTCATATACTTTACTATTGTATTAGAGAATAATTTTATTTTACCTTCAATCATATAGTATATTTTTATATTTTATCTTTACTTTTTTATAAACATTTTTTATCAATAAAGTAAAAAGACATAATTTTTTATTGTTTATAAAAACAAAAGAGTGAACAAGAATCATGACATGAGGTGATAATAATCTCGTTCACGAAGTGTTTTTTTTATAAAAAATGTTAATAATGAAAAATAACATAAAAATCAAAAATGAAAAAAAAATTCCATATATTATTAATTAATCATGAAATATGAATAGCATAAACAAGTTGATTTAGCATGACAAAACTAAAAAATAAATTGACTGACATGAGATGATAATAATCTCATTTATGAAGTGTTTTTTTTTTTACAAAAATGTTAATAATGTAAAACAACATAAAAAATTAAAAACAAAAAAAATAAAATTCCATATATTATTGATTAATCATGAAATATGAATAGCATTAACAAGTTAATTTAACATGACAAAACTAAAAAAAAAAATTCTTCATTTATGATTTTTTAAATTAGTTTTTCCTCATTTTTTCTTTCATGTTCTTAAAAAATTGTTTTGATCAAAAGAGTATAAAAGTTTTCAAGAATAAATTGAGATTCTTTTATATTTCATGATTAAAAAAATCATTTAACTAAATTAAATTTATTTCATAAAAATTTATCTTTTTTTATATATATTTAAATTAAAACACTATTGAGAAAATCTTTTATCTATATATTTTTTATTTAAAACACTAATGAGATAATCTTTTATATATATATATATATATATATATATATATATATACACATATAAATTCAAACACTAATAAGATAATCTTTTATTATATATATTTAAATTAAAACACTAATGAGATAATCTTTTATTAATTATTCTATCCATCTATATTAAAATTTAAATAAATAACAATTATCTTTTATCAAATACTTTAACCATATTCTATTACTCTTAACTAATTATAATAATGCTTATAAAGATACATACTATTATCTTTATTTCTTACTATTTCTCTCACTTGCATTTTTAATTGCTACGATGTGCTAAAGTTTCTAAGCTCCTGCTTTAGAGGTTTTGTCTTTGTTTTAATATAAAAAGTAAAGTGTTTCTTACTACAACTTTTGATTAATTACTTCCTTCGTAACATTATACATATAAATTTCAAGTGCTCTTAAGGATTTCTCTTTGATGTTATTTTATTGGTTCTAAATTAATTTCTTCTAAATGTTATTTTGTTTTTGCCCTTTTTTCTTTCAGAGTGAGTCTAACCTAATCACTGTGTTTTAGCTCTTGAATTTAATTTTCTTTTTTGTTTTATGGTAGTGGTGGTACAAGGAAAACTTATTTGTGAAAACCAGTCATTGCTTTGATAAAAATTTGCTTTTCAAAACCCTTTTCAAAAGCAAAGCAACGATAGCAAGAAGAGTGAAAGGGAAAATGTGTGACGCCCCGAGGTGCACCTGTAGGTCATCGACCCAGGCCACCACTTCGAGCGGGTCACTCAACCATATTGTCCGCTTTGGGGTGCACCCATAGGCCACCGCCCCTCACGGCTTTGTCAGAGTGTGCCAAATTGGCCACAACTCCTTCACGTCCCTAGAGGTTCAAACTCAAGACCCTTAAGTATCTAAGGGTCCTGAGTTTGAACCTCTAGGTATGTGAATTGGAGTTGTGGCCAATTTGGCATACTTTGACAAAGTCATGAGGGGCGGTGGCATGTGAGTGCACCCCAAAGCGGACAATATGAGTGAGTGACCGCTCAGGGTGGTGGCTTGGGTCATTGACCTGTAGGTGCACCTCGAGGCATCACAATAAAACGCACGTTTTATAGTGATACCTCAAGGTGCACCTGCAGGTCATCGACCCAAGCCACTACCTCAAGCTAGTCACTCGACCGTATTGTTCGCTTTAAGGTGTATCCACAAGTCACCGCCCCTCACGGCTTTGTGGGAGTGTGCCAAATTGGCCACAACTCCAATTCGTGTCCCGAGAGGTTTGAACTCAAGACCCTTAGGTACCTAAACCTTACACTCGTGGTACCATTTGTTTCATTAGGGATTCAAGAGGTAGCCCTTACGGCGACCTTACATAAAAACATGCATTTTATTGTGACACCCCGAGGTGCACTTGCAAGTCATCGACCCAGGCCATCGCCCCGAGTTGGTCACTCAACCATATTGTCCGCTTTAGGGTGCACCCATAGGCCATTGCCCCTCATGGCTTTGTCGGAGTGTGCCAAATTGGCCACAACTCCAATTCGGGTCCCCAGAGGTTTGAACTCAGGACCCTTAAGGGTCTTGAGTTCAAACCTCTGGGGACGCGAATTGGAGTTGTGGCCAATTTGGCACACTTCAACAAAGCCGTGAGGGGCTGTGGCCTGGGTCGATAACTTGCAGGTGCACCTCGGGGCATCACAAAGTGAATTTGAAAGTGGAAGAATCGGGAAGAAGGCTGCAGCCACACACGCCAAATTTTACGTGAGAGAAAAATATTCTAAGGAAATTACAGTTATACCCAAAAGCCGACAAAGAACAAGGATCCAACGTAGGATAAACAGTGTCAAAATGATGCAAAAATACATGGCTAAAGGTGTAGCTGTGTAAATCTACAACTTTTATGTAATTGATGATTGATATATGTAAGATGAGATTCTTTATCTCTTTGAAATTTTAAAAAGAATAATTATTATTTTATTATTATAATAATTTATATATGTCAAACATATAAACAATCTATGTAGATGATTTTAATTTATAATAATTTAAAAAATAAAATAAAATTAAAAAAATCATTTTGAAATACACGTTGAATAATGTATTAAAAAACTTTGATGCATATACAGATTTACATAAAATTAAAATAATTTGAAGTTGAATACTAATTAAAAAATTATAGAAAAAATAAATATCACAAAGCTTAATATATCTAAAAGCTATCATTTTAATGAAAATAATTCTTACTTCATTAAGCATTAATAAATTATTGGTTAGGGTTGCATATTTTAAATTGATTTATTTTTAAAATTTGAATTTAAATAATTACAAATTAATCTTATAAAATTAATTAGTGTTGAAAACTTTAACTTTTAGGGTTTTTTTTTTAAAAAATTATTTATAATAGTCTCAAAAATTGAAAATAAGGAAAATGTAAATGTAAGTAAAAATAAATTATTTTTTAAAATTTTAAAATTTAAATTAATTTAAAATAATTAAATACAATATTTTAAGATAATACACATTTCAAATTAATAGATAATCCATATGGAATTTTTTTATCAAAAAGGTTAATGAACAAATAAATAAATAAATAAATGATTGAATAAATAAATCTAAAAAAGGAAATGAAAATTGAGAAAAGACATAAAAGTTTAATTCAATACTAAAATATATAGCTTAAATACCCCATTTTAATTTTTAGATAAAAGATTTCAAACTTTAAGGTAGTTCCAATCAAAATATATGGATTTTTTTAAATTAAAAATAACATAATAAGTGATAACATAAAATTTAAATTATGAAATAAATTTTATTTGATTTAAATGAACTTAATACAATTAAAATATATTTACTAAATTTTTTATATTTTGAAATTAAATAATTAATGGAATAAGTTTGTTTATAAAAAAATTAAAGTTAATTTATTATTCCAAAAGCTTTGGCTTTTATATATTTGTATCGGATATAGTATTATTATCAAAAGCTAAATATTATTAAAATTAGAAGTATAACATTAAATTTGGATTAACAATCAAGTGATTATTCATGAACATTTTATACTTCAACAATGAAAAAATTCGTCTTATTACACATGTCACGTGTTCATATAAAATACATATATCTTTTTTTCTTTATAAAAGTTCATCCAAATAAAAAATTTATACCAAAATTAATTATTTCTACAAATACGTTTTTAATGTATATAACAACAGTACATATATGTTGTTAAAAGATAAGTAAAGATTTGATAAATGATATGAAATTTTCTTTAATTTTAATACATATAAATATAGATGTTTATCTTTTAAAGATTGGAATAGATAATTGATTTAAAAAGATAATTAATTAATTTTGTAATTTTAATGTTGTTAGAATCCTATTTTTTAGAAAATTGAATAATTTTTTTTATTTTAAGATATTATACATGTGAAATTTTTAGAATGAGTCAATTGCTTTGGCTTTTATATATATATATATATATATATATATATATATATTAGATAATATAAGATTATCTAAGAGTTTTTTCCTGTATACGTGTGTTCTAAAATCTTTATTCCCTAACAAGGGTAGTTTTAAATTTATTTACTAAAATGGAGTATTTTAAACTATATCAGTGTCATGTTATATTTTTTTAAACAGTATCAATGCCATGTCGGAATCAAAACCAACTCCAAGAAGCCTAGAAAAATTCCTGGCTCTAAATTTTTCTCTTTTACATGTCGAGGACAGTTTCACACGACCAGCTGCAAGCCACTTAAGTTTTAACTTGCTATTTGAAGATGTAGATGATGGGATCATGGGATTGTAAACGAAGTCGAGTAAAAAATGCAGAGAGAGAGAGAGAGAGGATTGGAGCATTTTGACTGCGAGAAACATGACAAAGATGCTCAGCCATGGCCACAAGCTCAGATGCATATTCATTATGAATTTTGTTAAGAAGTAATGGAAGATCAATTAAAAATGGGTTGGAGGAACTCCCTACAAAAAGTTTTTTGATTTCCAGGGGAATTTCAATTCCAGATTCTTATATCCCCTTGATATTCGAGAGTGGAGGAGGATTATCAGCACATATTTTTCCTTTATTCCTGTTTATATATCCCGCTCTAGTCTGTTTCCTAAAGTGGTGGCATATAATCTTTTGCCTACCAGCCTCATTTCAAGCCTCTCTGTTTGAATGCTTGACTCTGCAGCTTACGTAAGGCATGATGGCTTGCTTCGGACTCGGTAGCTTATCGGTCGCTTTGACGAACAAGAAAAGAATTTGTTTCATTGGCAAGATATGGACCGCTGAGGAGATTCTTTACCTCGTAAAACTCCGCACAGTCCTATGAATCAAAACTGTCAATGATAATTTAATTTTCTCCACATAAGCTTTTGTGGTCTAATCCTTTAAAATGTGCTTTTGCAACTACCAAGAAGAACACGAGTCAGAAAGTTCATGGTCACCTTCAAAACCAAGAGAAATTAAAATCAATGTTGATGGTTCAAAAAAAAAAAAACTATTCAAAAAGTCTTGTGAATGAGAATGATTCAAAGTGTCTTTAAAATCTTCTTGCAACATTTGCTATGATGTCCTAATTTTAACTTATCTCCTAATTTACAAATCCAATTTTTAAATTTAATTATCTAATGTAATTATTTTCTAATTAAATCACCTAATCCTTAGTTGATTTTAACTTATTTTAATCCTATAGAAATAATTAAATAACTAAAGAATAATATATATATATATACACACACACCCCTAAAGAATCGGCTACTGTTTTTCCTCCTTCTTTGTCCCTGTTTTTTATATTGTTTTTGTTTGATAAAAACTATGGTACAACATAGATTAAAATACTAGTGAGTATAAAAGTTATTTACTTAATGAATGAGTAGTTAATACATAGCACTTTGTTATCACTTTAAAGACATTTTCTTATTTTTCAAATTTATAATTAGTTTTAATTTTTTTCCTTAAAATTAAAATATTATAAATAAATATAGCCATGTTGTAGTTTTTAATTTAATATGTGATATTTTTTAATTGAAATAAAAATATTTATTTTTAAATTTTTTTAATGTTAAAATACTATATATGTATATATATATGTGGAGAGATCCACTTACACCAGTGTAAAACTAATTAGTTTTACACCTTTTTTTAACCATTAGATTGGTATAAACTTATGGTTGAGATTAAACCACTCTTCTCTTTATAAAACTAATTAATCTCAACCATAAGTTTATATCAATCTAATGGTTAAAAAAAGGAGTTTTACACTGGTGTAAGTGGATCCCTCCTCTCTCTCTCTCTCTCTCTCTCTCTCTCTATATATATATATATATATATATATATATATAAAAGAAACTTAGCATGAAGAGAAGTGAGAGAAAAGAGAGACAATAAAAGGTTTAAACAAAAAAATTTGAAAATAATTAAATCAAATACTTACAATTTTTTTATAAATACTATTATTATTTTTCAAAGTTAAAATAAAAAAAATGA
This sequence comes from Heritiera littoralis, assembly GCA_031772115.1. Taxonomy (NCBI): domain Eukaryota; kingdom Viridiplantae; phylum Streptophyta; class Magnoliopsida; order Malvales; family Malvaceae; genus Heritiera; species Heritiera littoralis. Next base: position 2,451,788 of record JAPDPK010000111.1, on the reverse strand, counting down.
AGCGAAAGATATGAAAACTGAAAAGAGAAAAAAAACTAAAATTTAAGTAATCTTTTTTTAAGGAACTAAACCAAATATTCATGTAACAAAAGAAAAATATTAAAAAAATAAGTATTAAACTTTTTTAAAAATTCAAATGAAATACTCAAAAAATTTAATTTGCAAAAATTCAAATAAAATATAAAAATTCAAATACCAAATTTCTGATAAGTTCAAATCAAATTGTAATTCCTTTTTTATTTGCATAATTCTCAAATTTTAAAAATTAAGAAACAATAAAATCTAATAAATATTACAAATAATATTAAAATTAAAAAAAATAAACTATAGCATAAAGCAAAAAATTTTCGAAAGTCATTTTTTAAAACTTAAACACAAAAACTTATAAAAAATAAATCAATGAATCAAAATTTAAAAAAATTCATTAAATTTGAAAATTGAAAGCCATAAAAGAAAAAAAATAATATAATAAATAATTTAAATATTAAACACTTTAAGACTATGCCAAATGAAGAGAAAAAGTGATGTTAGGGATTAATCTAATCTAAATTTATCTTGAGACAATAAATTAGGATCAAATTGAATAAAAAATTAAATATTTTATAATCTTTTCTTTTTATTTTGATCTATTTAACTTTGTAATTTTATGTTAAAAATTTATTTTATTTAAAAAAAGATATAATAAAAAATAAATAAGATGATTAATTGATAAATTAAATATTATTATTTTTATTTAATAATCATTATTTTTAAAATAATTATTTTGATTGATTATTTTTAATAAATACTTTTATAATATATTTTTTTAAAATGTTGTTATTGTCCTGGTATATATTAAAAGGGATCCGATTTAGTATCAGTGCTTCACTAAAGAGAGATCCGAAAGAGAAGTAAACCAACGTAAAGACCCTAAAATAAACGCCGCCTGCTCTGCTCTTCTGCTGCTGTCGGTTGTGTTTTCCTTTCAACTCAACCTCAGCTCTTGCTTTTCCATTTTCTTATTTTCAAGCCATGGGTAAGCTTAATTCTTCTGTTTCTCTTCCTCTTTCTTCATTAATTCTTCGTTCAATTCTTCATAGTAAAAACACACTTTCGTATTTTCACTCTTCTTTTTCTTGCTCTTTTACTACCATTGCTACCCACATCAAAACTTTATCTAAGAAATCCGTGAGTGTAAGGGGAAAGGGGAAAAAGCACGATTGTTTTGATAATGTTGATGATGCCCTCGCTTTGTTTAATCAGATGGTTGAAAAGTATCCAAGGCCTTCTATTGTAGAATTTTCTAAATTGTTAGCAGCTATTGCCAGAATGAAACATTATTCAGTTGTTGTTTCCCTCTGTAACCAAATGGAGTTATTAGGAGTTTCCCATGACGTTTATTCATTGAGCCTCTTGATTAATTGTTTTTGCCGTTTGGATCATGTTGATTTTGGATTCTCTGTTTTGGGAAAAATTCTGAAGTTAGGTTTTGATCCTGATGTTGTGACATTTTCGACTTTGATCAATGGGTTTTGTACTCAAAGTAAGGTTGCTCAGGCTGTGAGTTTGTTTGATGAAATGATTGGAAAAGGTTATCAACCTAATTTGATTACTTACAGTACAATACTTAATGGGCTGTGTAAAACCGGCAATACTGACAGAGCTGTTAAGTTGCTAAGGACAATGGAAGAAAGAGGTTTCCAACCTGATATTGTAGCATATAGCACTGTCATTGACCGTCTTTGTAAGGATAGGCGGCTAACGGAAGCTTTTGACCTCTTCTTTGAAGTGAAGGGTAAGGGCATATCACCAGATAATGTAACTTATAGCTGCTTAGTTCATGCTATGTGTACTCTAGGCCAGCAAAAAGAGGTCACAAAATTTCTGAATGAAATGGTGGCTGCCAATATTGAACTTAATGTTGTCACATATAGTATATTAGTTGATGCACATTGCAAGGAGGGGATGCTTTCTGAAGCTGAAGATATTGTTGACATAATGATAAAGCAAGGGATTGAACCTGACATTTTCACATATGGTGCATTGATAGATGGTTATTGCTTGCAAACCAAAATGGATGAAGCAAAAAGAGTATTTGATTTGATGATTAAGAAGGGTTGTCTACCTAATATATTTAGTTACAACATCCTTATCAATGGATATTGCAAAGCTAAAAGGTTAGATGAAGCAATGAAACTCTTTCGTGAAATCTCTCAAAAGGGGCCAATCCCTGATACTGTCACATACAGCACTCTTATACAAGGTATGAATCAATTAGGGAGACTTTCTTCTGCTCATGAACTTTTTAGGAAAATGTGTGCTTCAGGGCAAGTACCAGATCCAATGACCTATTCAATTTTGCTGGATGGCTTATGCAAACATGGTAAAATTGAAGAGGCATTGAAATTGTTTCATGCAATGCAGAACAATGGGTTAGAACCTAATATTGTCCATTTTAATATCCTAATTGATGGTTTGTGCAAAGTTGGGCAAATTAAAGTTGCAATGGAATTATTTAGTGGACTCTCTATCAAAGGTTTAAACCCTAATGTTTACACGTATAATATAATGATCAATGGATTGTGTAAAGAGGGATTGCTGGATGAAGCATACCAGTTATTTAGGACCATGGGAGAAAATAATTGTTTGCCAAATAGCTGTTCTTATAATGTGATAATCCGGGGGTTTCTTCAAAATAGCTATACCTCAAAGGCACTACAACTTCTTAAAGAAATGGTTGATAAAGGCTTTTCCTCAGATTCATCCACTGCCACCTTATTTGTTCATCTCATTTGAGATGTAATAGATCAATCTTGTTTTGAAATGTTTCACGGCTTGTGTGAAGATTGTCACTTTGAAAATGTGAATTAATTTCTACATGATCATTTATACTGCTGTTATAAGTTCAAGCTATTGGAAACTACAAAGGCTGTTCATATCTATTTTCATTTTAGGTGATGATGTTCCTTTTGCATTATGAATAAAAGATATATTATAATCCATGTTTCGCTTTTTGCTAATAATCTTTTTGAGTCGATTCTCTTCCTTGGATCTCTGAAGTAAACGAGAATTGTTGACGGTGTTAGTTCTAGTAGTAACCTTCAAAATTCTGTGAGTTCATTTTGTTGCTGCTGTCTTTGGAATGGATTCATGAGAAATACAAATCCTATTTTACTTTCTTTCCTTGTGTTGCATATTGGTAGGTAATGCACCTTTCATTTGGAATTATTGTATGTGAATTTCGAATTTTTTAATTCTATAGCTGGTTTTGAGAAGATCTTATTTATGCAACAAATGTTCTTGATTATTTCTTCAACTTGTTTTACTCCTTGTTGTTACAGAAAGTAGAGATAATTTGATTACAAGGTGTGATATTCCAATATTTCTCCTTTTCAACCTCTCTCTCTCTCTCTCTCTCTTTTCCGGTGATATTCATTCTTTTGTCTTATAGAATGTGAACCAAGGTTGTCAAAATTAGGATTTATCCATATTCTTAACATTTTGTGCCCTGCAAAATCCAAGCCAAGTGTGGCTGTGCCACTCACCCTTGAAGCATTGTAGAAAGAGTAAAATAAAGTTCAAGAGATATAATTACTAGTGATATATTGCTCTAACTTATTAGAAATCAAATTTATTGTTCATAATATAATTGCAAATGTTAATGAAGGTTCATATGACCAATTTATAGCCTTACAAATGACTAGTTCCATCAAACTTTATGTTCTGTCTCACAAAGTTCAATTCTTTCTTATATGCATTGCGCTCATGTAGGGTATTGGCAATAGTTAGTATGATGTTTAAGTTATATTGCTGTTAGCCATGCACTTATTGCATCCATGAATCCCATAATTCGTTCATTTCTATAATATATTGACATTGAGCCTGAAGAGGAATCGATTTAGGTTCAGTTGGTTTGAAGAAGAATGTCTAGTACTTGGTAATTTGCTTGCAGAGTTAAACTGGTTGGAAAGCTTCTTATATGAACTTGTTTGGTCCAATTTGTGGTGATGTGGGATTGATTGAATATCTCTTTCTCAATGATAATCATCGAGTCATATCCCTTAAGTCTTACCATTTTCTGAGAAAACACAGAATATTTTCAGTAAAAGTAAAACATTTTGCAGAGGAAAGTTTTTTAATTCTTAACTTGCCTTATTTTTTTGTTTCAAGATTTTAAAAACAAAGAAAGTTAACGTGTTTCATAACAGTTTAAGGATTGAGTAATTGTTTGCTTTAACATCTTCGATAAAAATTATTAGGCTAATTTTGGCAACTTCGAAGAAGCAGCTGTGCTGTGAATGACTATACGCCGGCAGTGAAGAGAATGACATATGAAGTACTGGAATTGATGACTAATGGTCTGAAATTTGTGGCAAGGAATGTGTCGAGTAGGTTGTTAAGAGATCAGAAGAGTGACTCATGTTTCAGACAAAACAGCTATCCTCCCTGCCCAGAGCTGGAGGAATCGAGTTGGAGAAATTTGATTGGGTTTGGGGAGCATACAGACCCACAAATATTTTCTTGCAGAGTTAAACTGGTTGCAACATTTCTTATAAAAGGGATTGGAATTGTTTGGTCCACTGGCTGCAGCTGGAGGGCTCACCAATTGTGGTTGCAGAGAATGATATGTTTAATGGTAAGTATTTCCTGTGTCTTTTTCATCTAAGAGAATTCATATCTTATTTTAAATGTCTGCATATGAAACAAAAAGCTGTTATCTGATATCTGCTGATCATTTTGGGTGATTATTTTAAGAGCAATAATCTTGCGGTTATTGCCAGACAATTCCTTTACTTGAGATGCAATTATATCTCCAAATTATTAATGATTGGGAGCAGTGCGATTTAACTAAGATCAATCTTGTGACTTTTCTTGTGGATTCTTTAGTCAAGATCAATCCAGCTTTTGGAATAACATCAATGAGAACTGAACCTCAGTCACCCGTGAATTTTCTTTGTCAAGATTTCTAATATATTTTATTATTCGTCTTTCTTGCTGGCAGTTTTCTTCATTGTAGAATTTGTTGTTTGTTTGACTTGACTCCATTTGTTTATTTCTGATTTCCTTATAATATGTTGTTTAAACTGCTTTGGAAATTGATAATTGACTCTGATTTTTGCATATTTGGGTTCTAAAATTGTTTCCAACTTGGTTGATTGATTTTGAAGCTTCTTAGATGTTTGGTTTTTTCCCTTTTGTTTTGGTATTGTTAAAGATATTAAACTTCATATTTGTCAGAGTACTTAGAACATCAAGAGCAAAAGGAATCTAGGCAACAGGACCTGCATGGTATTTCTTTATGGAAGAGTGTGTTCCAAGGGACAATTGCCCTTACAAGAACCTGATCATATTCACATCAGGCTTTATGGACCTCAAATGCATTTCCAGTTCAACCTCTATTCCTTTACTTAAAGAGCTAATGTATGCTGCATAAACAGTAGGTTCTATCTTTTTGCCATGATCAATGCCTATAATTGTCTATTTCAATTCGTTGTTCCTTTCCTCCTCCTTGTCTGAGTCTGTCATTTTCTTTTTCTTATGTCTATTTATGCCATCAAATATGACTGATTCAAATTAGAAATTGTGTACCTTTTTATCTCACAAACATCTAATTGAATAATCTCAATGTTATAGTTCAATACCTTCAATGTTGTTTGATATACTTAATTACTCTATCTCGAGGAAGCTGTTGAGTTCTCTTTTGAGGGGCCTTTGAAGGGAAAAGCTTAAGGCTTACCCATTTCTCTGAAAATGCCTATTCCAACACTGTTGTTGTTCAGTAACTGGCTGACTTTGAATGATGTCTAGATGAAGCAAACCAGTTGTTTAGGATCAACAGCTTTGAAAAAAAATAGTTTGATTATCAATTGACAATTTGACATGATGAGAGAACGGTTATCGAGGAATTTCTCATACATTTATGAGGCCAGTCCTTCTACAGACTTAGCTTTTTCTATGCGATCGCTGCATGTTCACAGTATTGGTATGTCAATCTCTCTCTTTCTCTTTAAATAATTGCCTTTTATTTTTTCTTTTCATCATGCATGATCTTTTTCCTTACCTTACCATCCTATACTCTTATGCTAGTTGCGTGGTTAATGCTGATGGTTTTCCTTAACTTTCCATTCAAATCTCCTTTCAAGATTTGTCTCTTGCTTGGTATGTTCCTGCATTTTTCTCTGTAACCAAACCAATGGTTGTTTGCTTTTTTGTGTGTAATTCTTTTTACTCTTCATTTATTTCTATTTATAGCGGATGGTGAAGTTGGCCTTTGGGAATATTTACAAATTTCAATGCTTAATTTCATGGTACCCAAAATTTTATATGCAAATCCAACTTCCTCTGAGAGAACAGTCACGTTTATTAATGATTCTATAGTCTCTCTTAGTTTAAACGAGTATAACCGAAAGGCATATGCAAACCACAAAGTAAGTGTTTTTCTTTTTGACTTGGAGCAAAGCTATCAGGGGTGGATTCTAGCTCAGAAAAGTTTGTGCACGTTCATTTGCTGCTGCTGCTGCTGGCTTTGGAATGGATTCATGGGATAACACAAATCCTGCTTTGTTTTCTGCCCTACCAAGCTAGAAACTGAAAATATTGATGGCAAAATGCATTGTAGAGTACATTAATTCATTAAATTAATTGTGTATTGGATTAGCTGTATGCTATGTTACATTGATTATAATTTTCATCTTCAATAAAAATATTCCTTTGGCCAAATAAAAAAAGGGGGGAATTTAACGTAGTTGCGAATTTAAAAATAATACGTAGCTTAAACAATTTGAAAATCAAATTCTTTTTTTGAAAATCGACTCATGCGAAGCAACTTTAATGAATTAAAATTAAAATTAAAATAAAGGTTTGTTTTTACACAAATACAAAAATAAAGTTTACTTTTGAATTTATAATTTAATAAATTGATATTAGCGATAAAATAATTAACTTGAGAAATAATTAAAGGTATAAACTTATATCAATCATTATTTGTACTTACACTTAAGTGAGATAATCTACAGCTCGCGGCGTGTATTTGTCGTGAGGCTTTGAAGTCCCGTGACAATTCCTTGTCGCAGGAATCTATCAGCACATCCACACACAAAATTCTTCACAAAAATAAGCATATTAGAATATTTTAATGCAAAAAAAAAAAAAACAAATAATAAACATATTTCAATAAAAAAAATTAAACTATATTTACATTATAATCTTGCCAAAGTTTAAGATTTGAAGAGTTCTTAAACATTGAAAGTTAAAGAGAAATGAAAATGAGAGGTAAGGTGTGATAAGGATTTGAATAGAGTGAAGGTAATTTAGGAATATAATTTAGGATGTGTGAAATAGAAATGAAGAGAGATAAAATAGGATTAGGATTTTTTTGTATTTAAGGTGTGTCCAACAAAAAGTAGAGTGTACTTAGAATTTCTCAAATTCTAAACAATAAGCAATTACAAAAATAATCAAGTAAATTTATTTTAAAATATAAATTTAAGAATAAAAATAACTTCTAATTAAAAAAATTAACAACCTACTCAAAAACTACCCATTATTCTAAAACATAGTTTTTATTTTTTAAAATAAATTATAATTATCTTTCATCCATGTGGACCTATTGTTAATTTAAAAAAAATAAATTACTGTCATACCTTATTGATATATATTATATTGGATTATGATTTAGTATCAGTTTGTAACCCAACTCAATACAAATATCGGTATATCAGTGCATCATTAAAAGAGATCCGAAAGAGAGGTAAACCAACGTAAAGACCTTGCTTTCCTCTTCTGCTGCTGTCGTTCGTGGTTTCCTTTCAACTCAACCTCAGCTCTTGCTTTTCCATTTTCTCATTTTCAAGCCATGGGTAAGCTTAATTCTTCTGTTTCTCTTCCTCTTTCTTAATTCTTCGTTCAATTCTTAATAGTAAAAATACCCTTTGTTATTTTCACTCTTCTTTTTTCTTGCTTTTTTACTACCAGTGCTACCCACATCAAAACTTTATCTAAGAAATCCGTGAGTAGAAGGGTTTAACCTAGGACAATTGGTTAGCATGTTTCAACATTCTTAAGTGATTAAGGGTCCGAAATATGTGGAATGCAGTTAAGGTGTTAAATATCTTAGGAGGTACTCAAGTACCTTGGACAAAGCCGTGAGGGTGACAATCACCCAAAATGGACAATACGTTGAGTGAGTGGGCGACCGCCTATCTCACAGGTCAAGGCAAACCTGGGGCGAGAGCGCCTAGAGGATGCCAGCTGACGGCAGATAAACGGCTTGTGTCAAGGCCTTGACAGAGAATCTTGTTAATGGTGTCAGCTCTAATAGTATCCAATGGAATGCTGCGCATTCAATTTGTTGCTGCTGTCTTTGGAATGGATTCATGTAGACCTGGCAATCCGTGTCAATAATTTGTTTTCGTGTCATGTAAAATCGTGTTCGTGTCGTGTAAAACACGAAAATTTCGTGTCAAAATTCTGTTGACACGGAAAACTTAAAATGTTATTTTTAACTTTTATCATATTCATATATTAATTTTACTTAATTTTAACCCCGTGTCATTTATTCGTATTGTGTTCGTGTCGTGTATTCATGTTGTGTCTGAAATTACCAGGTCTATTCATGGAATAATACAAATCCCATTGTGTTTTCTGCCCCACCAAGCTAGAAGCTGAAAATATTTATGGCAATATTTACAACTGTCTAAATGCCTTGGAAGCTTAGGTTGATTGTTCCCCTTTTTAAATGATTCTAAAATCAAAGAAGATCAACTTAATGGTGTTTGTTTCCTTTTTCTTATAAGAAATTGAATATTTAGGTGCTGCTTTTTTTCTCATCCTAAGCTCAGTATGGTTGTCAAGTAGGAGCTTGATTTTTCTGCTGATAATAGCATCATTAGTTAGTTTTTCATTACCATGATGAATTCCAGTGTGCTTTACAGTTGTGTGATTGGCTTCTCATTAATGGCCTTATTACATACTTCCATTCAATCGTTATTTCAGATTAGCTTGCCCCAATGTTGATGGAGGAAAAGCTGCTACAAATTCCTGGTGATCATGTGGTCTGTGAAATTGGAGCCAAGTTTGGCTGTGCCAATAAACCTCGAAGCATTGCTGAAATCATAAGTTAAACTTTTAGAGATAGAATTACCAGTGATAGACTGTTATAGTTTCCTAGAAATCAAATTGCTTATTCATAGGAAAATTACAGATGTTAATGAAGGTTTATATGACCAATCTATAGCCTTACAAATGACCGGTTCCATCAAATTACATGTGTTTGTCTGAGAGGGTTTAACTTCTTTTTTATATATCTTGCATGTGTAGAACATTTGTAAGAGCTATTGACAATAGGTAGTATGATTCTGAAGTTATATTGCTGTTGGCGATGCACTTATGACATCCGTGAATCCAACCATTCACTTTCTTTCAGCATTCTTTTTCAGAATGTAACTTTTTACATTGTTGGGCGTGATATAAATAAAGATGAGCCTCAATGGGATGTTTCATATATTTCTTTCCTTCTTTTCCTTGTCTTCTGGCTTGGAATTTTATTTGATTTGCACATGAAAAGTATTATTCTGGTCCTGAGGATCAATGGAAGCAATGTTAGAGATTGAAGATGCCATGATATCCAGGAAAGAAAGATGGCAAGCAAGCAACATGATACATGGTGTAAACCATATTCCCTGAAGCATCGCCTGCAGCTAAAGCCCTCATACCTGCACAAGCTTGGTACTTTCCTCCTTTTGGAGTAGGTGACTAGTACGATAGCATAAGGGAGCAGCTAATGAGTGCAAGCACATGAACTGCACTTCAATAAGGTATTGGGGCAGCTAGTCTGATAGTGTAGACCATCTTATTGTGCCCTTGGATCATATAAATGATCGTTGCATTAACTAATAATGCTTAATGGCATTTTCTCATATTGTTGTCTAGAAGAAGATACATGCATTATACGTTATTAAGTTACAGTTGGCATTTTCTCATATTTTTTTTGCTCTTATGTTTTATGAAAATATACTGGTGCAGTTTTTAAATTTCACAAACAGGTTTATAAAGTTGACTTGTTATGTATTCATTTTATTACAAATTAGGAGACAAGTTAAGGAAATTGCTATAACTTATTAGAAATCAAGGTGGTGCTAATGGTGGCCATGGAGCGTCAAGATTGAAGTCTCAATTGAGCTTCACTAGACAAGAATCTCTTTCTCAGATATCTGAAGCAGTAACCATCAGAATGCTGCACATTCACTTGCTGCTGCTTGCTTTGGAATGGATTCATGGGATAATACAAATCCTCTTTTGTTTTCTGGCCCACCAAGCTTGAAGCTGAAAATATTGAGGGCAATATTTACAACTGTCTAAATGCCGTGGAAACTCAGGCAGATTTTTCTCCCCGTTTTAAATGACATCAAAATCAAGGAAGAATAACTTAATGGTGTTTGTATCCTATTTCTTACAAGAAAATGGAATATTTAGATGTTTATTTTTTCTCATCTTAAGCTCAATATGGTTGTTTGTCAAGTAGGAGCATGGTTTTTCTTCTAATAATAGCATCATTAATTAGTTTCTCATCTCCATGATGAATTCCAGTGTGCTTTCTAGTCATGTCATTGACTTCTCCTTATTGTCCTTATTCAATCTTTATTTCAGTTTATCTTGCCCCTAACAATGCTTGAGATGTTGGCAGTGGAAAAGCTGCTGCATATTCCTGAAGATCCAGTGGCCTGTATAATCGAAGCCAATTGTGGTTGTCCCACTCATCCTTGAAGCATTGCCGAAAGAGTAAGTTAAACATCAAGAGATAGAATTACTTTTGATAGACTGCTATAGCTTCTTAGAGATCAAATCGCTTATTCATAGGAAAATTTAGACATCTTTTTGGGTTCATCTATGAACCAAAGGTACATACCATGTGTTCCTACCAAATTGCAGATGTTCCTACCAAACTATAGCCTTTCAAATGACCACTTCCATCAAATTATATGTTTTGACTCAGAGAATTCAGGTTGTCCTTGGAGACTTTTCCCTCAGAGATTAAGTGGTTTCATTAGGCTTGACATGTACTCTGCAAACTCATAACCAATGCTTGGGAAAGGCCTTGGTGTAAGATCCATCCCATGCCTTCCTCAAAAAGGCAGATAATGTATAGGCATCTGCTTTTCTCATCACCAAGCTATTTCATCAGGCTGACCTATAAGGATCATGATTATTAACACTTAACACTCTGGACCTTCCGCTACCATTAACATATTTGCTACAAGCTGAACAATCGAGTCCTTAAATGCATCTAGAAGTGAAATATACAATGGGAAAATCACTTAACTTCTTTAAAATTTTAGTAATCATGACTACAAAGCCAAAAAAGTTGTCTGGGACAAGTGACCTTAAGATTCGAAGAGATAACTCTGATCTCTTCATTGTCTATGAACAGTTTCCATGAATTTCTTCTGCATGTATTACTTCTAAAACCCTGCATTGGTAGGAACACATGGTATGTACCTTTGGCTCATAGATGAACCCAAAAAGATGTCTAAATTCTATTTTTCTGCCTCAAATGCATTAACGAAAAGAAATTCTATCGGTTGATGCCTCATAGCATGCATGGTTAATCAAGAGTTTTGTAGGTACCAAAAAACACTAAGTTAAACAAGTGTTTTGATTGCAGAAGTGATAGGTCAAGTGGTAGATCATGAAAGATGTCAGTAGGGGAATACTGTAGTGCCACAAAATGTAACAACAATTTCTAAAAGTGCAACATGGCTCAGAATCATTGAGAATAGGCATGCTAAGGAGAGTTTCAGCTTTCTTGGTGGGTTTTGATCTTTGCCTGATAAGCCAAACCTCTCTCGGTATCTTGTTGGGACAAGAAAGCAGAATAGATTCTGTGGGCTTTTAATTTACTATAGTTAATACAAAAGTTAAGTCCCATAAGTTGACTAAACAGCTTGAGATCCAAATCAATCCTGTAATTGTATTCAGGAACTAATAGATACCACATTGCCACATTCTATTGACGATATGTTAAATTCATCTTATGATAGCAGCTAATTAGCTAGTTATGACCCTTACAGTTATATTAGGGGCACAGGCTAAAATCACATTGTCTCATTCAAGGAATTGAGGCTTCTTTTTTTTTCATAACAAAGTCTTTAGACCGAAGAGAGATTATGAATTTCATTAATTATATGATTGTTCTGTTGTTAAAATAAATAACTATATCATTAATTATAACCATCTATTTTACAGTCTACTGGCAAAGGTGAATTTTACTGATGTTGGCTGCCATGTGCCTCATCCAAAATGTGCTGGTAAACTTACATTTCAGTAACACCTGATCTGAGCAATTGAATTCCACTATAGCTAAAAGTAAAAAGTGGTTTTTCCTTTTATGCTTCTGCCTTTGTCTTATGAAGTGGCAATGCTACGCCAGTGGAATGATATTTGGCTAATGTGGTAACTCCTTTTCTAATCTCTAAAATGGCTTAGAAAAGTCCAGAATTTTGGCAACGCTTCCTTATAGTCTTTGGTTGATATATGTATTTCCTCTATGGCAGAAACACTACAAAGAACTCGAAAATCGTACATCCAGATGCAAACAACGGTCTGATGTTCGCTAAGCAGGCTCAAAGAGGTCAGTAACAGTCTGATTTCCAAATTTTGAAGGTGGGATATGCTTAGTGAAGCCAACACTAACTTCTGTTGTTGTCTTGGTTTAGTTTGATTGAATAATACAAAAGTAGAGGTATAGAACTCAGCAATGTATGTGATGGAGTGTCTCACTCAATATATTCTATACTTTGGCTTATTTATGTTAGATGGTTGATTATAGCGATGCAACTAGTGTCTCCTTTGTGATTTTCAACCTAGCAATATGTACAAGGCCTTTTATAAGTAATAATCGATAATTAATATTAATAATTACTACATTTGAGGGTGTTAGACCAGAAATATTAGTAGTAAAAAAATATACCATTTTATTTTATGATGATAAACTCAGCTTTTATTTTAAGATTATTTGTACTTTTTTACACATATGCTGGACGTGTATAATTTAACACGTAAAATATCATAATTTTTACATTAAAATTTATTTTTAAATATTTTAAGTATAATATTTTTAAGAAAAATTTTAATATTATTGAAAAGTTTTCTAAGTAAACAAAATTTTAATGGGTTTATATATGATGCACCGACAATGTATAATTTTTATACACTGTTAATGCGTTAGAGGTTGATTCCTCATCAATAAGTAAACCAAAAAAATGTTAAGGCCTTAATAAGTACAAATAATTTTTTTTAATTTGCTCATAAGAGTCTATTGATAAGGTGTCAATCTTTTGTGTATTGACTGTATACAGAAATTATACATTATCAATGCATCATATATAAATCCGATTTTAATTTATATTCTACCATAAATTATTAAATTTGTCTATATTCATATCTTTATTTTGTAATTGAAATAATCCAAAGATACTTGTATTTTGAGAGTTATAATGAATTTTAAAATTAATAAAATATTTTATTTTAATAAAAAACTCGTCAATAATAAAAAAATCGATAATCAATTACTTAGTAGTTTGAGAGTAAAATCTTTCATGAAACAAATCGGTATGAGAAAATGAATCCTCGTAAATCTCCATAGAAGAGATTGGGTCCATGTAAAATCGTGAATATATACTAATGTATTAAAAATTGATTCAATATTTTAACTAAATAATTATTTATTAATTAAAAAATAATTAATTTAATATATTGTGAGGATATTTCAAATTGACATGTAATTATATTAGATATTTCAAATTTACTGCTAACTACAGATATAACATATTTATGAATCTAAACATAACCACGCCAATATTAATGAATTAGAAATTGTAGTTTGAAAGTATGATATTTGGCTCATTTAGTATCAACTCATCTGTTGTTTTAATTTATATTTCACCATTAAAAGAAATTATTAAAATTGTCTATATTCAAATCTTTATTTTGTTATCAAAATAATCTAATAGTACTTGTACTTCGAGACTAATGAAGAAATTCAATAGTAATAAAATATTTTTAATAAAGAAAGTGGTCAATAATATAGAAATAGGTAATCAATTCTTAATATTTCAAGAGTAAAATAATGTGAGGTAGTACATCTTTGTAATCATCTAAATAAGAAATCAGTTTTCATTCAAAAAATTTGAAACACATCTGAATGTTTTAAACAAGGTAATATGTTTTTTTTTTTTGTATAGATTACAGGTATTTTCGTCCGTTTTAACGGTCTGAAATTAATCATGTTCGGGGTTTAGTCACAGTTAAGGCTCTTTACCCCTCTCCAAAGGTAATATGTTATTTAAATATTATTTATTAATTAAAAACAAAATAATTAATTTAATATATTATCAAATGTATTTTAAATTCACTGGATAATTATACTAAATATTTTGAAACCACTACTAAATAGGGATCTTACATTACTATGGATTTAAAAATAACAAACAATTTAAATAAATTTTAAAAACTAAATTCATTTTTCTAAAATTCAAATTACCGGATGCAACTCAAATAGTTAGAATTAGATTAAGGGATTTCTTTTTCACAAATACAAAAAATAAATATTAATTTTGAATATATAAATTAACAAATTGATATTAAGAATAAAATAATTAATTTAAAAAATGATCAAAGCTATATATGTACACTAATTACTATTTGCACTTATAGTTAGATGAGATAATTTTTCATTTATAAATATTGTTTTTGAAATTTCTAAGTGAGTCGTGTCATGAGTCAAGTGACACCAATGAATAATTTAAAAAAATCAAATCAATTTATCTTAAAAATATAAAATTAAGGATAAAAATATTTTTTAATTTTAAGAAATTAACAACCCATTTAAAAAACACCCATTTTTTTAAGACAATTTTTTATTTTTTTAAAATAAAATATAATTATTTTTCACCCATACGGTTGAATTAAAAAAAAAGTAAAGTACTATAATTAAGATTTGTCTTTTTCGGGCAATTCACCAACAGAGTTGCCAATCGGTATCACTTTGTTACCACTGACCCACTATCCCAAAACAACCATCAATACGGAAAAATGAGAAAAAAAGAGAAAAGGAAAACCCATAAATACATCATTACGAGAGAGCCGAGAGAGAACAAAAAGCCTCCTTCTCTGGTCTTCTGCTGCTGTCGTTTGTGGTTTCCTTTCAAGCTCAGCTCTTGCTTTTCCATTTCCTCATTTTCAAGCTATGGGTAAGCTTAATTCTTCTGTTTCTCTTCCTCTTTCTTCGTTAATTCTTAGTTCAATTCTTCACAGTAAAAACACCCTTTCTTGCACTTTTACTACCATTGCTACCCACATCAAAACTTTATCTAAGAACTCCGTCGGTTTAAGGGGAAAGGGGAAAAAGCATGATTGTTTTGATAATGTTGATGATGCCCTCACTTTGTTTAATCAGATGGTTGACAAGTACCCAAGGCCTTCCCTTGTGGAATTTAATAAATTGTTGGCAGCCATTGCCAGAATGAAACATTATGCAGTTGTTGTTTCCCTCTGTAACCAAATGGAATTATTAGGAGTTTCTCACAACGTTTATTCCTTGAGCATCTTGATTAATTGTTTTTGCCGTTTGGATCGTGTTGATTTTAGATTCTCTGTTTTGGGAAAAATTCTGAAGTTGGGTTTTGATCCTGATGTTGTAACATTGTCGACTTTGATCAATGGGTTCTGTGCTCAAAGTAAGATAGCTCAAGCAGTAAGTTTGTTTGATGAAATAATTGGAAAAGGTTATCAACCTAATTTAATTACTTACAGTATAATAGTTAATGGCCTGTGTAAAACCAGCAATACTGACAGAGCTGTTAAGTTGCTACGGACAATGGAAGAAAGAGGTTTCCAACCTAATATTGTAGCATATAACACTGTCATTGACCATCTTTGTAAGGATAGGCAGCTAACGGAAGCTTTTGACCTCTTCTTTGAAATGAAGGGTAAGGGTATATCACCAGATACTGTAACTTATAGCTGCTTAATTCATGCTATGAGTACTTTAGGCCAGCAAAAAGAGGTCACAAAAATTTTGAATGAAATGGTGGCTACCAATATTGAACTTGATGTTGTCACGTATAATATATTAGTTGACGCACATTGCAAGGAGGGGATGGTTTCTGAAGCTGAAGATATTGTTGAAACAATGATAAAGCAAGGGATTGAACCTGACATTTTCACTTATAGTGCATTGATAGATGGTTATTGCTTGCAAACCAAAATGGATGAGGCAAAAAGAGTATTTGATTTGATGATTAAGAAGGGTTGTGCACCTAATATAGTTAGTTACAACATCCTTATCAATGGATATTGCAAAGCTAAAAGGTTAGATGAAGCAATGAAACTCTTTCGCGATATCTATCAAAAGGGGTCGTTCCCCAATACTGTCACATACAACACTCTTATACAAGGAATGTATCAATCGGGGAGACTTTCTTCTGCCCATGAACTTTTTAGGAAGATGTGTGCTTCAGGGCAAGTACCAGATCCAATGACCTATTCAATTTTGCTGGATGGCTTACGCAAACATGGTAAAATTGAAGAGGCATTGAAATTGTTTCATGCAATGCAGAACAATGGGTTAGAACCTGATATTGTCCATTTTAATATCTTAATTGACGGGTTGTGCAAAGCTGGGCATATTAAAGTTGCAATGGTATTATTTAGTGGACTCTCTGTCAAAGGTTTGAACCCTAGTGTTTACACATATAATATAATGATCAATGGATTGTGTAAAGAGGGATTGCCAGATGAAGCATTCCAGTTATTTAGGACCATGGGAGATAATAATTGTTTGCCTGATAGCTGTTCTTATAATGTAATGATCCAGGGGTTTCTTCAAAATAGCTATACCTCAAAGCCACTACAACTTCTTAAAGAGATGGTTGATAAAGGCTTTTCCTCAGATTCATCCACTACCGCCTTATTTGTTGATCTCGTCTTGAGATGTAGTAGATCAATCTTGTTTTGAAATGTTTCGCAGCTTGTGTGAAGATTGACTTTGAAAATGTGAATTAATTTCTACATAATCATTTATTCTGCTGTTTTAAGCTCAAGTTGAAACTACAAAGGCTGTTCATGTCTATTTTCATTTTAGGTGATGATGTTCCTTTTGCATTATGAATAAAAGAAAATATTATACTCCATGTTTCACTTTTTGCTAATAATCTTTTTGAGTCGATTCTCTTCCTCAGATCTCTGAAGTAAACTAGAATTGTTGACGGTGTTAGTTCTAGTAGTAACCTTCAAAATTCTGTGAATTCATTTTGTTGCTGCTGTCTTTGGAATGGATTCGTGAGAAATACAAATTCTATTTTCCTTTTCTTTCCTTGTGTTGCATATTGGTAGGTTATGCACATTTCATTTGGAATTATTGCATGTGAAACGAATTTTTTAGTTCTATATTTGGTTTTGAGAATATCTTATTTATGCAACAAATGCTCTTGATTATTTCTTTAACTTGTTTCACTGCTAGTTGTTACAGAAAGTAGAGACAATTTGATTACAAGGTGTCATATGCCAATATTTCTCCTTTTCAACCTCTTTTTATATATTTATATATATATATATATATATTTATATTCATTCTTTTGTCTTATAGAATGTGAACCAAGGTTGTCAAAATTAGGATTTGTCCATTTTCTTAAGTCTTAACACTTTGTGCCCCATAAAATCCAAGCCAAGTGTGGCTGTGCCACTCACCCCTGAAGCATTGTTGAAAGAGTAAATTAAAGTTCAAGAGATATAATTACTAGTGATATATTGTTATAACTTATTAGAAATCAAATTTATTATTCATAAGATAATTGCAAATGTTAATGAAGGTTCATATGACCAATCTATAGGCTTAAAAATCACCAGCTCCGTCACACTTCACGTTCTGTCTCAGAAAGTTCAATGGCTTTCTTATATGCATTGCACACATGTAGGGTATTGACAATAGTTAGTATGATGTTGAAGTTATATTGCTGTTAGCCATGCAGTTATCGCATCCCTGAATCCCATAATTCGTTCATTTCTATAATATATTGGCATTGAGCCTGAAGAGGAATTGATTTAGGTTCAGTTGGTTTGAAGAAGAATGTCTAGTACTAGGTAATTTGTTTGCAGAGTTAAACTGGTTGCAAAGCTTCTTATATGAACTTGTTTGGTCCAATTTGTGGTGATGTGGGGTTGATTGAATATCTCTTTCTCAATGCTAATCATCAAGTCATCTCCCTTAACTCTTTACTATTTTCTGAGAAAACACCGAATTTTTTCTGTAAAAGTAAAACTTTTTGCAGAAGACAGTTTTTTAACTCTTAATTTACCTTTTTTTTTTTTGTTTCAAGATTTTAAAAACAAAGAAAGTTAACATGTTTCTTAACAGTTTAAGGATTGAGTAATTGTTTGCTTTAATGTCTTCGATAAAAATTATTAGGCTAATTTTGGCAACTTCGAGGAAGCAGCTGTGCTGTGAATGACTATACGCTGGCAGTGAAGAGAATGACATATGAAGTACTGGAATCGATGACTAATGGTCTGAAATTGAGGCAAGGAATGTGTCGAGTAGGCTGTTAAGAGATGAGAAGAGTGACTCATGTTTCAGACAAAACAGCCATCCTCCCTGCCCAGAGCTGCAGGAATCGAGTTGGAGAAATTTGATTGGGTTTTGGGAGCATACAGACCCACAAATATTTTCTTGCAGAGTTACACTGGTTGCAACGTTTCTTATAAAAGGGATTGGAATTGTTTGGTCCACTGGCTGCAGCTGGAGGGCTCACCAATTGTGGTTGCACAGAATGATATATTTAATGGTAAGTATTTTCCTGTGTCTTTTTCATCTAAGAGAATTAATAACTTATTTTTAATGTCTGCATTTTAAAATTTTGATCAGGAAAATATCATACATGTGATCATACGAAACAAAAAGCTGTTATCTGATATCTGCTGATCATTTTGGGTGATTAATTTAAGAGCAATAATCTTGCGGTTTTTGCCAGACAATTCCTTGATATGCAATTATATCTCCAAATTATTAATGATTGGGAGCAGTTGGATTTAACCCTTTTTTTGTAAGATCAATCTTGTGACTTTTCTTGTGGATTCTTTAGTCAAGATCAATCCAGCTTTTGGAATAACATCAATGAGAACTTAATCCTCAGTCACCCGTGAATTTTCTTTGTGAAGATTTCTAATATATTTTATTATTCTTCTTTCTTGCTGGCAGTTTTCTTCAATGTAGATTTTGTTGTTTGTTTGACTTGACTCCATTTGTTTATTTCTGATTTCCTTATAATATGTTGTTTAAACTGCTTTGGAAATTGATAATTGACTCTGATTTTTGCATATTTGGGTTCTAAAATTGTTGCCAACTTGGTTGATTGATTTTGAAGCTTTTTAGATGTTTGGTTTTTTCCCTTTTGTTGTGGGTATTGTTAAAGATATTAAACTTCATATTTGTCAGAGTACCTAGAGCATCAAGAGCAAAAGGAATCTAGGCAACAGGACCGGACCTGCATGGCATTTCGATATGGAAGAATCTGTTCCAAGGGACAATGGCCCTTACAAGAACTTGATCATATTCACATCAGGCTTTATGGACCCAAAATGCGTTTCCAGTTCAGCCTCTATCCCTTTACTTAAACAGCTAATGTATAGGTTCTATCTTTTTGCCATGATCAATGCCTATAATTGTCTATTTCAATTCATTGTTCCTTTCTTCCTCCTTGCCTGAGTCTGTCATTTTCTTTTTCTTATGTCTATTTATGCCATCAAATATGACTGATTCAAATTGGAAATTGTGTACCTTTTTATCTCACAAACATCTAATTGAATAATCTCAATGTTATAGTTCAATACCTCAATGCTCTTTGATATACTTAATTACTCTATTTTGAGGATGCTGTTGAGTTCTCTTTTGAGGGGCCTTTGAAGGGATAAGCTTAAGGCTTACACATGTCTGTGAAAATGCCTATTCCGATACTGTTGTTGTTTAGTAACTGGCTGACTTTGAATGATGTCTAGATGAAGCATACCAGTCGTTTAGGATCAACAGCTTTGAAAAAAAATAGTTTGCTTTTCAATTGACATGATGAGAGAATGGTTATCTAGTAATTTCTCATACATTTATGAGGCCAGTCCTTCTACAGACTTAGCTTTCTCTATGCAATCGCTGCATGTTCACACTATTGGTATGTCAATCTCTCTCTTTCTCTTAAAATAATTGCCTTCTATTTTTTCTTTTCATCATGCATGATCTTTTTCCTTACGGAGGATGGTGAAGTTGGCCTTTGGGAATATTTACAAATTTCAGAATTTCAATGCTTAATTTCATGGGACCCAAAATTTTATATGCAAATCCAACTTCCTCTGAGAGAACAGTCACATTTATTAATGATTCTATAGTCTCTCTTAGTTAAACAAGTATAGCCGAAAGGAATATGCAAACCACAAATTAAATGTTTTTCCTTTTGACTTGGAGCAAAGCTATCAGGGTTAGATTCTAGCTCAGAAAAGTTTGTGGTGACAAGGGCAATGTAGAATTTATTCGGAAATTAAAACTGTAGGAATGCTTCAGCCTCCAAATAACATACTTGCCTTTATTTAAAACATACATCGACTGAGCAGAAAAGGAAACAGGGAGGAGTGGCAATAAAACATTTGCAACCCTTTCTTATTCTCTCTTTTCTTAGTCGAAAGTGAATGCCCAATCTGGATAATATTATAAATTAAGTCATCATTGATTGATGAATACATTAATTCTATGATCAAATTTATACTGTTTATTTGCACTTTTCCCCTCGCTATATGATGTTAATTAATGGGCTGTAATTTGTTTTTCTCTTGATGGTTTAGGTTACTGTATTTTGAATGCAAATTTAGCTGGTAAGCTGTTTTCATCATAGTCAGCTCCTTAAAAATCTAGGTGTAACTATAGATCTCTCTGTGTACATGGTAGGTTAGGAGGAAAGAATGGAAATTGGTGAGAAGGGTGACGATGCACCTTCCAAGGTCAGTTATGTCAACCAGTGTTTCTGGTAACTGTGCACGTTAATTTCAACCATTTTTTAGAAGTAACTGCATTGATCTCTTAACATTGAGTAGCACACATTCCAGATTATGGGGATAATAGCCTCTTTAGTACTGATAAAGTCAGATTAGGGGTGTTGGTTATATATAGATCCATTTTAATTGGTCATCTCATGCTTTTCTTGTTTATGAAAAGAAGAAAATGTTGGCTCAAACTTAGAAGAACACTAATTATGTGCAATTTATGGTGATGTGGGATGGGTTGGGTATCTCCTTCTCAATACCAATCCTTAAGCCATCTCCCTCAAAACTCTTATCATTTTCTGAGGAAACGCTGAATTTTTTCAGTAAAAGTAAATTGTATTCCTTTCATTGTAATGCATAATGAAAGTAATGCTAGATTGTAGATTCAACTTAAAAAAGTCAAAGGCTTCAGATGAATTCCACAATGACTATTTCAACCATTCCAAAAGCTACCTAAATTTTTTTTCTTAAGAAATGACTAAGTTGAGTTGTTCTAACCCAAAAATGGTTGAAATTCATATTACCTGACATTGTGATGTGTTTGGTTCAATATAGAATGAATTTTTTTTCCCATGGATCACATGAAGTGAATTAAACACACTCATTGCAGCTTTTCTGTTACAAGGGGCAGCATAATTGTAGCTCTCAGGTGGTGCTAATGGCAGCCATGGAGTGTCAAGATTGAAGTCTCAATTGAGCTTCACTAGACAAGAATCTCTTTCTCAGATATCTGAATTAAGTGAGAATGATGTTGATGGTGTTAGCTCTACCAGTAACCATCAGAATGCTGCACGTTCATTTGCTGCCGCTGCTGGCTTTGGAATGGATTCATGGGATAGCACAATACTTTGTTTTCTGCCCCCACCAAGCTAGAAACTGAAAATATGAATGCATTGTAGAGTACATTAATTCATTTAATTAATTGTGTATTGGATTAGTTGTATGTTATTTTACACTGATTGTAATTTTCATTCATCAATAAAAATATTCCTTTGGCCAAAAAAAAAAGGGGAATTTAACGTATTTACAAATTTAAAAATAATACGCAACTTAAACAATTTAAAAATCAATTTTTTTTTTCTGAAAATCAACTCACGGGAAGCAACTTTAATGAATTAAAATAAAAATAAAGGTTTGTTTTTACACAAATACAAAAATAAAGTTTACTTTTGAATTTATAATTTAATAAATTGATATTAGGGATAAAATAATTAATTTGAGAAATAATTAAAGGTATAAACTTATATCAATAATTATTTGTACTTACACTTAAGTGAGATAATCTATAGCTCGCGGCGTGTATTTGCCGTGAGGCCTTGAAGTCTTGCGACAATGAATCGATCAGCAAACCCACACTCTTCTCAAAAATAAGCATATTAGAAGATTTTAATGTGAAAAAAACAATAATAAGCATGTTTCAATAAAAATTTAAACTATATTTATATTATAATCTTGCCAAAGTTTAAGATTCGAATAGTTTTTAAAGATTGAAAGTTAAGAAAGATGAAAATGAGAGATAGGGTGTGATAAGAATTTGAATAGAGTGAGAGTAATTTAGAAATAAAAAAATATAATTTAAAATGTGTCAAGTAAAAATGAAAAGAGAGAAAATAAGATTTAGATTTTCTAGTATTTAAGGTATGTCCAACAAAAAGTAGAGTGTACTTAGAATTTCTCGATTTCAATAATAAGCAATTACAAAAATAATCAAATAAATTTATTTTAAAATATAAATTTAAGAATAAAAATAACTTCTAATTAAAAAAATTAAAAACCCACTCAAAAACTACCCATTATTCTAAAACATAATTTTTATTTTTTAAAATAAAATATAATTATCTTTCATCCATGTGGACCTATTGTTAAATTTAAAAAAATTAAATTACTGTCACATCTTAATGATATATAATTATATATTATATTGGATTATGATTTAGTATCAGTTTGTAAGCCAACCCAATACAAGTATCGATACATCAGTGCATCATTAAAAGAGATCCGAAAGAGAAGTAAACCAACGCCTCCTGCTCTTCTCTTCTGCTACTGTCGTTTGTGGTTTCCTTCAACTCAACCTCAGCTCTTGCTTTTCCATTTTCTCATTTTCAAGCCATGGGTAAGCTTAATTCTTCTGTTTCTCTTCCTCTTTCTTCCTTAATTCTTTGTTCAATTCTTCATAGAAAAAAATAGCCTTTCTTATTTTCACTCTTCTTTTTCTTGCTCTTTTACTATCATTGCAACCCACATCAAAACTTTATCCAAGAAATCCGTGAGTGTAAGGGGTTAACCTAGAAACATGCAGAACGTGCTCAAAGTGTTAAATGTCCTTTTACCTTGGGACAAAGAGTGGGTGGGCGACCGGCTACCTCACAGGTCAAAGCAAACCTAAGATGAGAGCGCCTAAGGGATGCCAGACGATGGCAGATAAACGGGCTGAGCCTTGACAGAGAATCTTGTTGATGGTTTTAGCTCTAGTATCCAATAGAATGTTGCGCATTCAATTTGTTGATGCTGTCTTTGGAATGGATTCATGGGATAATACAAATCCCATTGTGTTTTCTGCCCCACCAAGCTAGAAGCTGAAAATATTGATGGCAATATTTACAACTGTCTAAATGCCTTGGAAGCTTAGGTAGATTGTTCCCCTTTTTAAATGATTCTAAAATCAAAGAAGAACAACTTAATGGTGATTGTTTCCTTTTTCTTATAAGAACTTTTTCTTATAAGAAATTGAATATTTAGGTGCTTATTTTTTTTCTCATCCTAAGCTCAGTATGGTTGTCAAGTAGGAGCTTGATTTTTCTGCTGATAATAGCATCATTAGTTAGTTTTTCATTACCATGACGAATTCCAGTCTGCTTTACAGTTGTGTGATTGGCTTCTCATTATTGGCCTTATTACATACTTTCATTCAATCTTTATTTCAGATTAGCTTGCCCCAATATTGAGGAGGAAAAGCTGCTACAAATTCCTGGTGATCATGTGGTCTGTGAAATCGAAGCCAAGTTTGGCTGTGCCACTAAACCTTGAAGCATTGCTGAAATCATAAGTTGAACTTTTAGAGATAGAATTACCAGTGATAGACTGTTATAGTTTCCTAGAAATCAAATTGCTTATTCATAGGAAAATTACAGATGTTAATGAAGGTTTATATGACCAATCTATAGCCTTACAAATGACCAGTTCCATCAAATTACATGTATTTGTCTCAGAGGGTTTAACTTCTTTTTTATATATCTTGCATGTGTAGAACATTTGTAAGAGCTATTGACAATAGGTAGTATGATTATGAAGTTATATTGCTGTTGGCGATGCACTTATGACATCCGTGAATCCAACCATTCACTCTCTTTTAGCATTCTTTTTCAGAATGTAACTTTTTACATTGTTGGGCATGATACAAATAAAGATGAGCCTTAATGGGATGTTCATTTATTTCTTTCCATCTTTTCTTTGTCTTCTGGCTTGGAATTTTATTTGATTTGCACATGAAAAGTATTATTCTGTTCCTGAGGATCAATGGAAGCAATGTTAAAGATTGAAGATGCCATGATATCCAGGAAAGAAAGATGGCAAGCAAGCAACGTGATACATGGTGTAAACCATATTCGCTGAAGCCTGGCTAAAGCCCTCATACCTGCACAAGCTTGGTATTTCCTCCTTTGGAGTAGGTGACTAGTACAATAGCATAAGGGAGCAGCTAATGAGTGCAAGCACATGAACTGCACTTCAATAAGTTATTGGGGCAGCTAGTCTGATAGTATAGACCATCTTATTGTGCCCTTGCATCATATAAATGATCGTTGCACTAACTAATAATGCTCAATGGCATTTTCTCATATTGTTGTCTAGAAGAAGATACATGCATTATACATTATTAAGTTACAGTTGGCATTTTCACATATTTTTTTTGCTCTTATGTTTCATGAAAATTATAACAGTGCAGTTTTTGAATTTCATAAACAGGTTTATAAAGTTGACTTGTTATGTATTCATTTTATTACAAATTAGGAAATAAGTTAAGGAAATTGTTATAACTTATTAGAAATCAAGGTGGTGCTAATGGTGGCCATGGAGCGTCAAGATTGAAGTCTCAATTGAGCTTCACTAGACAAGAATCTCTTTCTCAGATATCTGAAGCAGTAACCGTCAGAATGCTGCACATTCACTTGCTGCTGCTTGCTTTGGAATGGATTCATGGGATAATACCAATCCTCTTTTGTTTTCTGGCCCACCAAGCTTGAAGCTGAAAATATTGAGGGCAATATTTACAACTGTCTAAATGCCTTGGAAACTCAAGTAGAGTTTTCTCCCCGTTTAAAATGACATCAAAATCAAGGAAGAATAACTTAATGGTGTTTGTATCCTATTTCTTATAAGAAAATGGAATATGTAGATGTTTATTTTTTCTCATCTTAAGCTCAATATGGTTGTTAGTCAAGTAGGAGCATGATTTTTCTTCTAATAATAGCATCATTAATTAGTTTCTCATCACCATGACGAATTCCAGTGTGCTTTCTAGTCATGTCATTGACTTCTCCTTGTTGTCTGTATTCAATCTTTATTTCAGTTTATCTTGCCCCTAACAATGCTTGAGATGTTGGCAGCGGAAAAGCTGCTGCATTTTCCTGAAGATCCAGTGGCCTGTATAATTGAAGCCAATTGTGGTGGTCCCACTCATCTTTGAAGCATTGCTGAAAGAGTAAGTTAAACATCAAGAGATAGAATTACTTTTGATAGACTACTATAGCTTCTTAGAGATAAAATCGCTTATTCATAGGAAAATTTAGATCAAAAGGTACATACCATGTGTTCCTACCAAACTGCAGATGTTCCTACCAAACTGCAGATGTTCCTACCAAACTATAGCCTTTCAAATGACCACTTCCATCAAATTATATGTTTTGACTCAGAAAATTCAGGTTGTCCTTGGAGACTTTTCCCTCAGAGATTAAGTGGTTCCATTAGGCTTGACATGTACTCTGCAAACTCATAACCAATGCTGGGGAAAGGACTTGGTGTAAGATCCATCCCATGCCTTCCTCAAAAAGGCAGATAAAGTATAGGCATCTGCTTTTCTCATCACCAAGCTATTTCATCAGGCTGACCTATAAGGATCATGATTTTTAACACTTAACACTCTGGACCTTCCGCTACCATTAACATATTTGCTACAAGCTGAACAATCGAGTCCTTAAATGCATCTAGAAGTGAAATATACAATGGGAAAATCACTTAACTGCTTTAAATTTTAGTAATCAAGACTACAAAGCCAAAAAAGTTGTCTGGGACAAGTGACCTTAAGATTCGAAGAGATAACTCTGATCTCTTCATTGTCTATGAACAGTTTCCATGAATTTCTTCTGCATGTATTACTTCTAAAACCCTGCATTGGTAGGAACACATGGTATGTACCTTTGGTTCATAGATGAACCCAAAAAGATGTCTAAATTCTATTTTTCTGCCTCAAATGCATTAACGAAAAGAAATTCTATCGGTTGATGCCTCATAGCATGCATGGTTAATCAAGAGTTTTGTAGGCACCAAAAAACACTAAGTTAAACAAGTGTTTTGATTGCAGAAGTGATAGGTCAAGTGGTAGATCATGAAAGATGTCAGTAGGGGAATACTGTAGTGCCACAAAATGTACCAACAATTTCTAAAAGTGCAACATGGCTCAGAATCATTGAGAATAGGCATGCTAAGGAGAGTTTCAGCTTTCTTGGTGGGTTTTGATCTTTGCCTAATAAGCCGAACCTCTCTCGGTATCTTGTTGGGACAAGAAAGCAGAATAGATTCTGTGGGCTTCTAATTTACTATAGTTAATACAAAAGTTAAATCCCATAAGTTGACTAAACAGCTTGAGATCCAAATCAATCCCGTAATTGTATTCAGGAACTAATAGATACCACGTTGCCACATTCTATTGACGGTATGTTAAACTCATCTTATGATAGCAGCTAATTGGCTAGTTATGACCCTTACAGTTATATTAGGGGCACAGGCTAAAATCACGTTGTCTCATTCAAGGAATTTAGGCTTTTTTTTTTTCATAACAAAGTCTTTAGACCAAAGAGAGATTATGAATTTCATTAATTATATCATTGTCCGTCGTTAAAATAAATAACTATATCATTAATTATAACCATCTATTTTATGGTCTACTGGCAAAGGTGAATTTTACTGATGTTGGCTGCTATGTGCCTCATCCAAAATGTGCTGGTAAACTTACAGTTCAGTAACACCTGATCTGAGCAATTGAATTCCACTATAGCTAAAAGTAAAAAGTGGTTTTTCCTTTTATGCTTATGCCTTTGTCTTATGAAGTGGCAATGCTACGCCAGTGGAATGATATTTGGCTAATGTGGTAACTCCTTTTCTAATCTCTAAAATGGCTTATAAAAGTCCAGAATTTTGGCAACCCTTCCTTATAGTCTTTGGTTGATATATGTATTTCCTCTATGGCAGAAACGCTACAAAGAACTTGAAAATCGTACATCCGGATGCAAACAACGGTCTGATGTTTGCTAAGCAGGCTTAAAGAGATCAGTAGCAGTCTGATTCCCAAATTTTGAAGGTGGGATATGCTTAGTGAAGCCAACACTAACTTCTGTTGCTGTCTTGGTTTAGTTTGATTGAATAACACAAAAGTAGAGGTATAGAACTCAGCAATGTATGTGATGGAGTGTCTCACTCTCAATGTATTCTATACTTTGGCTTATTTATGTTAGATGGTTGATTATTGCGATGCAACTAGTGTCTCCTTTGTGATTTTCAACTTAGCAATATGTACAAGGCCTTTTATAAGTAATAATGGAGAATTAATGTTAGTAATAACTACATTTGAGGGTGTTAGACTAGAAAGATTAGTATTAAAAAATATACCGTTTTATTTTATGATGATAAACTCAGCTTTTATTTTAAGATTATTTGTACTTTTTTACACATATGCTGGATGTGTATAATTTAACACGTAAAATATCATAATTTTTACATTAAAATTTATTTTCAAAATATTTTAAGTATAATATTTGTAAGAAATAATTTTAATATTATTGAAAAGATTTATAAGTAAACAAAATTTTAATGGGTTTATATATGATGAATTGACAGCGTATAATCTTTATACATTGTTAATGCGTTGAGGTTGATTTCTCATCAATAAGCAAACTAAAAAAATACCAAGGCCTTAAAAATAAATACAAATAATTTTTTTTAATTTGCTTATAAGAGTTTATTGATAAAGTGTCAATTTTTTGTGCATTGACAGTATATAGAAACTATACACTATCAGTGTATTATATATAAATTCAATTTTAATTTATATTCTACCATAAATTATTAAATTTTTCTATATTCACATCTTTATTTTGTAATCGAAATAATCCAATGATACTTATATTTTGAGAGTTATAACGAATTTTAAAATTAATAAAATATTTTACTTTAATAAAAAAATTGGTCAATAATAAAAAAATTGATAGTCAATTACTTAGTAGTTTGAGAGTAAAATCTTTCATAAATCAAATCGGTATGAGAAAATGAATCTTTGTAATCTCCAAAGAAGAGATTGGGTCCATGTAAAATCTTGAAATATATACTAATGTATTAAAAATAGATTCAATATTTTAATTAAATAATTATTTATTAATTAAAAAAATAATTAATTTAATATATTGTGAGGATATTTCAAATTCACATGTAATTATATTAGATATTTCAAATTTACTGCTATCTAGAGATAGAACATATTTATGAATCTAAACATAACCATGCCAATATTAATGAATTAGAAATTGTAGTTTGAAAATATGACATTTGGCCCATTTAGTATCAACTCCTTTGTTGTTTTAATTTATATTTCACCATTAGAAGAAATTATTAAAATTGTCTATATTCAAATCTTTATTTTATTATTAAAATAATCCAATAGTACTTGTATTTCGAGACTAATGAAGAAATTCAATAGTAATAAAATATTTTTAATAAAGAAATTTGTCAATAATGTAGAAATCGGTAATCAATTCTTAATATTTCAAGAGAAAAATAATGTGAGGTAGTACATCTTTATAATCATCTAAATAAGAAATCAGTTTTCATACAAAAATTTGAAACACATCTGAATGTATTAAACAAGGTAATATTTTATTTAAATATTATTTATTAATTAAAAACAAATAATTAATTTAATATATTATCAAATGTATTTTAAATTCATTGGATAATTATACTAAATATTTTGAAATCACTACTAAATAGGGATCTTACATTACTATGGTTTTAAAAATAACAAACAATTTAAATAAATTTTAAAAACTAAATTCATTTTTCTGAAATTCAAATTACCGAATGCAACTCAATTAGTTAGAATTAGATTAAATGACTTCTTTTTCACAAATACAAAAAATAAATATTAATTTTTTTTTATAAATTAATAAA
Organism: Heritiera littoralis; assembly: GCA_031772115.1. NCBI lineage: Eukaryota > Viridiplantae > Streptophyta > Magnoliopsida > Malvales > Malvaceae > Heritiera > Heritiera littoralis. Next base: position 2,422,295 of record JAPDPK010000111.1, on the reverse strand, counting down.
TTGATATTAAGAATAAAATAATTAATTTAAAAATGATCAAAGCAATATTTGTATACTAATTACTATTTGCACTTATAGTTAGATGAGATAATTTTTCATTTATAAATATTGTTTTTAAAATTTCTAAATGAGTCGGTATCATGACTCATGAGTCAAGTGACACTAATTCACTAATGAATAATTTAAAAAAAATCAAATCAATTTATCTTAAAAATATAAAATTAAGGATAAAACTATTTTTTTTATTTTAAGAAATTAACAACCATTTAAAAAACACCCATTTTTCTAAGAGAATTTTTTATTTTTTAAAAATAAAATATAATTATTTTTCACCCATATGGTTGAATTAAAAAAAAAAGAAAGTAAAGTGCTATAATTAAGATTTGTCTTTTTCGGCCAATTAACCAACAGAGTTGCCAATTGGTATCACTTTGGTTTTTTTTTTGGTACATAATTGGTATCACTTTGTTACTACCACCATCCCAAAACAAACATCAATACGGGAAAAAAAAAAAACCCATAAATACATCAGTACGAGAGAGCCGAGAGAGAACTAAGAGCCTCCTTCTCTGGTCTTCTGCTGCTGCGATTTGTGGTTTCCTTTCAAGCTCAGCTCTTGCTTTTCCATTTCCTCATTTTCAAGCTATGGGTAAGCTTAATTCTTTTGTTTCTCTTCCTCTTTCTTCGTTAATTCTTCGTTCAATTCTTCACAGTAAAAACACCCTTTCTTGCTCTTTTACTACCATTGCTACCCACATCAAAACTTTATCTAAGAACTCCGTCGGTTTAAGGGGAAAGGGAAAAAAGCATGATTGTTTTGATAATGTTGATGATGCCCTCTCTTTGTTTAATCAGATGGTTGACAAGTACCCAAGGCCTTCTATTGTGAAATTTAATAAATTGTTGGCAGCTATTGCCAGAATGAAACATTATGCAGTTGTTGTTTCCCTCTGTAACCAAATGGAATTATTAGGAGTTTCCCACAACGTTTGTTCCTTGAGCATCTTGATTAATTGTTTTTGCCGTTTGGATCGTGTTGATTTTGGATTCTCTGTTTTGGGAAAAATTTTGAAGTTAGGTTTTGATCCTGATGTTGTGACATTGTCGACTTTGATCAATGGGTTGTCTGCTCAAAGTAAGATAGCTCAAGCAGTAAGTTTGTTTGATGAACTGATTGGAAAAGGTTATCAACCTAATTTAATTACTTACAGTATAATACTTAATGGCCTGTGTAAAACTGGCAATACTGACAGAGCTGTTAAGTTGCTAAGGGTAATGGACGAAAGAGGTTTCCAACCTGATATTGTCGCATATAACACTGTCATTGACCATCTTTGTAAGGATAGGCAGCTAACGGAAGCTTTTGACCTCTTCTTTGAAATGAAGGGTAAGGGCATGTCACCAAATACTGTAACTTATACTTGCTTAATTCATGCTATGTGTACTTTAGGCCAGCAAAAAGAGATCACAAAAATTTGAATGAAATGGTGGCAACCAATGTTGAACTTGATGTTGTCACGTATAGTATATTAGTTGACGCACATTGCAAGGAGGGGATGGTTTCTGAAGCTGAAGATATTGTTGACACAATGATAAAGCAAGGGATTGAACCTAACATTTTCACTTATAGTGCATTGATAGATGTTTATTGCTTGCAAACCAAAATGGATGAAGCAAAAAGACTATTTGATTTGATGATTAAGAAGGGTTGTGCACCTAATATAGTTAGTTACAATATCCTTATCAATGGATATTGCAAAACTAAAAGGTTAGATGAAGCAATGAAACTCTTTCGTGATATCTATCAAAAGGGGCCAATCCCTAATACTGTCACATACAACACTCTTATACAAGGTATGTATCAATTGGGGAGACTTTGTTCTGCCCATGAACTTTTTAGGAAGATGTGTGCTTCAGGGCAAGTACCAGATCCAATGACCTATTCAATTTTGCTGGATGGCTTACGCAAACATGGTAAAATTGAAGAGGCATTGAAATTGTTTCATGCAATACAGAACAATGGGTTAGAACCAGATATTGTCCATTTTAATATCTTAATTGACGGGTTGTGCAAAGCTGGGCATGTTAAAGTTGCAATGGAATTATTTAATGGACTCTCTATCAAAGGTTTAAACCCTAGTGTTTACACATATAATATAATGATCAATGGATTGTGTAAAGAGGGATTGCCAGATGAAGCATACCAGTTATTTAGGACCATGGGAGATAATAATTGTTTGCCTGATAGCTGTTCTTATAATGTAATGATCCAGGGGTTTCTTCGAAATAGCTATACCTCAAAGGCACTACAACTTCTTAAAGAGATGGTTGATAAAGGCTTTTCCTCAGATTCATCCACTGCCACCTTATTTGTTGATCTCGTCTTGAGATGTAATAGATCAATCTTCTTTTGAAATGTTTCACAGCTTGTGTGAAGGTTGACTTTGAAAATGTGAATTAATTTATTTCTACATAATCATTTATACTGCTGTTTTAAGTTCAAGTTATTGGAAACTACAAAGGCTGTTCATGTCTATTTTCATTTTAGGTGATGATGTTCCTTTTCCATTATGAATAAAAGAAATATTATACTGCATGTTTCACTTTTTGCTAATAATATTTTTGAGTCAATTCTCTTCCTCAGATCTCTGAAGTAAATGACATTTGTTGACGGTGTTAGTTCTAGTAGTAACCTTCAAAATTCTGTGAATTCATTTTGTTGCTGCTGTCTTTGGAATGGATTCATGGGACATACAAATCCTATTTTACTTTCTTTCCTTGTGTTGCATTTTGGTAGGTTATGCACTTTTCATTTGGAACTATTGTATGTGAAACGAATTTTTTAATTCTACAGTTGGTTTTGAGAATATCTTATTTATGCAACAAATGCTCTTGATTATTTCTTTAACTTGTTTCGCTACTTGTTGTTACAGAAAATAGAGAAAATTTGATTACAAGGTGTCATATGCCAACATTTCTCCTTTTCAACCTCCTTATTTTTTTTTCTGGTGCTGTTAATTCTTTTGTCTTATAGAATGTAAACTAAGGTTGTCAAAATTAGGATTTGTCCATATTCTTAAGTCTTAACACTTTGTGCCCTGTAAAATCCAAGCCAAGTGTGGCTGTGCCACTCACCCTCGAAGCATTGTTGAAAGAGTAAATTAAAGTTCGAGAGATATAATTACTAGTGATATATTGCTATAATTATTAGAAATCAAATTTATTATTGATAAGATAATTGCCGATGTTAATGAAGGTTCATATGACCAATCTATAGCCTTAAAAATGACCAGTTCCATCAACTTCATGTTCTGTCTCAGAAAGTTCAATGGCTTCTTATATGCATTGCACACATGTAGGGTATTGACAATAGTTAGTATGATGTTGAAGTTATATTGCTGTTAGCCATGCAGTTATCGCATCCCTGAATCCCATAATTCGTTCATTTCTATAATATATTGGCATTGAGCCTGAAGAGGAATCAATTTAGGTTCAGTTGGTTTGAAGAAGAATGTCTAGTACTAGGTAATTTGTTTGCAGAGTTAAACTGGTTGCAAAGCTTCTTATATGAACTTGTTTGGTCCAATTTGTGGTGATGTGGGGTTGATTGAATATCTCTTTCTCAATGCTAATCATCAAGTCATCTCCCTTAACTCTTTACTATTTTCTGAGAAAACACCGAATTTTTTCTGTAAAAGTAAAACTTTTTGCAGAAGACAGTTTTTTAACTCTTAATTTACCTTTTTTTTTTTGTTTCAAGATTTTAAAAACAAAGGAAGTTAACATGTTTCGTAACAGTTTAAGGATTGAGTAATTGTTTGCTTTAACGTCTTCGATAAAAATTATTAGGCTAATTTTGGCAACTTCGAAGAAGCAGCTGTGCTGTGAATGACTATACGCTGGCAGTGAAGAGAATGACATATGAAGTACTGGAATCGTTGACTAATGGTCTGAAATTTGAGGCAAGGAATGTGTCGAGTAGGCTGTTAAGAGATGAGAAGAGTGACTCATGTTTCAGACAAAACAGCAATCCTCCCTGCCCAGAGCTGCAGGAATGGAGTTGGAGAAATTTGATTGGGTTTGGGGAGCATACAGACCCACAAACGTTTCTTATAAAAGGGATTGGAATTGTTTGGTCCACTGGCTGCAGGAGGGCTCACCAGTTGTGGTTGCACAGAATGATATGTTTAATGGTAAGTATTTTCCTGTGTCTTTTTCATCTAAGAGAATTCATATCTTATTTTTAATGTCTGCTTTTTAAAATTTTGATCAGGAAAATATCATACACATGATCATACAAAATAAAACGCTGTTATCTGATATCTGCTGATCATTTTGGGTGATTAATTTAAGAACAATAATCTTGTGGTTTTTGCCAGACAATTCCTTTACTTGAGATGCAATTATATCTCCAAATTATTAATGATTGGGAGCAGTGCGATTTAACTAAGATCAATCTTGTGACTTTTCTTGTGGATTCTTTAGTCAAGATCAATCCAGCTTTTGGAATAACATCAATGAGAACTTAATCCTCAGTCACCCGTGAATTTTCTTTGTCAAGATTTCTTATATATTTTATTATTCTTCTTTCTTGCTGGCAGTTTTCTTCATTGTAGATTTTGTTGTTTGTTTGACTTGACTCCATTTGTTTATTTCTGATTTCCTTATAATATGTTGTTTAAACTGCTTTGGAAATTGATAATTGACTCTGATTTTTGCATATTTGGGTTCTAAAATTGTTTCCAACTTGGTTGATTGATTTTGAAGCTTTTTAGATGTTTGGTTTTTTCCCTTTTGTTGTGGGCATTGTTAAAGATATTAAACTTCATATTTGTCAGAGTACTTAGAACATCAAGAGCAAAAGGAATCTAGGCAACAGGACCTGCATGGTTTTTCGATATGGAAGAATCTGTTCCAAGGGACAATGGCCCTTACAAGAACCTGATCATATTCACATCAGGCTTTATGGACCCAAAATGCGTTTCCAGTTCAACCTCTATTCCTTTACTTGAACAGCTAATGTATGCTGCATAAACAGTAGGTTCTATCTTTTTGCAATAATCAATGCCTATAATTGTCTATTTCAATTCATTGTTCCTTTCCTCCTCCTTGTCTGAGTCTGTCATTTTCTTTTTCTTATGTCTATTTATGCCATCAAATATGACTGATTCAAATTAGAAATTGTGTACCTTTTTATCTCACAAACATCTAATTGAATAATCTCAATGTTATAGTTCAATACCTCAATGTTGTTTGATATACTTAAGTACTCTATCTTGAGGATGCTGTTGAGTTCTCTTTTGAGGGGCCTTTGAAGGGAAAAGCTTAAGGCTTACGCATGTTTGTGAAAATGCCTATTCCAATACTGTTGTTGTTTAGTAACTGGCTCACTTTGAATGATGTCTAGATGAAGCATACCAGTTGTTTAGGATCAACAACGTTGAAAAAAAATAGTTTGATTTTCAATTGACATGATAAGAGAATGGTTATCGAGTAATTTCTCATATATTTATGTGGGAAACCGTGTGTTATTTTGGGAAAATAAATATTTCCTAGAATTAGGTGTATATATTTGGTTGTAATTATGTATTTATTGAGAACCCATAAGTTTAGGGATTTCAGTTAGTATTAGGAGTAGTTTCCTGATTTAGTGCCAAAGCGGCAGAGCCCTTGTGTATATTAACAAACGTATTATTCAATAAACAACAATTCAAACCCTGAACTGTGATATGGCATTAGAGCAGTAAGATTATTCTGGGAAATTAGGTGTTGTTTGGCCTGTCATAGTTTGTTTTTTTCTCCTCTGTTTTGCTCTGTTTTTCTACTGCCAAAACAGAGCATTTATAGTGCTTTACCGGCCTTCATTGCTGAAAATTTTTTGTCAGCCTTTATTCCTGTTTATTTTCTTCTTCGAGTAATCTGTTAGTTCTGCCAATTGGAGACCAAGGATGACGTTAGAGACCAAGGAGATTGGTGCGGCTGCTGTAGTTCCATTGAATTGAGGAGGCAGAACTCAATCACAGGGAGAATTGCAAGCCATTCAGGCTGCCTACAGATTGGATGGAAAGAATTACATCAAGTGGTCCCAACTTGTTCCTACAATCTTGAAAGGCAAAGGGAAGATCAGCCATCTGTTAGGTACGGGACCGAAGCCACGAGATTCAGGTTTTGGAGTATGGGACGAAGAGGATTCCATGATCATGGCGTGGCTATGGAATTCTATGGTGCCCGAGATAAGTGATACGGTTATGTTCATGGCTATGGCCAAGGACATTTGGGATGCGATCCAACAGACCTACTCGAAGGCCAGAGAACCAGCTCAAGTGTACGAGGTGAAGGTCAAGACTATGGCCATGAAGCAAGGGAGCAAGACTGTGACCGAATATGCCAACCAATTAAAATCTCTATGGCAAGAACTTGACCACTATAGGGTGATTCAGACTAAATTCCCGGTTGATGCAGCCATACTAAAGGATTTTATTGAACGAGATAGAGTTTATGACTTTCTCGTTGGTTTAAACCCCTAGTTTGATTAAGTCAGGATCCAAATTCTCGGGAAGCAGGAAATTTCATGCTTCAATGAATTGGTGGCTATTATTTGGAGTGAAGAAAGTAGAAGGAGCTTGATGCTTGATCCTCAAACTGTAGATGGTTTAGCCATGGTAGCTGAAAGTGTAAAAAATGGTTCGACAAGCATGGAAAAGAAGGCTGCCTTTGAAGTTGGCAAGAGTAGTCAGCCCAAGGCTTAAGGCCGTGATGGATTATGGTGCACCTACTGCAAAAAGGGGCGCCACACTCATGAGAAACGCTGGAAACTGCATGGGAAACCTCCTAGCCGTGAGTGGGGTCAAAGAGATGATTTGTCGAGGGGTAATGGGCACATGTTGCTGCCAACGCACCACATGGAGAAGCCAAGCAGGAACCAGCAAGTCTTAACCAAGAGGAGGTGGAAGGGGTGAGATCATTCTTAAGTAACCTCGAGAAACCTACAGGTACTTGTACTTTGGCGTATTCAAGTAAGCGTCTATTTTCATTTGGATTAAATGCCTTAGACACACCCTTTACCCAATCTTGGATCATGGATTCAAGAGCCACCGATCACATGATCCACTCATCCAAACATTGTTCAACATACTCACCATGTTCAAGCAATAAGAAAATAGCCACAACTGATGGATCCTTAGCAACCGTAGCTGGTATAGGAGATGTTCGAATAAACCCATCCATAACCCTGAAAAATGTCCTTTATGTTCCTAAGCTATCCACCAATCTTGTCTCTGTACAGAAACTCACACAAGAGTTGCTCTATAATGTGACTTTTCACAGTCGTTATTGTTTATTTCAGGACAAGGATTCAAGGAGGATGATTAGACTTGTTAGAGAACGGGATGGACTTTACTACCTTGAGGAATCAAACAAGTCAAACATATTCAAGAGCAGATCACCCCACTCATTCATGTCCGAGTCTATGTTATCTAGTAAGGAGAAAGTTTTTCTTTACCATTGTCGGTTAGGGCATCCATCATTTAGGGTTATTAAAATTCTGTTTCCTTCATTGTTTACAAAGTTGGATATTGAGAGTCCTCATTGTGAGGTGTGTGAACTTGCCAAACACAAGCATATACCTTTTCCAATAAGCAATAAAAGAAGCATTTTTCCTTTTTATCTTGTTCACATTGATATTTGGGGTCCTTCTACTGTTGCTAATGTGTTAGGGGCACGATGGTTTGTGACTTTTATTGATGATTGCACCCGAGTTACCTGGGTTTTCTTGCTTAAACATAAGTCGGATGTTAGCATTGTGTTCCCTAATTTCTTCTCTATGGTAAAAAACCAGTTTGGTGTAAATATTAAAAAACTTAGGTCAAAAAATGCCAAAGATTATTTCAATCAAATTCTTACCCCTTATTGTCAAAGAGAGGGAATAATTCTTGAGTCTTCCTGTGTGAGAACACCACAACAAAATGGAGTCGCAGAAAGAAAAAATGGGCACCTTCTAGACCAAACCCGAGCATTGTTGTATCAAAAAAATGTGCCAAAATGTTTTTGGGGGGAAGCAGTTCTCACAGCCACTTATCATCAATAGATTACTCTCTAGAGTTCTAGGATTCAAAAGTCCAATGGATGTGCTTCCTTCATTCTTTTCGAACCTCTCTACCACAAACAATCTTACACCTCGCATTTTTGGGTGTGTCCTTTGTTCATATCCACAGTCAAGACAGGGGGAAGCTAGACCTTAGAGCTCTAAAGTGTGTTTTTGTTGGGTATTCTTTGACTCAAAGTATATAAGTGTTACCATCCTGCGTCCAAGAAATTTTATGTGTCACGAGATGCAACATTCAATGAACAAGAGGCCTATTTCACTCAACCTTATCTGCAAGGGGATTCTTAGGGAAGATAAGGAAGGTTTTCTTGGGTTGCCTGATCTTTCACTTTTGTCTCAACCCAATCATATGCCCCAACTGTCTGTTGAGCCATCTGTTGAGTCTAAACCTGAGTCAAATGCCACAGTTGTTGGTGAACCTGAACTTGAGTCAAATGAGACCACTCGTACTACACCAAAATGTGTCTGAACCCGAACCAGTACCTAACCCCAAATCTGCTCTTGGAGATGTGAGATTTGGCAAAAACTTGGTGTACTCAAGACAGAAAAAGGCCAATCCAGGATCTGTGCAAGTTCAAGAGTCCAACTCAAGTCCTTCAAATGAGGTAACAATTACAAACTTTCCAGCATTACAGAGTGAAACCGAAGCCCAAATTACTGAAGACAACCAGGACGTTCCAATTGCTATAAGAAAAGGGACCAGAAAGTGTACAAAACAGCCATTATATCCTCTTTCACACTACCTATCATTTAAAAATTTTTCACCAACCTACAAAGCTTTCCTTGTAAGCCTGAAGAACACCACCATTCCTACTACCTTATTTGAGGCATTGTCTAATAAAAAATGGAAACAAGCCATGGATGTGGAGATGGACGCTCTAGAGAAGAATAAAACTTGAGAGTTGGTGAAGTTATCAGCAGGAAAGAGGCCGGTGGGGTGCAAGTGGGTTTATACTGTGAAATACAGGGCAGATGGGTTGATTGAGAGATAGAAGGCGAGGTTGTTAGCCAAAGGGTATACACAGACTTAAGGGATTGACTACCTAGAGATGTTTGCTCCAGTTGCTAAGATGAATACAATCAGAGTAATCTTATCTCTAGCTGCCTATTTTGGTTGGGAATGTAAGGACTCGAGTAGCACGTTGCTCCCCACTAGGATTCAAGAGGTGGCTCCCTCGGCGACCTTACAGTGTGAGGTTAGCGGTCGCCCAAACACTCACTTAACGTATTGTCCGCTTTGGGCGATCTCCACCCTCACGGCTTTACCTCAAGGTGCCCGAAGTACCTTACGGGACATTCATCACCTTGAGTGCGTTTCAGTTCGAACCCAAGACCTCATAAGTACAAGGGTTCTACAACACTCATACCACAATGGTATGAGTGTTGTAGAACCCTTGTACTTATGAGGTCTTGGGTTCGAATGGTATGAGTGTTGTAGAACCCTTGTACTTATGAGGTCTTGGGTTCGAACTGAAACGCGCTCAAGGTGATGAATGTCCCGTAAGGTACTTCGGGCACCTTGAGGTAAAACCGTGAGGGTGGAGATCGCCCAAAGTGGACAATACGTTGAGTGAGTGTTTGAGTGTTGTAGAACCCTTGTACTTATGAGGTCTTGGGTTCGAACTGAAACGCGCTCAAGGTGATAAATGTCCCGTAAGGTACTTCGGGCACCTTGAGGTAAAGCTGTGAGGGTGGAGATCGCCCAAAGCGGACAATACGTTGAGTGAGTGTTTGGGCGACTGCCAACCTCACACTGTAAGGTCACCGAGGGAGCCACCTCTTGAATCCCAGTGGAGAGCAACGTGCTACTCGGGTCCTTACAAGGAACTACAGCAATTTGATGTGAAAAAGGCCTTCCTACACGGAGAGCTTAAGGAGGAGATTTATATGGAGATTCCACTAGGTTATGGAAGGAATGTGATTGCCAATACTGTATGTCAGTTGAACAAAGCTTTGTATGGCCTAAAGCAATCTCCTCGAGCTTGGTTTGGAAGATTTGCTAGAGTCATGTTGGCCATGGGATACAAACAAAGCCAAGGGGATCACACATTGTTTATCAAACATTTTACTTTAGGGGGAGTAATAGCACTGTTAGTATATGTGGATGACATTATATTAATCGGAGATGACAAAAGGGAGCAGCAAATATTGAGTCAATGCTTGGCTAAGGAGTTTGAAATTAAGACTTTGGGAAGATTGAAATATTTTCTGGGAATTGAAGTTGCACACTCCAAAAAAGGGACTTTTATATCCCAACAAAAGTATGTTACGGATTTGCTCAAGGAAACAAGCAAAACTGCATGCAAACCCGCAAGTACTCCTATGGACCCAAACCTTAAGCTAGGAAAAGCAGAGGAAGATGCCACAGTGGAGAAGGAAATGTATCAACATCTTGTGGGAAGACTAATTTACTTATCACATACCAGATCAGATATAGCTTATGCAGTGAGCTTAATCAATCAGTTTATGCATAGTCCAAGAGAGGTTCATTTGTAGGCTGCCCACCGAATTTTGCAATATCTCAAGGGAACACCAGGAAGAGGAATTCTGTTCAAGAGGAATGGGAGTACGACACTTGAAGCCCATACCTATGCTGACTATGCAGGATCGATCATCTACAGGAGATCAACCTCCGGGTACCATACCTTTCTTGGAGGGAATCTTGTGACATGGAGAAGCAAGAAACAGTGTAGTAGCACGTTCTAGTGCTGAGGCAGAATTTCGTGCAATGGCACAAGGCATGTGTAAGCTACTTTGGCTGAAAATCATCCTAGAGGACTTAAAGATTAAATGGGAAGGGCCTATGAGGCTCTACTATGACAATAAATCAGCAATCAGCATAGCTCATAATCCAGTATAGCATGATCGAACGAAGCATATCAAGGTGGATAGACATTTCATCAAGGAGAAGTTAGACAGTGGCTTGATATGTACTCCATATGTGTCAACACATGGGCAACTTGTTGATATCCTCACCAAAGGGTTGAGTAGCACGACATTTGAGAGAATTGTATCTAAGCTGGGAATGGAAAATTCCTATTCACCAGCTTGAGGGGGAGTGTGGGAAACCGTGTGTTATTTTAGGAAAATAAATATTTCCTAGAATTAGGTGTATATATTTGGTTGTAATTATGTATTTATTGAGATCCCATAAGTTTAGGGATTTCAGTTAGTATTAGGAGTAGTTTCCTGATTTAGTGCTAGAGCCCTTGTGTATATTAACAAATGTATTATTTAATAAACAACAATTCAAACCCTAAACTGTGATATGGCATCAGAGCAGTAAGATTCTTTTGGGAAATTAAGTGTTGTTTGGCCTGTCATAGTTTTTTCTTTTCTCTGATAATTTATGGGGCCAGTCCTTCTACAGACTTAGCTTTCTCTATGCAATCGCTGCATGTTCACACTATTGGTATGTCAATCTCTCTCTTTCTCTTAAAATAATTGCCTTTTATTTTTTCTTTTCATCATGCATGATCTTTTTCCTTACCTTACCATCCTATACTCTTATGCTAGTTGCGTGGTCAATGCTGATGGTTTTCCTTAACTTTCCATTCAAATCTCCATTCAAGATTTATCACTTGCTTGGTATGTTCCTGCATTTTTCTCTATAACCAAACCAATGGTTGTTTGCTTTTTTGTGTGTAATTCTTTTCACTCTTCATTTATTTCTATATATAGCGGATGGTGAAGTTGGCCTTTGGGAATATTTACAAATTTCAGAATTTCAATGCTTAATTTCATAGGACCCAAAATTTTATATGCAAATCCAACTTCCTCTGAAAGAACTGTCACGTTTATTAATGATTTTATAGTCTCTCTTAGTTAAACAAGTATAACCGAAAGGAATATGCAAACCACAAAGTAAATGTCATTCTTTTTGACTTGGAGCAAAGCTATCAGGGGCAGATTCTAGCTCAGAAAAGTTTGTGGTGACAAGGGCAATGTAGAATTTATTCGGAAATTAAAACTGTAGGAACGCTTCAACCTTCAAAAAACATACTTGCCTTTATTTAAAATATACATCTACTGAGCAGAAAAGGAGACAGGGAGGAGTGGCAATAAAACATTAGCAACCCTTTCTTATTCTCTCTTTTCTTAGTCGAAAGTGAATGCCCGATCTGGATAATATTATAAATTAAAAGTCATCATTGATTGTTGAGTGCGTTAACTCTATGATCAAATTTATACTGTTTATTTGCACTTTTCCTCTCGCTAATGGGCTGTAATTTGTTTTTCTCTTGATGGTTTAGGTTACTGTATTTTGAATGCAAATTTAGCTGGTAAGCTGTTTTCATCATAGTCAGCTCCTTAAAAATCTAGGTGTAACTATAGATCTCTATGTGTACATGGTATGTTTGGAGGAAAAAATGGAAATTGGTGAGAAGGGTGATGATGCACCTTCCAAGGTCAGTTATGTCAACCAGTGTTTCTGGTAACTGTGCACGTTATTTTCAACCATTTTTTAGAAATAACTGCATTGATCTCTAACATTGAGTAGCACACATTCCAGATTATGGGGATAATAGCCTCTTTGGTACTGATATAGTCAGATTAGGGGTGTCGGTTATATATAGATCCATTTTAATTGGTCATCTCATGCTTTTCTTGCTTATGAAAATAAGAAAATGTTGGCTCAAACTTAGAAGATCACTAATTATGTGCAATTTGTGGTGTTGTAGGATGCATTGGGTATCTCTTTCTCAATACCAATCCTTAAGCCAATCATTTTCTGAGGAAACGCTGAATTTTTTCAGTAAAAGTAAATTGTATTCCTTTCATTGTAATGCATAATGAAAGTAATGCTAGATTGTAGATTCAACTTAAAAAAGTCAAAGGTTTCAGATGAATTCCACAATGACTCTATATTTCAACCATTCCAAAAGCTACCTAATTTTTTTTTCTTAAGAAATGACCAAGTTGAGTTGGTCTAACCCAAAAATGGTTGAAATTCATATTACCTGACATTGTGATGTGTTTGGTTCATTATAGAATGAGTTTTTTTCCCATGGATCACATGAAGTGAATTAAACACACTCATTGCAGCTTTTCTGTTACAAGGGGCAGCATAATTGTAGCTCTCAGGGTGGTGCTAATGGCAGCCATGGAGTGTCAAGATTGAAGTCTCAATTGAGCTTCACTAGACAAGAATCTCTTTCTCAGATATCTGAAGTAAGTGAGATCGTTGTTGATGGTGTTAGCTCTACCAGTAACCATCAGAATGCTGCACGTTCATCTGCTGCTGCTGCTGGCTTTGGAATGGATTCATGGGATAACACAAATCCTACTTTGTTTTCTGCCCCACCAAGCTAGAAACTGAAAATATTGATGGCAAAAGTGCATTGTAGAGTACATTAATTCATTAAATTAATTGTGTATTGGATTACTTGTATGTTATTCGACATTGATTGCAATTTTCATTCATCAATAAAAATATTCATTTGGCCAAAAAAATAATGCGCAACTTAAACAATTTGAAAATCAAATTCTTTTTCTGAAAATCAACTCATGGGAAGCAACTTTAATGAATTAAAATTAAAATAAAGGTTTGTTTTTACACAAATACAAAATTAAAGTTTACTTTTGAATTTATAATTTAATAAATTGATATTAGGGATAAAATAATTAATTTGAGAAATAATTAAAGGTATAAACTTATATCAATCATTATTTGTACTTACACTTAAGTGCGATAATTTATAGCTCGCGGCGTGTATTTGCCGTGAGGCCTTGAAGTCTTGCGACAATTTCTTGTTGCGGGAATCGATCAACACACCCACACACAAAATTCTTCAAAAAATAAGCATATTAGAAGATTTTGATACGAAAAAAACAATAATAAACATATTTCAATAAAACTATATTTACGTTATAATCTTGCCAAAGTTTAAGATTTGAAAAATTTTCAAAGATTGAAAGTTAAGAGAAATGAAAATGAGAAGTAGGGTGTGATAAGAATTTGAAGAGAGTAAGGGTAATTTATGAATAAAAAATATAATTTAGGATGTATCAAGTAGAAATGAAGAGAGAGAAAATGAGATTAGGATTTTCTAGTATTTAGGGTGTGTTCAACAAAAAGTAGAGTGTACTTAAAATTTCTCAAATTCAATAATAAGCAATTACAAAAAAAAATCAAATAAATTTATTTTAAAATATAAATTTAAGAATAAAAATAACTTCTAATTAAAAAATTAACAACCCACTCAAAAGCTACCCATTATTCTAAAACATAATTTTTATTTTTTTAAAAATATATAATTATCTTTCATCCATGTGGACCTATTGTTAAATTAAAAAAAAATTAAATTACCGTCATACCTTATTGATATATATTATATTGGATTATGATTTAGTATCAGTTTGTACTTTGTAACCCAACTCAATACAAATATCGGTACATCAGCGCATCATTAAAAGAGATCCGAAAGAGAAGTAAACCAACGTAAAGACCTTAAACTAAAAGCCTCCTGCTCTCCTCTTCTGCTGCTGTCGTTTGTGGTTTCCTTTGAACTCAACCTCAGCTCTTGCTTTTCCATTTTCTCATTTTCAAGCCATGGGTAAGCTTAATTCTTTTGTTTCTCTTCCTTTTTCTTCCTTAATTCTTCGTTCAATTCTCCATAGTAAAAAAACCCTTTCTTATTCTCACTCTTCTTTTTCTTGCTCTTTTACTACCATTGCTACCCACATCAAATCTTTATCTAAGAAATCCGTGAGTGTAAGGGGAAAGGCGAAAAAGCACGATTGTTTTGATAATGTTGATGATGCCCTCGCTTTGTTTAATCAGCTGGTTGAAAAGTACCCAAGGCCTTCCATTGTGGAATTTTCTAAATTGTTAGAAGCTATTGCTAGAATGAAACATTATGCAGTTGTTGTTTCCCTCTGTAGCCAAATGGAATTATTAGGTGTTTCCCACAACGATTATACCTTGGGCATCTTGATTAAATGTTTTTGCCGTTTATATGATATTGATTTTAGATTTTCTGTTTTGGGAAAATTTCTGAATTAGGTCTTGAGCCCAATGTTGTGACATTTTCGACTTTGATCAACGGGTTTTGTACTCAAAATAAGGTTGCTCAGGCTGTGAGTTTGTTTGATGAAATGATTGGAAAAGGTTACTAGTAATTACAACACGATAGTTAATGGCCTGTGTAAAACCGGCAATCCTTATAGAGCTGTTGAGTTGCTAAGGACAATAGAAGAAAGAGGTTTCCAATCTGATATGGTAGCATATAACACCGTCATTGACTGTCTTTGTAAGTACAGATGGCTAACGGAGGCTTTTGACCTCTTCTTTGAAGTGAAGGGTAAGGGCATATCACCAAATATTATCACTTTTGCTTAAGGTCAGCAGGAAGAGGCCATAGTATTTTTGAATGAAATGGTAGCTACCAATATTGCACTTGATGTTGTCACATATAATATATTGGTTGATGCACATTGCAAAGAGCGAAGGGTTTTTCAAGCTAAAGATATTGTTGACAAAATGATAAAGCAAGGGATTGAGCCAGACATTTTCACTTATAATGCATTGATAGATGGTCATTGCTTGCAAATTGAAATGGATGAAGGTAAAAGAGTATTTGAGTTGATGATTAAGAAGGGTTGTGTCCCTACTATAGTTAGTTACAGCACCATGATCAATGGATATTGCAAAGCCAAAAGGCTGGATAAAGCAATGGAACTCTTTTGTCCAACTCCTGATACTGTCGTGTACAATACTCTTATACAAGGTGTGTGCCAATTAGGGAGATTTTCTGTTGCAAATGATATGTTCAGGAAGATGTGTGCTTTTGGACGAGTTCCAAATCCAATGACATATTCAATCTTGTTGGATGGCTTATGCAAACATGGTAAAATCAAAGAGGCCTTGAAACTATTTCGTGCAATGCATAACTGTGGGTTGGAGCACAATATTGTCCTTTATAATATCCTAATTGATGGCTTGTGCAAAGCTGGGCATATTTGGGTTGCAATGAAATTATTTCATCGACTCTTTGTCAAAGGTTTAAATCCTGATGTTTACACACATACCATACTGATCAATGGATTGTGTAAAGAGGGATTGCCAGATGAAGCATACCAGTTATTTAGGATCATGGGAGATAACAATTGTGTGCCAAATGGCTGTTCTTATAATGTGATTATCCGGGGATTTCTTCGAAATAGCTGTACCTCAAAGGCTTTACAACATTTGGAGGAAATGGTTGATAAGGGCTTTTCCTCAGATTCGTGCACTGCCGATTTATATGTGGATCTCATCTTGAGATGTAATGATCAATCATTGATCTGAGATGTTTCACAGATTGTGTGAAGATCATCTCTTTGAAAATGTAAATTAATTTCTTCTTAATCAATTATACTGCTGTGATATGTTCAACTTTTTGGAAACTATAAAGAGTGTTACTGTCTATTTTCAGTTTAGGTGATAATGTCATTCTAGCATTAAGGATGAAAGAAATATTATACTCCATGTTGATTTTTCGCTTATGATCTTTTTTGAGTCGATTCTCTTTCTCATATCTATGAGGCAAATGAGAATTTTGTTGATGGTTTTAGCTCTAGTAGTATCCAACGGAATGCTGCGCATTCAATTTGTTGCTGCTATCTTTGGAATGGATTCATGGGATAAGAAAATGAATATTTAGGTGCTTATTTTTTCTCATCCTAAGCTCAGTATGGTTGTTTGTCAAGTAGGAGCATGATTTTTCTGCTAATAATAGCATCATTAGTTAGTTATCATTTGTAACAGCTTTAGGTAGTAGTTAGTATGATGCTGAAATTATATTGCTTTTGGCGATGCACTTATCACATCCATGAATCCAACTATTCACTCTTTTTTAGCATCGGTTTCCGAATGAAACTTTTTTCATTGGTAGGCATGATAAATATAGAAGAACCACAATGGGATATTCATTTGTTTAAAATCACTTCTATAATTTTAACAATATACAACATTGTTAGGCATGAGACAGATAATGTATGATCCTGGGGTTTCTTCGAAAGACCTATACCTCAAAGGCATTACAACTTCTTGAGGAAATGGTTGGTAAGGGCTTTTCTGCAGATGCTTGGATTGCCATTTTATTTATTGAGCGAGTCTTGAAATGTAATAGATCAATCATGTTCTTTAATGTTTCACAAATTGTGAGAAGATCATTACTTTGAAAATGTAAATTAACTTCTTATTAATCAATTATAATGCTGCGATAAGTGCGAGTTTTTGGAAACTACAAAGAGTATTCATGTCTATTTTCAGTATAGGGGATGATGTCCTTTTAGCATTAAGGATGTGAGAAAAATTATATTCAATGTTTCACCTTTCGCCTGTAATCTCTTTGAAACCGTTCTCTTTATCATATCACTGAAGTGAGAATCTTGTTGATGATGTTAGCTTTAGGTGTAACCATCAAAATGCTGCACATTCAATTTGCTGCTGCTGTCTTTGGAATGGATGCATGGGATAATACAAATCCCAGTTTTTTCTGCCCCACCAGCTAGAATCTGAAAATATTGGTGGCAATATTTACAATTGTCTAAATGCCTTGTAAACTCAGGTAGATTGTACTTCCCTTTTTAAATGACTTCAAAATCAAAGAAGAATAACTTAATGGTGTTTGTTTCTTTTTCTTTTCAGAAAATGAATATTTAGGGGTTGTTTAACATCGTTTTTGTTTTTTATTTTCTGTTTTTGTTTTTAGTTTTTTTGAAAACAAAAGTAAAAAATATGTTTGGCAACATGTTTCTGTTTTTAGAAAATAAAAACGAAAACAAAAAATATCAAAATTGTTGGAAACAAGAATTTTTTGTTTTTATTGTTTTCAAAAACATGTTTTTATTTCTGTTACTGTTAATAAGTAAGGAAACAAAGTTTATATATTAATATAATATTAATTTTTTTCATAATAAAAATATAAAATAAAATTAGTTATTTTTTAAAATTGAATAATATTAAATTTTAATATAAAATAATACTTAATTAAAAAATAAATATTTTAAAATTAATATGTTTATTTTAATATAGAAAAGTTTTAAACGTAAAAAAATATTAAATATAAATTATATTGAATTATAATATTATAATATTATTTAATTTATACTTATATAATAATTTATTGAATATATTTATATTTTAAATAATATCGTTTAATATAATATTGATATGTTAATAATCAATATTATTGCTAAGTATTATTATTTAATATAATTAATTATTATTTTACTAAACAATATTATCATTTAATATTATATTCTTTCAAGTAAATTTAAAATATATCACTACTACTATTAAATAAGTGAATACTTAATATTAAATAATATTATTTATATTAAATATAATATATTTTAATAACTATATAATTTATTATAAATTAATTAGTTAAATATTTTATTTAATAATTTAATATTATTATAATTAAATTAAATAATATTATTAAATATAATTTATAATTATTAATTGATATTATTATTTAAATTATTTTAAATTTTTATGTGATTAACTGAAAATATTTAATATTAGTATTAAATAATACTTATAAAGTAATATTATTTAATATTATGCACATATTATTTTTTAATAAATATATTATTTTTATTTAGTTTTAACATTTTATTTTGTAAATTGAATTATTATATTTGAATCAGTTTAAATATTTGTTTTCAAAACCTAACAGTATTAACCAAATATTTTTTTGTTTTCAAAATTTGAAAACAAAACAAAAATAAAATTTTCAAAAACAGAAAACAGAAAATAGAAAACAGGAAACGAATCCAAAACGACTCTTTAGATGTTTATTTTTTCTCATCTTGAGCTCAATATGGTTGTTTGTCAAGTAGGAGCATGATTTTTCTGCCAATAATAGCATCATGAATTTTCTCTTTAAAAGTAAAACTTTTTGCAGGGGACAGTTTTTTTACTTCTTAATTTACCTTAAATTTTGTTTCAAGATTTTAAAAACAAAAGAAAGTTAATCTGTTTCATAACAGTTTAAGGGTTGAGTAACTTTAGCGTTTTCAATAAAAATTATTGTGCTAGTATTGGCATTTGATGAAGCAGCTGTGCTGTGAATGACTATATCCTGGCAGTGAAGAGAATGGTATTTGAAGTACTGAAACTGATGACTGATGGTCTGAAATTTGAGCCAACGAATGTGTTGAGTAGGCTGTTAAGAGATGAGAAGAGTGACTCGTGTTTTAGGCTAAAGCACTATCCACCCTACTCAGAGCTGCAGGCATCAAGTTGTAGAAATTCAATTGGGTTTGGGGAGCAGACAGATTTGCAGATATTTTCTGTTCTAAGATCCAACAATGCATCTGTCAACACTATTTTAATTATCTTCTTTTATTTTTTCTTAAAGAGGAAACAGAAATATCAAACTGGGCCTTGGTGAGATTTGCTTCTTTTTCTTTTTATATTTTTTACTTTCCCATTTATCTGTTACTATTTTAACAAGTTGTCTCCAGAGAAGTTTCTTCAAAAACTCTCTTCTGCCTCTCTGTTCTCTCTTCATGCCATCTTAAAAGGGTGCTGGAGTAACATGTATAGATGGTGCTATATCATAAATTATGCTTGTAGTTTACAAATGAAAAGAGTTTCACGGAGGGTATGATCTCATTTTCTTTCTTTATTTATTTTTTTCCCTGAGTTTGTTACAGTGTTTATTTGGCCAAACTATGAAGTCCATCCCGAATGGCTAAAACTATGAACTCCTTTAATCTTTTGTTCCAAACTTTCTACTATTATCTAACCTGGATCTCTCTCTTGATTACTCTCCCTATGTGTGTCTTTTTTAGGTGGATAAAGCTTTTGATGCTTGATGAGGAATTGAGTGCTGGAAGACCTTCAGTTGGAACTTGCATGTTCGGGTAGCCTTTCTTCCATTGCAATTATTATGGTTTATGGAAGATTCACTTAGTCAAGTTAGCCTTAACTATGGGATTTTGGAGCTGATGATGTCAATGGGAACTGGGGTTATATGCCTCCAATGGTGCTACCTTTGGCAATGCAACATACGAAAGCAAAAAATTCAGCTGCTTATTCTCCATGTCTGTTGGAATGGTTATGAGAATGCAAATGGGTCTCGGCTACAGCCCAGCACAGTTCCCAACTTCACTAGTGTCTGGAGCCACAACTCTACCTGGGATCGTTGAAGCTAGACTTAACATGCTTGGTTTCCCTGGTGAGGTGTTATTAATGTCCATGTCACGTTCACCTAGACTTAACAACTTCACTAGTGTCTGATGTTGATAACATAGTTTGTCTCTAAGCTACAACCATCTGTTATTCTTGTAGAAGCCATCTGCCAATTGTGATACCCATGAAGTGCAACTTGCTCCTTTCTTAAAATCTATACCATAACATTTGAGGGAATGAGAAATTGTTGATTAGTTCCTAGGGTATTAGTGAAGGTGTTATTTGTTCACTCTAAAGCATCTATGGCTGTGAATTCCTCTGCCTTTCTAGGTACGGGTTTCTGATTATATGTATGTGTGTGTGTGTGTGTGTGTATATATATCTCTTCTTATTATTCGTTGTGGCAAATAAGTTGTCTAATATAATTCCAGGGAGATGATAAATGCTTCTGTTTGGTAATTGGGTCTTTGGGTATTTTATGGATGGTTGGGATACATATGCAACCTTACTCTTCTACTTACCATAATATTGCTTCATTAGCAAAATTCTTAATCTTTGGTACCCAAAAATAGTGTTTTTAAATGTGAATTCTTATCATCATTATCAAGAAGAGAGAAGAGTACTACCCATACATTCATAAAGAATGAATGATTCAATTTATGAACATTTTTGAAAAAACAGGGTTTTTCTTTTCCCTATTTCAGGCTAAATACAAATTGTAATTAGTCATCTGTCATTGCCATTAAGATCTCCAAATATTTATTCTGACAAGGGACTAGGGAGACAAATAAGATTAAATAAAACTTAGAGCCATATGGATAGGGATATCTATGATCAACGAGATGTTGGTTATTTAATTTTTTCTCCTATTGTATCTTGATGCCGGTCACCTGTTTGATCCAGTATATTGTACCTCTTGCATTTGAACTTTGATGTATTATAACTGGACGGTAATTTTCTTTCGTTTAAGATTGTTCATTCCCTTTGCTGCAATAATTTCTTCTAAAGTAACTAAAAAAAATATCCTATCTTTAAAAAGTTAGTTGAACCGTTGATGGATTCTTGAAGCTTAAGGATGCTTTATTTATTCTACCATGGAAGAGTAATGGAGGAGCTGCCTGAACCACAGGTTGAATAGTTTGACTTGCATGGATACAATAGGGCATCTTGCTAAATTTGAATGAATGTTAGAAAGTTTATCTTAGAATTACTCAAAAATGGTTGAAATTCAGATTACCTGACATTGTGATGTGTTGATTCATTATAGAATGTACTTTTTTCCCATGGATCGCATGAAGTGAATTAAACACACTCATTGCAGGGGCAGCATATATTGGTGGCCATGGAATGTCAAGATTGAAGTCTCAACTCTCAATTGAGCTTCACTAGACAAGAATCTCTTCCTCTGATATCTGTAGTAACCATGAATGCTGCACATTCATTTGCAGCTGCTGCCTTTGGAATGGATTCATGGGATAATACATTTCATTTATGCTCAAGCCTATGTTCATGGCAATGCAATGCATATTGGATTAGTTGTATGCTGTTTTACATTGATTGTAATTTTCATTTATCAATAAAAAATATTCCTTTGGCAAAAAAAAAAAAGTGATTTAACCTATTTGTGAATTTA
The DNA here is from genome assembly GCA_031772115.1 of Heritiera littoralis. NCBI lineage: Eukaryota > Viridiplantae > Streptophyta > Magnoliopsida > Malvales > Malvaceae > Heritiera > Heritiera littoralis. Next base: position 2,400,428 of record JAPDPK010000111.1, on the reverse strand, counting down.
AAAATACTATACAACTTAAACAATTTGAAATCAAATTCTTTTTCTGAAATTCAACAAATAAAGGTTTTAATCTAACCTTTAATGAATTAAAATTAAAATAAAGGTTTATTTTCTCACAAATACAAAAATAAAGTTTACTTTTGAATTTATAATTTAATAAATTGATATTAGGGATAAAATAATTAATATGAAAATAATTAAAGCTATATACTTATATAAACCATTATTTGAGCATAACTTAAAATTAAGTGAGATAATTTTTAATATATATACGCACATACACAAACACACACTGTTTTGAAAAGTCCTAGCTAGTTGGTGTCATGGGTCAAATCATATATATAAAAGTTCTAGATTTACGCGGGCTCACTGCGCTCCACGTATTTCTTCCTTCAGTTTCCACTGTTCAGTCTCCATTTTGAGAAATCTTGATTGTCTTATTGCGGGTAACCCCGTCATTTCAACAGGCGTTTTGGTCTCCTTCGATTCTGTGCGCGTCTCCAATTTGGGTCTCTGTTCAGCGATGCCATGCTCCTCCCTCCCCTAAGCTCGGATACAGCCTATGCTTTCATCATGTACAGTATTTTCTGTCTGCTTTTTTGTCTCTCATTCTAGAATTTCCTGTCGTTACATCCTACTTTTTTCCAGTCGTTTTTCTGTTGGATCTGAAACTAAGTTGTCTTAGGCTTCCAGATCATTGTACTATGCCAATCGTTTTGTCTGTACCAAATCCCATTCCCAACCCATCGGTCTCTCTATGTCGGTCTCATCCTCTTACAAAAAATCAAATGATATTATTTTCCGAAGGTTGTGCTTCTTTTTTCTGTCAAAGTGTCTTCTACTTACCAGGTAATCATGGGTGATTTTCTCTTCTTCTTTTCCGATTTCCTTTGTGATATGCCGCTGATTTTTGAGCTTTTGTGTGTTTTTCTTTGTCTGGTCTCAAGTTTCATTTTTAGTTTTGCTTCCGTTGGTCTGTAATGAGAATTTAGTTTTTGTTTTTTTTTTTGTGACTCTCGGGCATGACTGTCATCTCAGTTTTTTTTGTGCGTTGTTTTGGTTCTATTTATTTTTTTCTCATTCAAAAGAAAGCTTTGGATGTAAATCATGTGAGAAGAAAAAAAAATATAGAAAAATGGGCTGAGGGAAAAAAGGAACGAGAGGCAGTGATGGATAAACTAATGAGAAGAGTCAAAATAAGATTGTGGTCCATGTGGCAAAATATCATTGGATAAAATCTAAATAAAAGAAGACAAAAACCTGCCGAAAATCCAGAATTTTTGCCTCTTCTTTCATCTTAATCGACAACCCTGTAACAGTTTTCCTCCTCCTCCATTTTCTCAACAGAACCTCAAAATTACCATGGAAAAATCTTTCTTGGAAGCACCCAAACCCCAACCATCCTTTACCAACCTTAATTCCCATCGCAAGAACTGTTTAAAGGTGGAATTTCCTGGACAGAAAGTGACGTATGGAGGGTGGTTTGATGTTGTTCTGTTCGGCAAGGGTGTGGAAGGTGAGGATTGGTGATGTTTCATGTGTTTCCAGGTTTGGTTTTCATTTATTTATGCATGGAAAACTTGATGTATGCTTTAGATTGAAGAAAAATTTAATGTCCAGTGAAATTTTTGCCTGACGGTGATGCATGAAAAATGAAGTCTTGCTCATTTCATTGTAAATTGAGTAGGATTTAGATGTAGATGATGATTTAGGCTTGATTTGAATTGGGATTGGATGATAAACAAATATGTAAAACCAGGAAAGTGGCGTGAAACATGGGTGAGTGGCGTGAAAATGGTGATGTTCTGCTAAAGCATGGGCTGTATGAGGATGTTGTTAGTTTGATGAGCAGAAGATAGTTGATAAAAATTCTAAATGAGTAGGAAATAGTTATAACTTAAGGATTGAATAAAGATTAAAAATTTATGAAAATTCCATTGATGGAAGCTGAGGCCCTGCATGAAAAATGAGAGGCTTTTCTGTCGAGAGTGAAAAAGAAAATCAGCAAAAAAAAAGAGAAAAAAAGAAACGGAAAAGAAGAAAGAAAAGAAAATGAATAGAAAACTATGATAGGGATATTAGGCCAAGGAGTTAGATATAGTGTGTTATGATATTACTAGAAAAATTAAATACATAATTAATTAATGAAATTAACAAATGGAAATAAGGGTTAATAGAATAAATTATGAAGCTAAATTAAAGAAAGATAAATTGGATATATAGAGTAGTGTTTAATATATGCTTGGAATAGGAGAAAATAAATTGAAAGAGAGTTCTATTTGGTGTAATGGAATTATGGGAATTGGTAGGAGTTTTATGCTAAGTTATAATTTAAAGGTTAAAAGAAAATAAATTAAGGTTAATAGAATCATTGAAGAAATTTGAGGTATAAAAGAAAATGATTTATTTATAGTCCTGTTGTAGCATTTTAATTTTGATTTTAATTATAGTACAAATCATGTAGCTTTACTTAATGGTTCATTAAAGTAGATGTTGTATTTGATATGTTTAACATTTAAAGAGATGAATTAAGACCAATCATATTTGGGTTTGAGTCTAATTGCTTCTAAATCACATAGAGCAAAATCTAAATTACTATCCTTGAAGATTTTTAAGTTGAAAGATCTTTTTTATAACATGAATATGGATATTACAGTTTGTTATGTAGATACAGAACAGTTAAGGAAGTTAGCTTTTTTCCCCTTCAAATATGAAAATGGTCAATCCTTAATTCTTTGTTTGAAGTGAAATGATATTGTAATTCTGTTGCATCCTGATATTTTGCTGCATTGATAACTCCTTTTAAAAAGCTTTTAGCATTTTTTCCGTGTATCATTTAGATGTTTGCCTTCATGCATCTTCCATATCTTTCCATCTTCTTTTACCTTATCTGCTCCTCTTTTCCTTTGTATCTCGATGGCATTACACAGGCATTAAAATTGGTTATTTTAATATGTGTCATGTTTTCATTTTTTGTTCTTTCATTGTGAATTGAAATTATTTTCTCTTTTGAATGATTCAGAATTGGTTAAAAATAATTTTCAATTAATATGGTCATATTTACTTAAGAGCAGAAGAAAGAAAATAAAGAACAAAAAAGAAAAAAAAACAGATCACCCTTCAAAGAACACCACAGCATAGAAGGAAGGTGTATTTCTTAAAATATAAAAAATTAGCAAAGAGAAATTGTTACGTCAAGGAGATTAGCCATAAAACAAATAAAGTTTGAAAATAGACAGAAATTGTTTGGAGATTCACAGCATGTATTGAGTCAAACACTAGAAAACCAACCTGATGGATACCACTTTCACGAGCAAAACCATTAGCTCCAACAATAGCCTTATGTGGCTGCACATGTAACCCTGTTTACTCTTCCACCTAAACAACCATTTTAAGTCAACAATAACTCCCTGAGGTAAACCACTCAGTAAACTGGATTGCAAACGAACTTCACAAAAGAATTCCATTTTACTTCACATAAAAGTAAAAGCTCAATGGGACCAAAATGGTAAAACAAAATATAGTTAATAGGATTTTACAAGAACCATCGATTAAGGGAAAAAATTTCAACAATTACAACAAAAATAATGGTTCTCAAGTTAACTTGAGGCTAGAATAGAGCAATTGACAGTTAAAAGTCTTTTGTTTATAGAATTTAAATGTTTAACGTAGGCAGACTACAAAAAATAGAATATTAAAATTTACCAAATGGATGCAAAAAAAAAGCTCATTGTTAAGAAACCCACCCTCCACACAGGCTCCACTCTCTCTATCAATAAAAAAAGACATGATGAATTCATTTAATATAATTTACAATTATTTTCACAGAATTATGCATTTTTTTATGATGTAACAAGCATCGTATCAACTCTTGAGAGTTTCAGTAAAACTGGTTTTGTTCTTTGGCAATTTATCTCACAACAGACATAACCTCTGTCATGAGTTATTGGATAATGTAAGCCTTCAAATGCCCTTTCTTCCTCCTTTTATCTTTAGCATAAAAAACGAAAAAAAGGCCATAAATGGGCAGCCAACGATAGTATAGTGGAGGAACACAAGCAAGTAATATCTCAAATATTTAAGCAGATGAAAATTCCATAAACCCCTCCTTAACTGAACTTCAGGGTAATTGTTGCCATCTAAAGCAGATTTGATAGACAATCGAAATTATAGCTTTCTTCCTTTAAAGAAAAAAAAAACTGTGTTGTTATTCCTTTGCTCCTTTGGTGTTCATTATATGCTCCTTTATTTCATTATGTTTAAATCAATTCCTCAACTAACTTTGTTCTTTCAAATAAGATTTTCTACTGATCTCCAATAAAAAAAATTAGCCTTCTGTTAACTACATTCTCATATATCTTTTCCATTCCTAGAAGTGTATTTGTCTTCCTGTTTGGTTGCTCTAAAAGTAATATGATTTGTTAATAAATATCTAAAATAAAAGGAACCAATGGGTTCATGTATCTTATTTGAACTAGATGTAATTTGTACTTCACACCTTAGTCTTATATATATATATATATATATATATATATATATATATATATATATATATATATATAGATATAGACGCGCGCGTGTGTGTATGTATGTATCAACTAAAAGTAACAAAGGATTTCATTTTTTAAACTACCTCTTCCTGCTAAATTTTCCTGTTACAATATGATCACTTGCTTTCTATCGTTATTTTTTATACTTTGACTTGGAAAGACCCATGCTTTCATTTTGTTTAAAGGTTCACTTAATTTCAATGGAGTCAATATATCTTAGCATGCATATAATGTTGGATTCATTGTTACGTGTCTTCTTATTAAGGGCTTTCTTTGTTTTTTCATTTTTTTCCCTTCTTAAATTAAATTTCCATTTTTTACAAGTTTATTGCTTCTTCTTTAATTAATTGCACATTTTGAAAAGCTTTGTTCATTTCTCAGTTGAGCTCATTTTCCCTCCTCTTCTTCTTTTTTTTTTTTTTTGCTCAAGAATGATTATTTTTAGATCTCAATTACAATTGGCTTTGTCCAAGTTTCTTTGCATTGGTAAAAAACTACTTAAACTCAACTAGATAATCATAATGTATATCATGATTTTAGTTTGAAATATAAATCCGTTTTTCTTAAAATTATATTTTCCCTGTAGATTTATTTTCAGCCAAATTCATTTGAATATTTAATTCTTTGCAGTTATCTATTTCAAATTAATTTGAAAATTCTTTTAAAATTTTCATTACAATTCTTCCTTTTGTTCACAGAAGAAAAAATTAAGCTCTATACATATTTTTGTGTTATTCTTATTTACAAAACATGTTCTAAACATTAAAAAAAGACTAACAAGTTCTCAACAGTGAAAAATTTGTGTAGAGAGGGTTTCAAACTACTTAACCACCATGCCCTTTACATGCCGAACTATATCTTCAAATAATGACAACATGTTACTTGCAATATAGATTTTCAATTTTGCATGTTGTTGCTATATTTTGATTACTCTATGATCATTTCTTTCCCTTTGTTACGTTTGACTGTCTCTAAAAATTCCCACTGATACAACCATTAAAAGATTCAATGTTTCTATAACAAACAAAATAACTGCTCCTCACTGGATCCTTTGAAATTCTTTTATTATTTTAAGTGTAAGTTTTATACCTTACCTTGAATTTTCTCTGTTAACTTAAAGCTTGATTAGAAGGTTATTAATTATATGATATTTTCTCTTTAGTAATTGCCTTAAATTTGCCTTCGCTCATATATGGCAACTTTTTCAGTACATGTTTCTTTTCATTGGCTTTTCTTTTTTATGCTAAATAAAGGAAATCAAAAGCTTAAATATGAAAACAAGCAAAAGATCTTTTAAACTGAATTAAAAAAAATATTTTGTGATTTCTCCATGACATGGATACCCGTTTTTGGAAATGAACCTTGACTTGGTGCCTGCTTCCTTTAAGCCTATAGAAACTGTGATTTTTTCTTTCCTTCTTTGTTGAGTTTAACTATTTACCAGCCTTTCTTGATTATTGCTTTGTATGTTTAGTCTATGCCACAAAGCTATGAAATTGAGAAAAGGAATTTTTTTTTTCATGTTATTTTGTTTATAATTTCCCCAGGTTAATTGTGCGATGATCATAAAAAAAATTCAAGACACAACACTCTAAGATGTGTCGTCTTCTTTTACTCTATTCTTGGATTTGTTCATGTCATTGTAGCCTTATACATTCTATTGAATATGTTTTGTTCTATATGATAACTATTCCTTTCCATTTCCTTTCTTCTCTTTTGAACTTTGTGTGTTATTATTTGCTTACTTTAATTCTTATTTCCAAAAAGAAAATGTTACTATTTTTAGGTTTGAAGGTTTTTATCTGTTGAGTAACTTTCTAATCTCTATTGTTATTCTGTGATTTTTGCTTTCAGCTCAATCTAATTTGATCCAATCTGGCGGTTTATTGCATAGAGGTTCGTTTCTTGCTTATTTTTTTAACATTCTTAATAATGTAGTTATGTATTATCATATTCGTATGTTGTTTTTTAAAACTTTACTAACATCCATTTCATTTGCTTTCATGTCGCTATTATTTCTTCTTTCATTTCTCCTCTGAATGTTTTACTATTTTTTCAAATATCATCAAATATCACATTTGGTAGTTCATCATCAATAGCTCATTATGGATAATCATGAATTATTTGCTCAAAATAGATTGAATCGTGTTAATCGCATAAGAGCTAGACGAGCTAGACATTCTCATGTAGAAAGTGACTTGCATAATCAGTCAAAACGTCGTAAAGTTAGTTCCTATTTCACACAACATTCAACTGTTAATCAATCTGGTGAGCTAGAGACAATTTCATCTATCTTTTCTCCGAACATTGATTCTGAAATTATGATTCCACCATCAACGACTCAAAATGATACTTCTGGTCATAGTGTTGGTTCTTCAAGCTACCAAATAGCGCCCAATATTGCTACTTCATCATCCTATTCTATTCCAGTTGTTACTGCAATCAATGACATGAATGCTTCATCTCTTGCTTTGGGATGTGGAGATGATGTTAACCACTCTTCACTTTCCATGGTTACCAATCCGATGCATGCTGAGAACCTTAGTTCTCTGAATGTTGACAATGCTCAGAAACGTAAGCTCAATTCAAGACATGAACCAATGTTTAATTTTTCTATTCTTTCCTTACCCATTTTATTAATTCATCCAATTATTTCTCTGTATTCATCTTTCGTTTCTTCATCTTTATCTTCATATTAAACATTTATCACCGCAGGTATCTTTTTTGAACCACTTGATCTTGGAGGCTTGGATTTTGCTTGCCGTTTTTGTTGTGCTAGAATGTGGCATCAAGAACGGATAAGAAATACTGGTACTTTAGCTTCGCCTATCTTCGCATTATGTTGCAAAGAAGGCACAATTGTATTACCTTCAACCAAGCCAACACCTGCATTCCTAGATTCATTGCTAAATTATGAAAATAGGGGCACATCTTCTAGATTTCGAGATAATATTAGGCTCTATAATTCCATGTTCCAATTCACGTCAATAGGTGGAACCATTGATCATGCCATCAACAACACCCCTGGCCCTTATGTTTTTAGGATTGGTGGTCAAATGCATCATCGTATTGGATCTTTATTGCCCCCTACTGGACAGCAACCAACCTTCGCCCAACTGTATATATGTGACACATTGAATGAGGTTTCCAATAGGCTTAAGGCCTTTCATTCTAATCACAGTAAAAATGTTGTTGATGCTGACATTGTTCATGGTTTGCTTCAAATGCTTGATGAAGTGAATGAGATTGTAAAAGTCTTTAGAATGGGAAGGGACAGATTTCTTGAAACCGACTACCTCCCAATTCGACTTCGTTTAGTTGTGTGTAGACCTCAAGATCCTTCGCAGTATGATTTGCCAAGTCAAACTGAAATTGCTGGTCTATTTGTTGGAGAAGATGAAGCTATGCAAGATAATCGTGACATCATTGTTGATAGTCAATCAAATGGATTGCAAAGGATAAGTGAATTGCACCCATCTTTTATGTCCTTGCAGTATCCATTGCTTTTCCCTTTTGGAGAAGCTGGTTTCACCTTAGGCATGCAATATGCAAATGTGGATCGAAAGAACAAGAAGAATAGAGGAACTCTGACAATGCTTGAATACTATGCTTCATTGATTCAACAAAGGAATGACACTGGTTGTACTTTGTTAAGAGGGGGAAAATTGTTTCAACAATTCATCGTTGATGCATACCTTTGTATTGAGCGTATGAGGTTGCAGTGGATACGAGATAATCAAAAACAATTACGCTCTGAAATTTACCAAGGAGTAAGGGATGCAGTCAATAAAGGTGATGTTGATGCTCGAGCACTTGGGAAACGCATTGTTTTACCTTCAAGTTTCACCTCTGGTCCTTGATTTCTATTCCAAAATTACCAAGATGCTATGGCAATTTGTCGAAAACTTGGACATCCTGATCTATTCATAACTTTCACTTGCAATCCTAAGTGGCTTGAGGTTCCCAAAGCATTGGAAATGATCCCTGGGCAAAAAATTGAGGATAGACCTGATCTATTAGTTCGGTTGTTCAAGTTGAGGTTAAAATGCCTAATGGATGATTTGACCAAAGATGGTTATTTTGGACGAGTTGTTGCGGGTAACTAATTCTTTCATATCCCATTCTACATTCCATTCATATTAATCTTTTCCATGATTGTTCTTCCTTTTGATGATTCTGCACTTTTTCAATCATTTTTATTACCATTTCATATCTATTCCTTTGCAGTTATTTACACAATTGAGTTTCAAAAACGAGGATTACCACATGCTCATATTTTGTTGTGGTTGCACCCTGATGATAAGATTTCAAATCCTGCAACAATTGACTATCTTATATCAGCAAATATCCCTGATAAAAATATTGATCCTATTGCATATGAAGCTGTTACAACTTTCATGATTCACGGTCCATGTGGATTTCTTAACAAACGATCTCCATGCATGAAAAATGACAAGTGTTCCAAATTCTATCCTAAACCATACCAAAATGAGACTATCATCCAAGATGATGGTATGCCACTCTATAGAAGACTCCCTTCTAAAAGTGATGCGACAGTTGTGAAGAAAAATGGAGTTGATTTAGATAGTCGATTTGTTGTGCCACATAATGTTGACTTAATTGTGAAACACCAAGCACATATCAATGTTGAAATATGTGGCAAGACTAGATCAATCAAGTACCTTTTTAAATATTTGAATAAAGGCCCAGATCGAGCCCGAGTTGTTTTGGAAGAATCGATAACTACAGGAAGAAATGAAGTCGGTGATGGAAGACCTCAATTCGATGAAATTAAGATGTTTCTTGATTGTAGATATATTTCTGCGCATGAAGCATGTTGGCGTATCTTCAGCTTTCCTGTGCATTACCGAGAACCTGCTATTGTTCGATTGCCTGTGCATTTGCCAAATCAACACTTGATCACATTTCCTGAGGAGGCTAATTTGGAAAATGTGTTGCGACAACCTTTGTTGCATAAAACCATGTTGACTGAATGGATGGAAGCTAACAAGAAGTATCCTGAAGCTAGAAATTTGACCTATGCTGATTTTCCTACTGAATGGGTTTGGTTACCAAGGGAAAAAATTTGGAAACAAAGAGAGCGAGGATTTGTCATTGGTCGCGTGAACTTTGTGCATCCGGTATCTGGAGAAGTCTTTTTCCTTCGGCTGCTATTGAATGTTGTTAAAGGTGCAACTGATTTTGAAAGTTTAAGGAAGGTTGATGGTGTACTATATGAATCATTTCGATCAGCATGCGAAGCATTAGGGTTGCTTGGTGATGATAAAGAATGGCATGATGCTTTGCAACAAGCCTCTCAATGGGCAACAAGTCCTGAACTTAGACAGCTATTTACCACATTGATCTTATTTTGTGAAATACAAAATCCAATGTCTTTATGGGAAAATAATTGGTTCTTACTTGCAGAAGACATTCAATATAAATTCAATCGTCTATATGGTAATTCATTGATAGAAATATCAGAAGATCAATTAAAGAACCATGTTTTATCATCATTGGAAGAACTATTTAACAAAAATGGGACCTCATTATCTCAGCATGATTTGCCTTTACCTAATGTAAATGGTTTACATCATATGCCTGATAGATTGGTTATGGAAGAAATGAGTTATGATTTAGCATCTTTGGAAAGAGAACATTTAGACTGTTTTGTAAAACTTAATGTAGAACAGAGGGTCATCTATGAAACTGTGCTAAATGCCGTTATGCAGCATCAAGGAGGTTTCTTCTTTGTTCATGGACATGGTGGAACTGGGAAAACATTCCTTTGGAAGACAATCATTTCTGCTATCCGTGCCAAGAGAAAAATTGTTTTGGCTGTGGCTTCTTCTGGTCTTGCATCATTATTGTTGCCAGGTGGGAGAACAGCTCATTCTAGATTCAAGATACCATTGGAAGTAGATGAGCTCTCCACATGCCAAATAAAGCGTGGAACTGAACTAGGAAAACTAATTGAAATGGCAAACTTGATTGTTTGGGATGAAGCTCCTATGATCCATAGGCATTATTTTGAAGCTTTTGAAAGGAGTTTACGTGATATCATGATGTCGGGATTAGACGGATCACTTGAATTACCATTTGGAGGCAAACCTATTCTATTAGGTGGTGACTTCAGGCAAATATTACCGGTGATACCATTAGGAAGTAAGAGTCAAATAGTTAATGCAAGCATCAACAAGTCTCCACTTTGGAGACAATGCATTGTTTTTCCACTCAAGACAAACATGAGACTCAAGTCTAATACACTTGATCCAAAATCAAGAGAAGAGATGAATCAGTTTGCTGAATGGACACTTGCAATTGGTGATGGTACGATCCCAGCTGTAAGACCATGTGAAGATGACGATGGATCATGGATAGAAATCCCACCTGATTTATTAATACTCAATTCTATGTCACCACTTCGTGCTCTCATAGAATCCATCTATGTTGATTTAGTAATTAGATTCAGAGATCCTTTATACCTTGCAGAACGAGCAATTGTCACTCCTTTCAATGAAACTGTTGATCTGATCAATGATGAAATTCTTGCTTTGCTTCCGGGTGAAGTCCATATTTACCGTAGCTTTGACTCAATTTCAAATATTGATGGTCATGCTAAAGATCAAGAGATGCTCTATCCACCTGAGTTCCTCAATTCTCTAAAATTTGGTGGAATCCCAAACCATGAATTGCATTTGAAACTAGGTTCAGTTGTGATGTTGCTTAGAAACTTGAATCAAACTTTCGGGTTATGCAATGGAACAAGATTAATTATCACTCAATTAGCACGAAATGTGATTGAAGCTAAAATTATAACTGGTGCGCATATTGGGGATAAAGTTTTTGTTCCCAGGATATCGTTCATCTATAAAAATCCAAAATTGCCTTTCTTATTCAAAAGGAACCAATACCCCTTGCGTTTATCTTATGCCATGAAAATTAATAAAAGTCAAGGTCAAACTTTAGAACATGTTGGCCTTTATTTACCCAAACCTGTCTTCACACACGGCCAACTATATGTTGCTGTTTCAAGAGTCACCCATAGGTCGGGATTAAAGATTTTAATTGAGAATGATGATGGCAGACCTAATACCCAAACAAAGAACATTGTTTTTCCCGAAATTTTCACTCCATTGAGAAGAGGTTATCCGTAATTGTATTTTCATGCAACCTTTCATTGCTATGTTTCATTTCATTGATCATTTCTCTCTTTTACTGATCTTTCGATTCATGTTTGTTCCACTTAAATCCAAATTAGACTCCATACCCTTTCATATAGGTAACTTCCATTTTCTCCTTTTTTATCCACTCTCTCACTGTTTTTTTTTTGGCATTCCACTATTTTCTTTCAGATGTGACAATTTTTTTTCTTCATTACCGCTTTTTATTTCATAACTTCAGTTTGCTATGCAGTTTCATTTTTCTTTTTCCCCTTTCAACTTCTTTGATTCCTTATGTTACATTGGGTGGAATTTTTATTTTAATAATTTAATCCTAAGTTCAAGCCATATTTCCCTTATTTTTTGTTGTGATATTATTTCAAATATTTTTTTCGTATGTTATTTCTTTATTCAACTGTTTTGGGTACCAATTGTGTATCTCTTTCACTTACTTGATGCTTTACTTGATTTCCATCCATTTCCTCATGTTGAATTCTCTGTTTTTGCTTTGATTGACCATCACAAATTTGTTTCAATGAAATTAGTTGTTCACAATTGGCTTTTTAATGAAACGTTGTTCTTTCTTCTTACATAATTCGCTTTCTGTTTTATCTTATATTCTTTATCATCCCATTCTAGACTTTTCATCATTAACTTTGTACCTTACCTTAAATGAATGAATCAGCTTTATTTGAAACACTTATTTTTTTATGTATAACTTTTGCACCTTACCCAAAATGAATGAATTATTTTTTTTCTCCTTCTATGCCGCTGTTATATTTGTTATTTGCTGCTAATTTTATCTTCCAGCTATCTAACTTTCTTTGCATTCTATGACACTTCCAGTCCACAATGGATATCCAACTCCTACCTCAACTGAATCGTGTTGAAACTGAACAAAAAATAAGAGTCCGCTTGGTGAGACTCTGGGATTCTGTTGTCCCTGGAGATGATATTAAATTTGCTCCTATGGAAATGCTGCTGCTTGATGCAAAGGTTACTTTAATGCCCTTATAAATTTTCATCAATTTGCTGTCATAATATGCAAATTCTGCTTACATGATTTTGACCTTGCATTCATATAGGGTAATGCTATGCAAGCCTCTGTGGGAAAAAGAGACCGACAATTTTTCCAGTCAATACTAGAAGAAGGTTCAGTGTATGACATGACTGACTTCTATGTTGGTGAACCAAAAAAAAATTTCTCTGCCTTGGATTCCCAACTAGCAATCACTCTTGGACGCCAAAGTAAAGTCATACATGTACCAAATCCCAGTGAAGATTTCCCTCAATACTATTTTGATTTCCAATCGTATCGTTCACTTCCACTTCGTAAGGACATCGACACATTACTAACATGTAAAATGATTTAGCTCAATTATTTTTAAACTGTGCATCTTAATTACAAAATAACATTCATTGCCAATTCTCAAGTTTTACAACAAATGTTAACTACTCATCATCTAACTATGCTTCCTCATTTCTTCTCTGTCTTAATCCATTTACAACAAAAAACAATGGAGTTAATTTTAACCTTTCTTTTTGTCTTTTTTGCACGTCCAACTAGACATCATTGGTGTTGTTACAGCGATTAGTCGTGTTCTTATTGGTTTTCCTAAAAGCAAAACTCAACCTGTTGATCTTCAGAATGTCAGACTACAAGATTTGAAGTGAGTTGAAATAGATCTTTCATTTTCTTAATGCATTCATATTTTTTTATTTACAAGTTATTCAAAATGTAATCTTTTCCTGTGATTTTCTCTATTATCCAACTTTTATCCCATCAAAAAAAAAGTGGAAACTCTCTTAATGTTACATTATGGGGCAAGAATACAAAGATCCTTAGCCATGAACAATTGGTGGAAAAACGTCAAAATCTTATTCTTGCACTTGCTGGCATGACCGTAAGAGAGTTCCAAGGTAATATGCTTTGTTATTTCATTTGATAGTCAATAACCACTATTCTTGACCTGATTAATTAATTTATTATCTCAATGCGATCTTCATGTGAGATCACATTCAGGCGAAGTGAATGTTTGTAGTTCTTCCGCAACCAAAATTTACATTGATCCACCAGTTACAGAAGCAAAACTTCTCAAGCGCAGGTTACAATCGTACTTCTATTCACACTTATAATTATGTCTTTCTACTACTTTTATTGGTTGTTAACAATATAACCTAATAACTTTGCATAGGTTTGAGGATCACCCAATTACTGTTATAGCTTTACCAGAAGCTCCTCAAGCACGCCGCATCGCATCCGATGATATAAATGAGAATCCAATGACAATTCAACAGCTGCTCAAAATTAACATTCATAAATCCAGGGTCTTTATACACTTATTTTGAATTACATCCAATTTTAATTTCCTATGTTATTCTCACATAAAAAACTAAATATTTCATTTTGCACTTGCCTTAGGACAAAACATTCACTTGCCAAGCTAAAATCATCGAGATTGATGCTGGTCAGGGGTGGTTTTACAACAGTTGTAACAAATGCATGAGGAGCTTACGACCAAAAGGTGATAAATATGAATGTTCAATTCCAGAACATGGAGAGCAAATACCAAAAATCACGTAAGACTTTTAATTTCTACTCTATTTTCTTTTATGTCAAAACAACTGTTTATCTAGATACAAATAAACTGTGTCCTTTACTAAAAATGATCAATTCAATTTAAGCTTAACTTATTGCCTTGCTGTATTTTGTTTCCTGTAGTTATAAAATAGTGATGATTGTGAAAGATTCAACTGCGAAAGCTGATTTTATAGCTTTTGGACACATAGCTGAGCAGTTAATTGGGCAAACTATTGCCCAAATTGCAAGCAAAGAAGACATAGAAAAATTTGTCCTACCCAAGCCTGTTAAAGCACTCATTCATCAAGAAAGGATCTTCAAAGTTAACCTGACACGTAGTGCTTATCAATATGGCGTTCCCTCCTTTGCTGTCAATAGAGTCTTCTTTCCCAACAAGCGCCATGAAAAACAAACTCCTGGTGGTGGATCATCATCTTTTGTTGGAGTGGACCATCCTTTCCAAAGTCTTCAACCCACACTAACCATACCTCTTGATACCTCAATGTTGACTCAAACTCAGCTTGAGTCTCCTGATCTACTCCCATCTCAGTCACTTGGGAAACCAAAAGGAATCAGGTCTGTTTCACAATCTATGCTTACTACATTAGCATGATTATTCTTCTCCAAAATTTACCTATTCTCATAATTACAGCTTATTTATAATATCAGTGACTGTTCTTTTCCAAAGATATCTTTTATTTCTCATAATTACATAAAACATATTCATTATTAGCTAAATAAAATCACTAGAGATTTATAAATGTTCATCCACACCAACCATACGCATGAACATTATATTCATGTTCTCAATCTTAGATTTGTAAATTTTTTTCTGCCTACAATTTACATTTTTACATACCAAAATTTATATCAATTTGTATAAATACGTATACATATAGTTCCCAAAATTCTCCATATACAATATTTCCCTTTGCATCTATAAAATAATACTCAAAACTTTTACTATAAGCAGTAAAATGGCACAAGTTCTGACTTCAAAAGCTTCTATTGAGTAATGCCATTGAAGGTTAGCATTTACAAATTGTTTTATACTCCCATCTCTCCAAACAACTTTACTTAATGTTTTCAAATAAAACTATAAAAAATTTAAAGGAAGTCGTTAAGTGAAATGAAACTAAATTCTTCACAAAATATATTTATACGGCCTTACTAAATCTAAAATAAAAAAACTATAAAGCTATCATTTGCATTCCATCATTCTCCTATCTTTTTTTTTTTCAAAACTTAACAATACATCAATTATCGTTTCCTTATTTGACCCATGTCAAATATGTAAGATTCAATAGAAATGGTATTGGTAATCGAGAGAGCATGAAATATTTCAAAATTCTCTTATGCTCTAATTGAGATGAAAATTCTTCATACCCATCAATGAACATATCTCCTTACACTATTATCAAAAAGAAACAATTCCATAGTAGACTCCTAATAATTACATCCAATTATCAATTCATGGAGCACCAATTTGCCATTCTTCTATTTTCATTTGATCTCTTTAAAAAACCAACTCTACCAAATCGCATGAACCAAAGAATCCATTTACATTTCTTTAACCACCAAATGTCTGATGGGAGGCTAATTTTCTTAATGAACTCATAAACAAAAAACAATTCTCAATTCTATATAACTTCTATTATCAAATATACTAAGCTAATCTCTTGATTATATTTAATTTTACAGAATCAATGAGCCTGCTTCTACTCTACTTTTTGAAGCGCTTGATGATGCAACGTCAGGAATGAAAGAGCCACCAACGAAGAAAATTGCATTAAGGTGTTCAACTTACTTCCCAATGAACATTCATGAATCTTTTTTTTAATGTTAATTGACTTATATGCACCATCCATTATATTTGAACATAATGTTCATCAATCAATAAAAAAAACACTCAACACGCATTTTGAATGTCTACATAGCTTTCAACCACCTTAACAATTTTCTATCCATGTGTTCTTAACCCTAAACAAAAACCAACTGATTTAGATAACTACTTACACATTTAACATCAACCTTAATACGTTGTATATTATACTTAAATAAACAATTGTCTACCGCAGTAAGCATTTTGGTGAAGAACCACATGACGCAAATCATCCTCTTGATTCCACCTTACATTCTGGTTCTGATGATATCCTACTGAAGCATCTTAAACCCAGGTAATTTTATTTTATATCCAATATAATACTGCATTATTAAGACATGCATATTGACTGCATATACATTGAATTTCAACTTCCTCATCTTATCCTCTGTATATGGATGGAAAACAATGTGCATAACTCATGAATACCCATCAATCCTCATATTTATCTACATTCTCATGACATATCAAGTTTCCTTTCTCTTATTTTGCAGGGGGAAACAAATTAAAAAAGATTAAGTTCTCTAACTTCCTGATCGAAACAACTTTTGTCTATCTATCTTTTTGCAACATGGGTATGAGGAATGCCAAACAGATCATCCCGTTGACCTGTTTGCCTTGTCATCATCTCTCTTTTTGTCAATCTTTTGTTCTTCATTCCTTATATCTACCACGTACATTGAAGAAATACAACTAGCTTAACATATTTTTTGTTTTTCACCTTCGTTGGATACTTTCCAACATGTAAAAAAATCCGACTTCAATGTACATCTACTTAAACTATGGCTACTACAATGAAGTCCTAACAGTTATGTGAACTCTTATATATGAAAAACTATATTTCCTCTTCAACTCTTCTCTCTTACCTAAGCAATTGTGTTATAGAATCATAATGATGATGTGTAAATATTGCTGAAAAAAAAACATTGATGACAGTGACATGCACTGATTCGATACATAAAACTCTTTTATGGACGTCACATTCATTTCAAGGAAGATCCATATTGATCAACGTTTCTAGACAAAGTAAACTTTCTTTTCCTAGATACTTAACATCTACAAAATTAGACATTGCATTAGGCTTTATATTGTAATTGCCAGTTTTTTTTATTAGAAATGTAAACTTTCACAGAGTCAATGAAGTAATGTAGTGTCTAATAAGCACTTTTACTCAAGTTAGGAGATTAAATGAGCCATTAGGATGGTTTTTTGGATGCAAAATTATGACTTGAAGCTAAAACTTGAAACCTTGAATTGTATATTAACGGTTGATATCAAAATGAGGTTACTTGACTATTTTCAGAAATTGTTTGACAAAATGTTTGTTAGCAGTCTATGTGCGCATTTTTGTCATTATAAATTGATAGTAGTCAGATATTATAGAATGGAAAGGGTTTTACAGGTTGATAAGTGGTTAAACACTGGAAAGAGGATTCATTGATGATAATGGTACTTCCACATTGATTATCAATTTGTTTTGTGATAAAGGTTTATGCTTTCATGATGCATACTGGTTCCTCTCAGGCCTTTGTGTCTCTCCTTCCAGAATTTCTTCTATGCTTTTGTACTTCATTTAGACATTCGCTTGGTTCATCGGATATTTTTTTATTTCGTTTCTCCTTGCAACCTACCCTTTTCACCCTCTTCAACCATTTCGAATCCCTCTTCTAAGTCGCCTACTGCTATCAGCTCTAACCAGGTGATTTTGAATCTTCTTTTTTTGATGATTTTCAATCTTCTTTTTTTGTTAACTTTTTGTCTGTTTGCCATTAGTTATTTGCCTATTTATTTTAATATTTCTTTTGTTTCTTCATGAGGTGAGTTAGAGTCTATGACATCTTTGCACTTACATTTCAAGGAGGTAACCTGCTTTTCTGCAAAGGTAATTCTCCATTCTTGCTTTTTTTCCCAATGGGCTTCTGATGTCCTTTCTTTTGCTTGAAAACTCTTAGATGTATTTGGTTCATTTTTCTGTTGTCAGAATCATAGAAGTGTGACTTCATTGTGTGGCAAACAATGATCGAAATTCTTAGAGATATTCATTTTTGTGTTATTTTAACCTTTGTTTTTTTTGTTCTTTGACTTGAAATGGAAACGATTTTCATCTTTTTTGTCATTCACATTGCATTCATTGTGTCGGAGACGATTCCTTGACTCCTCAGTTGAATATTTCTGCATTGCTGTCTTTTAACAATTTTTTTAACTGTTAAATCTGTTTTGTTCTATTATATGAAACTTTCTTTTTTACTTCTTTGATTTGAAATGGAAATGTTTTTGGTCTTCTTTGTAGTTCACAATTGCTTCATTTGATGTTAGAATATAGATAATATTAAACAAATAATATTTTGTTTCATTTCCTTAAAGTTAGGAGTTATCAAAGTGATATTGAATCTTCCTTTTAGGTTTGAGAGCTTTGGCTGAGTCTTGAAAAGAATAAAAAGAACAAAGACAAAAACTGAGAAAACAAGGGAATGAATCAATGAGCTTGACAGATTTTATAGAGTCTTGAAAAGAATAAAAAGAATAAAAAGAAGAACTAAGAAAACAAGGGAATGACAATGAAGTCCTAACAGTTATGTGAACTCTTATATATGAAAAACTATATTTCCTCTTCAAGTCTTCTTTTTTACCTAAGCAATTGTGTTATAGAATCATAATGATGATGTGTAAATATTGCTGAAAAAAAACATTGATGACACTGACATGCATTGATTCGATAAATAAAACTCTTTTATGGATATCACATTCATTTCAAGGAAGGTTCATATTGATCAAGCTTTCTGGACAAAGAAAACTTTCTTTTCCTAGATACTTGACATCTACGAGATTAGACATTCCATTAGGCTTTATATTGTAATTGCCAGTTTTTTTTATTAGAAATGTAAACTTTCACAGAGCCAATGAAGTAATGCAGTATCTAATAAGCACTTTTACTCAAGTTACGAGATTAAATGAGTCATTGGGATGGTTTTTTGGATGCAAAATCAGGACTTGAAGCTAAAACTTGAAACCTTGAATTGTATATTAACGGTTGGTATCAAAATGAGGTTGCTTCACTATTTTCAGAAAGTGTTTGACAAAATGTTTGTTAGCAATCTGTGTGCGCATTTTGGTCATTATAAATTGATATTAGTCAGATATTATAGAATGGAGATGGTTTTAGAAAATTTATGAAAATTGGATTGATGGAAGCTCACGACTTGGATGAAAAATGGGAGGCTTTTCTGTTGATGGTAAAAAGGAAATTCAAGAAAAAAAAAAGAAACAGAAAACAAGAAAGAAAAGAAAATGAATGGAAAACCATGATAGGGGTATTAGGCCAAAACCATGATAGGGATATTAGGCCAAGGTGTTCTACGGAATTCTTATGCCCATTTTTATAATCTAATGAATTGCCTCCATTTTTTTTTTCAGTCAGGTTTGCCTTTTGGGTGTTGAACTAAGTCCCATGTTTCATGCTTCACTGTGGAAAAGTTGGGTTGCTCTTTCGACCCGCTTACTCCTGGATACTTCAATCATTCTCTTTTTGTTTTCGCTTGGGTGTTTGCTTATTCCTATTCTGTTTCATCTGCCTACACCAAGCGAGGTTCTCAATATTTGAACTCTGTGCTCCTTTTGAGCCCCTTCGAAACTCCTATTTTTGTTCCTTTGATTTGGGTTATATTCCTGTGAAGAAAATCAGAAAATATTGTTCTCCTAAAGCTCTCCGAGTGTGTACGATCAGTGTCTTTTTTTGCACAGGTGATTTCCATTCATTTTTTTTGCTTGCTGATTTACTCCTCCAATTTGATTGTTCTTGAATTTTTTAGGAGTGCTTTCAGAGTTACCATGCCAAGCCATGGTGATTCCCGGTGGCTGTCAATAGGGTTTTATTCCCTGATAAACAGTAACCAACCGAAGCTACTGCCACAGGATCATCATCTCTGTGCCAATCAATCATTCCTGAAACAGGACATGAAACCATTGAGAGCACAAATTCTGATCAGCCAATATGTAAAGAGAACTTGAGAACACCAGCTGACCTTTTCCCAGATGATTCACCAACAAATAAATAAGGAATAAGGTCTGTTTCATTATCTATCAGTGAAATGTCAAATTTTTTACTTAACTTTTAGTTTATTCGATAATGTTGCTGCTCTTTGTTCTCCTCACAGCTTTTTGCCAAATGTGAAACGCTTGAATATGTGTTACTATTAAATGTGAAATGATTGACCATGTCTCATTGTTAAGTCTACTCATAATTCTTATTACTTTTATTGTGTCACTATGAATATATTTGTGTGGCTAATTTTCATATGGGAACTGATTGCTACAAGCTTGGTTTAAAAGCATAGCCATGTGCTGTTTGCTTGGTCTCACTTCCTTGCACATATACCTGAAAGATACCAAGAAGCTTTCCTATGACAATTAAAATGAAGAAAGATCCATACATACGTGTGTGGGTGTATATATATATATATATATATATATATATATATATACACACACACATATATGCACACATGTATGTCTGTCTGGCTATGTGTATGATCATTGAAAAGGAAAATTAAAAAAACTAAATGAGATTCTTTGGATTTCTATTGCAAATAACCTATGTAATGCTAAAAGCCAAGAAAGAAAGGAAGAATTGAATAGACTTTTTGAGTAGTAAAAAAAATTTCAGACCTAGGAAATATCAAAAAAAATTTTGTCGTACTTTATAGTTATTATATATGTACTGAAATTTTATTTTATTTGTTTGCTTGAGAGTTCAATAAAACATCCTGTCTCTAGAAACATTTGCTGACTAACAAAAACTACTCATCCATATTAATAGTTTCTCCTCTTAAATTAATACATTTTTGTGCATTTGTTGCACTTCATTCTCCAGATTTCAAGATGATGATGCAATCTCTCCTTCTGATGTTTCTAACAAATCTCAGGCAATAGTACAAGAACCAGCACCCAAAAAATTGCTTTGAGGCATTCAGTTAACTTAACAGTTATTTTTTTTCTTCCACATTTTTTAAAACATTTTTTGATTTAAGCATGCTTATTGACGAAACAAATTTATCTTCTCGATGTTCTTGCATTTGGTTATCATTGAATATGTATTGATCTTTTGAACCGTTGATAATTATAGTGTGAGTTCATGTGAAGTGGAACATACGAAACTAAATTAAAAGGACATCTTTGGAGAAATTTTTTTTTCTATATATGATGCAATCACAAATTATATACCTATGGAAATAAGAAGATGCCCTTTTATACTCCTGGTGTTACCTTTCATGTTCTTGAGTTTGTATGTTGCTTTTTGAATTGTTAAAGTATAAATATACACTTGATATTAAATTCATCAAAGATATTTATCATAAACGTATCAAAAAAATTCAAGTACTTAGAGATTGAAAACTATACATTAAACCTTTTAATGTTCAGATAACATTCCGAGAATTTACATTCAGTTTCCATAATATTTATGAATTTAGCCCATGTCAATTTCTCAAAAGAAGGGAGAAGTCGACTGATTTAAACTCATCTTTAAATGTTAAATTTTTAACCTTTTCACTATGATTCCTAACAGTTAAATGCATTGTCTCCTGCTCCAGCAAGGATCTTAATGAGATACCACTTGCTTCAGATCCTGTTGCCCATGCTGATGCTAAAACAAACTCTGATGATATGCTTTTGAAGAATCTCAAATCCAGGTAATTCAATGTTTTCAAGAACTCTAACACTATATGTTCCACATGTGATCCTGTTCACCAACCTAAATGATTTTTTTTTCAATGTTAACCAACAACGTATACAGCTCATGAATGCGTATTTACTTCCCTGTTAGTTTAGTTTGCCATGTAATCTAAAAGTTTTGATTATGTGTTTCGTAGGGGAAAACAGATTACAATGGAATGATGTAATAAGTCTGTTAATCCACCATTTTCCAACCAGTCCACTCCAACAAAAACATAATGTTTGATCTCCTATTTTGTACACTTTCTTTTGTGACATGGGTATGAGAAATGCCAAACACATTATATCTCTAA
This sequence comes from Heritiera littoralis, assembly GCA_031772115.1. Classification (NCBI taxonomy): domain Eukaryota; kingdom Viridiplantae; phylum Streptophyta; class Magnoliopsida; order Malvales; family Malvaceae; genus Heritiera; species Heritiera littoralis. The sequence continues at coordinate 2,378,229 of JAPDPK010000111.1, read as the reverse complement.
CGTGTTTGCCATGTAATCACATCTCTTTTTCTTATCTTTTGTAAGCCATTCCTTATATCTCCTGATCAAAATGAAAAAAAACTGCAAGTAGATCTTGATTTTAATCTGTCCTTTTGCTTTTCCCTCCCTTGCTTGCCTTTTCATTTCTTGGCAAATCTGCCATTCATGTAAATCAAACAAACAAATTATGTTCTATGATAAAAAATTGAAGAATTCTCCAATGTCATCCAGTTTAAAATGTTATTTATCTTTTCCCTTTGTTTCTTTGTTTTGCCAATGAAATTTTAAATTGCTTATACTTACTTTTCTCTACATTCGGATGGATATAACTATCTACTGTGTTCTGTTTTACATGTACCCAGCTAATATTTTCTTACTCTTTCAACTGCATTTAAAGACTTTTAAGTACTTTAAATCTTCCAGCTTCTATTTTCCTTCAGATTCTAAATTGTCTTGTCTCACCCCTTCCCTCCCTATTACTGCAGCAACGCGCAGGTCACATGCTAGTGACAATAATAATTCAATCATAGTACTTACAAAAAAAAAAAGGCAAACAAACTTATTTTAAAATATAAATTTAAGAATAAAAATAACTTCTTATTTAACAAAATTAACAGCCCACTTAAAAAACAACCCATTATTCTAAAACACAATTTTTTTTTAAAAAATATATAATTATCTTTCATCCATCCGGATCTATGGTTAAATTAAAAAAATTAAATTACTCTCATAATCATATTATATATATAGATAATTATTCTATATATTGTAGGTGGAAATTTTTTATTTCACAAGCGAAATTAAAATAATGCTACATATTTTATTTTATTTATTTTTATTTTTTTATATTTTTATAAAACATGTGCTACGTTTATTAAAACTGTTTGTGGAATAAAAAAAACTTTATTGATAATACATATAATATTGATATGGCAAAATCCATCTACATTGGGCTAGGGCCCAAAAGCGTTAGAATTTATCACGTGGCAAGGAATTACTGGGCCACGTGGCCTTAGGCGACAAAGGCCACGGCCTGCGACATGACATCTGTCGCAGGCGACAGACTCAAGTCCTATTGCCGTCACCCGTCGAGTGACACATGGCGCAGTCCGACTGCGCGAGCGACAGATGTCTACCCCGTAATGTGCTACACAACTCTACACCTCTCGCCGGCGAGAGGCTCCTATTGTCTCCTGGATTGATGGAATTTGTGTTTTATTTGGAAACAAACTCCTAGTAAAAGGACGTAATCACTCTCAGGTAGCTACCTTAGAATATTCGCCTATAAATAGGCCCTATGTACAATTCTATTCTCTAATTTAGGATTACTGGCTTTTACGTTTTTCAATTCTCAAGAATCTTTTGGCTGACTTAAGCATCGAAGTGCCTTATAGAAGCTTTCTGAAGACACGTAGAGGAAGAAGATAAAGCCTGACGTCATCAAACAATTATGATTGTTTCGTGCAACAACAAATATAATTATCCATATATATATATATATATATTGAATTATGGTCTAGTATCAGTTCAAAAAAAAAATGCAAACATCTGTACGTAATTGTTGTAACCAAAAAAAAGCTCCATCATTACAGGAGAACCGGGAAAGGAGTAAACCGAAGTAAAGACCTTACACTAAAATACTTCCTGCTCTGCGCTTCTACTGCTGTTGTTTGTGGTTTCCTTTCAACCTTTGCTCTTGCTTTTCAGTTTTCTCATTTTCAAGCCATGGGTAAGCTTAATTCTTCTGTTTCTCTTCCTCTTTCTTCCTTAATTCTTCGTTCAATTCTTCATAGTAAAGACAACCTTTCTTATTTTCACTCTTCTTTTTCTTGCTCTTTTATTGCCATTGCTACCCACATCAAAACTTCATCTAAGAATTTCGTGATTGTAAGGGGAAAGAGGAAAAAGCGTGATTGTTTTGATAATGTTGATGATGCCCTCACTTTGTTTAATCAGATGGTTCACAAGTACCCAAGTCCTTCCATTGTGGAATTTTCTAAATTGTTAGCAGCTATTGCCAGAATGAAACATTATGCAATTGTTGTTGCCCTTTTTAACCAAATGGAATTAGTAGGAGTTTCTCACAACAATTATACCTTGAACATCTTGATTAATTGTTTTTGCGGTTTAGATCACGTTGATTTTGGATTCTCTGTTTTGGGAAAATTTCTGAAGTTGGGTTTTGATCCTGATGTTGTGACATTGTCAACTTTGACCAATGGGTTCTGTACTCAAACTAAGATTGCTCAGGCTGTGAGTTTGTTTGATGAAATGATAGAAAAAGGTTATCAATCTAATTTATTTACTTATAATACAATACTTAATGGGCTGTGTAAAATTGGCAATACTGATAAAGCTGTTCAGTTGCTAAGGACGATGGAAGAAAGACGTTTCCAACCTGATGTTGTATCATATAACACTGTCATTGACTGTCTTTGTAAGGACGGGCAGCTATCGAAGGCTTTTGACCTCTTCTTCGAGATGAAGGGTAAAGGCAAATCACCAGATACTATCACATACGGTTGCTTAATTCCTACCATGTGCACTTTAGGCCAGCAGAAAGAAGCTATAATATTTTTGAATGAAATGGTAGCTACCAATATTGCACTTGATGTTGTCACATATAATATATTGGTTGATGCACATTGCAAGGAGGGGATGACTTTTGAAGCTGAAGATATTGTTGACACAATGATAAAACAAGGGATTCAGCCTGACATTGTCACTTCTAATGCATTGATAGATGGTTATTGCTTGCAAAACAAAATGGATAAAGCAAGAAGAGTATTTGTGTTGATGATTGAGAAGAGTTGTGCACCTGATATAGTTAGTTACAGCATCATGATCAATAGATATTGCAAAGCTAAAAGGCTAGATGAAGCAATGAAACTCTTTCATGAAATCTCTAGAAAAGGACCAACCCCTGATACTATCACATACTCTTATACAAGGTATGTGTCAATTAGGGAGACTTTCTACTGCACATGAACTTTTTCGGAAGATGAGTGCTTGTGGACTAGTTCCAAATTCAGTGACTTATTTAATTTTATTGGATGGCTTATGCAAACATGGTAAAATTGAAGAGGCATTGAAATCATTTTGTGCAATGCAGAACAGTGGGTTAGAGCCTGATATTATTCATTTTAGTATCCTAATTGATGGTTTGTGCAAAGTTGGGCATGTTAAAGCTGCAATGGAATTATTTAATGGTCTCTCTATCAAAAATTTAAACCCTGATGTTTTCACATATACTATAATGATCAATGGATTGTGTAAAGAGGGATTGCCAAAAGAAGCAAGCCATTTGTTCAAGACCATGAGAGATAATAATTGTTTATCTGATAGTGTTTCTTATAAAGCGATGATCCAGGGGCTTTTTCAAAATAGCTATACCTTGAAGGCAACACAACTTCTTAAGGAAATGGTTGATAAGGGCTTTTCTGCAGATCCATTCACTGCCACCTTATTTGTGGATCTCGTCTTGCAAAGATCAATCATTCTCCAAAATGTTGCTTGTGAATCTCCAATTCTGTAAATCCATAGAAGGTTTCAAGATGATCTTATTTGTGTAACTAATGCTCTTGGATTATTTGTTTAACTTGTTTTACTGCTTGTTGTTCCAGAAAGTATAGACAATTTGATTACTACATGTAATATTTTATTTCTCTTTTTCAATCCCTTGTTTTATGATTTTTTTTTTCAGTCTACCATGAATGTTCCCTTTACTGTTGTTGGAAACGACTGCAATGTGCATGATCCAAAACATGCTCAGGGATGGTTGTCTAATAGCTTCCTTGGTCAAATTACATATCAGTAACACCTGATCTGAAATTGTACTAAAGCTAAAAGTTGCATGTTGCTCCCTAAACCTGTGGCAATCATTGTTTCTCATAGTTAATGCTATTTTATTTTAATATTAGAAGTGGTTTTTCTTTAATGCTTAAGCCTATTTCTTGTGCAGTGGCTTAGACGATTAGTATTTTGGTCCTGGTTTTTGGTTGTTATATGGGTTTCTTCCGTAGTTGAAACTCCACAAAGAACTCGAAAGTCATACGTGTACATGCATACAAGTTCATGATGTTTGCTAAGCAGGTTTAAGGAGATGAGCATTGGTCTGATTTTTAACTTTTGAAGGTGGGGTTATCATGAGTAAAGCCAAGACTAATTTTGTTATCTTAGTTTAACTGAATGATGCAAAAAAAGAGCTACCGAACTAGAATATGTATATTTGTGTTGGAAATATACTTTTAAATCCAAATTGCAGTTTAGTGCCCCAATATGTGTCATGTGACAAAGACTTTGGCTTTTGTGTCTTAAATGAAAATGTCAAATGCTCTATCATATGATTGATTATTCAAAAATGTGTAACTTTTGCTTCAAATTTTATTTGTTTTTTCTTTGTGATATTTTAACTTAGCAATGTAGATAGATAAGGTCTAATTTACTATAGATAAATAAGTGTGATTTTGGTTTCTATAATTCATAATTTCTTAGTGTCTCAACTCTCAAAAGAAGAGCGACTAGAGGAATGCTAAGTTCAATTAAATAAATATTTCCATCGTGTTTTTATAACCCAATTGTGTTGTTTTTGACATGATCTAAGTGAGTACAAAACTTGGTGGGGTGCTTATTGTTTAGGTATCCCAGTGGGGTTTGATGTTTATGCTATTTTTTTATGTTTCAAAATTCCTCTATTTGATTAGTTGATAACAAAAAAGGATTAGATGGTTAGTTCGTTGTATGTATCCTTTAGATTATAGAAGCATCGTGTCATTTTGGATATGCCTTTTTTATATGAAGTGGATTTGGTGATATTTTAAATTATCTTATGAATATGGATGTTAGCAGAAGATTTAGGGAGAGGAAAGAAGCAGTGGAGTCTGAAGCTGATCTTGACAGAGATCAGAGAACTAGTTTTGCTTAGCAGATAGATGCATTGCACTTTTAGCTTTCATCGTCGAGGGATTATTTTGCATAAATAATATACTTATGTTCTATTTTAGGGACATTGGTTTTGTTCTATTTTGATGGGTTGACAAAGAATGGTTGACCATCCCTGCTCTTCCGTTTTGCCCTTTTTTAAGAGTTTTTAATTTTTTTTTCTTTCTGTGAAGATTACCGGAGGGTTCGTAGAAACTCTACATAACCTTTTCTTCATTTTTTTCTCTATTCCTTTTCCCCTTTTCCTACCTACCCATTTTTAATTATTGAGTTCTTTCAATTTGCTTTTTCTTATTTGACAAATTGCATCTTTAAGCTCTCATTTTAAATTGTACTTGATGCCAGATGGTTGTCAGTTTAAAGTCGGGGTGATTCTAGCTTCGACCACCTTACACAACCTTTGCAACACTTCCACTCTTAATTATGTTAAATATGCTTAGTAATTTATACTACAATTGTTTTTTCCCTTTAATTTTCTGATAATGTCAAGCTAGATCTTCTAATTCATCAACTGCGTACAATAATGTGGTTCTATGTTTACAGGTGGGAATAACTATGCTGCTCGCAAGTATGACTTTAACATTGCAACACCTTCTCAAACATCAGAGATGTTGAATCTCCAACCCGCAGTGAAGCACTCAGTTTGCTCTGTTGCCTGATCTATACCGGCACAAAAAACTTATACTATAGATTTTCAAATTAATAATGGAGGAAATCATAATCTATTGAGCAAAAGAATTGGGCAATGCTGAGGTTGTGAATAAGCAGGGAGGCAAGCGACGTGGCTGGTAAGTTGGCTGGGATTGTGCATGGCACGCATGGCAGAGGAAGGTGTGTTTATGATTTGACAGTCCAAAGTAGGTTTTGTTTTAAAGTGTTATATTTTATGTTAGCTTAGTAATATAGTTTATTAATTTATTAAATTATTAGCTTAATATGTTGTTTTAGTTTAGATAAGTAGGTAATTAGTTATATAATTTTTTAGTTTATATTTTAGGTAAATTTAATTCATGCTTATCTATTTAATTTTGCCCTTTTATTTTTATGCGCTGTAAATTTATTTTGTCCTTTAATTTTATTACAATTTAGTTTTATGTTCTTTAATTTTTATTTGCAAACTTTATTTTTTATCTTTAATGCTTAACTAAAAAATCTAAGTAATTCTTGTGAGAACAATATTTTACTTTATCGTTGTATTACTTGTCCCGATCTATATACTTATAATATAGGTTTAATGTAACAAAATGCCCCTGTAGTGGCCTTCAATGATATGGAGGGATAAGATGTAGTGAGACCACTACATTATTAAACCTAATCATGAGTCAGCTCAAGCTCGGACTAGGCTTATAACAGATAATAAGGATTTATGTGTATGCCCAAGCCTGGCTCGAAAATTCGGGCCTAATTTTTAGTTTAGGCTCGTTTTCATTTTTATACTATAAGTTCAAGCATGGTCTGACCTACTTGAATATAATTTTATTTATTTTTTATATTTTAATTAATTAATTATTTTTTTATTATTTATTCTCTTTAAAATTTAATTTAATATGTCAAAATTTATATGTCAATTTTCATATTTAATTTATAATCATATTTATTAATCAATAATCACTACTAGAAAATGAGTCTTTAGCAACCAAAATTTACAACAACTAAGATAGTCGTTGCAAAAGCTCATAACATTTGTAACGGCTTTTCGTAGTCGTTGCTTAATTGATTTTTTTTATATTTTATGTAACGATATTTATTATTGTTGCAAATTCTTATAAAATTGACAACAATAAAAAAAAGTCATTGTGCTATCTTATTATATTTGCAACAACTAAAATAGTCGTTGCAAAAGCTCATAACATTTGCAACGACTTTTCATAGTCGTTGCTTAATTGATTTTTTTTTTATTTTATGCAACGATATTTGTTGTTGTTGTGAATTCTTATAAAATTGACAATAATAATAAAAAAAATCGTTGCGCTATCTTATTATATTTACAACGACTTTTAATTGTTGTTACTTATTTAATTTTTTTTATATTTTATACAACGACACTTATTGTTGTTGCAAATTCTTATCAAATTAACAAAAAAAAAAAGTCGTTGCGATTATCTTATTATATTTGTAACAACTTTAAATTGTGGTTTGCTTATTTGATTTTTTTAACAACGATAAAAAAATTTATTACGATATTTTATCATGTTTGCAACGACTTTTAATTGTCATTGCTTATTTGATTTTTCATTATATTTTATACAACAACGCTTATTATTGTTGTGAATTCTTATAAAATTAACAACGGTAAAAAAAAATCATTGTGATATCTTATTATGTTTACAACGATTTTTGATTGCCGTTGCTTATTTGATTTTTCATTATATTTTAACAATGACACTTATTGTTGTTAAGAATTCTTATCAAATTAACAACTATAAAAAAATTGTTGCGATTTTTATTATGTTTGCAACAACTTTTAATTGTTATTGCTTATTTGATTTTTTATGCAACGACACTTATTGTTATTGCAAATTCTTATCAAATTAACAATGATAAAAAAAATATCGTTGTGATATCTTATTATATTTGTAGTAACTTCTAATTGTCATTACTTAATTAACTGTTTAAATATTTTATATCATAAATGGTGTAAAAAGTCAATTATTCTCTTCTTTTTTTTTCTAAATTAACTTGCAAAATGTTTAATATACCATAATAAATTGAAATGAGATTGAATGCAATTGGCAACTTATCATATATAATATAATTATTAATCTTATAACGACCACCATCAATATGATATATATATGTTTATATACATAATTGATAATTTACCAATTCTTTTATCATAAATCTGAAGACGAGATCAAGTATTATTTTTAGTTCTCCAATTTTTTTAGTTAAATCCTTTAATCGGCTATTATTTTTAGTTTATTTCCTAGTTATGTTTTTTAATATATTTTAAACCTTTTTCTTATTAAATCTTTTATTTTGTTTTTATTTAATTTTTCCAATTATACTCTCTAATTTATTTTTAACTCTTTAACTTTTTTTTAGTTAAACTCTCTAATTTGTTTTAGTCAATAAAAAAGATAAGTAGTTTAATTTTATCTAATTTTTTTTTACAAATATATTCATTTTTTAGATATATATTTTGATTTTTAAAGTTAATAACGAAAATCACTATTTGAAAAATCTCTTATGGTGAAAATTATTTTAGAATATATAATAACAAATTGAAGATATTTTTTTAAGCTGAAGACTCATAAAATCAACTTTACTAAAATGTAAGGAAGTTCATACAATTTATTTCAATAAAAAAATAATTTTGAATTATCTTAAAAAAATAATAATTAATTAATTATTATTAAAATTAAGAAGTTTTTTTGTTTGTTAGAAAAAATGAACATTAATAAAAAAAATGAGAATATGGATATTTTGTAAAATAAATATTAATAATATAACATACAATAAATAAACAAGTATTTTTAATCACTTGGCAAAAAAATGTACATTAAAATTAATTTTTACTTTTTTAATCAATTCACCAAAAAATTATAAACATAAAAATTAATTTTTAATTTTTCCACCGTAACTAGTGCGGGTAACTTTCTAGTATTCAATAATTCAACACCCTCTCAAAAAAAAAAATTCAACGCCAGTTAAGATCCTTCAATCCCAAAACTCTTGCTCAATCTGTCAATCATCTCTTCAATAAACATGACTTCTATTATTAATATTTTTTTATTAGTATTATATGTATCTCCGCACTTGAGCTATATCAAAACATAACATCCAATTAATCACAAATGGAATCGGCCAAAGCCAATTGAAACTCGAAAAATCTGGTTGAAGCCGTCCAAATCAATCACTATTCAATTGATTAAAAAATCATAACTTGAATTCGTCTAATTTATATTTAAAGGAATCCTAGTAAATATATAAATTCCTCACCCGCCCAAGGCCTTAAGGAGTTAAAGCCCTAATTCATTCGTTTCTCTACTTCCCTTTCTCTGCGCCGTTTTCTTTTGTTTTCCCTCTCTCTACGCCATTCCCAGTTTATTCTTCAGCGAGTTAACTCATTTTCTCTCTCGAAGATCGTCTGTTCCAAGTCAGTATGTATGTTCACTTACCCACCCTTTACTTTTTTCTTTAGATTCCTGCAAAAACTTATTATTGTTATAATTTTTTTACTCAATTTTGATTTCAAATAAATTTTTGTTAATGGTAATCAAGGGGAGGTCAAAATCGGTGATCTCGGCCTGGTTGCTATTCTCTGAAAATCGTTGGCTGCTTGTTGTACATAAGCCTTCCGTCTTCACTGCTTGCTATTTTAACTTAGCCTGTTATGGTTCCAATGTTTGCTGCCATACTCCTACAATCAGGTAATTTTGACTTGTGTCAGAGGCCTTTGCATCCATTTAGAACAAACAGTTCTCTTTTTTTTTATAAGCAACGAAATGTATTGTTGCTCTTTCCTCTGTTTTTGCATTTTAGTGTTGATATGCCTTATTCTAATATTTACTGCTATTCTTGTTAATTTGTTGGACCTGTTTTTGAATTATGGACTCAGGCTTTGTGAACAGATATCTCAAAGTACGTCGTACGTTAGCCTCTCTATAACATGCCCTGCATTGTCGATGGAATTACAGCAATCATGATTCTCTGTGCGTAAGCTTAAAGCCTTGGAATTGATTTTGCTTTGAAAAAACTACATATGTGGAACTTTTATTATTTTTTCCAACCTTCATAGATCATCTTTCTTTATTAAGTCATTATTCTCATTGTTTTTCTCTCACTCTTTCACATTTTTTATTTTAAATTATTTTTGCAGATTATACATTTTTTTATCAAGGCATTTGGAGGAGAGGGCTGCCTTAATTTTATGGGAAATGAGGTCCACACTGTGGCTCAACGGCACATCAAGATTTTTGGATGGATATTATAGAAAATTTCAAGTCAAGGAGAATTTGAGAGTTATGATTGATCAAGATGAAGATCTGCCAAAGCTCTTTAGGTCACAAAGACATTAGAAATTAAGGGGTGGTTGATTACATTTGATACAAGGGTTGCTTCTCTCCCATAAATTTGCCAACCTTATTGGCTATTGACTATAATAGCACAGTTGTCTACACTAATGTATTTTTTTATTCATGAAATTGTATTGAATTCTAAATTTCATTAATAATAAATATTTAAATTATTAATTTTTTTATATTTGCAACAATAATATTGGTTATTAATTTTCCTACATTGCAAAAGATATTAGCAACAATAAAAATTTGTTCGTAAAATAAAATAAATTAGAAACCATAAAAATATAGTTTTATAATTAATTTTAACAACGATTATAACCGTTGTAAAACAAATTAAAAACAATGAAAACGTGGTTTCTTAATTATTTTTTAGTAACGATTATAGTTGTTGTGAATAAAATTAAAAGCGATAGAATTGTCGTTTTGTAATTATTTTTTTGCAACAATTATAGTCGTTGAGAATAAAATTAGAAATGATAGAATTGTAGTTTCGTATTTATTTATAGCAACAATTATAGTCGTTGCAAAATTAACTATTACAACAACCAAAAAATTGTTGCAAAAAAGTAATTGCAACAAAATATATTTCGTCGCTAAAAAAAGTATAGAAAAAATATTAAGTCGTTACTAAAACAAAATTTTAATTAGTAACGAGAAAAAGTCGTTATAATAAATATATTTTTGCAACGATTTGTTATTCGATGAAAGTCGTTGCATATACTTTTAGTAACGGAAGTTTACGCAACGACCTTGCAACGACTAAAAATTGTTGCAAAAAAGCTTTAACAACGATAAATTTGCATTTTGCAACGACTTTATGTGTTGCAAAAAACCCATTTTCTAGTAGTGAATGTTTTATAGATATAAAATATATAAAAAATAATTAATATTAATATATAAAAAAACAATCAATAATGTTTGTTTGAGTTAGGTCGAGCTTAAGCTTTAAAAGGTCGAGCTTGAGCTTTGAAAGGTCAAGTCTAAGTCCGTCCCGATTTTTTAACAAGTATAAAAATTTTACTTAAACCGGATAATTACATTAGATATTTTTATCTAAATTCAATTAAATATCGGATTGACTTTTGAACTTGGACGAGTAACTCGATCATTGAGCACGTTTATACATTATGATGTGATGAAAATCCCATTTATATTTTTTTAATTTTAATTTTTTTCATTTATTAAATTTAATCTTTCCACGTAGCACCCCACTTACAAAAGCAAGATAAAGTTGTATTCACAATGAAGTGTCAGCATACACGATTAACGGAAATAAATAAATTTTATACATTGGAACATGCTTTTGTAGTTTTGCTTGCCTTTACGATTCCGCGTGGGGAAATTCTAAATCTACTCCTTTTTTACTCTTTTTACCCCACTCAGCCTAAAAAAAAATCAACTAAATTTACTCCATAAAAATAGACCATTTTAACTCCCATCATCTTCATCAGCACCCTCACGTTCTTTCATTTTTTTCTTTGAACCTTTAACTCGTCATCATCACAAACCTCTAACCAGTTTTTTTTCTAAACCTATAACCAGTCTTCTCCCTCTTTAACTAATAATTCTATTATTAGTCTTTACATTGAGACAAATCTCTGCACTAGCATCGCGTAGGAAGCTTAAGTAGCTCTACGCGAGCAATGCCTCTCCAACGACACCTTCTGCTTCGACAATGGACACTAGCACACTGATCCCATAAGTTGAGCCCCATCGATTCTACTCCCTTCAACTCCCCGACTAATTTCATGCTCAAGATTTAAAGCAAGCAGTGTGGTATAATATCCCATTGCTTTTCTGAGTTCATGTAAAAATTAATTGAGCCTTGACTCTCCATCAATCTGTCTTAATTTTATAGACCCGGTTACGCAAGTATCATTGCGTAATATCATGAGTATCGCGCAAGGCAATTTGCGCGAAATCAGGGATTGCGCGCAAGCAACCTTGCGCAAAATCATTGCTTTTGCGCAAGTTACCTTGCGCAGAACCTGAGCTGTCGCACAAAGCTCTTTGCGCATTCCACGTTCTCTTTTCTTCTTTCTTGTTTAGCTACAATTGAGTAAGAAACGAGGTCGGCGATGAAGTAGTTGTCTGTGGCTAGTGTGGTGTGGCTCGGTTCGGGCAAAATTAGCAGGGAATTGTGTGGCTTGGTGATCGAACCAGCAACAGTGATGAGTTGATCGATGATGGAGATGAAGACGATGAAACAGGGGGCTGATGAAGATGATGGCTCAGCTAGAAGTTAATGAAAATGATGGGGTTAAAATAGTCTATTTTTATGGGGTAAATTTAGTTAGTTTTTTTTTTACGTGTGTGGAGGTAAAAAGAGTAAAAAGAGGAGTAAGTTTAGAATTTTCCTTCCGCGTGCTTATTTCTCGAGCAGGTAAAACTACGATGCGACGAAAATCCCATTTATATTTTTTTAATTTTAATATTTTTTTCATTTATTAAATTTAATTTTTCCACGTAGCACCCCACTTACAAAAGCAAGATAAAGTTGTATTCACAACGAAGTGTCAGCATGCACGATTGACTGAAATAAATAAATTTTTTACATTGAAACATGCTTTTGTAGTTTTGCTTGACTTTACGATTCCGCGTGCTTCTTTCTCTTTTGTATTTTGTTGAATTTTCAACAAAGTCCATGGGCATTGCTCCGCAAACCCCACCAAACGGAATCCAAGACATCACAAAAACGGAAAATTCTAAATGTACTTCGTTTTTTACTAAATCGACCCCAATTCATTTTTACACAGTAAATTTAATTTATAGAAAGACGATTTTAGCCTTAAAATTACGTTCTTTGCGCAAGAAAATTTGCGCAAAAGTTCAGAATTTGCGCAGATGTGCTTGCGCGACAGGTTTGCGCAAGTGAATTTACGCGAAACACGCAAGTTCGCGCAAGTCACCTTGCGCAAAAAACGCATTTTAGCGCAAATCAACTTGCGCGAATAGCGCATTTTCGCGCAAGCCAAGTTGCGCGAACAATCTAAGTTCCCACAGTCGCACGCAGGTGTGGCACCTGCAGGGGCTGGGCTGCACGCCAGTTTTAGCATTGTTTTCGCATTCTCTTGTAACCTTCTCCAGCTTGTTCTTTTCGTGATCATCCCTCTTCTCTCCAGGGAGTAAGAGTTGCCCTTTCTCTCCTTTTGTCTTTGCATTTTTTTTTCATTGCTTTAGAAATTGAGTTTTTGTTAGTTTATTCTCTTGAATAACGCTGATTGCTCCGTTTTCTCCCAGCCCCGCACGATGTTGGGCCACCTGCGCGACGCCAAGATCCCTAACCACAAAACAGCAGAGATGGTGGTAAATAGCTGAGCAGATGAAGGCAATGCGATGAAGATGGAAGAAGGAAGGAGGAGAACGAGAAGAGTTGGCGAGAAGAAGGCTGAGTTGAGAAGGCCAAAATTGTCTTTTGGTTAAAAATTTGTTTGGAGTGGGGTATATTTAGCAAACAATGGGGTATATTTAGAATTTTCCCACAAAAACAAGATAAAAGTTGTCCACTTCAACTTTTTATTCACTTTCTTTCTCTTTTTCTCAGAGCTACAGCCGCATCCCACATACCTTCTCGCTCTCTGTTATGGCTTCCTCTTCTTCTGCTTCTGCGTCCTTCCGTCAACCAAAGCATGAAGTTTTTCTGAGTTTTAGAGGTGAAGACACACGCAATAACTTCCTCTATCACCTGTATGAAGCTTTTCGGAGAAAAGGGATTGGAGCTTATGCTGATTTCGAAGAACTCCCAAGGGGAGAGGAAATTTCTCGTGCACTGCTGCAAGCAATCGAAGAATCAATGATTTCAGCAATAGTTTTTTCTCAGAACTATGCTACTTCTTCGTGGTGCTTGGAAGAACTCTCCAAGATAATGGAATGCAGGCAATCACAGAGACAGCTTGTGGTTCCCATTTTCTACCATGTTAACCCATCCGATATACGGAAACAAACTGGGAGCTTTGGAGAAGCTTTTGTTGAACATGAAAGAAACAGAATAGACAAGGTTCAGAAGTGGAGACATGCTCTGACTGAAGCTGGCAACTTAAGTGGGTGGTCCTTGACAGGAGATAAGTAAGTAGTTGTTTTCCTTACTATAGCTTCTTGTATTATTGGTTAGTTTTCTTCTTAAGTTCATTACCTTAGGTTTAATTTATTCCTTTTTTCCTTAATGGCTAGGCCTGAGCCCTTGGTCATTGAGGATATTGTTCATGATATTTTAAACAAGTTGAATCGGTTGTCTAAAAGTGGTTACAAAGGCCTCATTGGAATAGGTCCTCATATGGAGCAAATTAAGTCGCTATTGTGCATTGGTAGCGAAGATGTTCGCATTATTGGGATATGGGGAATGGCTGGTATAGGCAAAACAACTCTTGCTCAAGCTATATATAATGAAGTCGCTGGTCAATTTGAAAGTTGCTACTTCTTGGCAAATGTTAGAGAGGAGTCAGAAAGATATGGTGCAATCACTCTACGGGATAAACTTCTTTCCAAATTATTAAATGAGGAAAACCTTCATATAGGTACTCCTATAATAGGATCCACATTCATTAAGAATAGACTCTGTCGTAAGAGAGTTATTGTTGTCCTTGATGATGTCAATGATTTGGAGCAATTAGAAATATTAGCGATTAGCCATGACCATTTTGGTTTTGGTAGTAGAATCATTGTTACATCTAGAGACAAACAAGTTCTTATAAATGGATCAGTTGATGGAATATATGAGGTTAAGAAATTAAGTTACATTGATTCTGTTCAGCTTTTTTCTCTGTTTGCTTTTAAGCAAAACTTCATTGTCGATGATTTTAAGGATCTGTCAAATAAATTTTTGGAATATGCTAAAGGCGTTCCAATTGCTCTTAAAGTCTTAGGTTCCACACTTTATCGGCAGAGCATAGCATATTGGGAAAGTGCATTGAATAGATTAAAGCAATATCCAAATCCAAAAATTCAAAATGTGCTAAAGATTAGCTTTGATGGGTTGCATAAAGTGGAGAAAAATATATTTCTTGATATTGCATGCTTCTTTAAGTGGTATTATAGAGATAATGTAACAAAAATACTAGACAGTTGTTATGGTTGCACTGCTCATTGTGGAATTACCAACCTTATTGATAAATGTCTCTTAAATGTTACAAAAGATAACAAGCTTGGCATGCATGATTTGATACAAGAAATGGGTATGAATGTTATTCGTTTCGAATCTCCAAGGCCTGAAGAACGTAGTAGATTATGGACTCCAAATGATGTTTGTCAAGTGCTCAAGAATGGCAAAGTAAGAGCTAACTTCATTAACCTTTTGTTCCTTACTCATCATTACTTGATAAATGCTTGATGCATTCCAGTAAGTTATTGTTTGTTGTTTGTTATAGGGGACTAAATCAATTGAGGGAATATTGCTAAACCTATCTCAAATTGATGAAGTCCAATTGGATCCATGTGCTTTTGCAAGGATGCATAATCTTAGAATTATCAAATTCTATGGGAACGGAGGTAAATGGGTTCTTTTGCACCAAGGCCTTAAATCCCTTCCCGACGAATTAAGGTATTTTCATTGGGAGTATTGCATACTGAGATCTTTGCCCTCAAATTTCAGTCCAGAGAATCTCGTTGAATTAAGATTATCTAACAGCAATGTTGAAAAACTTTGGAATGGAGACCAGGTAATGTTGAACATTTTATTTTCATTTTTCTAATACCTTATAAGTTTAGAGGCTTTAAACTAATCTCATATTGTTTGCACTTTCATTGCACAGAAACTTGTAAACTTGAGAGTGCTTGATCTTTACTATTGCGAGAATTTAACCAAGATCCCAGATTTGTCAGCAGCCATAAATATTGAAACACTGTTAATTGATGGGTGTAAAAGCTTGGTTGAACTCCCATCCATGATTCATTTGAAATCTCTTTACCACGAGCAATATGTTAAAAGTTGTAGCAATTTGAAGAAATTTCCTGAGCTCCCGCAACATATAGATTGGTTGACTTTTCAAGACACTGCGATAGAAGAGATTCCTGAGTCAATCGGGTATCTTGACCAACTCGTGCATTTAACTTTGAGTCACTCAAGGGTTAAAGCTGTTTCAAAGAATATCTGTAAGTTGGAAACTCTTGAAAGTTTTGATCTTGAAGATTGCCCGATCGTCCTATTCCCAGAAGTTCCCAAAAACCTAAAAAGATTGTACTTGCATAAGAATCAAATAGAAGAAGTACCCTCGTCAATCGGATGTCTCAATCAACTTGCTCATTTGGATATGAGAGGCAGCCAAATTCATAATCTTCCAAGCATTATTGTTCAATTGGATGCACTTAAAGAAATCTTCCTCTCTGATTGCCCAAACATCACAAAGTTTCCCAATGTTCCGGAGAACTTAGAAATCTTATTTTTGGACAACACTCCAATAGAAGAAGTGCCTTCATCAATCTCAATGCTGAAAAACCTTTCCTGTTTGAGTATGAGAGGCTGCACAAAGCTCAAGAGCCTTTCAACCAGCATTTGTAAGTTAAAATCTCTTGAAAGACTTGATCTCAATGGCTGTTCAAATTTAGAGTACTTCCCGGAAATCTTAGAGACTATGGAATGTTTAATTGATCTTGATTTGAGTGAAACAGCCATAAAAGTGTTACTTTCCTCGAATATATTTGGGTTGGGCGATAGCAGAAACCTCAGTGTCCCTAGCAGTTTTTGCAATTTGGTCTTTTTGAAAGAATTGCATCTATGTGGATCATCTATAGTGGAAATTCCTGAGGGTATCAAACAACTGTCTAGTTTAATTTGTCTATATTTAATATCTTGCAAGAGCCTTAAATCGTTGCCAGAACTTCCACCATGTTTACGTTTTTTAGATGCAGAAGGCTGCACATCGTTAGAGAGAATTTCGAAATTGGAACAATTTCAATATATGAAAGCTCTGAGATGTAAGTTAGAGTATGATTATGCTCTAGATTGCAATTGCTTTGTGTTCAATAATTGCTTCAACTTGGATAGGGATGCAGTCAACAACATTGTGGCTAATGCACAACTCAAAATTCAATGCATGGCAAAGGAATTCGAGGTGGAATCTTATGAAGGTGCTGATCATGCTAATGATAAAAGTGTCTTTTCTTGTTACCCGGAAGTGAAATTTCAGAGGCATTCAAGAATAGGAGTACCAATTCTTCAATAACCATCCAGTTGAGTCCAGCTTGTTCTAATAAAAGATTCTTGGGCTTTGTTCTATGCATTGTGGTTGATTTTGAGCACCATCATGACTTCAGAGCTTTCAAAGTCGGATGCAAATACCAATTAAAAACCAGGTGTGGTGATCATCACAATTTTGCATATGGTTGGTATTGGCCAGGCCATTTGGTTCAGAACAAACGCTTTGAGTCCAATCATGTGATCCTTTTGTTTGATGGTTTTGAAAGTAGAATCATTGAAACATCCAGAAACAAGCATTTTGGTGAGGCCTCGTTTGAATTCTATGTTGAAGCTACTGATTTTGAATGGAAAAATGCACATATCAGAGTGCAAAAATGTGGTGTCAATGCATTCTATGTGGATGCCATGAGATCTAATGACAAAGAGGTTGAATCCAGCACAAATTACAGGTCTGATGGTGAAAAGGCAATGGACCCAATCAATGAGACATTGGAACCAAGTTGTCATGCCAATTTGTCATTCAGAAAAGATGAAGAGAACAAATGTGATGTCAAGAATAGAGATTTGGAAGGATCAATAATGGAAGAAGATGCTAATGACGAGGAAGGGCTTGATGACCCTATTACTACAATTAGACCTAGGCTCAAAAGAAGTTTTAGCTCTGATGAGAAGGAAGAACCAGAGCCTGAAAGAAAGAGGTGCAAGTCCAAAGCATAGGTAAGTCACCCTTAGATTCAATTTTTCGTTACTTTTAAATGTTGGTAATTTATTAACAGGATACAAATGCATGGAATCTTCAATACATAAAAGGACAGATCATCTCATAGAGATAAGTTATCTTTCTTTTCTGATCATACCTTGGCGAGATTTATATTGTTTGAGGGTGGAGTCTATTTTCCAAACTTTCTTGGTACTAGCCAGGCCCACAAACTTCAATCAAAGCCTACCACTTCAGTTCATTTTTTGGAGTTTTCCAGAGTCATATATACATATCCTTCTTGGATGTTTTAAAATCTATGAGAGAGCTTGACAGTGACAAACAAAAGGGTCCTTCACTAGTTGAATCTGAATCACTTTAGGTCTTTTAGACTGGATTCTTTACCATGAGTTGGATCAGCTTTGAAGCTCAGAATTTGTAAAGTAAAACTAAATGAAAAAAAGATGAAAATAATTACTTAACAGACATTAGAAATTATGTCTTTAAGGTGATTGCATTATCGTGACAATGAAACATTTTATTATATTTTGCATGTGTCTTGATATTAGAATAACCATTGATGCCGTTTGCAATTTTTACAGTATTGAGCAAAAGAGGAAGACAGAGTGTGCACGAGCTTCTGAAACAAACAGAGGGGACCAAAAGCTGAGGGCTTGAGCTAAAGTTGATAATTCACTTCTAGCTTTAGCGAACCGCATCAAAACTTTGGGGAAACAACAAAAGAAGGGTCTTGCCTATGTTCCATACTGCAACCGGTATATGTTAGTGGCTATTGTAGCTATAGTAACTGAGCCCTCATTGCTCATGCAGCTTTTGGTAATTTTGCAGTAAACTAATGAGGATACTTAATGATGGTCTGAGTGGTAATTCTCAGACAGTGATTGTTGCTGTAATATCTCCAGCAGATAGACAAATATCATCACACAATGAATACCCTGAAGTATGCAGACAGGG
Source organism: Heritiera littoralis (assembly GCA_031772115.1). Taxonomy (NCBI): domain Eukaryota; kingdom Viridiplantae; phylum Streptophyta; class Magnoliopsida; order Malvales; family Malvaceae; genus Heritiera; species Heritiera littoralis. The sequence continues at coordinate 2,359,460 of JAPDPK010000111.1, read as the reverse complement.
CAAAGGTCTTAAAGATGCACATTCAGGTGAGGCTGAATATACCTCTCAATTCTTTAGCCCTTGATTATTTTTCTTTTTTATGCTAAAATTTTTTTACCTGTTTTGCTTATTGTTAGTTTTCCTAAATTGTTCATTATTTTATTTGATCATATGGTAATTTTTATCTTTATTTGACCAATATTTTATTTTGCTCTTCTTTTTTTAATAATTCAGCTTCCCTTATGTATTAGTAGTGTCCCTTTAGTCTACCCCATCAATTTAAATGTAGCTGAAGTGAATCATACCTCTGAGATCAGGTCTCCCATTCTTACCTTGACTCAGCTGTTTGGCATGAGTTATTTCAATAACTGCTAGCCTTAGGAACCTTTATAGTATATAATGTTTGGCGTGTCAATGATCCAAATCCATGTAAGGTAAAGATTCCATTTTTAAGTGGACTTTCTTGTAAATTTTGCACTTTTATTTTCTGATGATGGTAAATCTAGACTGCAATAGAGTTCCTGAGGTCTGTATTTATGCTCAAAATATTTGCAGGAGCAAGCAAGTCATCAATCTTCAGGCATGACATTGAGAGGACAAGCCAGATGGAAGGGAAAGTATCTGCAATGAAGAATACTTCTTCTTATATGAATGTTAGCTCAGAAACACTATGGTCTGACATTCAGAAATCTGCAAAACGGAAATATCAGGTAATGAGTTGTATTCTTTTGTATGAATACCCTATAACACAGGTAGTGAAAGGATGCTATTGTAAGCGCATCCTTCTATTAGTGCTACATGATAACAAGATACTTCAGTCTGGGTTTTGTTCAATCTATGAATGTATTGTTGGCGGAAGATCTGTAAAATGTACTAACTACAAGTCCTTGATATCTACTATACTATTCTGGTAAAAAAATGGAAATATTAACAATATGCACAGGCACACCGACAGTAAAGCAAATGAACCTTGCACTGTATCAAGGGTGGTGCTTACTCTTCTTTATCCTTGGGTGGTCTTACTTCAGGACTATATTTGGGGCTTCTTTTTTTAGGAATGGCGATATTCTACGTATGTATTTATTTTGGTCTTTCTTCTAAACTCGTAAGCACTACAATTACAAATGCGGTCAATTTTGTGTATTTCAGTTTGAATACTATTAATGACTGCTGACTGATTTTCAGGCATTGGATTTGATAAGAGAAAAGAATGTATTTTTGATGAATGGAAAGAACTTACATGACATGCAGGACCTCCAATGAAATTATAGTTTGAAGATATGATTTTTGGCTTATATAGTATCAATTCATCTGCTGTTTATATTATCTGCGAAACTGTAAACATTAAAAACCCTTCTTTATCTGTTTGCTAAGCTTTAAAATGTGTTGAAGCTTTAAAATGTGTTGTAATTAGCTCCGAAGTCTGGCATTTAGGCAACCGTTCCTTTCTTTTAGCCTTTGGTTGATATATGATTTCCTCTCGTGCAGAAACTCCAGACTGTTTCCTAGTTTAAGAAGAAGTTGTGTTGGAAAATGAAATAGTTAAATCCAAATTGTACTTCAGATTTCCCTTTCTTTCCTGTCAGTCCAGTGTCTCTCATGTATTCTGTGCTTTGGCTTATTTATGTTAGATAGTAATGAAGAATCCAGTTGTTGTTTGGGGCAACAACTTTATATGGTTTATTACTCCTATGAAAAAAGAGTAAAAATGTAAAATAATAAAATTTTAAAATTCAACATTTATCGTTATCAAACAATATATTTATATTCAATAATTGAAAAAATATATTTTTATTCAATACTTAATTTTTAGTAAAATACTAAGGATAATTATTTCTTACACTACTAGTGGAGTTTTTTTTACTTCACAAGTGGTATTAAGATCATGACACATGTTTTATTTTATTTATTTTTATGTCTTAAATATTTTTATAAGACATGTATCATGATCTTAACATCGCTTATGGAGTAAAAAACTCCACTGACGATGTATAGAATAATTATGCAAATATTAATAGGTTTTAAAATTCAAATTCAATACTTATCAAACAATATCTAATTTTATAAATTTAAAAAAAAATTAATTTAGAAAAATTCTATAATTGTCTATTAATCACCATTTCACTTAATAGTTAAATGAAATAATTTTTCATACATATATATATATATATATATATTTATAAGGATGATTATTTCATACACTGTCAGTAGATTTTTTTATCCACAAGCAAGATTAATATCATGACAGATGTCTTATTTTATTTGCTTTTTATTTTTTTAATAATTTTATAAAATATATGTCACGATCCTAACACAGCTTTTGAAGTAAAAAAACTCCACCAACGATATATATAATAATTATTCTATATATATACTAATTAAAATTCTTAATTAAGTTACTGTCACACATCAAGTGACATTATTTATTTTAAAAGTATAAAATTAAGGATAAAAATATCTTTTAATTTAAAAAAATAACAATCCACTTAAAAGATTATCCATTGTTCTAAAACACAAATTTTATTTTATTTTATTTATCCTTCATCCCAACTGTTAAATTAAAAAAAAATTAAATTACTATCATAACATTATTAATATATATTTTTTAAGATTTATAATTTCGGTCAAATTTACCAATAGGATTAGTCTATCAGTAACTTACAAGCTATGAGCAGGTTAATTCTTCTGTTTCTCTTCCTCTTTCTTCCTTAGTTCTTCCTTCAATTCTTCATAGTAAAAACACCCGTTCTTGTTTTCACTCTTCTTTTTATTGCTCTTTTACTATCAATGCTTCCCACATCAAGGCTTTATGTAAGAACTCCGTGAGTGTAAGGGAAATAGGGAAAAGGCCTGATTGTTTTGATAATATAGATGATACTCTCACATTGTTTAATCAGATGGTTGATAAGTATCCAAGGCCTTCCATTGTGGAATTTAATAAATTGTTAGCACCTATTGCCAGAATGAAACATTATGCAGTTGTTGTTTCCCTCTATAACCAAATGGAATTATTAGGAGTTTCTCACAACGTTTATTCCTTGAGCATCTTGATTAATTGTTTTTGTCGTTTAGATCATGTGGATTTCGGATTTTCTGTTTTGGGAAAAATTCCGAAATTAGGTCTTGAGCCCAATGTTGTCACAATGTCGACTTTGATCAATGGGTTCTGTACTCAAGGTAAGGTTGCTCAGGCGGTGAGTTTGTTTGATGAAATGATTGGGAAAAGGTTATCAACCAAATTTAATTACTTACAGTACAATGCTTAATGGGTTGTGTAAAACTGACAATACCGATAGAGCTGTTAAGTTGCTAAGGACAATGGAAAAAAGAGGTTTCCAACCAAATATTGTAGCATATAACATTGTCATTGATTGTCTTTGTAAGGATAGGTGGCTATCAGAGGCTTTTGACCTCATTCTTGAAGTGAAGGGTAAGGGCATGTTACCAAATGCTGCCACTTACAATAGCTTAATTCATGCTATGTGTAGTTTAGGCCAGCACAGAGAGGTGACAATATTTTTGAATGAAATGGTGGCTGCCAATATTGCACTTAATGTTGTCACATACAGTATATTGGTTGATGCACACTGCAAGCAGGGAATGGTTTCTGAAGCTGAAGATAATGTTGACACAATGATAAAGAAAGGGATTGAGCCTAATATTGTCACTTATAGTACATTGATAAATGGTCATTGATGCAAAACAAAATGGATGAAGCAAAAATAGTATTTGATTTGATGATTAAGAAGGGTTGTGCACCTAACATATTTAGCTACAATATCATGATCAATGGATATTGCAAAGCTAAAATGTTAGATGAAGCAATGAAACTCTTTTGTGAAATATCTCAAAAAGGATTTACTCCTGCTAGTGTCACATAAAACACTCTTATACAAGGTATGTGTCAATTAGGGAAACTTTCTGCAGCACATGAACTTTTTACGAAGATGTGTGCTTCTGGACAAGTTCCAGATTCAATGACCTATTTAATTTTGCTGGATGGCTTATGCAAACATGGTAAAATCAAAGAGGCGTTGAGATTGTTTCATGAAATTCAGAAAAGTTGGTTGGAGCCTAATATTGTCCATTATAGTATCCTAATTGATGGCATGTGTAAATCTGGGCATATTAAAATTGCAAAGGAATTACTTCATGGACTCTTTGTCAAAGGTTTAAGCCCTGATATTTACACATATGCTATAATGATCAACGGACTCTGTAATGAGGGATTGCCAGATGAAGCATACCAGCTGTTTAGGGTCATGGGTGATAATAATATTTGCCTCATAGGTATTGTTATAATATAATGATTTGGGGTTTTCTTCGAAAAAGATATACCTCAAAGGCATTACAACTTCCTGAGGAATGGTTGTCAAGGGCTTTTCAGCAGATTCGTGCACTGCCACCTTACTTGTGGATCTCATCGTGAGATGTAATTGATCAATCATGATCTAAAATTTTTCACAGATTATGTGAAGATCATCAATTTGAAAAGGTAAATCAATTTCTTCTTAATCAAGTATACCGCTGTGATATGTTCAAGTTTTTGGAAACTACAAAGTGTTCATGTCTATTTCCAGATTTAGGTGTCCTTTTAGCATTATGGATGAAATAAATATTATTCTCCAAATATGACATATCTTTGAAATCTTCTTGCAGCAAACAAGACCATGCAGACATACAGGACTTGGCTGTGCTGCATGTTAGAGGCCATCAAAATGAAGCTCAGGTTCATAAAGATGTGATGCTGAGATACAGATGGATTATTATTATTACATAGAAAATTGTTTCTATGAAGACTCTTAAATTTTTTTCTTTCCAACTTTTTAATACAAAGTCTCTTTTTCTTTTTGCTAGTGGTACACCAAGTAGGTTAGTTTTCAATCCTTTCCATCAAATTAATTAATAGTTAAAAAAATAGTAGTTTACCAAAGACAACTTTGAGAAAGTCTTCTCAAGATGAAAGTTAAACGTGACAGTCTTGTTGGTAATCGTAGAATTTAAATGAATCAGATTAAGTTAAATTGGTGGAGAAAGATCTCTTATTTATGCATAAGAACAAAAATAATAGAAAATTGTGTTCATAGGGGTGTTGAAGTGATGAGTTATAGATACAATCATAGGAAAGAGCTATCATGCAAACAATGAGTTATAAGACTTGTGCATCAGGAAATCATTTTAGTTTTAAATCATGGAAGTTGTAAATTTTTTAAGGGATTTGATGCATATATTTACCCATTAATGAAGAGATTCAAATATCATGCTTATGGATATGGAGAAAGCTTATGTTAAGTTCCTTGGCCTCCTTGGAGAAGTCCTTTGGATGGCACTGAGAAGAAAGGAGTGTGTAATTCCACATTGCATAAAACCCAAGCTATTAAAGAGATGCATGGTGAAGTAATTATCTAGATCAGGAGTTGTGAATACTTGAATTGCTAGTAAATAGTGGGCTAGAGACTCCGCAAATTGACTGTTTTTCAGTATTTTGTTTCTATCATTTAGGATATTGTTATCAATGGAGATGTCAGAAATTCAAGCTATTTAGATAAAGTGGAAAAGTACGTTCAGGATCTTGTATGATTGCCAAATTACCACTTAATTATAAGAAATTTCCTAGAACAAGGATTAGAATGGTGATGCTTTGTGGCATTGAGTGTTGGGCAGCTAAGTATCAACATATGCAAAAGATTGGTGTGGTTAAAATGTGAATATTATGGCGGATGTGGTAATATTAAGAAGTTAACATTAGCTACAGGTGCATTTAGGAGAAGGTTGGCATAGTGCTAACTTACAGCAGAAGATAGAATTGGTTTGGACATGTGAGACACATGTCTGCAAATGATCTTGTAACAAGGTTCAAGTTAATGGAGGATGACAATGTCAAAATGGGAATTGGATACTAGAAAATGTGGATGGAACTCTGGAAAGAACTTTTTTTATTTTATTGATTTTACTCTAGATATGAACCTAAATGTCATACATCATCCTTGTAGTTCACATAGTGGAAAAAGCATTGTTTGTTGTCTGCTGTTTTTTGTCGAGTTGAATAAACTTGCCCAAAAATATAAAAGGTGAACAATTACACAGAAGATGAATAGCTAAATATGTTGAAATTAAGTGGTAGGAGTGATTTTCTTAATTTGAATTTAATTTTTAAACTGTTGTGTTAACATATTAAAATTTTTTCCCTTAGTACCAGGGTACTTTCTACTTGGGTTTATATGACACAACTCTTCAACAGTTTTTTTTTTAACTTATTTCACTAATTTCATTGTAGAACTTAGATAAATTAGCTCCTGAACCCCCTATTAAAAGTCACTTCATCAGTCTGTTGCATTATAGGGTTTTCATCATGGATGTACTCTTGTAAGGAATGGTTATGTGAAGAAAGCTTAATTATGAAATAGGTCAAATTTATTGTAAAAACAAAGTAAAGTTTTTATCGTAGCCTAAAATTTGTTGTCAATGAATACTAGTAATATTGTATACATAATAACAGAAAATTATAGATCATCCAACATTAAAAATTCATATGTTTTGTTGCATTATAAAAGCACAAAATAGATTTTAAAAAAATGATAAATTTAATCAAAATAAAGTGGATAAAAGGGTGTAGGTATTTTTTTTTTAACGATAGGTTCTTAATGTGTAAGGCATGTTCTCCTGTTTGTTTTTCATCATTACTGATTGAATCATGGTTTTGCCTGTCTCCTGTAATCTGAATTGCAAAATTAAAAAGTTAATTGACATCGAGGCATTGGGCGTTCACGTTTATCAGTGATTCTGCTTGATATTCACACAGATGTTAAGGGCTATTCCTTGCTTACACTTAGCCAAGTCAGGTTTGTTGATGAGCCAACTTATAAATTTATCATTATCTTCCTCACTGTTTTGTTACATTTTGATTTGTGTTTATCTAGATGTCGAAATTGCTTTTCTTTTGTAAATGGTGTGTGTAGGCACATTTTGTTTCCGTACCCTCAACTTCCATGCTACATTTTGACAGAAAGTCCCTACATGGTCTTGAGAACTTTGAGCCATGCTTGATTCATTTATGTTTGTTTAAATGACAGAGATGAGTTCTGGGACTTGTATAAGAATTACTTTCACCAGCAAGTAGTACAAGGTGATCTGCGAATCTGTCTTTATTGGTCCAATACCTAATGGCAATGGATTTTAAGGGTAAAAGTTTAGAATCGGCTGATTGATAGAGAGCAGTCAGATTCATCGAAAATGTTGATCTTTTTTGTGCATGTATCCTGCATTTTTGCCTTGAAAAAGGTCAAGTTACATAATTTCTTGTCATCCTTAGCGAATGCATTTTTTTTTACCATGGTTGCTCTTTCATGGATTTTGCTTTAGTATCTTTTAGATCCATGTTCATGGTCTCTAATCATAAATCACAATCCTAGAGAATCTAGATCGAAATTGGTCCTGGGGTAATGATTCACTGTAATATCATCTGCCTGGTAGCCTAATAACAGAAATCTGAAAAGTTCAATGAATGAACCTTTGCACCTCATTTAGTCATAGCAGAGAAGTAAGTCAACTGCTCAGCAACTAAGGCTTGGTCTAACAGTTATTAGTGTTTCCTCTCTTTAGAAGGGTTTAGTCTACAGTTCGATCCTTGTACCTTCAAAAAGTAAAAGAAGTCAACTGCTTGCACTATCATATTCAGTGGAATCACCACCAAAGTTCTCTAGAAGTTGACCTATGTGACCATTGTTTCAGGCCATGCTTAAGTTTCCTTTTCTTCAAAATCAATGTCATGGGGTGATTCATGTGTTCCTTTTTCAATTGCAGTCTGACCATTGTTTGATGAAGTGTTTTGCAGGTGTATAAATGGAAAGATATTCAAATCTATTTATGCATAATTTAAACAAATAAAATAGAATGCATCTACTTCTTGAATATATATTAAATGGATTGAGTACTAAATTGCTTATGAAAATCCTATCAGTGCTGATGTAAACCCCATTAGAAACCCTTCCAAAGCATCAAAGCATTAGATATTGTGCAGTTCTCCACTAAATTTTCAAAGATAATGGGCTTGATGTTCATAGATTTGTCAAATTAAGGCTAGATTCAATGGCATTTGACCTGAAGTACAAACCATTTTCCTTCAACTTTCCATTTCATTGCATTCAAAAAGAAATTCAGCTTTATTCTATTGAAGTATTTACTACCAAATGCCTCTTTTTATTTAGAGTTTTTATTTTTTAAAAATTTTTAATAAGCTTTAAGCTGTATATGTGATCTTACTAACCCAGTTAATAATTTTTTAAAATAAAATTTATTTATTTATTATAGGTTAAGATTTTATGTTTGATTAGAATTGGATTTTTCGAATGAATCAGAATGCATTAATCATTGATTTAGGTATTTGAAAGCGGGAAGTTTGAGCATGAAAAATGATATTTGAATGAATGAATTGTTTTATATAGTAATTTTCTAGTAACAAGTATTCCCAAGTTACCCCCAACGAAATTCCATACGTATTGCAGTTTTCATGTTGATATCTTATAAGACAAAAGGTTATTATCCACTACAAGGGTTAAGATGTTAACACACACTTTTTATGTTGGCTTTGGTTGTATATTGAATAATAATCTTAATACAAATAAAATATTGTTTTGAATTGTGAAAAAAAAAGACATATAATCAAATAGAATTGTTTATGAGTTGGGCTGTGCTTAGTTAGGGTATTAAGAGATTTATAATGAGTCTTAGCTCAAGTTGATTAGACTTTTCAAGCTTAAATTTTTACTTAAATTTGTTTTTACATACAATAAATAAGTTCATGTTTGTTCAAATTTATTTAGATATTATTAATTTTTTAAAAAAATTAAAATATTAAATAACCTAATAAGTTAAAATAAATTCTTACAAAAAAAAAGATTACAAGCAAAAATGGATATTTTAAAACTTAAAGTTCGAAAATAATATAAATTCCAATGAAACCACATAAAAACAAGCAAAAGTAATTAAAAAACAAACTAGTATAAAAAATAGCAACACATTATAATTACTAAGTGGGGCTGGCCGAATCAAGCTTAGACTTTAAATGATAAGTTAAAACTCGATTCGATTTTTTATTGTATTTTGATCTTCAAGTTCGAGTTTATTAAACAGGCTTAGTTTTTTTATCCAAATTTATCTAAGAATTTGACTGATTTTTGAGTTTGGACAAATAATTCGGCTTTGAACAAATTTATAATCTAATACATAAATTAATTAAAAAATATCATTATTTTAACTTTATAATATCATTTCTCTCTCATTTTATTTAAACTGTAATAAAAACGATTTAAAAAAATGAGAAATTATTTGATATATAATTAGAAACTTCACAAACGATATCAACAAGCGACATATTTTAGGATATATTAAAAAAATTAAAAAAATAAATTATCGGACAATCTTTTAAGGGTTGTTTCAGATCATTTGTTGTTTGTTATTTCCTGTTTTCTGTTTTTAAAAATTTTGTTTTTGTTTTATTTTATTTTGTTTTAAATTCTAAAAACAGAAAACATATTTGGTTAATACTGTTATGTATTAAAAACAAATATTTAAATTGATTCAAATATAATAATTTAATTTACAAAATAAAATTTTAAAAATTAAATAAAAATAATAAAATATTTATTAAAAAATATTATGTACATAATATTAGATAATATTGTTTTGTACTATTTAATACTAATATTAAATATTTTCATTTAATCATATTAAAATTTAATATAATTTAAATAAAATTATAATTAAATATAATATTAAATAAAACAATTCAATTAAAAATAATATTAAATAATTTTTTAATATTAATTTTTATTAGATAAAAATTGAGATTAGTAAAATTCTAAATCTATATATTAAATAATAATATGAATTAATAATTATAAAATTATATTTAATAATATTATTTTATTTAATTGTAATAATATTAAATTATCAAATAATATATTTACTAATTAATTTATAATAAATTATATATTTATTAAAATATATTAGATTTAATATAAATAATATTATTTAATGTTAAGTATTCACTTATTTTAATAATATTAAATTATTTAATATTATTAATGAGATATTTTAAATTAATTGAAAGAATATAATATTAAATAATAATATTGTTTAGTAAAATAATAATTAATTATATTATATAATAGTACTTAGCAATAATATTAATTATTACCATTTCAAAATTATAATAAATGTTATTATTTAAAATATATAATATATTCAATAAATTAGAATAATAATTTAAATTAAAGAATATTATGACATTATAGTTTAGAATAATTTATATTTAATTGCTTTTTACATTTTTTATTTTTCTATATTAAAATAAATATATTTTATATTAATTTTTAATTTTATTTTATTTTAAAATTAATTAATTTTACTTTACATTTTTTATTATGAAAAATATTAATATTATATAAATATATAAACACTGTTCCTTGCTTATGAATAATACCATAAATGAAAATATATTTCCAAAAGTAATGGAAACAAGAAATTTTTGTTTTTAACAATTTTAAAAATTATTGTTTCTATTTTCATTTTTTTTAAAAAAAATCAAAAACATGTTACGAAAAACGATTTTAGCTATTGTTTTCAAAAAAAACAAAAACAAAAAATAAAAATGATACTAAACAACCTCTTAATTTTTTTTGTAAAGTTAAAACTCTTTAGTATCAACGTAATAAATATGAAGTCTAAAAAAATATTAAACAAAGTAAATTCCTTTTCTCCCGCAGTCTAATAAATAAAGAGTCAAAGACACATGGGCACTGGAATTAGTAAGACGGTCAAATTAACGCGTCTGTAAGACTAAGAATGGAGACTTCTTCTCCTCTTGAACTTTCTCTTGGCGAAGAATCAACACGTAACCATGATACCGCAAACGCTTCTCAGAACGAATTGCCGAAACGCATCAAGAAAAAAGTCAAACGAGGGCGCAGTATGATTGAGGATGGAACGAGTGATCGGGACAATATGGAGAATTCTGAAGTTCTTGTTATTGTCGATAGCAATCCTGCGGATGGCACCAAGTTCTCCTATAAGGACATGCTAATAGGAGGAAATAATTTTGACTCTCAAGCTTGGGACGACTGGGGGATCTCAGATAATGGAGACGATATGCTGTTTGATGACGAGGCTTCAGATGATGAAGGCGGTCAAGAAGGACATGAGCCGAGGATTACTTTCTCTAAAGAGGAGAAAGCAACAATGAGGAAGCCTTGGCGTAAGACACTCATAGTCAAGTTACTGGGGAAGGTGTTGGGATTTCAAACTCTCTCAGGCAGGATTAGACAACTCTGGAATTTGAATGGGAGATATAAGGTTATTGATCTAGGATATGACTATTTCCTATTCAGGTTTGAGAGGAAGGATGATTACTTTAAGGTTTTAGAAGGCGGCCCATGGATTATTGGTGGACACTATTTGACTGTTAGACAATGGACACCGAATTTCAATCCAGCAAAAGACAAAATTGACAAGGTGGTTGCATGGATTAGATTGCTCGGCTTACCTATGGAGTATTACTCCTCACTTGCATTATCGAGAATGGGTGAATGTGTGGGTAGGGTAATTAGAATTGACAGAAATACTGAGCAAGCCATACGAGGTAAATTTGCTAGAATTTGTGTGGAGATTGATCTCACTAAGCCTTTGGTCTCTAGATTATTTGTGGACAATCATGTTCAACTTGTTGAATTTGAAGGATTTCATCTTATATGTTTTCATTGTGGGAAGGTAGGGCACAAGGTTGAAACATGTCCATTGATAGTACGAAGTGAGGCTACAAATACTGAAGAAACAACAAAACGTGAAAACTCCAATGTTGTTAACTCCATGGATGCCAACTTTGGACCTTGGATGTTGGTGCAGAGAAAACCCAGAAAGACTCAACAGCGAAGAGATGATGGAAAAAGAAAGTCAAAATAATCCCTAAACTCTGGCCGTAACCATGGTAACAAATTCATGGTTTTAGAAACTGAGACCAAAAATGATGATACTGGTGTGGATTCCTCGGCTGCAATTAAGGAGTATGCTACTGGACAACATGTTTCCAAAATGGTGCGAACAGGTGATCAAACTCTTCCGCAATTTGGGCCTAGTAAACAGAAAAACTTTAAAGGAAAGGCTGTTGCCAAAGAAAGTAGCCCCATAGGGGGCACGTTTCCTAGTCTTGGAGCATCTAAACCCTTGGAGTTTCAAGCTGGAACATCATACTCCTCGATCAAAGCTAAGAACATGAGTAGGCTGAAGGCTAATATAGGGAAGGCTAACGCCACAAATGAGCCCCAGGGGTTTCTAGACCATGTTAAACAATCCACATGTTTCTCATTCCAAGCTGGCTCTTCATCAATTTCGGCCCAAGGTAAAAACAGCATGGACTCGGCGCATACAATGGATCAGCCCATGGACGCAATCTCCAATCACCACGATGGCTTATTGACTTTGAATACAAATCATCGGAGCTTGCCACAACCAAAGCCTCCTACAAACCAGAATGACACTGAGCACTCAGGTATAAATGGTGGTGTAACTCAAACTGAAAATCTAGAAGCTACTCTTCTTGATGCTAAAGATCATGGCGCTAAATCCATGGAAGTTAATTAACCATGTGGATGGTTTTATTACTCTTCTATTATTCTTTATGTCTATTTTATTTTGGAACTGTAGAGGAGCTGGAAGTATGGAATTTAGGCGAAATGCCTTGGAGATGAAAAGAAACTATAAGATTGATTTGTTGATAATTGCTGAACCGAGGATTAATGGTAGAGTAGCTGACAAAGTCATCCGTCGGCTACGATTTGAGAATGCCTTTAAAGTCGATGCAAGGGGCTTCTCTAGAGGTATTTGGTTATTATGGAATTCTAATTTTGGTGACGTAGACATTGTTCACAGCAGTAGACAAATCATCTCTATCACTGTTACCAAAGGAGGTTGTAAATGGGCACTTTCAGCTGTATATGCGAGCCCTTGCCTTTCTCAACGTCAGCAATTATGGAAGTACTTGACTGATTTCAATGCCTTTGATACATGCCCGTGGATGTTGATTGGAGATTTTAATCAAATAGCCTCTTTGACAGAAAAACAAGGTGGTCCACCTGAATCTGCCTCTAAAATTCAAGCTTTCTGCAATGTTATTTCCAGTCGCAATCTATTGGACCTTGGAGCTTCTGGCTGGCAATTTACAAGGACGAACAAACACAATGTGAGTGGCCTGGTCTTGAAGAGGTTAGACAGGGCACTTTGTAACACTGCCTGGCGGTTTTTATTTCCTGAAATTACTGTGACTAATCTTCCTCGGTTGAGTAGTGATCATTGTCCAATCCTTCTAAAGTTATCCTCTAATTTTGTATGTAATCGAAACCACCGGCCATTTCGATTTGAAGCAGTTTGGCAACTACATGACAATTTTGATGAGCTACTCGGCGCACGTTGGAACAAGGAAGATTCACTTACTAATAATCTTGTAATGTTCCAACAGGTATTGGTCGATTGGAACAGGAATGTTTTTGGAAATATATTTAGAAGGAAACGCAACCTTTTAGCTCGACTGGAGGGAGTGCAAAAAAATTTGGAAACTAATCCAAACTCTTTCCTACTTAGACTCGAAAAATACTTAACAGTGGAGTACAACAAAGTTCTGAAGCAAGAGGAAATTCTTTGGTTTCAAAAGTCGAGATCTAAATGGGTGCAATGTGGGGATCGGAATACTAAGTTCTTCCACACTACCACTGTAATTAGACGAAACAAAAACAGAGTGGTTGCTTTGAAGAACAATGACGGAATATGGTGCACAGACCAAGAGGAGTTGAAGATGATGGTATGCTCCTTCTTCCAAAAATTGTATACTGCTGATAACTTGGCTAGTGATATGGGAAGATGCCCCAAGTCCAATTTCTCTTTTGATGCTCAACAAGCCGAGGAACTATGTGCTGTCCCTAATAATGAGGAGGTATATAAAACCTTATGCTCGATGTCCGCTTTCAAAGCCCCGGGACCAGATGGGTTTCCAGCAGGGTTCTACAAATCAAACTGGTCCATAATTAAAGATTCTGTCTGTCAAACCATTGAGCAAGCATTCCATAATGGATACTTTGATGCAGAATTGAGTAAAGTACTAGTGGTTCTCATCCCAAAAGTGGACCATCCTGAGTATGTCTCTCAGTTCAGACCTATAAGTTTATGCAATGTGGCTGTGAAAATCATTTCTAAGATTATTGTTAATAGACTTCGACCCTATTTGGACAGTATTGTAGCACCAACACAGTGTAGTTTTATCCCGGGTCGTAGTAGCTCAGATAACATTGTGGTGGTCCAGGAGGCAGTTCATACTTTGTCAAGAAAGAAAGGTAGAGATGGGGAGATGATAATGAAGATTGATCTAGAGAAAGCATATGACCGGATGAACTGGGAGTTTCTTAGATGGGTCTTATATGATGTTGGTATTCCTCAATCTCTGATTGATCTTATCATGTACTGTGTTACTTCAACAGAGATGAATTTCTTGTGGAATGGGGAAGTGACAGAGAGCTTCAAGCCCACTAGAGGATTAAGACAGGGAGACCCTCTTTCCCCTTATCTCTTTGTGCTTTGTCTGCAAAAACTAACAGAAATCATTGAGCTCAATGTGACACATGGAATTTGGAAGCCGACTTACTTAACAAGAGGTGGTCCTGCATTATCCCACATTTTCTTTGCTGACGATCTTATTCTTTTCGGTAAGGCTACAGTGCAGCAGAGTCAGGTAATGATGAATTGTTTAAACCTATTCTACAAGCTTTGGGGCCAAAAAGTAAATTTTGGTAAATCTAAAATTTTTACTTCCCGGAATGTTCATTGTAATGTGGTAGCTAGCATTCAAATGTGCACTGGTATGTCTCATTGTACCAATTTTGGAAACTACTTGGGAGTCCCGATTCATTGTAAGAGAGTTAAAAAGACTGATTTTCAACCTTTATTGGATAAGGTGAAGAACCGGCTATCCAGTTGGAAAACTCAGCAACTATCCCTTGCAGGTAGAACTACCTTAATTCAGTCAGTCTCTAGCACTATTGCTTCCTACACAATGCAGACTACTCGGCTGCCTGTCTCAGTAACTAAAGAGATTGATAAGCTGAATAGAGACTTCTTGTGGGGTTCGATTGAAAATAAGAGAAAAATGGCCTTAGTAAAGTGGGATACAGTATGTCAACCGAAGGTGATGGGTGGACTTGGATTTCGCAAAGTGAAGGATATGAATTCGGCTCTTCTGACTAAGCTAGGATGGAAGCTGGAAACAGGGGACACAGGCCTCTGGGCAAGGACATTAAAAGCAAAATACTTTCCGAATGATTCTTTCCTAAAGGCCAAACTTAGATATTCAGCTTCACATACGTGGCGGAACATCCTTTCATGCAGAAATATTGTTTCCAGGGGTGTTTCCAAGATTATTGGCGATGGGCGTACTACTTCCTTTTGGCATGATCGGTGGTTAGGAAACAAACCTCTTGCTGAGGTATGCCCTGCTATGGAAACTCCTATTAATTTAAATCGCATGGTTAGTGACTTCATACTTCCACATGGGGGCTGGAATTGGGATCTGCTACCTAATGATATTTCCCATTTACTATCAGTACTGCCACCTCTCTCAGGTGAATCAGACAGAACATATTGGGCAGCAAACTCATCTGGTACTTTCACAGTTAGTTCAGCTTATGATTTAATCTTGGGCCAAACAGATTGCAACTTTCCATGGAAGCGATTATGGAAACTTGATGTTTTACCACGTATCAAGCACCTTTTATGGTTGGTAGCACATAATAAATTGCTCACTAAAGAAGTCTGTTTTAAAAGAAGCTTAACACAAGATTCAACTTGTGTGCGTTGTGGAGGGACTTTGGAGAATGTTGTACACGTACTGCGTGACTGTCCCACATCTCAACAAATCTAGAAAAAATGGTTACCAGTTTCGGAACTTCATCTATTTAACTCCATGGAATTGGAGCAATGGTTAGTTTACAACTTGCTGAAACAGAGAGGTGCAGTTGATGGTAGAGTTACCTGGGCCTCACTCTTTGCTGCAACGTGCTGGTACATATGGAAATGGAGAAATAGTGTTCTGTTTGAGGAAGGTTTTACCTGGCCTAATGATGGAAATCGAACTATCTTGAAATTTATACTGGATTTAGTTGAATTACTGCCCAAACATCAACAGAACCAGTCGAAACAATGGACTCGGATTGTATGGGAAAAGCCTACTGCGGAAATGGTGAAAGTTAACGTGGATGCCTCTGTTAAGCGCAATCCAGGTTACTCAACAATCGGAGGACTAATCAGAGATTCAGGTGGAAGGTGGCTGTGTGGTTTTAGTAGGAAACTGGGTTGGGGATCAATATCAAGAGCTGAGTTATATGCTCTTTACTATGGTTTAGAGATGGCATGGGAGCATGGACACAGGAAGATCATCATCGAATCAGACTCTTCTTTTGCTGTTTCTAAAATTCTTCAACCACTCAAAAGTCATGATCCTTTCTATCAAATCATACATGCATGTAAGAAGTTGGTGGAAAGAAATTGGGTATGCTTAGTACGGCATGTTTACAGAGAGGCTAACCGGTGTGCAGACCACCTTGCTAATGAAGCACAAAATAGAGAAGCTGACAGTGTGAATTTCTCGCAACCCCCAGGAAGTTTGAGCAGTCTACTACACGATGACTGCATGAGTTTTGGTATCTTTAGGCTCTGCCTACTTTAAGCATTTTAATGCTTCTTCTGTACCAAAAAAAAAAAGACACATGGGCACCCCAGAATGAGAAAAGCCCGTCACTCGTTCTTTGCTGACCAGTTTGTCAGCGACGAAATCTATACAAAGCTGACGACTCTTTCTTGCTCTTCGTTTCTCATGAGTTGCTTTTAGCAACAAAATTACAAAGCTTGCGATCTTTTTTAGAGAGAGCGGAGAGGCTGAATCTTGATTTTTGATTTGATGTTCCTATTATAATAAACTTTCAAAAAAATCATATCACTTTAAAAAATTACAGTGTCTATGAAATATAAATATATGAAATATAAATATATTTTAAAATCGAAAAGTCTCTTTCATCATAATATGTGAAAGCTTGCCCGATTGAATACAAAGTTTAACATCCTAACAAGATGAAACTAATATTTATTTTCATAATTTTTTTAAATTTATCAACATTGAACAAAATAAAAAAAAATATTGTCTTAATCCGAATAATTAGGTTCAGTCTCTAATCATCATCAATGACAGTGACATCATCTTAGTACATGGAAGGAACTACAGATTGAAAGTAGCTACAAGGGCTACAACTTTAACAATTTGCAAACATGCGATTAATATGCATCCCCTTGAACAGGCATTTTGATATTTTCTGAAACTGACAGCTTTCCCATGTGCACATGTAATGCCACATGGCAATCATTGGCATGAGCCAGCTGGCCAAAAATAGGGCTGCTGACAACTAATTGGAGGACCATGGTGTCCCAATGTATATGTAGATAGAAAGATAATCAAATAGAACGAGTTCTAGGAAATAAAGAAAGTCAAAATCAGACACTACTGTTGTTTTGAAAATATAAGCAAACGCAATGCATAGGTATGAAAGATGTCAGTTTAACATTATCACTGTTACAATTTGCTAACTAATAATTGAAATTAAAAAATTTTGAATTAATGTTCCAATTGCATGAACCAGATTAGTTTACTGATTCCTCAAAGGAACCAAAAACCAGACCAATCTGATCCCTATTACCAATTGCTCGAAAGAGAAATAATCAGATCCTCCAATCTAATTCATCAGCATGCCTAGCAATCGGGCATTACCGGGCCCAAAGTGATGAAAATCCAATGTCTCTGACTCAATGTAATAAGGTTTAATTGAATTCCTTTACATCAAAAAAAAAATGTAATAAGGTTTAATTGAATTCCTTATCCATAGTAAAAAATCCCCATGTTCAAATTATCATTAGGTCAAATTATCTTAGACCAACGTTAATCATGCAACGTGAGTGAAAATTAATTTCATACCCAAAATGTTTTACCTTTGTTTGGTACATGAATTTTATTTTCTCGAAAATTATTTTCATCATTTTCCCATGTTTGGTAGATCGAATGATTTCGGTCAGTGCATTTCATTTTCGGTCAACTCAAAAACAAGCCTTTTAATGTTGTAAAATGTCTTCCCCTTTTGAAAAGGGGAAGACAAAATCCAAGAAGCTCCCTTGTCTTAACAAACCACCATTCTCACTCTCAACCTTGCCGGCGCCACCTTCATCTCACCATTATCGGCACTGACGAAGATTTTTCTAGCGAAGTGCTGCTGTCAAGCAGCAACAACATTTTGCTGTTGCTGGACAACAGCAGCGCATTTGCTACTGCTTCTCGACAGCAGCAAATATGTATTATATTTTTTTATTTGTTAAATATGTATATTACACTTTTTTAATAAAAATACAAATTTTTTAGAAAATAATCAAACAATGAAAAATATTTTTCAGCATATCAATCAAATAACAGAAAATATCATTTTTTTTTTCAAAAAATCAATTTTTCAAAAATCATTTGCCGAAAGTTATTTTACGCGAACCAAATGAAACCTTAGTTTACATAAAAAAATGTCTCTCAAGTCTTCACTAGAATGAAAGCAGAAAAAGTGGGAAAGGCTCCCATATGATGACAAAAGCATGACATCATCATGATGATTGGTCCAAGGAAAGGAGTACTTGGGTCCCATCACAAGTTTTCCCCACGCCTGCCTTCAACTTCCACCCTTAGGGGCCGTTTGGTTCGCGGAATTTAAGATTACCGGGAATATTAAATTACCGGAATATTATTTTACTTGACAGATTACTGGGAATATTAGATTCCTGTGTTTGGTTGTATTGGTGGGAATAAAAGATTTCTGTGTTTGGTTCAAGGAATTTAAAATTACTAAATGGTAAATTTTACTATACTACCCTTTTGTGATAAAGTAAATAAAAGGGTGATTTAAAATGAATAACACATTGATAAAAGTTATTTTAACATAGTTATTTATTTATTAAGTTTATTCATTTGGAGAATATTAATTAATTTCTTTAACACAATTTTTTTTTATGAAAAGGTGACAACTTATTTAAATAGTAATTGTAGGAAGATTACAGGAAAGTTGATCATGGAGAATAGCAGCCTCCACAAAGGGTGGAGTGTCCTCTATCCAAACCATATCACTTACAACATCTTTTGCATATTTAGCTAACAAATGGACCACTACAATGCCACTACGTTTGACATGTCTAATGGAGAATTGTCTAAATTGTAGTAGTGATACTTTCATGACCTCTAATAACGCCTCTGCAATAAAATGATCTTCCCCACGTTTAGTAACAGCAGAGATTGCTACCATTCGCCACCTCTGTTTTGCTAAAAAGCAAGATTAAAAGTTGACAGGCACTTAAACCTCAACCCACCCTCCGATTTTGTTTATAGGATATAGGATATTGAATAAGTAAATTATTTCATGAAAAACATTTTATAATGTTTTAATAAGTGTAAACCATACATCACCACTTAAGCACATTAAGTAACCTTCAAAATTTTCATTCTTTAAGAAAAAATAAATTAATATACCAAAAGCAGGAAGTTAGCACAAAGAAAAGGGCTACAACAAAATATCTTAAACACCAAACTGTAAGCCACAAGCTAAAAACAAGCATACTAAAACAAAAAAAGATCCATCACCATTCGTCATAATAATTTAACACAAGCTAAATGCAAAGATAATAACAATTTCAAGATAAGTGAAATACAACAAAATGATTTCCATAATTCATAAGTCTTAACATTCATAATACCTGTTGCCAAAAATAAACATTCATCATCAACATCCATTATAACATCCATCACCATTCGTCATTCATAATACTAGAGAGAAAACCAAAAGCATCCTATTAACCAAAGTAGCATACTATCATCCTATCATGAAGTTAGAAACTACATATCTCCACTCCGGGTGTAGTCAAAGGATGGGCGATAGGAAGTACATTCATGCAACTGCTTAATCACATAATCCTTCCTATATTCTCTAGGCATAGCAAAGAAGAAATCTACCTTGTGACTGTCTTTGCTTATGTATTCTCCAACACTTAGCACTTCATCCCTAGATAACCCTTCAAGTTGCATGATTTCTGTACAAAGTGCCATCCTCCTATCACTCCCCTCAGCCTCTTTCTTGAAGAATGAGGCTATACCTTTGATCTCCTCAGTAGCCTCCTGAAATGCACTCCGAAAGTGGCTGATTTGCTCAACTAACTCACTTAGGCCATCAGAACTCCTTGATCTCTTTTTGCTAGATCCGGCTCTTGTACTTGTCACAACATTTATGTGACATGTTGAACCATCGACTTCATCTCTAACATCATCCCTTTCATCTTGAATCTCATTGTTACCTATTTCATGACTATCTTGAACCATATCCTCTTCCTCATCACTGTCTTCAACTGCATCCGCTGCAGTTTCAGCTCCTACACCAGTAGCTCTGTCTTTTCCAAATATGATGACAAAGTCATCAAAATGAGGAAATGCTTTGTTTCTCAGCCCTTTGGCATGTGGATGAGTCTAACAACAAATGCAACAATTGTCAGAAAATGCAAAACACATAGAGAAATTATGAATTCAAAAGAATTTGTATAGTACTTACCTTAACCCATCCATCAAAGACATCTTTCGGTGCAGTCAAACATTTATCAGTATCATTCCACCCAAATCCACTACCAATGTTAATCATCTCACAAATGGCATTATATTGTCTCTTGACTAACTTGACTCTTGATTCAATATGTGGATTGGCCCTTAGATTAGATGTCGGAATTCTTTCCTCCAACATCTTCTCCAACTGGCTTAAGTAGCCTACTCTGAAAGTCCCATTATCTCCCTTCCACTTGGGATCCTCTGCCAATACATGTAGGCATTTAACTAGTTCATCATCTTCTGCCTTGGTCCAATGGTGATGATGACCGAGAGTAACTTTCTTAGCTGTTTGTTTCTTTTTTTGATTTTTATTTCTCACATCCACATTCATTGAGGACATGTCCAAGTCCTAATATAAGCAATCAAAGATAAAAAATGTGTAACAAATCAAAATTGATATTTGTACCATCCAAAACAATTCACTCACATCAAATATATGAAAAACATATAATATAAATTATTCAAATACAGCTAACTGTAGCAACAACATCAAATTAGGTCTGTCATATTCAATCATTGTCTCATGGAAAATATATGAAACCATACGTTACAGAAAACATAATATTTGTCCTCACACTCAACAACTGAAATCATACAAGAAAAAGCATAACATAGCATAACATAACACTTGTACTTAAGTACACGTTGCCATCCAATTGTTGAACATCTCTTCTGCCAGCTTGTCTCTCCACTCAGTCCAAGCATTACTTGGCTCACAGTGCCTGATCAACCCTTCTTCATCATCTCCTTCAGGTTGGCTACTAATCTCATTGTCAACATCACTTTCAATGGGGTCAATAGACATCTCAGACCTAATAAAATTATGGAGAAGACAACAAGCAGAAATGATTCTACACTGTGATTTTACCGGATAAAATGATTTTTCCCTTAAAATTGCCCACCTAGCTTTCAATATGCCAAAACATCTCTCTATGCAATTTCTTGCTTGAGAGTGTTTCATATTGAAGTATTCTTGAGGTGTGGTGGGTTGGTGTCCTTGCCTCCAATCATTCAAGTGGTATCTTTGGCCTCTATATGGTGCCAGAAACCCTTCCCCATTTGTGTACCCAGCATCACATAAATAGTATAAACTGATAATTCTATAATTTATAGAATTATCATGAATTTAATAATATAATTTATCTCTAAATCATTATTATTAGATTCAAATCCCTAATTTATCTGTTAAATTTCTCTCAATGATGTAGGAACTCCAATTGATAAAGAAGTCAAAGATGTGAAGGATTTCAGTTCCAAATTTCATTCAAACACAAGACTTTATTGATAAAGCTTCATGCATGGATATTTCTACTGGCTGCCAAGAAAGATAAATTGTTGCATTTATCTTTTATGAAGATAAATTATCAAGATGGACTTTTTGCTAAGGATAGAGATAAACAAGGGAGCTGATAAAAGATAAATTTTCTTTGAAGATAAAGATCGAGCCCTATCAGCCAAGATTTTGAGCTAATCATCTTCCCCACTGCCTCTATAAATAGCCAGCTTCAGCACCATGAAGAGAATTCAATCCTACTAGGGGATATAGAGTAGTTTAGTTTTATTCTCTTTGTTTTAGTTTTCAAGTTTTCAGCTGAATTTCTTTTGATTTTTATTTTGGAATATTTTAGAAGTTTTATTTAAATAAAGATTTTTTTATTTTCACTTTATTGCTATTTTAAATACATTAGTGTTTTGATAAAAAAAAATTTCTTTCGATCGTTTGAATAAAATTAGGGTGTGAAATTTTAGTACTTAGTAAGCAATTCACAAATTCAATCCTCGTGGGAACGATACTCTACTCATCACTTTATTACTTGCTACGGTCCGTACACTTGCGGTACACTCATCGAAAATTCGGTAACAAGTTTTTGGCGCCGTTGCCGGGGATTGAAGGATTTGTTTTGCTAATATTAATACCAAGCATACCTAGTTTTAATTCAAATATTTTTTTTATTTTATTTTTCTCCTTCCCTGATACTAATATCTTCTCTTGTTATTTTTGCGAGGTACCATGGCTTATCGTGCTGAGCCAAGAACCATGGGAGACTATGCAAATCCTTCGTTTTTCGAAATCCATTCAAGCATTAAGTTACCGAAAATCGAAGTTGATTTTCAAATAGATCCGAACATCATCATGATGATCCAGAAGTCGATTCAATTTGGAGGGTTGCCCAATGAAGATCCATGCAATCATATAGTCAAGTTCTTGGAGATGAGTGACCTGTGCAGATGTGATGGCGTTACTGATGATGCCATTCGACTCAGATTGTTCAATTTCTCTCTTCGAGATCGGGCAGAAAGGTGGTTAAACGTACTTCCGCATCACTCAATCACTACATGGGATGATTTGGCTCGTAAGTTCCTTGCTAGATTCCTTTCACCAGCACTCATAGCAAAGAAGAGGAATGACATCTTGTCTTTCATGCAATATGATCTTGAGCCTTTTTGTGAAGCATGGGAAAGATTTAAAGACTTACTTCAAAGATGTCCTTCTCATGGATTACCCTTGTGGTTACAAGTCCAAGTATTCTACATTGGTTTAGGTGATCCTTCGAAGGCATGGATCAATGCAGCGGTAGGTGGAGCTCTTATGCAAAAGACTATTGAGGAAGCATATGATTTGGTCGAGGTAATGGCTTCCAATGACTACCAATGGTACTATGGAAGAGTTATGCCTGAGAAGGTCATCAACACTCAAAGTATAGATCCAGTTATGACTTCGACTTCTCAAGTAGTCACCTTGCCCGAAGAAGTCTATCAGAGTCCCTTTGTTGCTTGTAAGATAGGTGAAGGGAACCATGTTAGAGAGAGTTGTCCCGTGAGCTTGGATTTTGTCACCCCAGTTAACATTGAGAATTCAAGTATGGAGAGTCATCTGATCCATTCTTCGAGTTATCACAAAAGTCAACCATCAATTTCCTTGGAGCCACCGAACATAGTTGACTTTGAGTATCAAGTTCCATTGCAACCACCAGTTGAAGAAGTGGTAACTGAAGAGGTTGAGAAGCCTTTACCACCTGAGCTCATTATTGAAGAAAAAGTCAAGGTTGAAGAGCTTTTACCGTTAGTGCTTATTGAAGAAAAATGTGTGGTGGAAATAATTGAAATGGAGAATAGTGAGAGTGAGAAAGAAGATGAGCTTAAAATAGAAGTCCTAACTCCAAAAGTTGATGAGCAGTTATATGAGGTAGCCTTCATTGCTATCCAGGGCTATCTACAGGCTAATGACCTGGGCTATATATTAGAAGAAAGTGAAGACTGTAGAGCTAAGTCCTGTGAATCGAAGAATCTGCTCGAGTCTCCTACTAGGAGGGTGCATTATGTGCATCCATCCATATTTAGAATTTTTGAACCACCTTGAAGAATGACAGACATAGTCAGGCTGATGACTATAAATCAAGCGCTTCTGGGGAGGCAACCCCAGCATTTTATTGCTTTCTTAGTTATTTCTCTTATTTCTTAGTTTAGATATTTCATTCGTTGATTTCTTTTCTTTATTTTATAGGTGTCAGAGTCTAAGTTTGGGGGAGCGACAAAGGAATTTGGCAAGTTTTGCAGTTTGAGCTTCATTAAAAAAAAAATTAGGGGAGTTTCCTTTATCCTTTTCTTGAATTCTTGAATTTCTTACACATTGAGGACAATGTATGTTTCAAGTTGGGGGGAAGAGCAAAATTTTTATTTTTAAAGATTAAGCAAAATTTTTTTTTTTTGATTTTCTTTTGAAATCTTTGCAAAAAATTTTGTGCTTTAAAATGGTTTTTACCTTGAAGTGCTTATATGTTTGCTTGATAATTCCTTGATATTTAACCATTAATTGAGAATGTTATAGCAAAATGAAATTCATGAATATGAGCAAAGTATGTGAATGAATTCTTTAGTGAATTATCTTTTTGATTGAGATTTTTCCAAAAATTAAATGCACAATGTTTCTATCATTGAAGTCATGCATATTTAGAGAAGATTTATGTGAATAGGAATAAACAATAGTCTTTAAAGTTTGTTATTTGTCTAGAATTTGTTCTATCATCTCTCAAGGCGAAATCCTAGAACACACTTAGCTAAAGAGGTGATTTAGGCCATCTTTGGACCGTTTGAGCTTTTCAAGACTACCATGATGTATTTTATCCTTAGTCACCCAATTTGAGCTTAAATAGACCTTCTTTCTTGTTTTACCTATATTAATAATTAGCCTAGCCTATAAAAAAAATTCCTATACCCCATTATATGCATGAGGACTATGTTAAGATATATTTAGAGCTACGCATATATGGAAGAAAGGGTGAAATTCAAAAAAAAAATGTTGAAAAAAAGAAAAAAAAAAGAAATTCAAAAAAAAAAAAAAAAGAAATCAAGTTGGGGGAATTATTTGAAAGCTCTTAAAAAGTCCAAGAAAAAGAATGCATAATTAGGGGTTAAGCCTAAAAATCCTATTTCTCCTACCTTTACCCTAGCCATACATTACAAGCTTATAAAGTCCTATTGATCTTTGGCTATGTGTGTCTACATTAGTGGAGAGAAGATGAGAAAAACAAACTTATGGAAGATAACTACTCTTTGAGATATTTTGTTATGTTCATATTTGTATAAATTCATCCGGATTGCATGAACTGAAATGAAGAAACATTTACACACACACACGGAAAAATTCAATTGAATTGATACTCTCTTTTGAATGAGTTTATATATATTTAGCTAATGTTTATGAATTTTCATGGAGTTGTAATGTTTTCAAAATCTTTACGGAAATTAAAGGGAAATCATTCTTGCAAGTGTATTTGACCTCTAGGTACATTTCTTTGGGAATGTTATTTTGCTCGAGGACAAGCAAAAATTCAAGTTTGGGGGTGTGATAATTCTATAATTTATAGAATTATCATGAATTTAATAATATAATTTATCTCTAAATCATTATTATTAGATTCAAATCCCTAATTTATCTGTTAAATTTCTCTCAATGATGTAGGAACTCCAATTGATAAAGAAGTCAAAGATGTGAAGGATTTCAGTTCCAAATTTCATTCAAACACAAGACTTTATTGATAAAGCTTCATGCATGGATATTTCTACTGGCTGCCAAGAAAGATAAATTGTTGCATTTATCTTTTATGAAGATAAATTATCAAGATGGACTTTTTGCTAAGGATAGAGATAAACAAGGGAGCTGATAAAAGATAAATTTTCTTTGAAGATAAAGATCGAGCCCTATCAGCCAAGATTTTGAGCTAATCATCTTCCCCACTGCCTCTATAAATAGCCAGCTTCAGCACCATGAAGAGAATTCAATCCTACTAGGGGATATAGAGTAGTTTAGTTTTATTCTCTTTGTTTTAGTTTTCAAGTTTTCAGCTGAATTTCCTTTGATTTTTATTTTGGAATATTTTAGAAGTTTTATTTAAATAAAGATTTTTTTATTTTCACTTTATTGCTATTTTAAATACATTAGTGTTTTGATAAAAAAAAATTTCTTTCGATCGTTTGAATAAAATTAGGGTGTGAAATTTTAGTACTTAGTAAGCAATTCACAAATTCAATCCTCGTGGGAACGATACTCTACTCATCACTTTATTACTTGCTACGGTCCGTACACTTGCGGTACACTCATCGAAAATTCGGTAACATAAACCTATTTCAATGCACAACTTATTTAATTAATATAATGGTTAAACCATTAACTAAATGAAGACCTATCCAAGATCACTTATGTATGTAAGATTACCTTGTGGAATCCTTAAACCATTTCTCCTAGTGATGGCATCCCTCAATACTCTACCATCTGCAGCAGAACCTTCCCATCCTGGCAAAACATAAATGAATTGCATGCTCGGTGTGCAGACACCAAGAACATTTGTAGCAATTTCATTTTTCCTTGACCTGTACTTAGGTCTATCAACTGAGGTCACATTCACTCTTATGTATGTTCCATCTAAGGCACCCAAACAACCCTAAATCGAAGAGATTACAAAAGTAAGTAGGTAAATGCACTTTGGGAATGTTGATATGTTGTTTGAAAGGATTTTAAGAAAATACCTTAAACCATTTCCATCTTTCATCTGTTGAATTATCTGGTATTGGCTCTGGTTTTTTAAACAATAATGAATGCAATCTTAAAACAGCTTTCAACACCGCATGAAATCGTCTACTAATTGTCTCACCAGATCTTGCAACTTGACGCTTAAGAACCCTATTTTTTGTGTGGTGAGCAATGATGTGAAGAAAGCTGATAACCATTTCTTCTACACTTATATTTTTATTTTCCATCAATCCTCCTGTTGTTTTTAGCAAGTGACACAATTTTGCAAAAGCGCTCCTATCCATTCTACAATTATCAACACTTTGCCTATCACTCTCAAAAACCATTTTATGTAAATTTATTGTCCTAATATTATGTCTCTCAAGTGTTTGGTCAACATATGATATTCTACCCCTCCTTGCAAGTCTCCTAGCAACCAATGTTACAGCTACAAACATAAGCATTTCAAACATAGACTCCAACTGCCTCATTTGCAAAATAAGTACTGTAACTAGTTGCATCTTCTTTCTTATTGATAAACGAGCCATAACTGTATGAAAACAAAAATTGAGCATGGTTAATAAAATATTGATCATAATATATAGCTAATCTTGAATATAACAAAGATTTTGTTGTATATATTTCCAAACTCATATGTTTTTCAAAATATTATAATGTGTTTGGTTTTTAAACTAATGTCTATAAATAAATATATTATTTCTACTTTTACTTCTTTTGTTGTGGGATTAACTTTTGAGGTTCATCTAAAATTTTATGAGATAAGAAATGGATACTAGTTAAGGGAATTTTTATTTCTAATTTTTTTAGAAAATTTTGTAGTAAAGCTTTGGTTCTATTCTGATCTTTTAGAGATTTAATAGCCTTAAATAATGGACTGATAAAGGCTATCCGGCTCATTCTTAGAGTTTTGATTGTGAGATATTAACCAACCTTTGATAGGATCCATCCATCCTTCATTTTATTTTTTTATCTTATCATGCTTATTGTACGAAACTTACATATGCTACAATTAATTATTTTAAAATTAAATCATGTTACGATTTATTTTGAATTGTGTAACTTGGAAAGCTTTGATTTAGCACATCAAACTTGCTGAAATTAGGATAAAATACAAGGTTTCCATTAATTTTTTTTCGTTGATTTCTCTTAATTTCTTTGAATGTATATCATACTTAATAGATTCAATTGATAAAGTGAAGCAAACTGGGGAACTTGGAAAAGCTTTTTATTCAAATTCAATCATGTAAGAAAAGCAAAGCATATGAACAAAAATAGTAAGGAAAAAACTTTTGCAGATGCTCCAATTTTGTTTCCTGTTACTGCCAATTCTCCACAATGTTGTATGTTTTCAACCAAATTATAATTTAATAATACTTATTAATAATTATAATTTAATGTTAATTATTAAAAATATTAATTAATTTTTAATAATTAATTAATATTATTAAATTAATTAATAACTATCTACTGAAAATTTTTTCCCTCAAAGCTCTATCGTTCTCTCTACTCTCCTCTTGTTCATCCACTCCTCCTTATTCAGTCAGATCTAGTAAGTCATCCAAATCCCATTCAAGCAAAGCAAATAACCAAACACATTTATCCATATCCAAAACAAATCAAACCTAAAATCAAAAGTTCATCAAAAATAAAAAACCCAAATTTCTCATAGCAATTCCAAAAACCCATTCAATTCATCAAAAGCCAAATCTTAACATAATGGGTATTTAATCTACAATCTCAATATCAGCCAAAGCCCAACAAACAAAGGTTGTGTAAACCATGTGATAAGTGAAACAGTAAACATTTATAATGCTTGGTCTGTGAAGGAAGAAAACGTGAGGCAAGTAAAGAGATGAAGCTTTTAGCAAAGAGACAAAAACGAAAGGAAAGGAGAAGAAAATAAAGCTGCCAGCAAAGAGATGAAATTAGAGAAAAAGACAGAAGATGAAATCGAGAATAAATAAATTAATAAATCAAACAAAAGGCAACTGAAAAGAAAAGGAATGGATGCATCGCAGGCCAACATACCTTCTCAGAGGAGATTAACGGCGAGGAAGCTTTGAGTTGTAGCCGCAAGACGTGACTAGCACTGGAAGAGATCAACAGTGCCAAAGGAGATCGCCTGGCAGTGGGGTGACTGGGAAGAGAGGGGTGTTGGTGAAGGTGTCGTGCAACAATAAGTAAATTAGATTTGTTTTTGTTGTGGTAAATAGTTGTAATATTTAATTGTTAAGAGGGTAAATTTGGCCTAAAAATAACTTTCTCCCCCGGAAAAATAAAAAACCTCAGCACACGAGGGGAATTTTTTCACCGTTATTTCCCCCCCCCCCCCCATTTTTTACTGTTTGGAATGTAAAATTCCTGATAGAAAAAAAATCAAACTATCCAAACATGGTAATTGGATTACGGAAAAAAAAATTCTGGGAGGTAATCTAAAATTCCCCAATCCAAACAGGGCCTTATGTCAAAGTCAGAGCCTCCAACCTAGAGGTGATTATTGGGCCGGGTTGGCCCGACCCGGTTCGCAACCGGATCGGGTCAATCCGGCCCAAAATCCGAACCGGTACTATACCGGTTCGGAACCGGCCCAGCGGTATGTTACCGGGCTGGGCCGATTTTAAAATTTAAAAATTGGGCTCGGTAAGGGCCCGGGCCAAACCGGACCGGTTCGAACCGGTTCAGTTAAAAAAAATTTTTAAAAAAATAAAAAACTTTTGACTGCAGTTGCACTGTTGCACTGCAGTGCAATTGCAGTCATTTTGATCGGCCAAACTTTTTTTTTTAATTTTTAATTTTAATTAAATAAAAAAAAACCTTTGCTGCCATTGCGCAGTAGGCTCCTTGCACTGCAGTTGCACTGCAGTGCAACTGCAGTATGTGCAGAGCAGAGGCAACCTCTGCTCTGTGTTTGAACTTTAATCTCAATCTTTTTTTTTTAATTTTTTTTATATTTTTATTCTAATTTTTTTCCTATAAATACCTCTATAATCTTCTATTTTCATTTACATTTCTTTTATATTTTCTCTCAAATCTACTATCTATATTCATCTACTCTTATTCTCTTCACTCACATACTCTCTCAATATTCACTCAACCTCTCTCAAATTCACTTAAATTCCCTTATTCCAAATTTATAATATCATCATTTTCTTTCTAAATTTCATTTTTTTTTTATTTTATAATTTTACAAATTTTACTTTTAATTTTCAAATTCTAATATATTATATATATTCCTTATTCCAATTTATAATATCATCATTTTCTTTATAAATTTCATTTTTTTTTTTTATTTTATAATTTTGCAAATTTTACTTTTAATTTTCAAGTTTCAATTTTCAAATTCCAATATATTATATATATCATACATCTATTTTTTTAATTTTTAACATATATTTATTTTCAAAAAAAATATAAAAATGTCAAATTTCTTTCGTTGTTCATGCTCTGTTTCTCGACCTTTTGGTTCTACTGAAATTCCTAATTTGGGTGATGAATCATTTAATGAAATCGAACCCGATATTCATCCGGAGGAGGAGCTTCCTTTGGCAACATCGTTTGGTCGTGGTCGTGGAGGAAGTCATGCTCAAACACAATCATCAGCTGCCACCACTGCTGCTACATCATCAAGACCGAAGTTTAGTCGAAAAAAAACAAGCAGGGTATGTGAGTATTTCGACATTGTAGCAAAAGAAGGCGAGACGAATAAATATTGTGCCATCTGTAAATTGTGCAAAGGCGTTTACTCTTATAACTCCGGTGGAGGTGGTGGCGGTACAGGTACGTATAAAAGGCATTTAATTACTATACATAAAATTAATCCTGATGCCGAAGAAAATGAAATTTTAGAAGGTAAACAATCTCAAATTAATACGCATGATGGTGGAAAATATTTTAATTTTGATAATGTTCAAGCTAGACGTGGTTTAGTTAGATTTGTAGTTAGGATTGAACAACCATTCACAATTTGTGAAAAAATAGGATATTTAGAATTTGTTTGTAAATATTTACAACCCGCATATAAATCTGTTTCTAGACATACATTAAAAAGAGATTGCATGGATATGTTTAAAGAATATAGACAGCTTTAATTGATAAACTTAGTAATATTTCATCTAGGGTTAGTTTAACTAGTGATATATGGACTAATACTAATGGTATAAGTTATCTTGTTATAACTTGTCATTGATAGATGAAGATTGGTCTATGCAAAAACGAATTTTATTTTTAGATGTAATAGAAGAAGCACATAATTCATATACTATTTATAAATATATTACTAAAGTTTGTAAATTATATGGACTAGAAAATAATAAAGTTTTTGCTATTACTTTTGATAATGCTTCAAGTAATACTGCAGCTATTTCTCATTTAATTAAAAGTTTAAACCCTGTTATGCAAGACATATTTTTTCATGCAAGATGTGCATGTCATATTATAAATTTATGTGTTCAAAGTGGTTTTAGTTCTAGTGGTACTGGTATTGGCATAGGTCCAATTGATAAAATTAAAATTTTAGCAAAATGGATTCGCACACCAAGTAATAAACGTGAATGGAAGCAAATTTATATAACAAATAATATACCTGTTAAAGCATTTCCACTTCCCGTGGAAACAAGATGGAATTCACTTCATCGTTTGCTTTCTTCTATTTTACCTTATAAAGAACTTGTTACTCCTTTTTATAACAATTATACAAGTAGCACACATTTAGTACTTTTTGAAGAAGATTGGACTTTTATTGAATATTGTGTTGATTTATTATCTACTTTTAAAGATGCAACCGAAAGATTTTCAACTCAATTTTATCCAACTACACCGTATTTTGTTCCTATTATCTACACAATGTTTGACAAATTTGTAAAATTTAGGAATCATGAAATTTTAAGTTCTTTTGTATATGATATGGAGGAAAAATTTAAAAAATATTGAGAAATAATTCCTCCTATTTATTGTATTGCAACTTTACTAGATCCTAGTCAAGGTGAGGTAAATATAGAAATTTTTTTTATTGTTATAAAGAATTTCTTGGTCTTGATTCTATTGAGGATCAAAAATCCTCAATTAACAATCTTTTTCGAGAATTGTTTAATGTTTATGAAACAGAAAGGGAGCAATTCAACTTTAATCGAGAAGAAGAAGATTCATACGAAGAAACCGAAAGTAGCAAAAAAGGAAAAGGAATTTTAAACGCAATTAAGGAAGCAGCAAAGAAGAGAATGAAGCTAAAAGGAAAAGCGAGCGGATCGGGATCAACAACTCGACGAAGTTCTAGCTTCAATGAGCTAGGATTTTTCTTAAGTCAAGATTTTTCTGTAGATGATAACTTTGATCTTCTCCAATGGTGGAAAGAAAACCAAAAACAATTTCCAATTTTAGCTTCCATGGCCCGAGATGTTTTTGCGATGCAAGTTTCTTCTGTTGCTTTGGAATCCGCATTCTCGACGTGTGGAAGAATTATTGGAGACCATCGAACCACTCTTAATCCGGATTCATTGTGCATGTTAACATGCCTTAAAGATTGGTTTGATGCGGAATCGCGCAATGTCGAACTTGGAATGGCCAATGAATTTGCTGATAATAATTCAGAAGAGGAGAAAGAAATTTTCAAGGCAATCCGTATAAATTATGAAGAGTAGAGAATAATATTTTTTTTTGTAAATTGTATGTAAAATTGTAAATAAGTTTAGTCATAGTGAATATTTTTATGGACTACGGTCCCGTGGTTTTTACCCTTCTAACTTTTGAAGGGGTTTTCCACGTAAAAAATCTTTGGTCTCCTACTTCTCTCCTTTTTCTCCTTTGTTGTTGTTGTTGTTATTATTATTATTATTATTACATACCAAATTAATTAATGTTATACTTATATTTGTTTAAAATAAATAAATATTTAAAATACAAAATGAATTAATATTTTAAAAACATATTAAATAAATGAATAAATATTAAGTAAATGATATTTCAAATATAATAAATTATTTTAAATGCAAAATGAATATAATAAATGAATATAAATAAAGATATGCAAAATGAATATAATAATAATATTCATAATATCATTATTTGTATTTTGTAATCAAATATCATTTTATCATAATATTATATTCATAATATAACTTTAATTTATTATAACAATAATTTTATTAGATAATTTTATAATAATTTATTTTTACATTATTGTTACATTAATTAAATAAATTATAATATAACTTTATAATAAATTATTGTTAAATTAAACTATTAACATTATTTATTATAAAAATAAATTTACTACATTAAATTATTAAAATATATTAATATATATTAAAATAAATTAATATATATTTTTTAAAAATAAAAATTTTAAAAAGGAAAAAAAATGGACCCAACCGGTCCAACGAACCGGGCCGGTTCGCCTCTTATAGTTAATAGAACCAGTCCGAACCGGACCGATTTTCTACCGATTCGAACCTGTTTCAATTTGATTAGGGCCGGAACCGATGAAAACCGGGCCGGTTAGCCCGTAACCAGATCTACTCCAGCCAAACCAACCCCGCCCATAAAGAAATCTCTTCTTCCCCTTTTTTTGATCCTATATTGTAACATTTTTTTGGTATCATCTGCCAATCTCAGTACTTATATATAAACCCAACATCAGGATTTGAAACATACATTCAAAGAAAGAAGGCAAGATTGCTTAAAAAGTTTTCTTATAGGAGAGCTGCTGTTACTGTTATAGCAAGTAACTCAGGTTATAGCTGTTGTTGTCGCTGCCAGTGTTGCATTCGTTAAGACATCAATTACGTCTAACAGAAACATCATGTCTGAAACGGATCCAACCTCTTTCACAAGACCAAGATTGGTGACCAAGAAGGTTCTTGCCAAGCATCAACGTGAGGGTGATGGTGCTGTTGTCAGGAGATGCATTGGAAGGTTTCTTGAGTTTTCTTTGTATTTGCTTTTCTGGGTTGTTTCTTCTTTCTTTCTTTCTTTTTTTTAAATTATTCATTTGATTTCAGGAGTGAATTGAAGTCTTTGGATCCTTTTATCATGATGGATGATTTTTCAGGTATATATGGTTTGTTTCTTGGAATTTATATTCCTTTTTTCTATCAACAAATTGACTGTTTCTTATTGTTGTATTAATGGATTTTGCAGTGTCTCCTCCGGCTGGATTTCCAGATCATCCTCACAGAGGTTCTTGAAGTTCTTAGCACCAATGTCTTTAGAAAAACAAAATACAACAAAAGGACTATCTTTTTAATGTTTTTGTTGTATTCTTCTGACGTAAAATTCATTTTTTACAGGTTTTGAAACAGTTACATACATGCTACAGGTACAATTCTCTTTCATTATTTTTGTAAAAGATACATTCTTGATCCTTGAAGCTTGAAGGTTTACTAAGAAAGAACTAACATCTGGAGCTTTTCTGGATTTCAGGGGGGGATCACCCATCAAGACTTTGCAGGGCACAAGGGTACAATTCATACCGGTGATGTACAGGTAAAACTTTCTTTGAATGATTTAAAGTCTACATGACAGATCTGATCCTATTTCTGGGTCGTCAAATTCATTCATTTTTCTATCATTGGGTTTTGTTTTTCCTTGTTTTGAGCAGTGGATGACAGCTGGAAGAGGGATAATCCACTCTGAAATGCCTGCTGGAGAAGGTGTCCACAAGGGTCTGCAGCTTTGGATCAACCTGTCTTCTCAAGACAAAATGTAAGAACTTCTGAGTTTACTTTTCAGTTTCTTTTCATACACAATTACGTGAAAATCACCATGTTTCAAGCAACAAATTACTCTGACTTTGAAAACTTTGATTCATAGTTTATATGAATATATCCTTCAGACTATGTCAACTATTTTTAACTAGTTAATATCTATTAATAGTATTTCTTCTGTCTTCCTTTCTTAGATGCTTTGACTCATTAGGAAGATATCCTTTATTTTACCAGTAAGACAATGATTTATGAGGCTAAAAAGAATAGGTAATTGTGGAAGAAAGAGAAAGTTTTCAGATTGCACTACTGTTAACCCGTATCTGTATGTCATAGTCATGTAAATTCATAAGATATTCTAGAATATTTTCTGTTTAGCAAAATTCTAGATTGTTTCTAATAGTTCACATCACAAGAAGTTAGTAACTTTGAATTGTACACTTGACATGTCCAAGAAACATGACAAATACTTGTCCAAAATCCTGTTGCTGTTGCAGGATTGAGCCAAGGTATCAGGAGCTTCTAAGTGAGGACATTCCCAGTGCAGAACAAGATAGGGCAGAAGTCAGTCATAGCTGGGGAGTCAATGGGAGTTCAATCACCAGTTTACACCAGAACTCCAACAATGTACCTAGATTTTAGTTTAAGGCCAAGAGCTCAAGTTCATCAACACATCCCAGAATCATGGAATGCCTTTGCTTACATAATTGAAGGTGAAGGAGTCTTTGGCTACCAAAATAAGACACCCGTCTCAGCTAACCATGTAGTTGTTTTGGGTCCTGGAGATGGCATAAGTGTGTGGAACAAGTCCTTAAAGCCATTAAGATTTGTGCTGATTGCTGGGCGGCCACTTAATGAACCAGTGGTTCAGTATGGGCCTTTTGTGATGAACACTCAGGCTGAGATTGATCAAACCATTGAAGACTATCACTACAGCAAAAATGGTTTTGAAATGGCTAAGCACTGGAGATCTCATTGAGTGGGGTTGACAAGGGCATTATCAATAATGACAGCATCACAAAAATTCTAAAGCTAAAGAGAAAAGAAAGTAGACAATAAAAATAAAAAGCACCATCTTTATCTCTATCTCCATCTATAACAAAGCAGTCAGATAGGACCTCAAAAGGAAAGATTTCCTACTACTCATAAGAGCAAAAAGCTTCTAGAAGATTCAAAGTGCGGCTGGAGGAGAGTATGCAATGTAATTTGTCATTAAAGTCATCATGATGATTTGATGGGGTCAGCTTATCTTGGTTAAGTCTATTTTTTTCTACAAGATTTATATAATCCTTTTTCTTTTGGTAGTTTTCATTATGATTTTCTTACATATTATTTTTGGTATTTTTTTCGTTATAAGTATGATAGATATGA
This sequence comes from Heritiera littoralis, assembly GCA_031772115.1. NCBI lineage: Eukaryota > Viridiplantae > Streptophyta > Magnoliopsida > Malvales > Malvaceae > Heritiera > Heritiera littoralis. The sequence continues at coordinate 2,323,624 of JAPDPK010000111.1, read as the reverse complement.
TAGTTCGTGTATTCATTAAAATTTTATTTCATATCATTTTCAAATTGTATCTTGATATTGTATCTAAAATTAAGGAAAGAAAAGAACTTTAGCAGTAGGGAACTGAGAACTAACAATAGTAGCACTTATCATGGGCAAAGGAGCAACCATGGTAGGGAAGTCAAGAATTAACAGACATTAATTACTAGTACATGCCTTACTTTTTCAACCAAAAACAAAAGAAAATTGATAAGTTTTCTGAACAACCCTTTAAAGCATATAATTATCAACATATGTAAAATATAATAATAGTTCAGCTACCAAAGAATCACATTCAATCAGAGTTTTCTTTTCTTTATTTGATAGTCCCTGTTTAGAGCAGGCATATCACCTTAATCAGGCACAAAAAAAATCTAATTTTCAGTGAAAACAACTCGAGAACCTCCAGAAATGAGTTAAGAGTAGTCCCAAGAATCATCCATCAAGGCCCTGGTTAATCTAATGGAAGAATGCAAACATGCTTTTCATTTGTTTTTTAGACAAACAGCTGTTCACGGATATCGCATGCTATTGATGGCTATGAGAAAAAAATGAATCTGATAGCTAGATTATCGAATTCAAAATAAATAGTATACAATGAGAAATAAGATGGCTGCCTGCTTCACTTTCAGCAGGTACAGCTTCATATCCAGTTATTTTCTTTAACCAGAAGACAATAATTTAAACTCTATAAATAAAATATTATTCAGTAATAAAAGAATTCCTGAAAACATCCATTGAGAAAACAGGAAAACAAACAAATCAACCAACCAAATAGAATTGACAAACCATGGAAAGTACTCAACTTGTACACTTTCTGAATGAACGAGATCACCTCGAGCAGCAAGAAAAATATTGCGTTTGCTTTGATCCATCATTTTCACTTTTGGTAAGGGTCACCCGATTGACAGTTAATTCAGCTTTGTAAGTATCTGAGTTCAGGACCTTCCTACTGACATTGTTGTAAATCTCTCGTATAACAATCTCAAAAGCCTTCTTGACATTTGTTGAATCCAAAGCAGATGTCTCCATAAAGAACAACCCTTCTGCTTCAGCAAGGCTTTTGCCTTCTTCAACACTCACATCCCTGATAGTTTCCAAGTCACATTTGTTGCCAACCAACATCCTTGCTACTGTCGTATCAGAATGAGCTGCACAAAGTTTAAGTAGGCACAGGCCTTGAATGAGAGATTAAAGTTAAATAGGATCGAATTAAGTCAGGTAACGTCCATGAATGAGAGATAAATATACTACAGTTACAAAGAATTACAAGAATATAAAATATAAAAATCTGCTAGTGCACCAAAAAACTTGAGCCCTGGAACTACGTTTTTATTGCCTTCCAACATCCCAAGCAATGGAAAGATTTCCATTCTTTTGCCTATTCATTTTTGTTTTACTACATCTTTACAATCTATGGCTACCTAAAAGACACTCTAAGTTATATGCATCCACAAGCTGGAACAAGCCCTAGATGCCAACCAAAAAGCTACATATAAGACTCATCTCATTGTCCTGCAAATGCTTATATATTTACCTATTTCTTACCCCAGGAGAGATTCATAGACATATGCCAAACAATGGAAAACTATGAGCCCTAGTAAAGCAGTTTTAAAGATTCATGCCTGAGTGTTCTCCTGGATCAAAAGGGAAAAGAAAAAGAAAAGGAAATATGGTATACGGATTTGTCTATGATTTAAGAGATAGTATTTTTCAGTTAGGAAGTTTACTTAATATAGGTTATGCCCATAAGATACACAATACTTATGAAAATTTACTGCAGCGAGATTTTGGTTACAAATGGTGTAATTCTTAGTTGATCCAGTGGTTTACCAATGAATTTTAGAACTTGATGAGAATTTGAAACATTATGATATGATAAAGACCTAAAGGTAGCATGTGCAAATCTTGGTTTAAGAGAAAAGGATATTAAATGCCTTGAAATTATTCTATCTTTTGCTCAGAGTGTACTTATTTGAGCAGGGTAAATCATAATAGTCTCTTTTATATAGTTGTTTATTGGTTAGTAACTACTTTTCCTTTTATAGAGCTCATCTAGCCATTGGAGATATGTAAGATGACATAAGCATGCTTGTGAAGTTATTACAGGGTTAATAAATATGTAAGAAGAGTGCAGAAGACACTGGAAAGCATAGGAATTGTCACAAAGGCCAAAGCTTCAGATTTTAGGGAACAACAAAGAATAAAGTGTGTTTTGGGGATTGAGTGTTTAAGAGACATTTTCGGTGTTTTACTACTCTTACAGTTGTTTCTTTAAATTAACAGATATAGAAATTAATTCTTTGTTTATGAATGCAAGCAGATTCCACCAAACTACACTTAATATTGTCAACCAAGTTATTTTATTAGTATTTTTCTATGATCCCAGCAAGGACATGCTGCGATAATCCTAACAATATCAGGATAAGTCCTAATTGAGACAACCTTGGTTCATGTTCTATAAGACAAAAAGAATGAATATCACCAGAAAACAAGGGGGAAAGGAGTAATTGACTAATCACCTAACAATCACATTGTCTCTACTTTCCAGAGCAATAAACAGTCAAACGAGTTGAAAACTAAGTTAGATCATAAGTTGTTGAATAGCTTCTTAAAACCATTTATGCAATTATGGAAATCGGAAATTCACATGTAATAATTCCAACCGACAGGTGAACTATCTAGTAACATGCATACACAAGGCAAGAATTCACAACATGCAAGTTAAGAAATATCCTGAATGAACAAATCCTACAGATAAAATCCACCATAGGAGGCATGAAAGTAAGAAAAGCATCAGAAAGCCAGTCCCTTGCCAACTTTTTCCTATTTTCTTCTAGGTTACACCTGTTATTTGCTGTTTTCAGCTTTCTTCTAGATTAAGCCTTATTACAGCATCAGATCTAATACTCTAGCCCACAAAAACCAAACCAATCAACAAATCAAGATAGAATCCTGAAAAAGGCACCAACCAAATAACCTTACTCAAGATTTCCATGGATCTTCTTATAATACCAAATCAATCAAAAGCAAATGTTAATATCTAATCCACAGCTCCTCCAAGAAAAAAAATATCCAGCGAAGTTAAACTGTCAATATTACCAAAAAGAAATCCCCCAATTCTCATCTAATCAACTACTACAAACCATCAAATCGTCCAATCCCGCAGCAAAACCATAAAACCTCTTAAAAACCCATATAAATTCACTCAATCTAGCCAAAACCCAGATAGGAAAACCAAAACTAGGAAAAGTGTTGTTAAAAAACCAGGAAGCAAAGTAAAACCAAACTCACTCTTGAGTTCATCAAGCCACCGACCGACACTATCGAAGGTAGTTCTTCTGCTAATGTCATAAACAATAAGAGCACCAACAGCGCCTCTGTAATAAGCAGAGGTGACAGCACGAAACCTTTCTTGACCAGCGGTGTCCCAAATCTGAGCTTTAACTTCTTTTCCATCGATTTCCATGCTTTGAGTCTGAAATTCAACTCCTATGGTGGCTTTGGAATGTGGGTTGAATTCATTACGAGCATAGCGTGAAAGGAGGTTGGATTTGCCAACTGCGGAGTCTCCAATTATTACTATCTTGAAAAGGTACTCCTCTCCTCCTCCTTCATCGTCTGACATGGCTTTGGCTTTGGTTTTTGCGGTGGGATTTTGATGTCAAGACAGATGCAAAAGCTAAAACGAAAGAGAGAAAGAAAAACAGGGGATGTCCGAAGCTAAGCTGGCAAAGGCTTACTGCGCGTGAAGTGGGTTCATCATTGATTTTCATGGGATTCTTTTATTTATGTTATCTTTTTATCATTGCTAACCATAACCATAAGTAACTATTTTCATGTATTTAATTATTATTTATTAGTTTTTATAAGAAAAAAAATTGGTATGTAAAATTCATATATTCAATCCTATTATACTGAAAAATTAATATAATTTTTTTGTACTTATACATGTTTGTTTTATATTATTTTAATTTCATTTGTGATTAATTTATTTTATAGTATTCTCATACTATATTAACATTATATTTAAGTTTAATCTTTGAATTTAAATTTTAAGAGTGCATTCAATCATATTAACGGTCCGATGCATTTAAAATTTAATCTCTAAAATAACAATAATGTTTGACTATTACTATTAAAAGTAATTTGGATGTGTTTTTTTTTTCCACACGATTTGGATGTGTTTTGCGAGTTTATATGTTTGTTTAGACAAGAAAAGCTTTTGTACTCTAATCTTATTTTTTTTGGTTACATAGGAAAATATTGTACTCTAATCTTCTGATTGTTTAGACAAGAAAAGAATTTGTACTCTAATCTTATTATATGTATTATATAAAACAAAATCTCAACGTTAACAAAAAAGATAGCGTATGTACATTTATCTTATCATTAGTTTGCAAACCCATGTAATGCGCAGATTAAAATTTTTTACTATTCACATACTTTTTTTAATGGATTATTATTCTATTCACTTTCAGTAAAGTTTTTTAATTTCACAAGTGAAATTAAGATGATGACATGTGTCATTTAAAAATATTAAGAAAATAAAAAATAAATAAAATGAGACATATGTCATCATCTTAACTCCACTGACAGTGTATAGGATAATTTTCTTTTTTTAATTAAGCTTAATTTTTTTATTATTTTAAAGATATTAAATAATTAAATTTATTTTTTAAATTGATTAAAAATCACATAATATCTTAATTATTTTTAAATTAGATAGTATTTTAATTATTTTATTTGAAGCAATTAAATTTTAATTAAATTATTAAAATTTATTAAAATAGATCATTTTGAAATTTTATTACTAATAACAAAGGTAATGTTATCCTTCTCATTTAAAAAAAAATAAAGATAATTATAAATCTCTAAATGAGATTAATTTATTAGAGACCCAGATGAAAAAAAGAAAATGAAAAAGACATTCGCTTTAAATTGACAATTACTCCGCAAAATAAAATTACTTTTGAAAATAAAAATCGAAGAAAACTAATTAATGATTACAATATAGATCAAAACATAAAATGAACTCAATTTAATAAATTACAACTACAACAATATCCCAAATGTTTTATGAACAATTGATATTTCCTTTTCCAATAATCAACCGAAGAAAGTACATAATAGAAGAAAGTCAAAAATTGATAATATTGCAAATCATTTATCCTGTCAAGAAAATATTTTCAGCGTAAGGAGTCAGGACGGACATTGAAGCTCTTCCTACAAAATATAAACAAATATACTGCCGTAAGCCAAAAGAAAAACAAAAAATTCAAGATGTAAGTTTTAAAACTTACTAATTTATGAGAGATATCTTCCCAATCTTAAAAATTTTAAAAAAATAAATATCAAAGAAAATTCATGTTAGGGAAAAAACAAATATTTATAATTAAAATAGAAATACAGCAAAATTTCAATTCTAATATAAAAATAGAAAATCAAAATAAGAGAAAAAAATTTAAGATTTAAGTTTTAAAAAACTTACTTATTCATGAGAGAGGTCTTACCAATTCTAAAAATTAAGAAAAAAAATAAAGATCAAAAGAAAATTCATGTTAGGGGAAAAACAAATAATTATGATTAAAATGGAATAACAACAAAATATTCAATTCTATATATCTTTTTAAACAGAGCACTGATAAGAGAAGTAGTTATAGTAGGACAAAAAAGAAGTTGTTAATTAATGTGATAACAATTATATATATCTCAACTCGCTTAGCCTGCCATTAAAACAGAATGTATATGTCTAGGATCAAAAAAAAAAAGAAAAGAAAGAGTGTATATGTCAATGTCCACGTAAACTTCCTTTAAAAGTTGTATGTTTTTTTAAATATAATATATATTAGATTTGATTACAAGAAATTGTTAAAATTATTTATATTCATATTTTTACTTTGTAATCAAAATAATCTAATGGTACTTATATTTCAAAAACAATAAAAAAAATATAGAAATTTATCAAAGATTATTATCTTATCCATTGTCAATAGAGTTTTTTAACTTCACAAAAAGAGTTCGGATGATGATACGTGTTTTTTTAAAAATATTAAAAAAAAAATAAATAAAATGAGACATGCATTATGATTTTCACTTTGCTCATAGAGTTCAAAAACTTTACTGACGGTAAATAAAATAATAATCCATTCATCAATAATAAGAAATAGATAATTAGTTACTTATTTTTAGAGTATCTTTAAATTTAAATAATATTAACAACCCACTTAGAAAATTATCTATTGTTCTAAAACACAATTTTTATTTTTTTAAGTAAAATATAATTGTCTTTCCTCATATGGTTGAAAAAAAATTAAATTATTATCGAAACCTTATTAATACATATATAATTTGAGTTTATATATAATGTATTGACAATGTATGATTTTTATACACTGTTAGTTAATCATAAGATGACACCTCATATGGAAGTCTTTAAAAATAAATATTAACCAAGTTTTTAAATTTATTTTTAATGATTTATACACTTTTAAACTTTACTCATTAATAAGATATTATTTTATTATTGACTGACCGCATATAAAAATCATATATTGTCAGTAATAAACTCATATAATTTTTTATTTTATGATTTATTTTTTGGGTTAACAATAGAATTAGTAATTTCTATCAGGGATTAGCGTCTATGGAAAAGCCCAACCTTACCATTCCCTCCCCGACCGAGCTGAATCAACTTCTGACTCACTTGCAGTCTCCAACGGTCCTCCGGTTAGGGTTTCTCTTTTTCTATATGATTATAATTCTTGTTTACTACAAATAGGGGCTTTTTCTTTGCTCTGTTACTCTTTTTTCTAGTCTTCTTCGATTTTTCGATTAGGGGTTTTTCTTTTTATTTGAATAAATTGATTTATGCGGTTGATTAATTTGTAATGATATGAGAGCGTTTATGCTGTTGAAACGAGGGTTCATATTGTACGCCAAATGAGTTTAGACCTCAGTGGGGAATAGTGGCCTTCGTTTCTTTGGTGTGATTTTGGGTTTATGAACCGTGGGCAGCTGTGGTATTGTTCTAGAAGTTTTTCTTTCAGGCATTGGACTTGGCCTGAATTCTACGCATCAAGTGTTATTTGATCTTTTTATTTTTGGATTATTTGATTTGGTTCTGCTACTTTACTCTTAAGCGGAATCAACAGTTTCATAAATGACTTGCTTGTGGGTTAGATCTTTTATTATTGGATATTGGGTCTTCAATTTTGGGACTTTGGTGATGGGAAAAAACAAGCTGCCACCGGGGTTTCAGTTTCACTCCACTGATGTTGAATTAGTTAAGTACCATTTGAAGAAGAAAGTATTGGGTAAGAAGCTTTGCTGATGTTGATATATATAAATATGCCCCGTGATTTACCAGATATGTTCTGTTTGAAGACGGCATCTGAAGTGGTTCTTCCACTGTCAAATATGCTATAGGGGCTAGGTTGAATTGTGCTACTGTATATGGGTATTGGAAAATCACTGGAAAGGATAGCTCTGTGTATTGGAAAACCACTGGAAAGGATAGGCCTGTTAAGTACAATGAAGAAGTTGTGGGATGACAAAAACTTTGGCTTTTCAACAATGTAAAGCTCTTTATGGGGACAGCACAGATTGGATAATACATGAATACAGACTTGAGGAAAAGGAGTTAGCCAATGGGATACTTATGTACTTTGTCTTTTCTTCAAGAAGGATGGTATGGGCCCAAAGAATGGTGCCCAATACAGAGCATAAGAAGGAGGATTGGAGTGATGATGATGAGGAAAATGCAAATTTTCCTGGGACTGGCACACTTTCTGGTATGTCTCCAGCCTTTGGTGTTGCTTTTAGCTCGTGTGTTTTGGAGAGCCTATGTGCTGGACCATCTACTGAATCAAGTGGGTTGTTCACTCTACTTTCAGTTACAAGCGATATTGATAGTAATGCTTATGGTGCCTCTGCATTCATTGACCCTGAGAGCCTATGTTCTAGCTTATCTGTTGAATCAACTAGGTTGCTCACTCTACCTTTGGTGTTTCATACTAATGCTACTGTTAGTGTTAGCACTGATATTGATAGTAATGCTTATGCTGCCCCTACATGCGAGGATGCGCCTCAAGTTCCAGTGGTTACTTACTGATGCTAGAGTTGTTCCTGCAATGATTGATGCTCCCCAACTTACTCAGGTTTCTCAAGTTGAAGAATCAAATGATACCATCTTATCTATGTTGGATATGTTTACTGAAGAGGATGCCGGTCAAATTACTGATATTGTTATTGATTCTTTCTTGACGGCTTCTCAAGTTAATGGTGATGATGATATTTTATTCATGTTGGCATCCTTCATGGAAGACAACTATTTGAACAATGTGCTGTATCCCTTTGAATAAGATGGCGTAAAATACATATTCATTTAACAATTGAAACAGAGAGTTTGCATTTGTACAATGTTCTTAGATGAGCTCTTGTATTGTTGGGAATAAGTTTTTCAATTGTGTTGCTGCTGCTTGGTTTACCATTGTTCTTGTCAAACTTTTACTTTGAAATAAAAGTTGAAATATTTCTCTCCTAATTTGTTTCGGTTTTGTTGGAAATATATGTTCCTATCATGACAGTGGAATTATTAGTTCACTGACACCATGGAAATGTGTTTAAAGGCATTCCTGCATTCTGTTTTCTACATGTTTTTAGCTGTTTACTTGGATAGAATCATAAATAGCTATTTGTAATAATACTAAGCATTTGCAATGTATTACTTTATTTCTAATAAATTTTCAATGTGAATATACAACCAACCTGTTGCAACAGCAATGATAAGTCCTCAAGCATACAAGAATGAAGTAACTAAGAGAGACCTGTAACAACAGGAATAGAAGAATCAACAAACCAAAAACTGCACCAACTAACCTGAAATGATGCAGAGGAAAATATGTTGTTTCAAACGTAAAAGCTTCCCATTTTCAACAGCATCTCAAGGACGTAAATTCAGACTGTAAGTGCCAGTGGGATGTGTACATGGAATGTAGGCAAAAAATTTTACAAGCTTATATATGCTGATCAATGGAATCATATAGAAGCTCAGCAATTAATATCTTTTTCTACACAGAAAACAATCTTTCCAAAATCAGCACAGTTGTTCCCTCTGCAATGTCAGCAATAGGAATTACGGCTAAAGCTTAACTTGGCATTAGAGTTAATTTGAGCTAAGTTTTGCTTCAAATGGTAGTATTACCCTTACACAGTTAAAGTTGTTGTGACCTTATATAACAATAAATATACAAATAGCTAAATTCTTTTTAAGGAAAAAAATTCTTGTTCCTATCACTCCCAATTAAATAAAGAAAGAAGAATATTTAAAAAAAAAAAATAAAGAAAGAAGAATCATTTTTATTGACGAAACCCTCAATCCTAAAAAAGAAAAGAAAATTGAAAATCATGCATAAAAGTAAGCTAATTGCGAAGACACTATTTTTAGGAGCAATCAAACAGCAACTTTAAGATTTTTTTACTAATCAGTTTTCTGATATGTGGATAAAGCTGATAAAGCTGCTGTAGCTGAGCTGTGCTAGTTGGGGTTGCTGGAGCTGAACCATACTGAAACTGATCGAGCTGCTTGAAGCTACCAGAAGTCATAAGAGAGCTGATGGAAGGATATTATAACTGACTGGTAATTAGTTAGTTAGAGTTAATTACTGTTGTTAGTTGAATCAGTTGTTAAGTAGTTAACAACTGTAAAAGGCGGGAAAAGTGTAAAGCAGTAGGATTGATTCTGAATTCATTGTATGTATCTTACAAAGATCTTCAAGCAATAAGAAATCAGAAGTTTCTCTAATCCCTTTTTATTCTACTCTCTACATTCCTCATTTCACTCATCATCTAGGATCTTGAGGCTTGGAACTTAATTTTTAATTTTGAAGACGCTGAAAAAGAGACTGGTATGTGTTTACAAGGATCAATTGGATTGTTGCTGTCAAGGAGTTGGATAATGCAGGCTAGGATGCATAAAAAATTTGAGGTATTGTTTCAGGTGGAACTTCCCTTTTTAAATTTGATTAACTCCTTGTATGTGTTTTCTAGGATTTTATTTTTGATGTTTGAGTTATTGTTTGGAATGGATACTTCTGTCTAACAATTTGGTTAGGTTGTATGATAGAAACAGTGAAAACTTGAAAAAGATATTTTAAAGTTTATCTTATAGCATAATGAAGGTTTAGGTTACTGCGGTCCAATCCAGGGACCTGGTTAGAAAAGTCCAAGAATGACATATTTAATCAAATAAAACAGCAATATCTATATTAACATAAATTTGTCCAATCAATAGAAAATATGTTCATTTACGAGGGAAATAATCAAATCATAAGGAGTATAATGCGTAGCACATCTGTCTTACTCCTTTGAGCAATTATAATGCCATATCATGCATCGCTGGGTAAGAACAAAAGCAAATGCACAGATTTTTCTTTTTTAATTTACCATGGAGTATTGGTTTTATCATTTCACTATATATAAATACGAATTGCCATTTTATACAGGGAAAATAAGTACTAATTTTAAGTATATGTGAAGTCCTCTGTTTATATATTAAGGGCAGGTTCAACCCAGAATGCGAACACTGTTTTCCCTCTGTGGCTTTAAATTGAGTAGCTGCCATATTCTTCCTCACTGCTTTATCCATACAAGTATTGTTAATAGCAGAGATACATAAATGACAATGAAATAACTCAAAATTTACCTTCCTTTCTCGGGAAAATATAGTTTCACATAAGGACTTGTTCCTTAAAACCCATTTTCATTGCAAAGAGAATGAAGGAGATAGACGAACACATTACATTTAATATTCTACCTTTGCGTTAAATCCCCATATCCCCATATACTTTTTGTTTAAGTTTGTGCAGTTCATTTTGTTTCTGCGCATACTGCAATCTGTGATGTTTTTTTGAACTATTTGAGCTAATTTCTTTGCATTTGCGCTCAAGGTTTTAATTCCTTTTGCTTCTATGATTGCAGCTAATTATGATGGAATAGATTTATATCAAAACATGATGGCATTTGGAAAGTAACTCATCCTATAACAGCTTTCGCATTCTCTATTCATGTTAACTTTATCACATCATATGTTGTTTGAACTAGCAAAATTTTCTTATTCTGAGGATATCTTTTTTTTTCAGCTTTCTTAACTAGACTCTGGAATGGGAAAAACTTTTAGAATAATTGAAAGAAAAGTAAGGCTTATAACATCTTTTAGATTGTGTCATCTGCTCTATAACATCTTTCTGAATTATAGTGTCTATAAGGTCTAATGTTTACAGCATTCACTCCTTCCTTCAAGGGAATCTTGTGGTCATGCAATCTGAGAGGTGTTAGTGTGGTAGGTTCTGAAAACAGATCTTTATACTGATCCAGCAGCTTTAAAATCTCCTTGGGAGTTCGCTTTTCCTGACTTGAACCTTGGCCATGAAGCTGTATTCCACATAACTGCACAATGGAATTTTCTGAAGAACTACACAGTAACTTGTCCAAGTTCTTGCCACTAATCGACTTCAATTCACCAGCAGAAGTACCACCTCTCAAAATGAGTTTCTTCCCATTAACCTCAAACTCGATTTTCAATGACTTGAAGTCCCACTTAATTCCTCCGAATGTCTCCAACCATTGTATGCCCAAAACTATATCATAATTCCCCAAGGGTAGCAGCAATACTTCAGTAACAAAGGTAGTTCCTTGCAACTTCCAAGCAAAATTCCTGCAGGCAAGGATGCATGCTAAACTGTTCCCATTTGCAATTTCAACTTTCATTGATGTATAACCTCTACCAATTTACTGCCTAATTTCTTTGCTGTAGTAGAGTCTAAGATGTTGTGAGTGCCTCCTGAGTCTACCATGATGTGAATTGGTTTGTTTCTAGCGTGTGCAGCCACCCTCATGGTACTGTAGCCTCCAGATGATAATCCACTAATAGCATGGACTGAAATCTGAGGGTTCAACTCTTCAACATCATCTTCTTCTAATTGCTGCTCATCCTCCTTATCTTCCACCTCCTGTTCCACCATCTCCACTACATTCAGCTGTTTCTTTTTACATTTGTGGCCCAAAACATAGTTCTCGTCACACCAGAAACACAATCCCTTGGCTCTCCTTTCATCAAAATCATTACTGGTTCCCAATTTGTTAGGATTTTGGGATACATTGTTTCTCTGGTATTAAGTATTCTGGTTGTTGGTGTTAGAAGGTAGATAAGTGTTTCTTGGTTGATTTCTATGAAGATTAGATGGAGTAGGTAGGATAGATGGCCTTTTAGGATTAGTGTTTAGTTCTTGGTGAAGGGTTTTCAAGGTTGTTTCTTGTAGTTAAGCTAAAGCATAGGCTTGGTCGAGATCTGAAATAATTTCTGACAGAAAGGCTCAATCTTATTCAGTAACATAACGTAATACATATAGGGAGTGGCTGCAGTATGTCTGCCACAATACTAGGACTAAATAAGGAAAGGAAATAAAGGAGAGATCTGGTACATAATACCAGATTCTCTTTATTACAGAGGAGAGATCTGGTAATACCAGATTCTCTTTATTACAGAATACCAAAAATAAACTAACAAAATCCCTATAATTCCTAACTAACTTTAGGCAAGAATTCCACACTCCCCCTCAAGCTGGGTTGTAAATGTTGTACATACACAGCTTGTGACTCAGTTCTTCAAAGTTAGTTCTTGGAAGGGCCTTAGTGAGAATGTCTGCAGTTTGGGACCTTGTAGGTGTGTAGATAAGTTGCACAATTGAGTTCTCGATCTTCTCTGAGATGAAGTGTCGATCTATCTCAATGTGTTTTGTTCGGTCATGATGCACAGGGTTCTTTGCAATGCTTATGGCTGCTTGATTGTCACAGAATATCTTGATAGGCTTCTGATCAGCAACTCCTAGCTCACTAAGTAATTTCTGTATCCACATTCCTTCACAAATACCAAGAGCTAGTGCTCTAAATTCCGCTTCTGCACTACTTCTTGAGACTACAGGCTGTTTCTTGCTTCGCCAAGTCACAAGATTTCCCCATACATAGGAACAATACCCAGATGTGGATCGTCTGTCTGAAACATCTCCTGCCCAGTCAGCATCTGAGAAGACTTCAATCTCGCTATTGTCATTCTTTTTGTATAACAGTCCTCTTCCTGGTGTTATCTTAAGATACCTTAAAATTCTATTCACTGCTTCCATATGCTCTTCTGTTGGGTTGTTCATAAACTGACTTACAACACTAACAGAGAAACCAATGTCAGGTCGAGTGTGTGAGAGGTAGATGAGACGTCCCACAAGTCTTTGATATCTCCCTTTGTCGATTGGAGCACGATTTTGTTCAGTCCCAATCTTCTTAGTTGAATCCATTGGAGTGTCCGCAGGCTTACATCCCAACATACCTGTCTCCTTTAGTAAATCCAGAACATACTTACGTTGAGAGACAAATATACCTTTCTTAGATCGTGCCACCTCCATGCCAAGAAAATACTTGAGATAGCCAAGGTCTTTGATTTCAAATTCCTGGGCTAAGAGTTTCTTCATTCTCAATAGTTCTTCCTCATAGTCACCCGTTAGGATGATGTCATCAACGTACACTATCAGTATTGCAACTTTCCTTTCTGAGGAGGACTTTACGAACAATGTGTGATCTGCCTGACACTGTGTGTATCCGTATCTCACCACTGACTTTGCAAACCTACCAAACCATGCACGTGGAGATTGCTTTAGTCCGTACAAAGATTTCCTAAGCTTACACACCTTATTGTGGTTAGAAGCAGTTTCCAGTCCCGGTGGTATCTCCATATACACTTCTTCTTCTAGATCACCATTTAAGAATGCATTTTTGACATCCAGTTGATGCAATGGCCAATCTTTGTTAGCTGCAAGAGAGAGCAAAACTCTAATAGTGTTGAGTTTGGCCACTGGGGCAAATGTTTCTTGGTAATCTATGCCATAAGACTGAGTAAAGCCCTTAGCAACAAGACGAGCTTTTAATCTCTCAATATTTCCATCAGCTTTATGTTTAATAGTGAAAATCCACTTACAGCCAACTGGTTTCTTTCCAGGAGGAAGATTTGAGATAATCCATGTACCATTTTTCTCCAAGGCTCTAATTTCTTCATTAACCGCCTTTCTCCACTCTGGATTCTCAAGAGCCTCCTGAATCGAATGAGGTACCTGCACACTGTCAAGGGCAGAAACAAATGTCTGGTAGGATGGTGACAACCTTTCATATGAAACAAATTTGCAAATGGGATGATTGGTGCATGATCTGACACCCTTTCTTAGTGCAATCGGCATATTCAAATCATCACTGATAGGTACAATATTTTCAGGACTAGAAGTTTCCTTACCTGAGTGAATTTGAACAGGATCTAGATTAGGTTCAGAATCTTGGTCTAGTGTGAGACGTATTGAGTGCTCTATCTTTCTCTCAGGCCTTGTCCTCCTAGCATAGACACGAAACTCTTTACTTGCAATTTGTGGAGACTTGGACTGATTTTGGATAGGGGTTTGAAATGTGTTTATAGGAGGATGACTCTCAGTTATAGGAGGATGACTCTCAGTTTGATCAAGGTCTTGAGTTTGGCTTGTAGGAATTGACTCTCGGTTTGATCAAGGACTGGGTTTTTAATGGCAACTGGTTGTGAGATAGGTGGTTGATATGATGGTGAGGGATCCTCGGGTTGAAGCTGAGATTCACTCCCATAGAGAGTATCCCAAAGCTGATATTCACTCACTTTCTCCCCCTGAATTGCAGGTTTGGGATAATAGGATTGATGCTCGAAGAATGTTACATCCATTGAGTTGTATACTTTCTTGGTGATAGGAGAGTAACACTTATAGCCTTTTTGGTTTGAGGAATACCCAAGGAAGACACATTTGATGGATTTAGGATCCAATTTGCTACGGTGCTGCTGATGAATATGAACAAATGCTGTGCACCCGAAGATTTTAGGATCTAATGTAGAGATTATTTTGGTGAGTGGAAACGTCTGCAGGAGAACTTGGCAAGGAGTTTGGAATTTAAGGGTTCTAGATGGCATTCTATTGATGAGATATGCAGCTGTAAGGACTGCCTCTCCCCATAAGTGTTTTGGGATGTGTGTGGAGAACATAAGAGATCGGGCTACTTCTAGCAAATGTCTGTTTTTTCTTTCTGCAACTCCATTTTGTTGGGGTGTGTCAATGCAGGAACTTAAGTGGACTATGCCCTGACTCAAGAGGTAATTACCAAGGACAGACTTGAAGTATTCTTTTGCATTGTCAGTTTTTAAAACTTGGATCTTGGTTTGGAATTGAGTTTCTATCATGGAGTTGAAATTCTGAAAAATTTGACTGACCTCAGATTTTTCTTTCATCAAGAATATCCAGGTCAATCTAGTGTGATCATCAACAAATGACACAAACCATCGTGTTCCTGTTATATTTTTTACCCTTGAGGGTCCCCACACATCACTATGAATCATGGCAAATGGTTGAGATGGTTTATATGAAAGACTTGGATAGTTGCTACGGGTATGTTTAGATAATTGGCAGATCTCACAACTGAAAAACTTAGGACTTTTATTGATAAACAAAGAAGGAAATAGTTTTTCAAGATATATGAAATTTGGATGACCAAGGCGAAAATGCCATAACATAACCTCACTATCTTTATTGACACAAGAATTTGAAACTGACTCACTCTTAAAGGACACACAACTTGCATTTTGAGCTTGTCTTCTTAGAGGAGTATGGTCTTTGAGAAGATAGAGTCCAGAACACATCTCAGCACTGCCAATCTTCCTCCCCGAGTCCAAATCCTGAAATTCACACAAGTTCGGAAAGAATTTAGTCACACAATTGAGATCACAAGTTAATTTACTGACTGAGAGTAAATTACAGTCCAAATTAGGAACATGAAGAACAGAGTTTAGAATTAGGTCCTTCATAATTCTGATTGAGCCAGTTCCCTCAACTCTAGATATGGATCCATCAGCTATTCGGACTGTGTAATTTTCTTTACACCGGCTATACTCATGAAATAGGTTTGCATCTCCCGTCATGTGATCTGACGCTCCTGAGTCAATAATCCATGGACTTGAGTGTTGTTTATTGACTATAAGGGCTTTTGAAAAATTACCTTTTTGTGCTAACATGCCAGTTCCAGAAACAGAGGTACTTTTTTGAGTTATGTTCTGGCTGAATAGTTTCTGCAAAACCTCAAGTTGTTCCTTAGTGAAAGGACTTGCCTCTGAAGTGGGAGGATTGTCATCTATGGTAGCAGCAATGTTGGAACGGCTTCCTCGGTCACTTGCTGGTCTTGTAGGCTTCCAATCAGTTGGTTTGCCATGGATTTTCCAGCAATTTTCTCTAAGATGTCCAGGTTTACGACAATGGTCACACCAAGGCCTTCCTTTTCTCTGTCGATTGTCACTGTTGGAGTTGGATTGGGTTCCTCGTGTAACAAGGGCAGATCCTTCTAGTGTTGGGACAGAGCTGTGGGATCCCATCATCACCTTCTTCCTGCTTTCCTCACGACGAACTTCTGAAAATGCCTCTCTAATACTTGGAAGAGGCTTGGTTCCCATCACTCTTCCTCTGACTTCATCCAAGTCTTTGTTGAGGCCAAGAAGAAATTTGAATGTCCGTTTCTGCTCCACAACTTTTCTGTATAAGGCTGTATCTTCAGAGCACTTCCAAGCATGAACTTCGAACATGTCAAGATGTTGCCAATGACGAGTGAGAGTGTTGAAGTACTGAGTGACTGTTAGATCTCCCTGACGTAGATCATGCAAAATTGCTTCTATCTCGAACATTCTGCAGTGTTTTCAGAGCTGGAGTATGTCTCTCTTGCAGCGTCCCAGATTTCCTTGCAGTCCCATAGAGGAGAAAATTTTCTCCAATGTCGTTGTTCATTGAATTAATCAGCCACGACATTACCATGTGATTCTCAATCTTCCAAACCTTGAATTTGGGATCGTTCTTCTCTGGAATAGTGACTTCGCCTGTTAGATAATCATCCTTGCCTTTTCCACAGATGAACATCATAACCGATTGAGACCATTGAAGGTAATTATGCCCATTGAGTCTGTGACCTGTTTATGAGAATGGAAGTGTTTTCAGTTCCTCCATGATTGCTTGCTGCTGGTGCAGATTCTGGATTGGAGGTCACTTCGGATGTTGAGCTTTGTCTTTCAGTAGCCATGCCGTATTTTGTCATGGGAAAATTAGGTTTTCAGAGGTTGGCTCTTGATACCATGAAATAATTTCTGACAGAAAGGCTCAATCTTATTCAGTAACATAACGTAATACATATAGGGAGTGGCTGCAGTATGTCTGCCACAATACTAGGACTAAATAAGGAAAGGAAATAAAGGAGAGATCTGGTACATAATACCAGATTCTCTTTATTACAGAGGAGAGATCTGGTAATACCAGATTCTCTTTATTACAGAATACCAAAAATAAACTAACAAAATCCCTATAATTCCTAACTAACTTTAGGCAAGAATTCCACAAGATCCTTGGGCTTGAACATCCTAACAGATTGTTGGATGGCAGTTTTCAACCCACTCAAAAAGAAACACAAAGCATACTCCTCTGACAAATCAACTCTTCCCAACAGATATTCAAATTGATCATGATAAAATGAAACTGTACCTGTTTAATTAAGGTTCAAGAGTTCAGTCATAGGGTCTCCACAAGCTTGATCACCAAACCTCTTCTCCAGGGCTAATACATAATCTTCCCAGATCACTGCATTCCTATCCTTCTTGTACTTAACCCAGTTTATGATGCCACTGCAATGCTCTACCTTCAAGATTGATAGATGCCAACTTCACCTTTGCTTCAGGAGGTGTATCATCAGGATCATCACCATTGAAACTTGGAAAATACACCTTGGTCTGCCTGGTTGCAAGATAGTTGCTTCTGCTTTGTGCACCACCTGAATGAAAGCTGCCACTGCCATGACTTCCATGATTTCCATTATTCTATGTGGCTCCATTAGCTTCATTATTCTGTAATTTAATCATGATCTGTTCTTGGCGAACACCATGGGCGGTCAATTTAGTTTCTGCGATTCTTGCCAAAATTTCCTTCAAGCTTTCCTTCAAACTTTCTTTAATGGATTCTTCAATTCTCCGCTGCTCTTGAGACCTCATATTCTCTGCCATGGAAGCCAGGATGGAGGCTTTGATACTGAAATGATCGACGTAAGAGGTTTGAGATCGAGAGTTGGAATGCAGGGAACCGGAATGAGAAGTTGAGAACAAGTTCTGAACCTCAAGATCCTAGGTGACGAGTGAAATGAGGAATGTAGAGAGTAGAACAAGGGAATAGGGAAACTTCTGAAGTCTTATTGCTTAATGATCTTTGTAAGATACAATTGGTTTTATACAATGAATTCAGAATAAATCCTACTACTTTACACTTTTCCCGCCCTTTACAGTTGTTAACTACTTAACAACTGATTCAACTAACAACAGTAACTTACTCTAACTAACTAACTACCTACCAATCAGTTATAATGACCTTCAATCAGCTCTCTTATGACTTCTGGTAGCTTCAAGCAGCCCGATCAGCTTCAGCATGGTTCAGCTCCAGCAACTCCAACTAGCACAGCTCAGCTACAGCAGCTTTATCCGCTTCATCCACATATCGGAAAATTGATTAATAAAAAAATCTTGAATTTGCTGTTTGATTGCTCCTAAAAATCGAGTCTTTGAATTTGCTGTTTAATAAAAACGATTTTTCTTTCTTTCAATAGATTTTTTATCTAATTGGGATTGATAGAACAAGAAATTTTTTTTCTTTAAAAGGATATAGTTATTTGTTTTTTTATTGTTATATAAGGTCGGTATAACTTTTACTGTGTAAGGGTAATACTAACATTTGAAGCAAAACATAATTAACTCTAAAGCCAAGTTAAGTATTAGCCATAATACCAATTGCTGACATATTGCAGAGGGAACAACTGTTCTAATTTTGGGAAGATTTCTTTCGGAGTAGAAAAAGATATTAATCGCTGAACTTCTAAATGATTTTCATTGATTAGTATATATAAGCTTGTAAAAATTTTTGCCTACATTTCATGTACACATCCCACTGGCACTTACAGTCTGAATTCACGTCCTTGAGATGGTACTGAAAATGGGAAGCTTTTACGTTTGAAACAACAAATTTTCCTCTGCATCATTGCAGGTTAGTGGATATAGTTTTGGTTTGTTGATTCTTCTATTCCTGTTGTTACTGGCCTCTCTTAATTACTTCATTCTTGTATGCTAGAGGACTTATTATTGTTGTTGCATGAAAATAGATTCTTTTCTCCCCGCCTGAAGGTTTCTTTATTTTTTAATTTATCTTTTGAAAGCTTAACAACATATTTAAATAGAAATAGCATAAAGATTAGTGCATGTTTTCTGGAATTCAAGGACGAAGTAATCTATATTCAAGAATCACCTTGGTCATAGTTGCAAGTGATAGTTTTTTTAATAAAATGTATAAGTTTTGGATAAACTACGAATTTTGTAGGTGAAAGCACATCTCTTTACTGCACTGAAGAATGCCAGGCCATTTTTCATATTATTGAGTTAATTGTCCCAAATTCAATAATTTCATAGGTATTTGATGTTTTCTATTAAAATTTATTAGTATATTGGTATCAATGTTTGAATTATTATAGTGTAGCTAATTTAATTATCAAAATATCAGCATATTCCAAGAAAGCATCAAAGTGTAACCTTTGTTAGTCTTAAATCATTACCTGCATAAATATCTGTATAACTATTTATGATTCTATCCAAGTAAGCAGCTAAAAACATTTAGAAAACAGAATGCAGGAATGTCTTTAAACACATTTCCACAGCGATAGTGAACTATTAATTCCAATGTCATGATATGAACATATATCAGTCAAGGCCACCATACATTGCATGTTAAAAATGAAATTTCAACAAAACTGAAACAAATTGGGTAGTTGTTTCAGCTTTTATCTAAAAGTAAAAGATAGCTAAGAACAAGCAAACCAAGCAGCAGCAACACAACTGAAAAACTAGCTCCTAATGATACAAGAGCTCATCTAAGATCGCTGTCCAAACACAAATTCTGTTTTCATAGTTAAAAGAATATGTATTTTACCCCATCTTATTCAGAGGAATACAACACATTGTTCAAATAGTTGTCTTCCGTGAAGTATGCCAGCATGGATGAAATATCATCATCATCAGTAATTTGAGGAGCCTTCACAAAACCAGTAATTTGACCCTCATCTGTATTCATAACTTCCTCTTCAATAAACATATCCAACATAGATAAAATGTTATCATTTGATTCTTCAACTTGATGAACCTGAGCAAGTTGAGGAGCATCAATCACTGCAGGAACGACCTCAGCATCAGTGACCACCAGAACTTGAGGAGCATCACCGCATGTAGGGGCAGCACAAGCATTACTATCACTAACAGTAGCATTAGTATGAACCACCAAAGGTAGAGTGTACAACTCACTTGATTCAACGGATGATCCAAAACATAGGCTCTCAAGGTCAACTGCAGGGGCACCATAAGCATTACTATGGATATCGCTGGTAACACTAACAGCAGCGTTAGTATGAACCATAGGAGGCACACTAATAGTAGTGTTAGTATGAACCATAGGAGGTAGAGTGAACAAGCCACTTGATTCAACAGATTGTCTAGAATGTAGGCTCTCAAGGTCAACGAATGTAGGGGCACCATAAGCATAACTATCAATATTGCAAGTAACACTAACAGCAGCATTAGTATGAATCACCGGGGGTAAGGTGAACAACCCCCTTGATTCAGTAGATGGACCAGCACATAGACTCTCCGGGACACATGAGCTACAAGCAACACCAAAGGCTGGAGACATACTAGAAAGTGTGCTAGTCCCAAGCAAATTCGCATATTCCTCCTCATCATCATCACTCCAATCCTCCTCCTTAAATGGTGCTCCATATTGCGCACCATTTTTTGGACCCATACCATCCTTCTTGAAAACAACACAAAGCACGTAAGTATCCTGAACGACCCCTCTGTCAGCTAACTCTTTTTCCTCAAGTCTATATTCATGCATTACCCAATCTGTTCTGTCCCCATGAGGAGCTTTACCTTTGTGAAAAACCAAGGTTTTTATCATCCCCACAACTTCTTCATTGTATTTAACAGACCTATCCTTTCCTGTGGTTTTCCAATACCCACATACAGTAGCACGATTCAACTTAGCCCCTCTAGCATATTTCTTCTCAATTGGACAGTAGAAGAACCACTTCAGATCCCCTGTCTTCAAACAGGACATATCTGGTAAATCCCAAGGAGCATATTTATATATATCAACATCAGCAATTGCCTTGAAAGAAAGCTTCTTACCCAATACTTTTCTTTTCAAATGGTATTTAACCAATTCAACATCAGTGGGATGAAACCGAAACCCTGGCGGCAGCTGGTTCTTCCCCATCACCAAAGTCCCAAATTTGAAGTCCCAATATCCAATAATAAAAGATCCAACTCACGAGCAGTGATTCCGCTTAAGAGTAAAGTAGCAGAACCAAATCAAATAATCCAAAAATAAAAGGATCAAATAATACTTGATGCGTAGAATTCAGGCCAAGTCCAATGCCTGAAAGAAAATCTTTTAGAACAATACCGCAGCCTCCCACGGTTCATAAACCCAAAATCACACCAAAGAAAAGAAGGCGACTGTTCCCAACTGAGGTCTAAACTCATTTGGAGTACAATATGATCCCTGTTTTCAACATCATAAAACTCCCATATCATTACAAATTTATCATCCGCAAAAATCAATTTATTCAAATAAAAAGAAAAACCCTAATCGAAAAATCAAAAAAAGGGCAGAAAAAATAGTAACAGACAAAGATAAGGCCTCTTTTTGTTGTAAACAAGAATTATAATCATATAGAAAAAGAGAAACCCTACCAGGAGGAAGACAGCCGCGAGAGAGAAAGAACCGTCGAAGACAGATAGTGAGTCAAAAGTTGAGTCGAGTAGATCGTGGAGAGAATGGTAAGGATGGGCGTCTTTTATGGACGCTGATCTTTACACTTTTTTTTTTAATTTTCTTTTTTCGAAATTTCTAATTTTGTTGTTGACCAAAAGGGTAAATCATAAAATAAAACATTATAAATTTTATATATGATGTACTGATAATGTATAATTTTTATATACTATAAATTAATTATGAGATAACATATCATATGAAAGTCCTTAAAAATAAATATTAAAAATGTTTTTAAATTTATTTTTAAGAGCTTATACACTTTTAAACTTTATTACTTAATGATGTGTCATCTCATGATTAACTGACAATGTATAAAAATTATACACTATTAATATATCATATATAAACTCAAAATTATATATGTATTAATAAGGTTCTGATAATTATTTAATTTTTTTATTCAATCGTATGGGTGAAAGATAATTATATTTATAAATAAAAAAATATTATTATATTTTAAGTGAAAAAATAAAAATTTTGTTTTACAAAAAAATTATTATCTTATTCATCACCAATGAAGTTTTTTAACTTTACAAACGAAGATAGGATGATGACAATATCTTATTTTATTTATTTTTTATTTTCTTAATATTTTTAAAAGATATATATTATCATCCCAATCTCACTTATGAAGTTAAAAAACTCCACTAACAGTAGATAAGATAATAATCTTTTACAAAAATAAGTAATTTTTTAAGTGGGTTGTTAATATTTTTATAAGTAAAGATATTTTCAAAATAAATAATTGATTATCTATTTTCTTATTATTGATGAATTTCTTTATTATTCTCGAAATACAAGTTACCGTTAGATAATTTTGATTACAAAATAAAGATATGAATAGAGATAATTTTAACAATTTCTTTTAATGATAGAATATAAATGAAGACATGAAAATATACAAGGCAAATAAATATCATATCTTCCAACTACATTGCCGTGAACATAGGCTTAAGCATAAAGGAAAAACCGCTTTACTTTTCAACAAATAAAGCATTTGCATAACTTGTAATCCTGAATTCCCTCGCAAAGTTTCTAAACCTGCTGTGGCCTAGCACCATGGGCGTCATTGACGGCATGAGGCATTTTTCCTGAAGTCTCTAACCTTCTACTCCTTAGCACAACAAACCATGTGTAGGCTTCCAACATGACAGCATTGAATGCCAAAGCCACGATGACACCAATATAAGCATTCTTCCACTTCTTCTCAGCAGTAGCAGAGTCAATGAATTTATTTAGCGGGACTTCAATGTATTTAGTAATAATTGTGTAAAAATTTTTAATTTCTTTTAACATGATTTTATATTTTGAAATAGTTTCATTATCAATATTTTGAAACATATATTTTTCAAGATATATAATGAATTTATCATTTAACTATTAATTAATTATTCTATTATGTAAATAAAAATTAACATATTATAGTTAAAAATGTATTATTTATATAACAACTGATAAAATTAATATTAATGTCAATAACGAATAAATTAATGGATACGTTTTATACTTTCGAATCTCAAACATTTTTTTATAATAAAATCGTAATTTTTTTTAACCTTAAAAATCAATACTAAAGCACATAAAATAAAAAAATATTGAATAAAATTTTTTAAATATAAAATACTATTTATATAAATATAATATTAAAACTTTTATATTTAGGAAAGGGGCCCCGCCCCTGCTTCTCAGGTTTGAAGAAGTCGAATCCTTTGAATATGTTGATAACACCGAGGATTAATACAGTGTATCCCACCAATGGTGATAGATACTCCAGTAGAATCTGTATATTGTGGTCTGGTTTTGCAAATACCTAAATCCAAATCAAATCTCTCTCAGTAAACTACATTTACCAATATCAGGTGTCACTGAAAAGCAATTTGACCAAGGAAGCCGTCAGACAACCATCCTTGAGCCTGTTTTGGAATAGGCACATTGCAGTCTATTAGAAGTTGTGTTTGGAAAGGAAGAATCAAACGAGAAGAAAGTGAATGGGCTAAGCAGGAAGAAGGGAAGAAGGGTAGTACATTTCTAGTGTGTAAAAGAATTAAAGAGATGGTTTATACAATAGAGTTGGCTGAGAAACTAACTTTGCACATATACCAAGAAAACTAAAATATACGCGCCATAAACAAAATTTGGAAAATAACAAAATAAAAATATGTTTTCCTAATTCTAATTCAGTCATTGCCAACACCAGTAAAGGCAACCATTCATGGTAGACTGTAGTATACATAGGTAAAAGAAACAGTTCTGACCCTTTACACCAACTCAGTTAAGAATTTTAAATATAACTAGATTGACACCCCCACTTTGCTGCGGGAATAAAGTGAATCTGAATATTGACGCCATTATATAATTTATTAAGGAGCATAATATATTTT
This sequence comes from Heritiera littoralis, assembly GCA_031772115.1. Classification (NCBI taxonomy): domain Eukaryota; kingdom Viridiplantae; phylum Streptophyta; class Magnoliopsida; order Malvales; family Malvaceae; genus Heritiera; species Heritiera littoralis. The sequence continues at coordinate 2,299,221 of JAPDPK010000111.1, read as the reverse complement.
TTCTCTAAACAAACATAAGAATCATAAAATAACAATAAGAAAGCAAGAATCATAAAATAACAATAACAAACTTGAGCTGAGTAGCTTTAACAGAACAGTAATGTCATCAATTGCAAACATTCATAGATATAACAAATATAAAACTAATTGCAATTAAAAAAAAAATGTAAAACCGGCTTATCAATAATGCAGCTTGGTTTGAATACAAAGATCATTGCTACAAAACAATGCTGAATTCTTGAAGTAATAGTTTTGCCAAGAGCAAATATACTACCCACTCAAGGTCAAGGTTCGCAGAGGTACTTCTTGTGGATGCTGAAACATAATTGCCACCTGCATTGCAAGAACCAATAAGGCTTGTCAAGTCTCTGTGATTAAGAAGTTTGACCTATACAAAAAAGAATTGTTTGTTTTAGTTTGATATAAACAATGAGAAGAAGCTTTCATATAGCTTAGGCTCTAATACCTGTATTTGAAACTACTCATAGCCTTGAACAGATGATTGAGATAGCATTTTTACTGCCACTTCAGTGTCATTTTCTGCACTTCAGAAAATACGAACTACCTATTCTTTGACTACAGTTATGGAGATGAGTTTTGGTATTTATCATCCATATTTGGGCCTGATAATAACAGCTTAATCTTATAAGCATAAATTATTTTAGAATATTTCCAACAAGAGCGTGAAAGAGGCACGGTTTAATGTTTTAACAGCTAAGGTTTATAATCATAACGCTTCATTTATCAGATTTCTTGCTTCTTATATATCAAATACAGGTCAACACATACCATATAAGTACATTATATGTTATATATATAAAGTAATTTAAAGATGTGAAACTTTTTTGGACCATTAGGTTTTGTATTATTGCATCTCATCACTGGGCATTTTATTGCCTTAGTAAAATTACAACTTGCAGCCACCAAATCAAAAGACAAAGTAGTATAAAAAAAAAAAAAAAACCCTTTGCTTACATGCCTCATATAAATTCATGGCATAAACCAAAATTAACCTTTTTTAATACCCAATAAGGTAATAATTAAAAAAATAAAGCAAAGAATGAAGAATACCCGTTAAGGTACTAATTAAAATTTCCAAAATCCATGAAACCATATCATAGCTATCCTGTAGTTAAGCTAATTTTATCCAAAACCATTTCATAGAGTGTGTAAAATAGGGGGTATGAGTTGCATATAATATTATATATATAAGTTGGAAGAGATTTTGTTAACCCCTTACAATGAACAAACTATAAAAGCATCCTACCTCCCAATAGAGCAATGGTATCAAGGAGGCATTTTATCAAACATGACAAATGTAACATGTAAAAATGGTTGATAAACTTAAAATAATCACATAGCACATATTAAACATAAAAGATGAGCAGAAGTCAAGATTCAAATTTCTACATGGAGTAAGGTAAAGTTAAAACATATATACCGTCAAGGGGATTGGATTTAGACTTTGGAATTGCTGAGCTTAAAAGCATATTGAGCCTTATCTGCTATGGCTCTGTATTGAATTGTAGTAACCACATTAACAAATACATAATCTTGAAGATATTATAAAATATCAGAATAAGCTGGAATAATTGACGGAGGTCTAGATTGAGCAGCATATTCTTTCCACTTAAAAGAGCATAGAAATAACTATAGCATCAACCTTATCCAATACTGTTTCTCAGAACTTTTTATGATAAAATCTCTCAAATCAATTTAAAATAATTGTTTATTTTTCTAATTCCTCTTATCTTATTTGTAAAATACATGTCAGAAGTTTCTATATGTAAATTTCAGGAGATGCATAGCAATTGAGAGAGAAAAAGAATATTTGATAGGTAACAAAAGGATAAAAAAACACCATAAGTAATTTACATTAGTTAAGGGAATATAATTGAACCTCAAACTTATTTTTCTCCCTAAGCAAATCATAATATAGGAAATATTGAATATAAACTACACAGAAACATTGAAATAAAGTCAATAGCAAAAACTACAGGGAAATCATCAATTTTACATCAAATCAGTAGCCACTATACAACCATAAAAAAGGTGGTGTAAACATCATACTCATATATTGCTCAAATATTGAAAAGCAGATTGAGTCTCATGGTTCTACTTAAAACAGAAGAAAAGTAGTACAATTTACAAAAGAAATTACAATCAGCAATGTTTATTAGCATCATAAGTTGCAAAACAGAAACTTCAATGAACCTTGACAGTAGATAAAATTCTTAAAATAACTAAAGAGAAAAATGTTCAAACAGATAATATCAAATAACACAAAATGTAAAACAAAAATCATTTGGACTAAATTATGCAACTACCAAATTGGACTTATCATCCTCAATTTCACTGTCACTCTCAAAAGCAAAAAAATGAAGTTCACAACCACTCTTTTCAGTCTTCTTGATGAACCGTGTAGAATAGGGTACCAACTCAAATCCCATTGCAGAACAATCCTCATAGAAAGATGTAATCATATTGATAGACTGCAAGATTCCAACTGGAAATTACAACAAGAAAAACTTATGTGAGCAAAATAATGCAATAAATAAGAGAGAGATTATCATTAAAAGCAACTAAATGATGCAAAAAAGTTTTGAACTAATAACAAAAGAAGGGAACAGAGGATAATAAGGGATTTTTTTTCCGCCTGTTCACCTCATTCTAAGGAAGAATAAGAATCATGTAGTTGGTACAGAGCATTCATAAACATAGTGATACCATTCTCCTCGTTTCCTTTCTCTCATTCCCAACACTATAAGAATCTCTTACATATTTGGAAGACATGTCCGAAATATTTGCAGTAGCAACAACAAAATATTCACAAACAATTACACTGAAGCAAGCCATAAGAATTCATGATTTCCATGGATCTAAGGGCAGTAACGGAGGTAAGACTCATTAGCAAATTCAATCTTACACAGCATATGTTAAGAACACATTTTACATGGATCATCCATACTAAATTTGTACCTTACCCTTTCAATTCCACATAGTAAGGGACTTGAGATACAATCTTAATATTATTATCATGCTTAACTTTCCCAACATGGAAATGTAATATCATTAATGTAAGCATTTGATTTTTGATATTGAACTCCTAGAATTCACTAAGATGCATTCTGATTCTAGGCAAAAGAATAAAAAACAAAATTAAACATTCACCTCCGTGGCTCCTGATTTTGAAGGAAATAAAACAAAGCATTCTTCATTTAGTTTAATTCTTTTTCTACTTTAACATTTGCATTTCACTTTATTACCATTTTTATTCCTTTTCTATTCATCATTTCTAATTTTATCTCAAATCAATAGTCATCTCATCATTCCAAAATCTTTCCGAGCAATCCTTCAAAACTAAATTAATTTATGAAAATTCCGGTTTATTTGTTTTAATAAGGGAAAAAACAAAAATGGAATAAGCAATCCATTGTCACTCACAAAGAAGAGAAAGATGGTTTTAATCCCATATCTAACAAAAAAAATGAATGTTGCATACAATGAAATACAACATATCTAAGATGCTGGAAAAGGAAAAAGAAACGGAATGCACATAGCATGGCAAAGTCAGTAGCTAGAAAGTAGTTGCACGCAGAATTATTAAAAGTGGTAATCAAGCAAATCTCTCCTAGATTCCAATCATTCTCTTAAGGAAGAAGACAGAACATTCCTCGCAATCTTCACAGAAAACAAAGAAGACCAAAACAATAAAAGAAGTGGAAATTACCTGTGCACAGCAGGAGGCCTCCTCGGAATCAAGGTATAACCATGGTGTGAACTCCAAAAGAACCCAGGAAAAAAAGGAATTAAAATAAAAATCAAGATGTAAATGAGCAAGGTATAACCCAAAGAAACATTTAAAAAAAAAAAAAGCTTAGAGCACCTGGTTCTGCTAATGGAACCGCAACAATTGCAAGAACTGTGGAAGCACTAAAAAAATTGACAAACAATGAAAATCCAAAGGTGCATTAGCAAGGAAGATTGCAAAGGAATAAAAAAATAAACAAAAATCACTTGGGCAAGAAAAGAAGATTTGTTGCAAACAATCGGGAGAACTTGGGAGATAATATTTTTCTTGGTTTTTTTAAAGTAGAACGTAACCCAAACAAAAGCAATAAACAAATTGAAATCGGCATTTGGGTGGGGCTCGAGGGAAGAGATGGTACAAAGAAAATGATGAAAAGGCGTAAGAGCAGGCGGGTCAGAATAGGAATTCGACATTTTTAGACAGAAGCCTGGAATGCAGGACTCGGTTCAATACCCGTGCGAAAAATCGATCAAAACTGGAAAATGGGGGCAAACCAAAGCCAAATCAATTCACCGTCGCATACATAAGAGACTACAACAGTTAGGGAAATCAATTCTTGACTGCAGCTTCTGTAGAAAGAAAATCAGTAAGGAACACACGCGCCAAATGGAAGGCACAACTTGTTTATATTACCACTTCATCCAGAAAGAGACAAAAAAAAAACAGCAATCAAACTAAGGGTAAATAGTGGAAAAAAGATGGCAAAAAACATGGTTGAAGGTGAGAATGCGTGGTTCTACAACAATAGTGATTGATGTACGTATATATCTTTGATTGTTGTTTTAATTTAATTATTTTATCCTTAACTTATTAATTTATAAATTCAAATTTAATCTTTAATTTTGTATTTGAGAAAAAGAAATATTTTGCTCTAATTCTAGTTCACGCTCTAATTCTAGTTCACTAAGGTTGCATTCAATATTTTAGATTTCAAAAAAAAGAATTTGATTTTATAAATTTGTATAAATTGTTTATTAATATTAAATCTCTATTTAGTAGTGACTTTGAAATATCTACTATAATTATTTGTAATTTTGAAATACCATCAATAATATATTAAATTAATTATATTTTTTAATTAATAAATAATTTTTTAATTAAAGTATTAATTTTTTAAAATACATTTAATGTATTTCAAAATTCTTATATGGTTGAAAGGTAAGTTTTATAGAACAGTTGTTACACTAACATTGTTATATGGTAGTAAATATTGAGTGATTAAGAGGCTATACACACAAAAGATGAGTGTAATACAAATGCGAATGTTACGTTGGATATGCAGATATACAAGAAATGATAGAATGAGAAACGAAGATATTTGTAAGATGATTGAAGTGATACCTATCGAAGATAAGATGTGTGAAAGTTGTTTACGTTGGTTTGGACACATACGATGTAGACCTGTAAATGCTCTAGTTAAGAGAATAGAGGCTATGGATGTTGAGAGAAGGGTTAAAATTAGAGGAATATCGAAAAAGACTTGGAAAGAAGTAATTTGGAAAGATATGGAGATATTAGAGTTGAATGTGCAAATAACCTTGGATAGGAATCTATAAATGAAGAGAATATATATGAATGATTTAACATGAGTTTGGATATTGTTTCATATGACCTACCCTAATTTATTGGGATAAATGCTCACATGATGATGACAACATTAATGTATTTCAAGGTTTTTTTTTTTAATGAAATAATCACTTTTTTAGATGATTATAAGAATGTACTCTCTCCCATTTATTGGATGCATTTAAGATTTTACTATTGAAATATTAAGTAATCGATTATTTATTTTCTTATAATTGACGAATTCTTTATTTTTTTTGTTCCTCTCAAAATACAAGTACCATCGGATTATTTTGATTACAAAATAAAGATGTGAATATAGATGATGAGTTTGTATATGATGCACTGACAGTGTATAGTTTCTATACACTGTCAATGCACAAGAGGTTGACACCTCATTAATAGGCCTTTATGTGCAAATTAAAAAAAATTATTTATATTTGCATATAAGGGCTTATTGATGAGGTGTCAACCTCTAGTACATTGACAGTGTATAGAAACTATACACTGTCAGTACATCATATATAAATCCATAGATGATTTTAATAAATTAAAACATAAAAACAGCAGACGAGTTTTTTTTTTTTTGGTTAACGAAACAGCAGACGAGTTGAAAATATTTGAGGCAAATATCATATTTTCCAACTACATTGCCGTGAACATAGGCTTAAGCATAAAGGGAAACCGCTTTATTTTTCAACAAATAAAGCTTTTGCATAACTTGTAATGCTGAATTCCTTCGCAAAGTTTCTAAACCGGCTCTGGCCTAGCACCATCTGCACCATTGACGCCATGAGGCATCTTTTCTGAAGTTTCTAATCTTCTCCTCCTTAGCACAACAAACCATGTGTAGGCTTCCAATATGACAGCATTGAAGGCCAAAGCCACGATGACACCAATGTAAGCACTCTTCCATTTCTTTTCAGGTTTCAGGATGTCGAATCCTTTAAATATGTTGATAACACTAAGGATTATGACAGTGTATCCCATCAAGTGATGATAGATATTCCAGTAGAATCTGTATTTGTGGTCTGGTTTCGGCCTTAGAAGCAAAGCAAATACCTAAATCCAAATCAATTCTCTGTCAGTAAACTGAATTTACCAAGGTTGAAAAGTACTGCAAATTTTAAGTATCAGAGTAGATTTTATATATATATATATATATATATATATATATATATATATCTGGTATTGCTTTGGGGTGTGTTCTGATTACCTGAAGTGTTCCAAGGCAGAAAAGGATGATTCCAATGGTTCTGTGAGCATCAAATTGAATACCAGGAGATTCACTGCCGAGTTTGAGACCCGTGCCCAATCCGGCAACGCCAACAACATAGGCTAAGGATTGACAAGCAGCGTGCAGATAAAACCATGCAGGAACAGCAGATTTGAATACCTTCAAATACCTTGCTGTTATAGCACCAAGAGGCATCAAGATACCCCAACTCACAGTGTTTAGCACCCCGTGAATCTGAAAATTCATTGCAAGCCTGAATCAATTTTCTGGTCTAGAACAACTTATGCTAAATGCTCAAGGAATACCATGAAATTGATTAACTAAGCAACACCAATTCAAATTGAATCATCTGATATAAGATAACAAAACTATAAAAGCAAAGATAGAAATCATTCACTCACATTTTTCTTTCTAAGTCTTGTTGAGCTACCTCCTCCAGTTGTTCCAGCCTCACCAGAAAGCAGATTCAAGGTGGCCATGGACTGAATGTTAGCACCAGAAATAGCATGCATCTGTGGGGTGTTCCCAGAGAGGGAACCTTGTTGCCAAACTTGATTTAGAGTAGTGACATTATTGGAAAGTCCCAAGATAGCAAATATAATAATCTCATTGTTTGCATACGTTGCGGACAATTCAGAGACATCAAAACTAAGATCACCCTCTCGCAGCTGGGTTTGGTATTGAGTGATGGGTGATGTGTAGACTCTCATGCCTCCATCGGTGTGTTGATAGGCAACAAGTGCCTGTGAGCCAACCATGCCCGTTGAGGTTGGATTTATGGCCCATGCAACCCATCTGGAGGACGTGATCCCAGTCTGCCTATAGGCAATCTCCAGCTTTCCTGAGGAGTCATGGTTGAAATGAAGAAAGGAGTTCAAGACAGGAAGATCAGAGCATGACCTGAAGACTCGGTTGCCAGAGAAGGCATACTTGGCACAAGTTTGCGCATAGGATGATAAAATCAAGCACATAAGAAGAGACAGAGATAAAGCAAGTTTTAACATTCTTGCCATGGTAACTTCAGCTGCAAGACACTGCAAAATATTCAGATTTCTTTGCGTAAGGGTATTCGCAAGACAACGGAATAGAAGGAAATAATAAGAAAATGCTTTAGGGGAAGACGAGAGAAGGGGTTTATATAAGAGGGAGGTCAGTTTATGAATATGAATGAGCAATTCTTATCATATTAGGATTTGGATAACAAGAAGTTTGAGAAATTAAAGTTCATATCGAACTATATATTATTTATTTAAAAAAAACAAATTGAGAACTGAATTTACTACTAACTAGTATTTGGCACCCGCTCCGCGTGGGGTTAAAATTTATGTATCAATTAATTGAAGAATTATAACATTAATTAATAGAATAACCAATAACATGTTAAATTAAGTGTATTATTTTTACAATTTTTATTTGTTTAAATTTCATCAGTATTAATCTTTTATTTTTTTTTTAATGTTGAACGTTTATTGATTTTACCTAATAATAAATAAAATTTTTACGTGGAAAAGTTTTCTAAATTGTACTTACAAATTGATACAATTTTAATAATATCTACTTAGCTAATAAGTTTTAACAAAAGAAGTTTATATATGATGCACCTATAATATGTAGTTTTTATACACAATCAATACACTAGAAATTGATAACCCATCAATAAGTAAACTAAAAAACTACTAAACCCATAAAAATAAGGGTTTATGCACTGATAATGTATAGTCTCTATAAACTGTCAATGCATCAGAGGTTGACATCTCATCAATAAGCAAAATAAAGATATGTCAAGCCTTTAAAAATAAAAATAAATAAATATTTTTTAATTTGCTGATAAGAACCTATTGATGAGGTGTCAATTTCTTGTACGTTGATAGTATACAGAGATTATATGTTATCAGTGCATTATATATAAATCTTAAAAATAAATACAAATAAGTTTTTTTTTTCAATTTGCTCATAAGGGTTTAGTGATGAGGTGTCAATCTCTTATGTATTGATATTGTATAAAGGCTATACACTATCGATGCATCATATATAAATCTTTAAAAAATTTACAATTTATATTGTTCTTTATTTTATTTATTTTTAAAGATTACACTTTATTTAATATCTTTAATAATTTTTTATGTCTATCTTTATTAAATTTTAAATTGTAATGCGTTTAAATAATTTTTTGGATTCTTCCCACTAAATTATTCTTCACTTTATATTTTTGACAATTTTCACTACAAATTTCCAAACAATTCTATTAATGAGAAATTTTCAACAATCACTTTTAGTATGATTATTTTTTATGGATAATTATTACATACACTGACAGTGGAGTTTTTTTACTCCACAAGTAGCGTTAAGATCGCGACACATGTCCTGTTTTATTTATTTTAATATTTTTATAAGACACATGTCATGATCTTAACGCTGCTTGTGGAGTAAAAAAACTCTACTGTCAGTGTATGTAATAATTATCCATTTTTTATTTTTATTTTTAACAAATGCAATAACTTTGTTAATTTAAAATTTCATTTTTACACTCTTCTCTCCGCTTAGCAGCTTGCTTTTGTCTTTCACTTTGCAGCAATGCTTAATTGCAACGCTAAAGCTACAGGAGTTACAATGCCTTTGTCTTTTTATTTTCCTCGCTCTCCTTTTTACCCTCAACAATTAATAAAATTATTTTCCTATCCTGTTTGAGATAAAGGCTAAAAGGGAGGACAAAAACACTTCTGAGGAGAGAGACGTGAATACAAAAGGAAGTGAAGGCAGAACATTCTGGCAAATCCCATCCTAGGCACGCGGAGATAACATCCAGAGAATGGGTCAAAGGGCAAACAACGGCAAAACCAAGTAAAATGACGTGGCCTCCTCAGAGCAAAGAAAATCCCACAAAATTTATCTATTAGTTTAATAATCAAATATGTCCTCAACGTTTGTCACAAAATAGAATTAAATCCTTAACATTTAAATGCATAGAAATCAGTTCTCAACGTTACAAAATAATTGAATTAAGGACATTTCCGTTAAATCTTTTAATTTTTGTTATCCCTACTAATAATAAAACTCACAGAAAATTAAAAGATTTAACGGAAATATCCTTAATTCAATTATTTTGTAACGTTAAAAATTAATTTTCATGCATTTAAATATTAAAGACTTAATTTCATTTTATGATAAATTTTAAAGACATAATTAACTATTAAATCTTATCTATTTGATAGTTTCTTTCCTCGAAATCACTCTTTTCAAACCATCTCTTACCGAACTTAAACATGTGACCAGAATTTCTTATCGTCTTTCAATAAGTTCCTACTGGCTAGCAAGTCGGCCAATAGATTTTCTGACACAACATGGAAAGATACAAAATGTTAATGCAAGCAAGTCGGAATCTATAGATGTATCTTCTTTTTTTCAAATGTTCAATAAGTATTAATGGTTTTATGACATGCAGCTCTTTCCTGATGTACTTGGGAAAGGTGGTTTTCTCAGAGGAACCCCTATAAGAGGTCAACTCAATGCTCTTGATTCCTTTAAACTTCGAAGTTAACATCTAAAAGCTGTGCAGTGTCTTCTCAAACTGAACTTGTGAAGTCTCTCCTTGAGCAGAGGTGTGAACATTCTTAATGTTCTGGAAATTTCGAACTTGATGAGGCAGAAAACACATTGCGATTAGTGTCATCCCATGAATCCATTCCAACTTAAGCAGCAATAAAAGAATGTGCAGCACTTTGATAATTACTTTACCTTCGATAAAAGCAGGGGAAAGATGTATCACCAGAAGGAAGAAAATAAAGAACAGCATTGGTGCTAAAATGGCACATTTCAACAATTGAATTCATATGCATGATTTGAGTGATTGTTTTCCATTAGCATTATTAGCTTCGAAAATGCCCATTCTTAAGTGTTACAAAGTGGAGAATGCTAGATTTATAATTCCATTGTTGACCCAAAAGATAAATCATAAAATAAAAATTACATATGTATTAATAAGGTTCTGATAATAATTTAATTTTTTTTATTCAACCATATGGGTGAAAGATAATTATATTTGTAACCAAGAAAAGAAAAGATAATTATATTTTACTTATAAAATAAAAATTGTGTTTTAGACCCATGGGTAATTTTTTAAGTGGGTTGTTAATTTTTTTTTTAATTTAAAGATATTTTAAAAGTAAGTTTACTTGCTTTTTTTTTTTTGTAATTATTCATCACTGAATCAGTGTGATCCTTTACGCCAACTCAGTTAGGAATTTTAAATATAATATATATTTAATATTTAAAAATCTCATTTTGATTGATAACCTCCTTAAAAGTCTCTTTGCAAATATATCTTATGTAATTTAATTTGTACTCTTCTAACTCTTGAAATAAAAAGGATGAAACCTTCTGTAAATTAGTATCTTGAAGTGTTTTTCTAATTTTTAAATATTATGTAATATATTTTTTTATATTTTTATCAAATTATAAATTTATGCGTCATTTAGGCTTGAAATTTTACACTAGATTTTAAAAGAAATTATTAATTATTACAATAGAAGGGTTAATTAATTTTTTATAGTGATCCGAGTTGAGACGATAATCTTTTAATAACTTAAAGAGGTTATTAATTTAAATGAGATTAATTTAAATTGGTTCTCTTGTGTATCAATCCTTGTTTGCATTGACCATTAAATAAGATAATTTTTCATATTTAATATATATATATATAAATATATTACAATGTCCATAACAAATATGGCAAGATGTCTACACAGATGCTTACTTGGACTTTTTCTTTAAATGACAAGTAAGCATCCAGTAAATCAAAACAAACCATAAATGCTTTCCACATTTCCACTTTCCTAAAATTTCTTTAATTCCTACCATTTCTCATTCTTTTTAATAAAATTAACTTAAAGTAATTTTAAATACTATCTAATCTAAAAAAATTAAAATATATACTTTTAATATTATCTTTTTGAAAAATTAAATTAAATATTAATTGATATTTATCTATATTATAAAATAAATAATTTTAATTTATTTAAAAAATATTTTATTAACTTAACTGAAAGTATACAAGTATGCTATCAATATCATGTATATTATTTAAGTATTTAAAATTATTATTTTTAAATAAATAAAATTCATGCATAAAGCATATAAATTTACAAATATATATGTTAACATACATATTTAATAGATAAAATTAATTATATAAATATGTTATAATAATTCTTTTATACATAAATATGCATTTTATATACATATAATATAAATATTTAATAGATAAAATTATATATATATATAAATATAAAAGAATGCATATGTATATAAAATGCATATTTATAATTATAATTATTTAGCTCAATAATAAAACTCTATCTCAAAATGTTGCTCTAACACTTGAAATTTTTTAAAATATATTTTTAATTTTTATTTTAACATTTTTTTGATGTGCTTAATAATGTTATTTATAATGTTTTCATTTTTTATTTTTCCCAATATTTGTTTATCTTATGTTTATGATTTTTATAATTTTTTAATTAAATGTTTAATTCTTTTACGTTTGGATATCTTTATTATATTATATATATTTTATATAATATTATTATTTAATATACTGTCAGTCGAGTTTTTGAACACTACAAATGGTGCTAAGATGATGATACATATTCTTTATGAATATTAAAAAATAAAAAATAAATAAAAGAAAGGTATGTGCCGTTATTTTAATATCGTTTGAGAAATTTAAAAAATTTAATTGACAATATATTGAATAATAATCATTTTATATATAGTTTAAATATATAAATTAAATAATATTATTATATATATTTACAAATTAAATAATTAAAATTAATTTGGGTATCGTACAAGTAAACGCTAATATATTTACATACATTATTTTAAATTCCTTACTGAATCGTTGTAGCCACAAGTGATATTAATTAAGTCATGAATAATTACAAAAAAAATGAAATAAATTTATTTTAGGCTTAATAGTCAAATATACCCTTAATTTTTTGTATAAAATGGAAATAAACTTTCAACTTTTAATTTTACTATATAAACCCTAAACTTTCAAAATAATGCAATTAAATCCAAATTTAACTATTAATTTTTACAATAAAATAAAATGGTTGAGGGCTAATAAGACTTTAACCACTTATTTATTTTATTAAATTGCATTATTTTAAAAGATTGAAGGTTTATTTATAGTAAAATAAAAGATTATAGACTTTTACAATAAAATTAAAGATTGATGGCTTATATTTACTTTGTGTAGAAGATTGAGAGTATATTTTTTATTAAGCCTTTATTTTAAAATATAAAATTAAAGATAAAATTATATTGTTTAATTTTAAAAGAATTGACAGTATCACTTAAAAAACTACCCATTGTTCTAAATCACAAATTTTATTTTCTTAAAAATAAAATATAATTAATTATCTTTTATAAATAAGGTTGAATTAAAAATTAAACTATTATCATAAAACTTATTTTTACATATATGATATATATTATTTTATGATTTATCTTTCGGTCAACCCATTAGTATCACACCGTCACTTTCTAAGACCTACTCAAAAAACATCAATACATCAGTAAGGACCTTAAGCTGCCCGGAAACACCACTTGCTCTGCTCTTCTGCCGCTGCCGTTTGTGGTTTCCTCTCAACCCATTCCCTCATTTTCACGCTATGGGTAAGCTTAATGCTTCTGTTTCTCTTCGTCTTTCTTCCTTTATTTTACGTTCTATTGCTGATAGTAAAAAGACTCACCCTTGTTTTCCCTCTTCTTTTTCTTGTTCTTTTACTACCATTGCTACCCACATCAAAACTTTATCTAAGAACACCGTGAGTGTAAGGGGAAAGGGGAAAAAGCATGATTGTTTTGATAATGTTGATGATGCCCTCACTTTGTTTAATCAGATGGTTCACATCTACCCTAGGCCTTCCATTGTGGAATTATCTAAATTATTAGCAGCTATTGCCAGAATGAAACATTATGCAGTTGTTGTTTCCCTCTGTAACCTAATGGAATTATTAGGAGTTTCCCACGACGTTTATTCCTTGAGCATCTTGATTAATTGTTTTTGCCGTTTGGATCATGTCGATTTTGGATTCTCTATTTTGGGAAAAATTCTGAAGTTAGGTTTTGAGGCTAATGCTGTGACATTGTCTACTTTGATCAATGGGTTTTGTACTCAAAGTAAGATTGCTCAGGCTGTGAGTTTGTTTGATGAAATGATTGAAAAAGGTTATCAACCTAATTTAATTACTTACAGTGTAATACTTAATGGGCTGTGTAAAACTGGCAATACCGATAGAGCTGTTAAGTTGCTAAGGATGATGGAAGAAAGAGGTTTCCAACCTGATATTGTAGCATATACTACTGTCATTGACTGTCTTTGTAAGGATAGGCGGTTAACGGAGGCTTTTGACCTCTTCTTTGAATTGAAGGGCAAGGGCATGTCACCAGATACTATCACTTATAGTTGCTTAATTCACGCTATGTGTACTTTAGGCCAGCAAAAAGAGGTCACAAAATTTTTGAATGAAATGGTGGCTACCAATATCGAACTTAATGTTGTCACATATAATATATTAGTTGATGCACACAGCAAGGAGGGGATGGTTTCTGAAGCTGAAGATATTGTTGACACAATGATAAAACAAGGGATTGAACCTGACATTTTCACTTATAGTGCATTGATAGATGGTTATTGCTTGCAAACCAAAATGGATGAAGCAAAAAGAGTATTTGATTTGATGATTAAGAAGGGTTGTGCACCTAATATATTTAGTTACAACATCCTTATCAATGGATATTGCAAAGCTAAAAGGTTAGATGAAGCAATGAAACTCTTTCGTGAAATCTCTCAAAAGGGGCCAATCCCTAATACTGTCACATACAACACTCTTATACAAGGTATGTATCAATTAGGGGGACTTTCTTCTGCCCATGAACTTTTTAGGAAGATGTGTGCTTTAGGGCAAGTACTAGATCCAATGACCTATTCAATTTTGCTAGATGGCTTATGCAAACATGGTAAAATTGAAGAGGCATTGAAATTGTTTCATGCAATGCAGAAAAATGGGTTAGAACCTAATATTGTCCATTTTAGTATCCTAATTGATGGTTTGTGCAAAGCTAGGCATATTAAAGTTGCAATGGAATTATTTAATGGACTCTCTGTCAAAGGTTTAAACCCTAATGTTTACACATATAATATAATGATCAATGGATTGTGTAAAGAGGGATTGCCAGATGAAGCATACCAGTTATTTAGGACCATGGGAGATAATAATTGTTTGCCTGATAGCTGTTCTTATAACGTAATGATCCAGGGGTTTCTTCGAAATAGCTATACCTCAAAGGCCTTACAACTTCTTAAGGAAATGGTTGATAAGGGCTTTTCTGCAGATTTATGCACTGCCACCTTATTTGTTAATCTCGTCTTGAGATGTAATAGATCAATCTTGTTTTGAAATGTTTCACGGCTTGTGTGAAGATCGTCACTTTGAAAATGTGAATTAATTTCTTCATAATCATTTATACTGGTGCTATTACTTCAAGTTCTTGCAAACTACAATGGCTGTTCATTTTATTTTCATTTTAGCGATGATATCCTTTTAGCATTACAAATGAAAGAAATATTATGGTCTATGTTTCACTGTTTCCCAGTAATATTTTTGAGATGATTCTCTTTCTCATCTCTGAAGTGAACAAGAAAGTTTATAGTGTTAGCTCTAGTTTATATGCAAAAAATTATTCCATCCAAGTACAAATAGTGATTGATGTTCGAATATACATTTGATTGCTTTTTAAATTAATTATTTTATCCTTAACTTATTAATTTATAAATTCAAATTTAATCTTTAATTTTGTATTTGAGAAAAAGAAATCTTTTGTTCTAATTCTAGTTCATTAATTCAGTATTTTAGATTTTAGAAAAAGAATTTGATTTTATAAATCTGTGTATATGTGTATTATTTTTAAATCCATAGTAATATTGAATCCCTATTTAGTAGTAACATTAAAAATATGGATTATAATTATTTGTAAAATTGAAATACTCTCGATAATCTATTAAATTAATTATATTTTTAATTAAAGTATTAACCTTTTTAAATATGTTTAATGAATTTCAAGTTTTTGTATGAACTAATCACTTCTTTAAATGATTATAAGAATATATCCTCTCACATGTATTTTATGCATTTAAGATTTACTCTTGAAATATTAAGTAATCATTTATTTATTTTCTTATAATTTGATAAATTTCTTTATTCATTTGTTCCTCACAAAATACATGTACCATTGGATTATTTTGATTACAAAATAAAGATGCGAATATAGACAATTTTAATAAATTAAAACATAAAAACATCAGACGAGCTGAAAACATACGAGGCAAATATCATATTTGCGAATGCAACATAGGCTTAAGCATAAAGGAAAAATCGCTTTACTTTTCAACTAATAAAGCAATTGCATAACTTGTAATCCTGAATTCTCTTAAAGTTTCTAAACCTGCTGTGGCCTAGCACCATTGACGCCCCTCCTCCTTAGCACGACAAACCATGTGTAGGCTTCGAACATGACAGCATTGAAGGCCAAAGCCACGATGACACCAATGTAAGCATTCTTCCACTTCTTCTCAGGTTTCGGGATGTCGAATCCCTTGAATATGTTGATAACACTAAGGATTATGACAGTGTATCCCATCAAGTGGTGATAGATATTCCAGTAGAATCTGTATTTGTGGTCTGGTTTCGGCCTTGGAAGCAAAGCAAATACCTAAGTCCAAACCAATTCTCTGTCAGTAAACTAAATTTACCAAGATTGAAAAGTACTGCAAATTTTAAGTATCAGATTAGATTATATATCTGGTATTGCTTTGGGGTGTGTTCTCTGATTACCTGAAGTGTTCCAAGGCAGAAAAGGATGATTCCAATGGTTCTGTGAGCATCAAATTGAATACCAGGTGATTCACTGCCTAGTTTGAGACCCCTGCCCCATCCGGCAATGCCAACAACATAGGCCAAGGATTGACAAGCAGCGTGCAGATAAAACCATGCAGGATCAGCAGATTTGAATACCTTCAAGTACCTTGCTGTTATAGCACCCAGAGGCATCAAGATACCCCAACTCACAGTGTTTAGCACCCCGTGAATCTGAAATTTCATTGCAAGCCTGAATCAATTTTCTTGTCTAGAACAACTTATGCTAAATGCTTAAGGCATACCATGAAATTGATTAACTAAGCAACACCAATTCAAATTGAATCATCTGATATAAGATAACAAAACTATAAACGCAAAGATAGAAATAAAACACCTACGTTTTTCTTTCAAACTCTTGTTGAGCTACCTCCTCCAGTTGTTCCAGCCTCACCAGAAAGCAGATTCAAGGTGGCCATGGACTGAATGTTAGCACCAGAAATAGCATGCATCTGTGGGGTGTTCCCAGAGAGGGAACCTTGTTGCCAAACTTGATTTAGAGTAGTGACATTATTGGAAAGTCCCAAGGTAGCAAATATAATAATCTCATTGTTTGCATACGTTGCGGACAATTCAGAGACATCAAAACTAAGATCACCCTCTCGCAGCTGGGTTTGGTATTGAGTGATGGGTGATGTGTAGACTCTCATGCCTCCATCGGTGTGTTGATAGGCAACAAGTGCCTGTGATCCAACCATGCCTGTTGAGATTGGGCCATGCAACCCATCTGGGGGACGTGATCCCAGTCTGCCTATAGGCAATCTCCAGCTTTCCTGAGTCATAGTTGTAATGAAGAAAGGAGTTCAAGACAGGAAGATCAGAGCATGACCTGAAGACTCGGTTGCCAGAGAAGGCATACTCGGCACAAGTTTGCGCATTGATTGATAAAATCAAGCACATAAGAAGAGACAGAGATAAATCAACTTTTAACATTCTTGCCATGGTAACTTCAGCTAGCTGCAAGACACTGCAAAATATTCAGATTTCTTTGCGTAAGGGTATTCGCAAGACAACGGAATAGATGGAAATAATAGGAAGATACTTCAGGGGAAGACGAGAGAAGGGGTTTATATAAGAGGGAGGTCGGTTTATGAGTATGAATGAGCAATTCTTATATAATTGGATTTGGATAACAAGAAGTTTGATATATTAAAGTTCATATCGAACTATATATTATTTATTAAAAAAAAAACAAATTGAGAACAAAATTTACTACTAATAGTTTCTTTCCTCAAAATCACTCTTTCCAAACCATCTCTTACCGAACTTCAACAAGTGACCAGAATTTCTTATTGTGTCTTTCAACAGGTTCCAACTTGCAAGCAAGTCGGCCATGAAAACATACAAAAATATTAATGCAAGCAAGTCAGAATGTAGAGATGTATCTTCTTTTTTTCACATGTTCAATAAGTATTAATGGTTTTATGACATGCAGCTCTTTATTGGTGTACTTGCGAAAGGTGCTTTTGTCAGTGAAACCCCTATAAGAGGTCAACTAAATGCTCTTGATTCCTTTCAACTTTGAAGTGAACAACTAAAAGTTGTGCAGTGTCATCTCAAACTGAACTTGTGAAGTCTCTCATTGCAACAGAGGTGTGAACATTATGCTTCGAATAGGTGTGCCCTAAGCCGTGCCAGATTATTTTGTAGAATCCATTTGAGGTTAAAACTCATGAGATTAGCAATACAAATTTGCTTTTGTTGAATCATTATCGGTAATGTAGTAGTAACACTTTGTGTTTTGATTTTACACTTTCTTGAACTTATATCTGTTTGGCCAACAAAAGCTTGAAGGAGACTTACTCAGCAAATGCCACATTTGTTGAGAAAAGAAATTTGTTGCACACCTGGGGCTGGATCTTCCACATTTCTCAGGCATTAGATCCATGGAAGTTGCTTAATCTTTGAGGGAGTCTCCATTCTCCAATGACAACCTGAATTGCGGCAATACCCTTGAATTCCAATTCACAAGATTTATTCTCTTTAAATACAACACAAAACAACCAAATATAAAGATAGCAAAACTCAAAACCATTTTCCTGAAATTCATATATTCTCTCCATTCTCATTTGCAGCTCCTTCTGTTTTCTCCTCCTCCTTCGTCGTCTCACATGGCTTTGGCTTTGATTTTTGCAGTGGGATGTGGGGAAGGTCTGTCCCTAGCTAAGCTGCAGGCAATGACATACTGCTCATTGATTTTCATGGGATTCTTTCATTTATTTTATCTTTTTATCATTACAAACTATAAGTAACTATAGTTATAGTAAGGTTTTAGTTGAAGGGGGTTTTATAGTATGATTTTAATTCTTTTATAAAGAAAAAAAGAGAATATATGATCTTTATGATGTTAACGCTATTGTTTGACTAGAACTGTTAAAAGTAATTTGAATGTGTTTTGCATCAGTTTATATTTTTGTTTGTTCGTTTGGACAAGAAAAGCTTTTGTATTATTATCTTATCATATGATTAATTTTTGTCATATTAAAACAAGAAAAGAATTTAGCAAAAGTAGAGGTGGTAAAAGTTTGTATGAGCTCGAAAAGCTGCCTGAGATTGAATTCGGATCAACATGAATTGATAAAAAAAAAAGTCAAAGGCCCAAGTTCTAAAAATGCCGAAACTAAAAAAGTTCAAAACCCAAAAAAACCCAAACTCGACACAACCTGAATCCGATATAATCCGAATACGATACAATCCAAAATCAAGACCGATCCGATCCGAAACCCGTAAAAAACTAAAGTTATAATTGTATGGCAAAGTCTATCTACATTAGGTCAGGCCCAAAATTGTCAGAACTCACCACGTGGCAAGGGATCATTAGGCCATGTGGCCTTCAGCGACAGAGGGCACGCCTGCGACAGAACATCTGTCGCAGGTGATACACTCCCGCGTCAATAGCCTATCGCCCATTTTCTGACACGTGGCATTTCCCCCGGCTTCCGCGAGCGACAGACTCCTACCATGGACAACATGCCACACTTTCTGAGTCTTTCGCCGGCGACAAGCTGCTACTGTTTCCGGGATTTACGAAATTTGTGTTTTACTTAGAAGCAAACTCCTAGCAAAAGGACGTGATCACCCTCAGGTAATTACCCTAGAATATTTGCCTATAAATGGCCCCGATATAATCTTATTCTCTAATTTTTGACTACTGGCTTTTACGCTTCCCAATACTGAAGAACTTTTTGCTGACTTAAGCATCGGAGTGCCTACGCAGGGAACCACCCCTGCGTCCTTCTAACTTTTCTTGTTTTACAGAAGCTTTTTGGAGACACGTGGAGACAGAGTACGAACAACATGTCAGCACACCTTTATTTTTGTTTTGTGCAACAACAATTGGCACCGTCTGTAGAAAACATATAAAAAGACAATCAAAACTTTTAAGATGGTGAGAACGAGATCGACGAACGTTAGAACTGGAAGTGATGAGAACTCTGTGAGTTCCCCTGAACAACCGATTGGTCAAAGGACCCAGGTGAATAGGGAAGAAGAAAGAATCACTGTGTCTGTGGCGGAATTTGAGGCTCTGAGGCGACAGAGCGAAGAAACTACTCAAGCGCTGAAAACCATGGTGGATCTGTTCAAAGGAGTCCTCCCGACTCTGAGTCTGCCACAACCTGTACAGAATTTTGTGGGAGAGACGAGCCAAAGGGTTCTGCCGCAGGCATTCGGGCGACAGGATGATGTGGCAATGGCAGACCCTTCTAGGCTGCAGGAGGCTCCCCTTGTGGAGGAAGATGATATCCAACTGGAGGCGGCAAGACAGGGGAGCAGGAGGCCTGCCGCAGGTACCCAACGGGAGGCCGATGAGGTAGATCTGGAACATGTGGCAGGGGTCGAGCGACAAGGTGTTGGCCTAGTGGCAGGGTCTTCCACCCACCACCTTGATTTGTCAAATTTTGCTAGTACCAACTTAGAACAAGGTGTCGGAGGTGCTGAAAAGAACGTGGTGATAACCAAAGTGCTTGGGGAGCCAGGTCGGAGTTTGACCCTACTTGGAACACATAGATGACGCGAAGAGATACGCACTCAAAGAAAAAGGCCTGAAGCGAAAAATGCTCGAAGTAGGCTATGCATGGACTTAAAGCAAAAAGTGCGCGATGTAAGTCATGCAGGAAGACAGAAAGTGCAAGGGCTTGAAGCGAAAAATGCGCGAGGTAAGCCACGCACTCGAAGAAAAAGGCCTGAAGCTAAAATGCGCGAAGTAGGCTATGCATGGACTTGAAGCGAAAAGTGGGCGATGTAAGTCATGCAGGAAGACAGAAAGTGCAAGGGCTTGAAGCGAAAAATGCGTGAGGTAAGCCATGCACTCGAAGAAAAAGGCCTGAAGCGAAAAATGCGCGAAGTAGGCTATGCATGGACTTGAAGCGAAAAGTATGCGATGTAAGTCATGCAGGAAGACAGAAAGTGCAAGGGCTTGAAGCAAAAAATGAGCGAGGTAAGCCACGCACTCGAAGAAAAAGGCCTGAAGCAAAAAATGTGCGAAGTAGGCTATGCATGGACTTGAAGCGAAAAGTGCGCGATGTAAGTCATGCAGGAAGACAGAAAGTGCAAAGGCTTGAAGCGAAAAATGCTCGAGGTAAGCCACGCACTCGAAGAAAAAAGCCTGAAGCGAAAAATGTGCGAAGTAGGCTATGCATGGACTTGAAGCGAAAAGTGCACGATGTAAGTCATGCATGAAGACAAAAAAGTCCCTAAGCGAAAAATGAGCGAGACGGGCAATCTTATAATCCTTAAAGCGAATACGGACAAATACAATATCCAAGTAGCACACAGAATGTAGACTGTGAAGCATGTTACGAGGTACGTTACAATATATATGTGCTGCGATATATTACATTTTGTGTTGGCTTATAAAATTTAACAAGTCCTTTAGCGAAAAAAGTGCGAGATAGGCACAATGCTCGAGAAAAGTTCATCTTTGAACAGGAACAACAACTCTGTCTCAAAGTAAAATTTGGGGAGCAATATGGTGTAAAGGTACGCTTTATGCCGCAAAAAATAGAATTAATTGATATTTCTAACGCTGTGAAAATATAGACGCATTTACGCTGTTTTTTAGAACTTTGTGATGTAACAGCTATGAATACGAAATATTCATTTGAATTCAGACCACTAAAGAAGAAAAAGCTATAAAAATAGAGATTGTACTTTTCATTTGAAAATGAATTTTTACATCATGAATTAACAAATAAAGTGAAATGGAAATACAAAAATATCCTAATCTATAGTGAGGATCAAGTCAACCGGCTGAGAAGATGCTACATCAACACTAAGGTCTTGAGGAGCCGGAGGATCAGGATCTTGGGGAGCTGAAGAAGCTGCTAGATGATCAGGATCTTGGGGAGCTAAAGAAGCTGTCGGATGATCAGGATCCTGAGGAGTTGAAGAAGCCATCCCGGAAGAGGGAGCATCGGTTGAAGGCCCAGCCACAGCCACGAAGTCTGGCACAGGGTCAGCGGCAGTAGAGTCAGGAAATTGGAGCTCATCGCCATCTAGCCCTAACAGTGCCTCGATAAACTCGGGTTGATCGCCTGCCTCGGTAGGTTCAGGCTCATTACGCACCACTGCAAGCCTGGATTGGTCACGTACCTCAATAGGCTCAGGCTGGTTGCGTGGCTGTCGAGGAGGCCACGAACGTTCAAGATTGTCCAAATCGTCTGTGGCTCCTACCTCAATATAGTCGTTCAGACTTAGCGAGTCAGGTTCATATTTGGTCCAAGAAGAAGCTTCATAGTACTGGGCCTCTTCAATGAAAAGCAGCTCAGGAAAAGACTCGTCAGGTTGATGTTTCTCCAACCAAGCACGAGCTAAGTAAAAGCCGTACTTGATGAATCCTGCCACAAGCTCTTCTTTCTTCTCATAGCAATGTAAAGACAGGCGGTATTCGTGGACGGCCTCGGCTCGGACCTCTCTTTGCTGGTCTAACACGCTCTACAACTCATCGATGGCCTCATCCCGTCGCCTCCTCATGGCATCCCGATCATTGGTTGCCCTATTATAAGCCTCTTCTTATCCGTGCCGTCACCTCCTCATGGCATCCCGATCATTGGTTGCCTTATTATAAGCCTCTTCGTATCCGTGAAGGGAGGCTACCTTCGCCTGTTCTTCTTTCAACCTCTGCTCAAGATCCTCATTATTCTTCGTCAATTCCTCGACCCTGCCAGCATATGGACGAAGCTGAACAACCTCATTCTAAAGTGCTATCCTTGTCTCTCGGAGCTCACGAATATCTTTCTCAGCTTACTCTCTAAGAGCCCTATGCCTTGCATTAACGGCCGCCGTTTGCTGAGCCGACTGACAAAACAAAGAACAGAAGTAACTCAAAAACCCGACAAAAAAGGTTAACAAAGGGAATGCCAAACATCGCGCCTAACCATGTCTCCCGCAGAGTAGAGATTTTTCACATACAAAAAATATCAGAGAAAATCACAATAATCAAAAAATTATTCACATTGGGTTAGGCCCCAAAAACACATATTTATACTCTCTTGGTTGGAGAAATCCAACAAGAGAGTGGGGAGCAATTGATATGGCAAAGTCTATCTACATTGGGCTAAGCCCAAAATTGTCAAAACACACCATGTGGCAAGGGATCATTGGGCCACGTGACTTTCAGCGACAGAGGGCACGCCTGCGACAGAACATCTGTCGCAGGCAATAGACTCTCGCGTCAATCGCCTATCGCCCATCTTTTGACATGTAGGGCTTCCCCCGGCTTCCGCGAGCGACAGACTCCTACTGTGGACAACATGCAACACTTTCTGAGTCTCTCGCAGGCGATAGGCTGCTACTGTTTCCGAGATTTACGAAATTTGTGTTTTACTTGGAAGCAAACTCCTAGTAAAAGGAGGTGATCACCCTCAGGTAATTACCCTAGAATATTCGCCTATAAATAGGTCTCGGGTATAATCTTATTCTCTAATTTTTGACTACTGGCTTTTACGCTTTCCAATACTGAAGAACTTTTTGCTGACTTAAGCATCGGAGTGCCTACGCAGGGAACCACCCCTGCGTCCGTCTGACTTTTCTTGTTTTACAGAAGCTTTTTGGAGACACGTGGAGACAGAGTATGAACAGCACGTCAGCACACCT
Source organism: Heritiera littoralis (assembly GCA_031772115.1). Lineage (NCBI taxonomy): Eukaryota > Viridiplantae > Streptophyta > Magnoliopsida > Malvales > Malvaceae > Heritiera > Heritiera littoralis. The sequence goes on along the minus strand of JAPDPK010000111.1, from coordinate 2,275,535 downwards.
TTATTGTTGTTTTGTGCAACAACAATAACCTAAAAAAATCCAAATTATAATTAAGTGATTATTATTTAAAAATAAATAATTAATACACTTTTTTAATTAAAAAGTTTAAAATTTTGAAAACAATTATTATTTATTATACAATTATATCAATTATGTATTATCAACAAAATATATATTAAATCTTTTTAAATCAATTATTAAATAAAATTAATTTAAAACACCATAATATATGAATATCAACTAATCTTTAATATTATACTTATCGTATTTATAATAATAAATATATTATTAATTTAATATTTGATTTTATTATAAAAATAATTATAATATTTTATCAATTTTATTTCATAATAAAATTTTAATACAATAATAAACCAAATATATAAAAAAAACTATTATATTTTTTCAATATTTGTTTGAAACTTTGAATTTGATATTTTGTACAACACATTAGGAACATTATTAATAAAATTAAATTTAAGCTATATTTTCTTAAAGTTTCAAGTATAGAAAAATATTAAATTTACTTAAAAATAAAAACCTAATCTTAAAATATTCTAATTTGGTATTTTATAACAATTATTTATATATTATATTATAATAATCTTTTAAGAATAAATTATATAATCTTTTAGTGTGTAAATATTAACTCGAATACTCCTCTTACTTCACCCATGTTGTTTCGCAAGCAATATCATCTAATAATAAATTATAAGTGACAATGTTATGCTTAATCTCTTGTTTTATCATTGTGTCAACAATGTTTTCGGTTTAAGAAACCATTAATACTTGCAATGTGTATCAAACAATATATCATAGGTAACAAAATTAAATACAATTTTGCTAGCCACGATTTCATTCAAAAAACTTATTGCCTCTTCTTGTTGGCTAAAACTAAACGTTGCATTAATAAAAGAACTAAAAGTATAAGTATTTGGTGATATGCCCCCACCCTTTGCTTCAAAAAAGAGGTCAAAAGCCTCTATTAGTCGTTTCTGCTTACAAAAATAATATATCACAGAGTTATATACTACAATATCAAGTCGTAATCCTTTTTATTCCATTATACTCAACAACTTAATAAATTTATCAATATGGCTAGATTTACCCAATTCATTAAATATTGCATTGTAAGTAACAAGTTTATGCAAAAACAAAAGTTTTTATTTTTATTTATATTTACTACATTTTTTATTTTTTCTTTTTGTTCTCTGTGCATTTTTCGTGTATTTTATATTTTACATTAAAAAGTATGTGTATATATATTTTAAAGTATTCTAATATTTTAAATTAATAAAGTGTGTGTATATATATATATATATTATAAGAAACAACTATATTAAGTGTGCTACACTTCTTAATAATCAACTCAAATGCTTTTCTTGCTTCACTAATGTTGTTTTGCAATAGATCAACATCTTTTGAGCCTTGCAGTATGAATTGATGAGTATGTTGTAACTAACTGTGTTAGGGGCATAGCCACTATTACTCATCAACTCAAGTACTTTTATTGCTTCACTTATGTTGTTTTGTAAGCAATAACCATCCATCAATGTAGTATAGATGACAATGCAAGGCTTAATCTTTTGCTTGATTATTATCAACAATACATTTTGCTTTAAAAACCATATTATTCTTGCAATATTCATCAACCAATATAACGTAGGTGACAGCATTAAGTGCAATATTGCTAGCTGCCATTTCATTCAACAATCTTAGGACGTTTTTCTGCTGGCAAGAACTAAACATAGTATGAATCAACGAATTAAAAGTAGCACTATCAAGTGATACGCCTTTACGCTTTGCTTCAAAAAAAAGATCAAAAGCCTCTGTTGGCCGTATCTTCTTACAAAGACCATCAATCACAATGTTATACGCTACAATATCAAGTTAGAATCCTTCTTATTCCATCATCCTTAACAACTCAACAGCTTTATCAATACAGCTAGTTTTACACTATCCATTAAGTGATGTACTGTAAGTGAGTAGATTAGATTGATACCCTTTTCCAATCAATTAATGAAACAAACTAAAAGCTTGAATAACTTTTCCTTGAATACAGAACCCACTGATCAAAGTGGATAATGTCACGACATTAGATTCAAAACCTAACTTTAGAATTTTTCCCAAAACAGAAAATCTAAAATCAATGTGATTTAATCTGTAAAAGCAATTGATCAAGATGTTCGAAGAAAACAAGCTAGCGAAAACTCTTAAGAATTCCATTCGGTTGTATAGAGAAACAACAAAATCATAATGCTTTAATCCTAAAAATTGTTGTTAACACCTTGTTAAATTCTAGAATAGAAGGCTTAGGTTACTTCTCAACCAAATAACTAAACAAATTCAGAGCATCATCAAGATTATCAGAACCAGCTAACTTGTTTGCATTTACACTTGCATTGAGAGAATTCTTAGTTAGAGTCCTAAAATGAGTAATTTCCTTTCTAATTGCACCAAGAGAGCTCTTGATACGAATGAGTGTCAGTAAAAACCATTCCTTCAAAGCAATGCGTAGAGCTTTTAGCTGAAGTTGGAAAAGTAATTGCTAGTAGATAAAGGGTTTTACGAAGCTTTAGAAGAATCTGATAGTTTTTTTTTAATAATATATAATATCAAATATTTTTTATATAAACTTATCGCATTATATAGGAGGCAAGAAGAAGAGTGACCCTTTTTCTCTATTTAAAATTTTTTTAAAAATTTTTCATAATATTTTACATTAAGTAAATATGATAATTATTACCTATATTAAGTATTGTATAGTAAGCAACAAGTCTAGGCAAAGATATAACTGATCTTAGTTTTATATCTTTAATTTTTTATTTTTCTTTACTATGTATTTTATTTGTTTTTTTGTTCTCCGTGCTTTTTTTGTGCATTTTTCTCATATTTTATATTTTAAATCAAAAAGTATATATATAAAATTTGATTTGTTTTTTATGTTCTCAACCAAATAATTAAACAAATTCAGAGCATCATTAATGTTATCAAAATCAACTAACTTGTTTGCATTTCCACTTGTATTGAGAGAATTCTTAATTAGAGTCCTGAAGTAGGTAATTTTTTTTCTCATTGCACCAAGGGAGCTCTTGATGCGGATTACTGGCAGTAAAACCCATTCCTTCAAAGCAATGCGGAGAGCTTTTAACTGAAGTTGGAAAAGTAATGGCAAGTAGATGAAAGGTTTTACGAAGTTTTATAACAATCTTATAATTTTTTTTAATAATATATAATATCAAATATTTTTTATATAAACTTATCACATGAGGCAGGAGGTGAGAAGAAGAGTGACCCTTCTTCTTTATTTTAATTTATTTATTTTTTTAAAATTTTTCTTAATATTTAAATTAAGTAAATACGATAATTATTAAATACATTAAGTATTGTATTTTAAGCAACAAGTCTAGGAAAAAGCAACGGATTTTAGTTTTATATCTTTAATTTTTTATGTCTTTATTATGTTTTTGATTTGTTTTTATGTTCTCCGTGCGTTTTTCGTGCATTTTTCACGTATTTTATATTTTAAATAAAAATGTATATATATAAAATTTTCATAACTTTTTTTAATATTTTACATTAAAAAAGTGTATATATACTTTTTTATTCTACTCACACATGTACATAATCAAATAAAATATGCAAAATATTTAGAAAATATCCATTCAACATCCCAAATATATGTCCAATTCATAAATGCAAATATATATAATATTCAAATAAAAGAGAAAGAAAAATAATGTATACAAAGCAATGTTGACTCATTAGCATCCAACTCCAAGAAGTGATCGCCTAAAGCATAATCGAATCTACTTATAATACAGTTTAATAAAAATCTATACATTTAATATATATATACTTCAATAATTAAATAAAAATTGTAAATATCTAAAAAAATATCCATTTAACATCCACGCACAAAGATCATGTAAATATCTAAAAAAATATAATGTAAAATATTTTGTAACGTTTATGACTGATTTCCATGCATTTAAGTACACAATATTTTACACTTTTTCACACATTTTATATACGTGAATCGATCGAGCTGTCTGTGATGCCTTTATTTTTCACTTTTAAAACACTAGTGAACAGTAAATATTGTATTTAACTTTAATTTACATAATTAAGATTAAATTACAAACATTATTTAAATCTTAATATATACATACCCTGTCTAATATAACACTGTAGTACTGTAAACAAAAGTCTGAACATATAATATAAAATAAATATACCTCCGGGATAAACAATAGTTGCCTCAGGGTGCTCAATATGCAGCCACTAATCCTCAGATGATATATCTCGTGGTCACTGAAAATACTCTGGAAAGATAAAATAATGGGGTGAGCAAACCACGGCTCAGTAAGAGAGTTGTATGTAAATTTTGATACCTCGAAAACTATATGCAGTAAAATCCTTAATTTCCTATTGGTATACTAAGCACACTAAAAAAGAAAGGATACTATGGTCGGTCGAGAAATCTAGATAGAGCATGGAAGGTATTTTGAAATATCTATCTTGTCCCGGAAACTTAGAGCAACTATAGGAAATAAAATAAATTTAAATGTAAATTTCATTTAAATATTCACTGCATATAAATATTTAATAAATTTGAATAAAATAACTAATTCAATCATGTACACAACACTTGAAAATAATTTATTTTCACGATTGAAATCACACTTTAAGCACATGTAACAGTAAAATAAATTGTTCCAATATTTCACCAATTCAATAATAAAACACTACAGTAAACAGTATATCTCGATAAATATCACCAAAACCGACAATAACAAGTGGAATAATAGTGGAGACCAGGCAACACTCTGATAATATCATGCTATAGTAATCCCCGTAGGGAGTAGTATTAATAAACACGTGAGATCTATGGTCATAGTCTATAAATATCCTCAGTCGTACACTGAGCGGGTGATAACGGAGATGCTGAAGACGGCTCAATGTCAACAGCTTCACACATGAGTAACACATGAAACACGTGACACGTGAGCATGATATGAGGCCTAACAGTCTCAAAACAGTATTTACAAAGTGGTAACATCTTTATGGAATTTATTTAATCCATAAAGGAAAAATTATAATAAAAATAGTGAATATTATATTGAAAATATTTTATAAAATATTCACTATTTACCATTTCACTTCATCAATCATACATTTCATTATAAAACACGTGAGATAAATTTTCGATAGTATAACTTTTACTGAAATCAGTATCATGATTATTTAATAAATACTTTTTGGTAAATTCACCATTTATGAAAAATAATTAATTTATCACTTTTAAGGCTAGGAGAAAAATCAATAATGTACTAAAATAATTTATAATATTTTTAGAAATATTTTCAATAAATTTTGGCAGCATAATGGTTGCCAGAGTCCTAGCTTCCTTACACTATCAAACACATCTCTACCAACCAGAAAATCACAATTTCATAGCAATTTAAGGCAATTTAGTATCCAAATAATCTTATAAAATTCATAGCATGGAACACATGCATTCGGATATCCCTACAAATTCACACACACGTCTCTTACCTGTATATTGAGATCGCGTTACCGAGTGCACCACACGAACACCAAAATTCCCTAGCTGCAAATTAATTTCACCAAAATTATTAGCTTATTTAGTCCTTATTTTTAAGCTAAAGTTCATATTAAAATGCAGCCACATTGAATACTGCAAATTTTTTTGCAGTATAATTTTTATCGGTAGTATAACGTAACTTTTTCGTTTTGCGTCGGATTTTAAATCTGAGCATACCGGTAGACTCTTTGTAATTTCTATAGTCCAAATCTACCCTCAAAACATCAAATACCGCCATGAATTCATTCCCCTTCACATAGGCCGAATTGGATGGGAGGTGATTTTGCATGATTTTCAACAATTTGATCTTACTAAGTTGTTTTCCCATGCTCAACATTTAATTTGGCACCATTTATAGACTTGAAGCACCATGAAACCCCATAATCCCATGCTTGGTCGAATGGTACATTAATGGTGAATTTTTTTTTTCAACATTTAAACAAAACAATGGCTAGAAACATGATCACTAGACTATAAGGAATAAATCCATGCCATTTAATTTAAGAAAACCAGAAGCATAGTGAAAGTACCTTGCTTGGCCAAATATGGGGAGTCTTCTTTCTCCTTGTATGATGCCTTATAGAGGGAAATATGGGTATAGGGTTGTAGAGGAGAAAGAGGAGATAAATTTGGGTATAAAAACCTTGTTAAAATTCTAAGTAGTTTGTTAGTTATTTAGGTTGGAATTTTTCTTTTCTTTCTTTCAAGTGGGAATGGCATGGGAGGCTTTGAGGAAGAAGGTGAATAGTAGCCTCCAGCTGCTGACTAAATTTTATAGAAATTTCTGGAGCATTGCCAAATGATCAAAATACCCCTAATTATGAAATTTTGGACGATTTTGCCCTTACGGTCTTGTTGGCATAAAACCCTTGTAAACGGGCTCCAAAATTTTGGATTCCAGTTCCAAATGGTCATATTAAACATATCTTGATGATTGGAAGTAGTTTCGTTGACGCGAGGTGCACAAATAGTGAGAAATTGCGATTATACCCCGTGACCCGACAACAAAATTTTCTGTTTTTGTGGCCATTTCGACAAATTCGTTGGGACCATGTTAAAGTACTTTTCATGTAGAATAACATGATATTTTTACTTCATCATAATTCACTTTGGTTTGGGAGAAATTTATGGAAATACCCTCGGGACGTATCCATCATTTTCCAATTTGTTTCTCATGTTTCACAAAATAATGTAACTCTGGTATTTTGACTTTCAAATCACCACAATATCATTATTTAATCTCCAAAATTTTATTTTCTCACTCCTAGCATTATCCGAGCACTAAAATCTAAGTGGGGCCCACGTGGCTTTTCACTTAATATTTATAAAAATATACAGAAATAATTTATTTATTTATTTATTAAAATTTATATTTACGTACATGTACAGTACAAAATAATGAGTTCTCACATAAACTTATATAATATAATATAAAAAGATAAATATCATATATATATATATATTATATTTTAGATTATATGCACAAGTGTCATTTTTGCTTACGTAAACACTTATGTTTATAATCTAAAATAATGACACTTATGTTGGTCAAATAATATTAATTTAAAAACTGTTTCATTTACAGCTTATGGCTTACGTTTCTTATAGTTTCTCTATTTTCTTCTCTTTTACCCTCACATAGTTATGTTCCTGCCTCCATACACTGGCAAACGTTTCTTTTAGTTTCCATATTTTTCTCTCCCTCACTCTCACGTTTATATCTCCCTCTCACACACAAACATTAATATTATTTTTAAAATTAATTAACAATTTTTTATATCTCCTTTTTAACGTTATTTTCTTTCATTAGTTTTTTTTATTTTTCTCTCTCTCACCCTTATGTTTCTATCACCCTCTCACACACATACACTAATATTAAAAATTGTTGGCAAGGAGGAAGCCCCGGAACTTTGAGGTTTCAGGTTCGAGTCTCACTGAATGTGAGTTCGAGTTAGTTTGTTTGTTATTTATTTAGTTTGTTGTTATCATTTGTATTTATTAATTTATCAAGCTACTGATTCATGGAATGTAATATACTGATTGTGATTGTAACTTTGATGAGAATGTACTATTCAAAAAAATGTTTCATCCACAACTTATGGCCCACTTTTTTATTTGTTTTCATATTTTTCTCTTTCTCACCCTCACCTTTCTGTCTCCCTATCTATAGCTTATGGTATACGTTTTTTTTTAGTTTCTCTATTTTTCTCTTCCTACCCTTACGTTTCGATCTCCTTCAAACACTAATATTATTTTTTAAAAATTAATTAATAATTTTGTATACATCGTTCTTATGTTCTTTTTTTCATTAGTTTTTCTATTTTTCTCTCTCACCCTTAGGTTTCTATCTAGAGGTGGCAAACGGCTGGGTTCGGGTGAGTTCCGGTACGGGTTTTTTCAGTTACAAGCTTTTTAGGTTACGGGTTTTTTCGGTTGCGGGTTTTCTCGGTTGCGGGTTTTTTCGATCTCGAGTTTTTTCGGTTGCGGGTTTTCTCAGTTTCGAATTTTTTCGGTTGCGGGTTTTCTCGGTTTCAGTCCGGTTTCTGGTTCGGTCCGGTTTTAATCAGGCGGGCTTAGCGGGCTTAGTCAAATTATTTTAAAATTTTATAAATTATAAATATTTTATAATTTTGAATGTAATAATTAATTTAATTTTATATAGTTAAATAAAAATATAATAGAAATGCTAAATTAAAGTTAAAATTTAATAAATGGGAATTGTATAATATATATATATATATATATATATATATATATATATCGAGAAATTTGGTTGAGATGATTTTGAAAACATTAGGAGTGGACCAATGAAGAATATAGTTATCTACAATAATAAAAGAGAACATATCATCTATAATTATTACATTATAATTAATTAATCAAAATTTAAAGTCACGTGAGATCTATCAAAATAATACATAAAGTTCGCACTTGTAAATGATGGACCAATACATAATTTTTAATTATAATTGATTAATTATTGTAAAAAGAATTACAAGTAAAATACTCCAAGATGTAAAAGACATTGAAAAAGTTTTAAATCTTGCATTGTATTTGCAAGAAATGAAAGCATTTCTGCTATTGTAAACTTCTACCTTGGAAGCATTTGGATTTCTGTACTAATTAATTCTTTTGTCCACAAACTCCGACTACTAAAAATTATCTTTGAATTGCCAACAACCTCTTGACCTAGTGATTAAAGATGAGTTGTGGCATATTGTAAGTCTTGGGTTTGAATCCAACACCCACATTCTCAGTTATTTAATATTTTCCTTGTAATAAAAAAAATCATCTTTGAATTTTGATTATAATTAAAATGATTATAATAGACATTACATTATATTAGACTTAATAATTCGTATTTATATATATATTGTATTCGTATTGCATCAAATATATTTGTATCATATAAAATATAAAAATTATTGTATTAAAATATATATTGATATACCAAACACAATTTTTTTTAATTTTTATCAAAATTTGATCCAATGTCACGTTCATTTTTTTTTAAATTATCATATCTACATTGCATGACAGTATATTGAGATAAATATATTTCAAAGTTTGCTTTTGAAGTTTTTTCATGTGATTCTCAAGAGAGGGAAAAGGCATATTCCCAAAGAATTTGAAATTTTTTGGTAATGTGGCAAAAGCTTGTTTGGAGGGAATTGCAAAATGAAAATCAAACAAATCTCCTTTCACACAAAACTCTCATAAATAAAATATTATTATTCATTATTTTTAATTTCTTTTGTTGTTTTGACTAAATTTATATAAATATAAATTTTTACATTTTAATGTTTTTATTACTTGATAATTATTATTTATTTTTTTTAATTTCCTGTGATATTTACATTTGTTATAAAATATATAATTATATATTAATAATTATATAAAAATTTATTTTTTAACTGAGCCAAATATATATAGTAAAACTAAAAGAAAGTGAAAATCCAAAAGTATTAGCTATACAAAAAAAATAACTAACAAATTATAAATAAATCACACTAAACAATTAAACATTTATATAAATAGCTTTATACTCTTAACAATAACTTATTGAGTCATTGTATTTTTTTTTTGGGTCAATATTGGGTCATTGGAATTTAGATACTCTTAGTTCAATAAATTTCTTTTTTTTTACTTTGTTTAATTAGCTTTTTTTAATAATTTTATTATATTTTTAATAAAATTTTAAATTTTTAAGAATCTTTTTTACATTTATTTTGTCTTTTAAATACCAACATAATTAGTAATTAAATTAAATTTAACCGCATAACTAGTTAACTAATTCTTCAATTATAATGTTGAATAAAATTATAGTATACATTAAAAAAATAATTAATATTATGAATAATTGGTCAATTAATTATCTCAATTTTATATTTATTTTGTTTTTAGTTTGTACATAATTCATAATATAACATTATTTTTATTAAATATAATCATACTCAAACACATTAATTAATCAAATATCTCATTAAAAATTTAGAACGTTAAATTAAACAAGTTATATACACCAATTGACATTATATTATAAATAATAACATTTGATATAATGTACCAAAAAAAACATTTGATATAATGATGTAAATGGGTAATATATAATCAGGTACCCGACACTACCCGACTCTATAATCAAATAATTATAGGGTTCGGATAGTGTTCTTATTACCCGTATCGAATTCGAGTAGTACCCTTAGGGTACGCTATACCCGATTAACTTTTGATCAAGTAGTATCTGGTACTTGAACTTATTCATCAATTATATGAAAGTAATTAAAATTATAAGCTTGTACAAAGATTTGAACCATGACCTCTTATATTTATTGTTATATGTTTAACCACGTGAGCTAGATTGGGAATTTGTTATATTTGTTGTAAATTTTATTTTTATTTTAACACAACTTGCAATTTAAAATTTAATGAAACATTGTTGGCAAAAAAAATAGTTTACTGAATAATAATAATAATAATAATAATAATATAATAATAATAATAATAATAATAATAATTTATTCTTAAGATAATAAGATTTTAAAATTTTAGACATAAAGTACTAAAATTAAATTAATATAAAATTTCATAATATGTTAAGATACAATTCTTAAGATGTTGATAATTTAACATATATGACATTTTATTATAATGTAAATCTTAATATATATATATATATAGTATATTATGTTTATTATTTTATTTGTAACTCATTATAATAAATTAAAGAAAACACTTTTTTGACTAAAAAAGTAGTTAAGAAGGTCAATATCTATTTAATCATCCAATATTATGATTATTAATTGATCAAGTTAAACTAAATTACATGAATACATCATAAGAGATTAAATGTTTGAAATTAAAAACAATAGTATATTCTAAAAGCATGATAAGAAATTGAAATGAAAAATGTCTGAAATTAAAACTATAATATGCTATGAGAGATTGTTTAATTTATTCTATATTACACGGTAAGAGATTATTATAATGTAACATACAAATTATTATGATAAGATAAACATATTAATAATCTATTTTATATTATAAAGAGCTTGTATAGTTGATTATATATCACATGATAAGATATTATTTTTAAAGTTATAATAACATACAAATCATTATGATAAGGTATTATTTATTAACTATATTATGTATTTTATTTGCTATCAAAAAAACTATTCCAAATTGAGTACTAATTTTTTTTCATATTCACATTAACATAATAATATTAGATTAACATAATAATATTAGATATACACCAATTGATTGAATATCTAATTAAAATATTAAATAATAGATATTACTAAATTAATTAATATAATGCTAATTATTTAAATATAATTAATAATAATATTAACAAAGTATAAAAAATAAATTTTATTAAAATTACCACTTACATAGTAATACAACTCTAATATATTATTAAATTACACTTTAATTTACTATTAGAATTATTATTTTTATCCACACTTTAATTTTACATTTAATAGATAATAAATAAATTATTTTTAATAAAAACTTAATTCTATCAAAATAATACTTACACACTAAGAGATTACATAATTTATTCTTAAAAGATTATTATAATATAATATACAAATCATTATTATAAGATACCAAATTAGTTTATTCATGTATAAGATTATTATAATATAATAAATAATTAATTATCACTAGCTTGATTTTTTAATGTCTTTTGTTTTAAGGCTAAAAATAAAATTACCACTATAATTTTCTCTTTTAATGATATCCAAGTATAAAAAAATTGTACTTGTATTGTTTAATTTAATAACTTAACTTTTTCTAATCTTAAAAACTTGAATTTTAATTTTAAGATTAGGTTTTTTTTAATCTAAATTTAATATCTTTCTATACTTGAAACGTTAAGAAAATATAGTTTAAATTTAATTTTATTAAAAATATTTTTAATGTGTTGCACAAAATATCAAATTCAAAGTTTCAAACAAATATTGAAATTATATAATTTTTATATATTTGATTTATTATTTTATTAAAATTAAAATTTTATTATAAATAAAAATAATAAAATGTTAAAATGATTTTTATAATAAAATCAAATGTCAAATTAATAATATATTTATTATTATAAATGCAATAAGGATAATATTAAAGATTATTTGATATCATATATTATATCATATATTATGGTGTTTTAAATTAATTTAATTTAATTAAAAAGATTCAATATTTATTATGCTGGTAATATATAATTGATAAAATTGTATAATAAATAATAATTGTTTTCAAAATTTTAAACTTTTTAATTAAAAAAGTGTATCAATTATTTATTTATTTTTAAATAATAATTATATAATTATAATTCTGTTTTCTCGGGTTATAAATTCGGTTTTTTTCGGTTTTCGGTTTGGGTCGGTCTCGGTTTTGGATCGTATCGGGCTCGAGTTATGTCGGGTTCGGGTTGTGTCGGGTTCGGGTTTTTTCGGTTTCAAGTTTTTTTTGTTTCGGGCTTTTTCGGTTACAGGCCTTTGACTTTTTTGGTCAATTCAGGCTGGTCTTAGTTCAGTCTATGGCGGATTTTCGGGCTCGGGCCAATTTTTGCCACCTCTATTTCTATCTCCCTCTCACGCACAAATACTAATATTATTTTTTAAAATTAATTAACAATTTTTTATACATCTATTACGTTCTTTTATTCTGTTAGTTTCCTTATTTTTCTCTCCCTCACACTGAGGTTTCTATCTCCCTTTCTCACACAAACACTAATATTATTTTTTTAAAATTAATTAACAATTTTTTATACCTCTTATGTTCCTGTCTCCCTCACAAAAAAACTAATATTATTTTTTAAAAATTAATTAACAATTTTTTTTACCTCTTGTGTTCCTGTTTCCCTCACACAAACAAATACTAATATTTTTCAAATTAAGTGACAATTTTTTATACTCTTATGTCTTTCTCACATCATACATTTAAATATATCCATATCTGCATTATTATCTACTCAATTTTAAATTTAAACTGTTATCTATTATAATTTCTTAATATTTTTCAAATCTTATCCATCATCCAATTTATTATCTTTAAATTCTTATATGATTTTAGAAAACCTACACACTCATTCTTCTATTTTTTTCTTTTTTTTTTTGGTTACACATTCAAATCTTATCCATCATCTAATTTATTATGTGTTTAAATTCTTATCTAAATTTAAAAAATTGTACACACTCACTTTTTTTTATTGAATATCTTATTATTTCTTATATTTGGTATTTATTTTTTAAAATACTAAATTTAATTCTATTTGCTTATTTTGATTTTATTATATTGACTTTAATTTACTTTTAACATTTAAATAACTAATATATACACACATATATATGTGATATAATTTTTATTAACAAACAAAATTAAGAAAAAAAATCATACATCACACGGAATATAAACTAGTTATAAGCATAAAACAGATAATTTATAAAAGGAGCCTTACATAACTTACATGCTAGACACAGAAAAATAAAAATTTCCTTTTCTTTTCTTTTCTTTTCTTTTTTCATTTTTCCAATTCAAACTCTTCTTAAAATAGGGAACAAAGTCAGTCCATTATATGCATTTTCCAGTTCTAAACCTCTACTTTTGCATTATTCTAAGACCACAAAATTAGCACTGCCTTCACCTTCAACATTCGGAAATCAGACCACTGTTCATCTCCTTCAAACATCATGACCCTTGTTTGCATCCGCACATACAACTTTTGAATTCTTTCTGGAGTTTCTGCATAGAGGAAATGCATATATCAACTAAAGACTACAAGGAAGGAATTGTTGCCAAAATTCTGGACTTCTCTAAGCAATTTTAGAGATCAGCAAACGTTCACCATATAAACAGCAAAGGAGTTAATGCTGTTTAAAATGCTTATATCAAAATGTAATTCAATAGTAAAAAGAGTATGTTCTCCTAAAAATGCTTGTACTTAGGGACTAAGACAAAATTAAAAGTATATTCAATTGCATTTATCAACTCTAATGACCTACAGCATCAAGAATGACCAGGCAACACTTAATAACCTGCTGATAGCAGCAGGTCCAGCCAAAATATGTGAACATATTTATGTTTCATGAGGCAGCACATGATAGATATAACAATGTTCTACTATGAAATGAAAGTATTGCAATAAACAAAACTCAAGAGCATGAACATTTGGCAGCAAACTTGGATTTTAGTTTTTTCAATGGGACATCGTCAAATGTGGGTGGATTCTTTTTCAATAGAGGTGATAGCAGCAGGGACACCAACTTCTTTCTCATGGCTGGTCAAGAAAGTTAAATCACAATGGGAAAATCAATGCAGATAAATGAGAAGAGGTGGCAATTTCAGCAACAAAAATACAAAAGGGAACTGATAGGAAAAAAAAAAAAACAATGTTTTCAGGTGACATCAGTTCTCTCAATGATTTCAGGCAAAGGTGTTGCATTGGGCTCTTGAAGGCTGCACCAACGATTCCAAATTGTTTTTCTCATCAAAGGTAATTTTGTTTTTAACAGATTCATGCAGAGTTTATCAGAATAGTAGAACAAAAGAAATCAAGGAGCATCAGTACCAAGGCAATTAGAAAAGATGAAACCAAAAAGAACCACCATGACGGAAAGCATGCCTACGATGGGCAAGTTTATATATATTATATCATTATTATTTTGTTTTTGTTTATTTTATATTATTTTATTTTTTTGTATACATATGTTTTTATATAATTACTTTAAATATTTTATACATTTCCTATCTTAAATATTTATACATCTACTTATATAAATGTATTTCATGTCTAAAATGTGTAAATATAGATAGTGGTAAAATATATTCTCATTAACTTATATCGTTAACATACAAAAATATAAAATATAAATTTATTTTCTTTATCGGATTTATATATATATATATATATATATATATATATATACACACACACACACATACATATATTAATCAATTGTATAGAAAGAAATTCACTAACTGTTAAGTGCACTAAACTCAAATTTTCGGATTCAGTACTCAAGTTAATACAAAATTCATATTACTATCAATGATGCCATTATTAGTAGAAAAATTGAGCTCCTACCAGACAAGCAACCATACTGCGCTCACGATGACAAAAAATAAACACCTAAATGTTCATTTTCTTAGAGATAGGAAACAAACAGCACTAAAATTATTCTTTCTTGATTTTGATGTCATTTAAAAAGGAGAGAAAAAACTACCTAAATTCCAGGGTATTTAGACAGTTCTATATATCGCCACCAATATTTTCAGCTCTCTTGTTTGGTGGGGTAGAAAACACATTGGGTTTATATCATCACAAGAATCCATTCCAAGGACAGCAGCAACAAATGAATAAGCAACACTTTGATGGTTACTTCGAGAGCTAACACCATTGACAAGATGCTCACTGTAGAGGATCAAAGAAGAGAATCTTCTCAAGAGGACATCACCTGAACTGAAATGGACATGAGCACTCTTTGTAATTTCCAAAAACTTGAACATATCACAGCAGTATTATCGATTAAGAAGAAATCAATTTAACTTTTCAAAGTGACAATCTTCACACAACTATGAAACATTTCAGATCATGATTGATCTGTTACATCTCAAGACGATTATAAGACCAATCTATAGTCTTTCAAATGACTAGTTCGATTAAATTATATGTTTTGACAGAGCTTCTGAACTTCACAGGCTGGTGTGGCTTCCCTGCACAGAGAGAGTATCTTCATGGTGGTATGTTGATCCTAAAGAAAACCCTCAACCCCACGTCCAGCGCTAACGTCCCTGTAAATCATGAGCGCTTCTTCCATTACTTGAGCTTGAGCCAACAGCTGAGCTCTTTTCTTCCCAGATGGATGTGTCGAGAGATAATCTTGCAGTGCTGAATCCCCTGCAACCTTTCCTAACTTCTCAAACACTTTGGGAGCAACTCGAGGGTCATAGCCAGCAGATGCAAGCAACAACAGCCCAATGTAATCTGCTTCAAGCTCCATCCTATCAGAGATGATAATAAAGGTTAAGAACTGGGACAATGATGAAAATGACATTTAACAAGGTCACTTTCAGGAAATATTAGAGCTATTTTATGGTAAAAGGGTAGATAAAGAGAAATAATACTTTGAGAAAGAAGTTTATTTAATAAATAAAAACCTTAACCCAACTTTACAAAAGCAGGAAAACCACAAGTTTAATAAATAAAAACCTTAACCCAACTTTACAAAAGCAGGAAAACCACAAGGGCTTGTTCTTTTTTTTTTTCTTTTTGGGTGGTAGGGCTGGGGAAGTAGTGCAGTTGTGTTTCTGTGAGTACAATTGCAAAGCCTGTCTATTTAGCTAAATGGAAAGAATTAAAGGACCTTTCATCAGTTATCAGCTAGACATCCACATTTGAGCACACTTAAACTTCACTTACAAAAATATAACCTGGATTTTTCTTCTTTTTGACATGAAGCACAGAGATTGGACAAATGTACAAATTAGTTTAACAGAATCAGAGATTGGCCAGCTTAAAGTAACATTTTCAGGAAATTTCAATATTGACCAAATTTCAGCCAAAACAATTCCCTAACAAAGAAGAAAGAATAGCATGCACAAGAACTATTGGGATGGTAGAGTTCCAACTTCCAAGAGCTTAAGCATATGAGAGACCAAGGAAACCCAAATTAGAAATATTTAAAGCTGCACAAAACCAGAAATGGTGCATACAATTTTTTTCAAAGGCAAGACAATTTTAATAATAGGAGAAAAGGTGCATAGATATGGTTCCTAAATCTGCAGAAAAACCATTTCTAATCTGTTTGGCAACGATTTACTTTGATTTTCATAGCTTTGTTATTAGCATGCTCGATAAGAGTGAGGAGTAGAGCACTAATGTCAAGTATGTTTATTGATACCTACTTATTCTCAAATCTCACTGCCTAACGAACAGACATCTTATGAAGAAAAAAATAACGAGGACAAAGGGAAAGAAAATCAAAATTAAAACTCTCAAATTCTTTATATATTAGTTGATTTGCTTGACGAAACAGCAATCTAACAAGTCTGAAAGAGATTCTATTGCCATTTGCCATTAAATAGAATGACAGAAGTCATTGCTCTGCTACTTTTTGAGGTATATCCACCACCCAATTGCTTTGCAAAATACGGATGCAAAATGCAGGCATTGGAAGAACTAAACTGGAACATATAATTAAATGAAAAATACATTCAAAAATTTATGTTGATGTCACAAATTCTGGGTGTTCTCATTAAAGCATCAAATTATATACGTATGTATACACACGAAACATTATGCTGCACTTGTAAAATTTATTAAATTCAGGCTTAAATGTTACTGTGATGTCTGTATACTACCCATATATACTTTCCCAACAGATTTTTCCACCAAGAAATTACCTGCTCTTAAATCATTCAATGGCGACAAAATTTTAGAGATAACTCACGTTTTCTTAATCCTCATTGATAAAACTCCAATACTCTTTCCCTACAATATTATTCAATTGATTAATATTCTTCAAAAGAAAATATATAGAAAACATACATACCTCCGAGAGAAGGGGAGCCTCAAGAGGAGTGCTGACATTGAATTGACCAGATCAGGCATAAAGAACTGATAAAGTATCAATTGTACAATGGCAAACCACAAATTCTTTGTTATTGATTCAGCTATATGTCGAGCCACGGCATGCCCAACCTAATCAGATAAACACAACAAAAAGACATCACTCCAAGGTCCAATAAACAACGACAGCCTAAAATGATAAGCAATATATACCTCATGTCCAATTATGGTTGCTATCTCAGCATCAGTTCTGAAATGCTCAAGCAATCCTGTAAATACCACAATCTTACCACCAGGCAAACACATAGCATTGACAACAGGTTCATTGATAACCAAAACTTCCCAATTCAGTCCTTCCAAATGAGAAGTTGTCGGTTGTGACCCTCTTTGTTGACTTTCCTTCCTACTTTGTTGAACCCACTTATCATCAAGAATCTCATCTTCACGGGACCAATTTGTCCCCAACTCTCCTTCCTTCTCAGTCAATGCCGCCATTGTACCATGTGCACTCTCATGTCCAAAAGAACTTTCAAACGATGAATATTCCAAATCACTCCATATATGATCATGACTCAACCCTCTTTGTAATGAATCAATAATATCTTTAGCTATCAGTCTCACTCTCACGCTTTCCGGGTGTATTGCAGGCAATATCTTTCCCTTAAAAGATGCTTTCACTTGCTCAAATTGAGTCTCTCCCATCCTTTTCTCCATTTCTTTAGACAAAAGGACGAAATGTTTTCGCTTTGTATAAGGAACAGTTTCTAAATTACCAAAATAAACCGTAATAAAAACCCCTGAACCAACCAAGACAACAATCAACACATTTCTTGGATTTTGGATCCACTTTCGTAGACCCCGCCGCCTAAAATGTTGCATATGGTACCGATCGACATAGTAAAATCTCTTAGCAACATTAGAAAACGGATTATAGGGATACTTATTAGAACTTCCTAATCTTTGTGAGATCAATGAATACGAAGAGAACCCAGAAAACTTAGCTCTGTTAGAAGATGAAATTGAACAGCCAAGGCTCTGGGCGGTTATTGAAGACGAATCTCGGATTGGACTTCTGAGAATCGGCCTTGAAGTGAAACAATTGCGCAAGGTATTAAGAGCAAGCCTTGCCTTTCTGCAGCACGCCATGATGTCGGAAATAGTAGTATCCCTTCACCAAAGTGTTGAAATCATTCAAAGTTTGTTTCGTATCCTTGTTCTTGCAAGGAAACGTGTGGCTGATAGAACTGAAAAGAGTGATTGAAAGAAAAATTGTGAGAAAATGGTTAAAAAAGAGTCTATAAAAAAGAAAAACAGTAACAACTCGGATCTTCTGGGTAGGTGCGGACGGCTCTAGAACATGAAGCGGTTCAGTTCGAGTACTTTGTCTAAGATTCGCCCCGGGCGATTTTACGAATGTTGGACTCGGAAGAGTTGACTCACCATGTGATTTTGATTAACTAAACAAAACAACGACAAACCAAAACTAAGAAATAAATAATCTTTTTTTTTAATAATTGTAGGCTGTTGTTTAAGAAATAAATAATAAATTTCGTAATACACCCTTAAATTAAATAATATGAATTTATATTATTTTCTCACTCTAAATATAAGCTTAATTACACCAAAAAAAATTATAAGCTTAATTAGAAAATAATAAATAAAGTATAAATTATAAGTACTGTGGTATAGAGGTGTAAAACGGGCCAAAGCCCGCGGGTCGATCCACCAAACTCGCGGGCTTTTAAAGGGTCGGATTTATTTTTTTAGACCCGTTTAAAAAGGGGCCTAAACGGGCTGACTTGTGTGGGTTGACAATCCGCGCGAGCCGGCCCCATTTAAGCCCCATTTTATTTTTTTATATATTTTGTTTTTTAATTATATTATTAATGTATTTTTATTTTTTACAAAATAATACATACATGACATGATTTTATTATATTCTAGCAAAAAAAAAGTTGGAAAAGTTTAATGTTTAATAGAAATTTATGTTTTTTCAAGATTATAATTATTTATTTTAAAAATATTATAAGTGAATTGTAATTGTATTTAGATTGTATTTATATATGAATTTTAATGATTTTTTAAAATTTATTTTTATTATTTTTATTTAAAAATATGTGGCCCGCTCGAGCATATCAAACTTGGCCCGTTTCCGTACGGCTCGCCCCGCCCGTTTTACACCCCTACTGTGGTCTAAATTAAGTTTATTATTTTATTTAAATATTAAAAAATTAAATTCATATATTGAGAATAATAGTGAGAAAATACAAATATTAATATTTAAATTTCAAATTTAATTAAATTCGCATGTCATAAAAATTGCAATTTAGAAGTGAAATGATGCTTTATATATTAAACTCTCCAATTCAAGTAGTAAAATATCTTATAATCAACATCAATATTACTCGAAAAATTAATATGAAAAAATTAATTAGGATGAATTATTTGTCTTTTTGAAGAGATTCCGTCATTAGATTTATTAAACATTTTTAATCTTCGTTTGTAATATGATCCCTTTAATTATTTAGATTATCATAAACTTTATTATTATAGTTAATATCTTTTATTTAATTTAATTTTATTTTATTTTAAATATTATTATATTTTTTATAAATGTATTAAACAACCACTTTTAGATTTTCTATCATTCTAGTGAAATCTAAAGAAGTCATTCTCACCTAAAAATTTCAAAAAAAATCAACTGTTCGTGATATTTTGAACTCTATTAGTAGAATAATTTTAATTTATCAAATAATAATTTTATAATTGTCATAACGTATCAAGTACTAAAACCTAACCTGCTAGACTTAAAATCAAGGAGTCGTCATCAATCATTCTAACTTAAGGTGTGATTAGTCACATATTTTTGTGTAAAAATAAGACTTGATCTACGTTCAAAGAATCTTAGGTTTGAGAATACGATTACGTGTGGGAAAGGATTAGCATCCGTATAACGTCTATCCCAAAATCGTACCAACTATTCTAAGTCATTCTAAATTTACTTTAATTTGAGTTAATTTCAGTATGCTTAATATATTGAAAATTTACTTAAAATCCTTCCATCGATCTGATTCAAACAATAAATAATTCTCCTCACCTTAAAAGTATCAAGTAATGCTATTCGACTTGCTTAAAGAGATTCCCTCGTCGGATCATTTAAATAAATTATGAAAATCCTAATATTAACTCTATACCCAATTCCTACTAATTTTTATATAATTATTTGTCTTTATTTTCCTATTATTTTTTATTCTAGTTATCTTCATTTCACATTATTTTTATATCATATTTCTATTTTTTATTTTAATCATTTTTATTGCTATATTTTATTTATATTTATTTTTGAAAATGAATACATATTATTGTATATTGAAGTACCATTTGACTTTCTTAAAATTTCATTATCGAATAATTTGCGTTCATCTCCTTAATTTTATTCTTATCTAATTTTTATTCTATTTTATCCTTATTTGCATTTTTATCTAATTTTTTGCTATTTATCATTATTTATTTATTTTATATTGATTTTCTACAACCTAAAGATTTTCTTATATCTCTAAAATTTAATTTCTAAAGTTTTATTCTATAGTTCATACAAAATTTAATTATAAAGTTATTATGTCCTAATAATATATCATATTATTCATCTAAACTAAATCAACATATCATGATCTTCCCGTGCAAGCAAATCACACTATACAAATATACAACCATATACAAACCATATACTTAATAAATTATCAATTTTATATAATTATCACACAAATTTATTTCGTTTGACTCATACCTATTAAATCATGCCACTTTCATTTTTAAATCAACAAATTAATATCATACAAGTTATATTATATTAAATTATCCCCATAAATTATATTATATCAATCTTATTATATATTTTTTTTTGTACAGAGGAAGCAAATGAATGCTTAAGTTAAATAGAGTCTCATAATGCCCACAGAACACCAGTCTTCCATTAACAGCAACTCCAAGCTTTCAGGAGGATGATTTAGTTCTCCCATATTTACTCCGCTATGTGCTAAATTCGCAAGCTAATCTGCACATCGGTTTGCTTCTCGATACACATGTTGCACAGTGCATTCCCATTCTCTGTTCATTAAAGATTTGCATGCGTGAATGAGATGATAGAATGGGTCACGATCTTTCAACAGTTGAGAGACTTTTGATACAACAAACAAAGAGTCGGATTCGATGATAACACTTCTGTAACCAGCTTCCCACGCCATTGAAAGCCCAAAATATACTGCATACAGTTCAGCTTTCGATATAGTGCTCCAGCCTATTTTACGACCAAACCCCATCAACCATTGCCCTTGGTGATCTCTAGCAATTCCACCTACCGCAGCCCATCCTGGATTGGTTTTGACTGAAGCGTCTACATTGATTTTAACAGAATTTATATTTGGACACTCCCAAGCAATTAACTTCAGTTGCTTCAAGTTTTCATTTTGGAGAGGTGGCAAAGCCAATTGGTAGTCCACTACATACTTAAATATCTGGTTGTTACAGTCCCTTGGCCAAGTAAAGTTTTGTTCAAACACAAACCTGTTTCTCCACTTCCATAGCCACCAACAAGCTGAAGCAAACATATTCGGCCAACTTATATTGTTGAGCGGCGTTATTTTACTCCACTGTAGGTTATAGATAATCCATTGTTCCAAAGAGAGTAGACTAAAGTGGTATAGTTCAGTAATTGTTAGCCATTTAGCCCACATTCTTTGTGATGATTCACAGTCACGTAATACATGCAGTATATCTTCAAGGGGTCCTCTACATCGCGGGCACAAGGTATCATCCACTAGCCTCCTTTGATAGCACGCTTCTTTAGTTAGCAGCATTTTATGAGCAACAAGCTGGAGGAAATGTTTGATACGCGGGAGTAGATTAAGATCCCATAATTTCTTCCAAGGAAAAGAGGAAGATTTAGTACCCAACACCAGTGTATAAGCTGAGCTTACAGAGAATTCACCGGATGATGAGGCTGCCCAATAGGTTGTATCGGGTTTTGTAGTTAAAGGTGGCAAAATAGCCAGTGTGTCTTTAATATCACTTGGTAAGAAGGACAGCCAAGTCCAGTCCCATTCACCATTATCTAATTTGAACTCACTTACCATAGCATCTTGGTTATATAGATTGTATCCCTCCCTACATATCTTAGCTAGAGTTCTATCCCCAATCCATTTATCAAACCAAAAAGAAGTACTGCAGCCATTACCAACATTTCCAGCCACTCCTTGTGATATGATGTTTCGACATGAAGTGATACTCCTCCGGATATGTGAACAATTTGGCTTTGTTTTCGCTTTTAAAAATGACTCACTTCTCATGTATTTTGATTTGAGAACTGTGGCCCATAAACCAGAGTCACCAATTTCCATCTTCCAACCGAGCTTTGCTAGTAAAGCCATGTTCATGTCCTTAGACTTACAAAACCCCAAACCACCATATTTCTTTGGAGTACCCACTATATCCCACTTCACCAAGGGAACTTTCTTTCTCTCCACAGGTGATCCCCATAGGAAATTTTTAGTTAAACAGTCAATTTCCTTGGTCATCGATGCAGGTAATCTAATAGTTTGCATAGTGTATGTAGCCATGGCACTTGTCACCGATTGGATTAGAGTAGCTCTGCCTGCAAGTGAGAGTTGTTGCGCTTTCCATGTAGCCAATTTGTTTTTAACTTTATCCAACAAAGGTTGAAAGTGTGCTTTCTTCAATCGATTCAAAACAATAGGAACTGCCAAGTAGTTTCCAAAATTCATGCAGTGAGTCATTCTTGTGATCAACTGAATGCTAGCAATACTATTGTAATGGACATTGCGAGAGGTAAATAATTTGGATTTATGAAAATTTACCTTTTGACCCGAAATGTCACAAAACAATTTTAAACAATTCATCGTCACTTGAGCTTGCTGCATCAAGGCTCTCCCAAAGAGGATGAGATCTGCAAAAAAATATGAGAGAGGGATGGACCTGCACGAGATAATTTAGTCGACTGCCAAGTACCCAAGGTTACTGCCCTATCTATAATATCCGATAGTTTTTGAAGACATAATACAAACAAATAGGGCGAAAGCAAATCTCCTTGTCTCAGGCCTCTACTAGGTTTGAAGCTGTCGGTCAACTCACCATTCCAAAGTAGGTTCATCTCCATCGAAGTAACACAGAACATGATAAGATCAATGAGCTTTTGAGGCAAACCAATATCAATCAAAACCCATCTCAAGAAATCCTAATTTATTCTATCATAGGCTTTTTCTAAGTCTATCTTAAAAATCATCTCTCCCACCCTACCTTTTTTCTTTAAAAAATAGTGAACAGCCTCTTGTACAACGATGATATTATCAGAACTACATCTACCAGGGATAAAGCTACATTGTGTAGGTGCAACAAGCTTTTGCAAATAAGGGCGAAGCCTGTTAACAATTATTTTAGAAATCAACTTCACCGACACATTGCATAAACTTATTGGACGACAATGGGAGCATACTTTGGATGATCAATTTTTGGGATTAGAACCACCAGAACTTTGCTCAATTCTGTATCAAATTCTACATTACAAAAGGCTTCTTTGATAGTGTGGCACACCGACTGTTTCACTATTGACCAATTCGATTTGTAAAATCCCGCTTGAAACCCATCGGGTCCTGGGGATTTGAATGGTGCCATAGCTCTTAAAGCTCTGTAGATCTCTCCCTCGTCAGGTGATTCCTCCAATAGTTCGGCTTGGCTACAAGAAAAACTGAAGTTGGATCGAGGACATAAATCCATATCAGCTCTTAACGCTGCCGCCTTATAAAGTTTCTGAAAAAGTGATAGAACCATATCCTTTAGTTCAGATTGCTCTGAGCACCATGTGCCATCGTCTCGTTTCAGAGTTAACACTTTATTTCTGCTTCTTCTTATCATAGTCGTTGTATGAAAGAATTTGGTATTTTTGTCTCCAAACTGCACCGTTTTGACCTTGATTTCTGGTACCATAGAAGCTACTCTTGTTGAAGGATTTTTTCATACTCAGCTGAAAGGTCTGCCTCAAGTCGGTAGAGAAAAGAATTCAGACAGTTCTCCAATCTCTGCTGTACTCCATCTAATCTAGCCAAAACATGTCTCTTTCGTTCGAAGATATTACCGAAGACTTCCCTATTCCATTTTCTCAAAACTTGTTGCAAATGAGAAAGATTATTTTTTAGACCCTCTTCCACTTTCCAAGAATCCACTAAAACAGTATCAAATGAATCACGCAATTGCCAAGCCGCTTCAAAACGAAAAGGTCTGAGTCTTCTATCGCTAATCTCCTCTGGATGTAATTTCACTAGCAACGGACAACGATCACTTCCAATGCGAGGTAAATTAACGACTACAGCTTCTGGGAATAATAGCTTCCACTGAGGATTACATAAAGCTCTGTCCAACCGTTTTTTAACCAAGACTCCTGTATCACGTTTATTTGTCCATGTAAATTGACAGCCCCTTGCTCCCAAATCTATCAGGTTCCTCTTCGACAAAACATTACAGAATGCTTGCATTTTGGCTAGTGATTCCGGTGCTCCGCCTTGTTTTTCTGATATGGCTGCTATCTGATTGAAGTCACCGATCAGTGTCCAGGGACAATCATCAAAACCATTGAACTCGTTTAAATAAGTCCATAATCTCTGTCTCTTGGAGTGAACTGGACTTGCATAAATGGCTGAGATCGTAAATAATATTTTTTATCTGTGGAGCCGGTGAAGGTGCACTCAGCTTTCCTTGAATCACATCAAGGCTCTGCAACCTTCCTCTATCATGGATGCTGCCGCTATGGTGTTTGCCGTGGATGCCACCGCACCTGATTCACCACCGTAGACGACACCTCTTGTTCCACTCTAGCACCGTTGGGTATCACTGCTTCTTTCCTGGCAAAATGTTGATGCTGAGTGGAATGAGGTTGAAGGTTTACGGACTAATGATGATTGATTTTGGTTTCAATTTCTAGTAGAGGGCTTTGAAATTGACTGGGTTCCGATTTGGAAGCAATGTTCGGATTCGCTGGGGTTTGACGATTTCGATGTTGAGTTTTGAGTTCTTACTATAGGTTGACGGACCAATTGCTTCCTCCTTCAATTCCTCCATTTATAATTTTTAAATTGTGTTAATCCAATTTTGTTTTGAATCTTGATTTATCAGATTCAACTTGCTTTTTATTTTTTATAATCCCTTCTTAATTTATCATCATTATTTGTCTCTTCATTTGAATAGAAATAGGATGATAATTATAACAAATATAAACAGATGAAATAATAATAAATAAATTGAAGATGAATAAAAAGAAAGTAATGGAGAAATAATTAAATTTTTAAATCCAAAGAGTTTTAAACTCATTATTCAAAATCTAATTTCAATTCAAGTTCGTTTACATATGTTCAATTACATCTCGATTTAATTAGCCATTCAACCCCAATTATTAAATAACTTTTTTAAAATGTGGTGTCTACAATTTGTAAATTTGAAAGACCTTTCATTCATATTAAATTACATTAATTTTTTTGCTTTTAATTAATAAATAATTATATAATTAAATAAAATCAAGTTTACTAGAATTTTGTTGTTTGCGACATAAATAACATTGATAAGATGTATTAGATTCAATTTAAAATGTACTTTCAACTTGAAACTCTAGCCATTGGATTATTTTTATCATAATATAAAGATGTAAATACATAGAACCTTAAAAATCTCTTATAAGGTAATATATAAATTAAAATTTTTATAAATTTATTTAAAAATCTTTTCAATATTATTTCTTAGGAAAATTATAACAATAAAAATTTATTTATATATTATTTCTCATTTATTACAAAATTATTTTTAATATATTAAAAAAAGTTTTAATGTAAATTTATTTTAAGTTTATAATTATATTTATCCTTAATTTTATATATTTAAAATAATTTTATCTGATTTTTTTTAATTACTTTCAACTGAATTTGTGTCACTTAACTCATAACTCATGGCATTTTATAAATAGCTTATAGCTCATCATCTCCTGCAAACCACAAGCCATATTTGACATCAATTGAATTCTTCATTGATATCTTTTATAAATGTGACAAAACATAGATTACATGAACAGGAAACGGAAACTGAAATACAATTTGGATTTAACAATTTCATTTTCCAGAACAACCTCTTCTTAAACTAGGGAATAATGTCACTCCATTAATATTAGTGTTGGCTTCACTCCATTAAAAGTCTGGACATCTGACCAGTACTGGTCTACTTAAATCCTGGTAACCGAACATCATCAGCAAGAGAGGAAAACATATATCAACCAAAGACTAAATGGAAGGGTTGTCAGAATGCTGGACTTCAGAGCCATTTATAGCACATTTTAAAGCTTAGCAAGGCGAAAAAAAGAGTTTTTAACGTTTACTGTTTTGCAAATGATACAAACAGCAGATTTGTATAGTGTATAATGCATGTATCTTCTTCAAGCTAACAATATGAGCAAATGCCGTTGAGCATTCTTAATTAATCCAACCATGATTTATATGATCCAAGGGCGCAATAAGATGGTCTATACTATTAGAGTAGATGTCCTCTATACATTAATAAAGTGCTCTTCGTTTTTTTTTTTTTTTTGCCCTTCTAGTTGTACATGCTTGTGTTCAAGCATGCCATCTAATATTGGGCTACCAGGGCACCCCATTCTCCATTGATGGGAAGCAACAAAGAAAGAAGTGCACTTCATTTTTTTCGAAGTCCATGAAAGAGAAACAAATAAAAAAATTTGGTCCTCGCAAAGACAGTCAATGAGAGTGTTATATCCTTCAATGTCGTTTTTCCATTCCTTGCTCTTCCTTATCCACAATCTTAATTTACTCTCTTCATTCTTTGGTTTATTATTGGTCGATATTAAAACTAAGATATGAATTCCCTTAGATGTAAAAGTCACAGGAAAATACTTGCCATTAAACTTATCATTCTGCGCAGCCACAATTGGTGAGCCCTCTAGCTGCAACCAGTGGACCAAACAAAGTTCAATTCCTTGTATAAGAAACGTTCAACCAGTTTAACTCTCCAAGCAAATTACCTAGTCCTAGACAAATTCTTCTTCAAACCAACAAGGTCTACACTGACTCAAGAAACAGATAGGCCAAATAGGATAATGGGAACATTGAAGCAGGTAAGCAAACACAGCAATTACCTCCAAAAAGATGACCATTAAAAAGTCGTTCTCTAAAATTTCCCAGAACACAACTGATATGGCAAAGATAAGTACTGGAATAGGCATTTTGACAAACATGTAAGGCTTGTGTTTGTAAGTTCAAAATATGTCATATATAGAGCATAACCTCATAAATCTCAGAAAACAACAAATAGAATTAAAAAAATCATTAACATATCATTCAAAGTCAGCCAATTACTAAACATGAGTATTGGAATAGGCATTTTCACAAACTTGTGTAAGCCTTAGGCTTTTACGTGCAAACTATATGTCATATATAAAGCATCAAATGAGAACTCAACAACATCCTTAAGATAGAGTATTTAAGTATATCAAAGAACATAGAGGTATTGAAGCATAACATTGAGGTTTTTTTGTTAGATGTATGTGAGATAAAAGGTTACACATTCTAATTTGAATCAGCATATTCGATCCATTAACCTCAAATCAGTCATATTTGATGGCATAAAACAAACATAACAAAAAGAAAATGACAGACTCAGACAAGAAGGTGGAAAGGAACAATGAATTGAAATAGAGTATTGTGGAAATCCAGTCCATATTCTATGGGATTGGATATGATTGATTTTTTATTTATTTCCTAAGATAAAGGGATTTGGTATCTTGACCAAATATTTCCCTGATTGGTTTCATTTAAAACTTTCCTTTATTTAAGATTCCTTTTTCTTTTTTGAAAATGGTATATAGGATATATAGGGATTTACGTAGCTTTCCTAGTTTAGTCTACAACTATTTATATTCTCTGTAAGCTGTAGTTTTTTGAGTAGAAAATCAGAAAAACATTTTCGTATCAATTTCTACATTCTCTACAATATCAGTTTCTACATGGTATCAAGAGCATACGACCCATTAAAATTCTTAGTTTGATTCTTCTCCCACCATGCTGAGCGATAGCACAACATCAGAGGTGACTTCAAACTCAGGGAGCATGATCAGCAACATCCTTGGAAGGCTGTACACGCTAGGGAGAGTTATGGGAAGACACCTACTGATGAGATGCCACATCAGTCCCTTCAGCAAAACAGACCTGAAATTGTGAGTACTGCCACTTTGGCACAAAAAGGTAATTTTCTAAGCGCTTTAAGTGTCAAACGTGATAGCTCAAAGGCATGGATCGTTGACTCAGGCGCATCAGACCATATGACTGGTGATGCATCGTTATTTCATGAATACAGCCCATGTTCTGGAAATTTTACAGTTCGTATTGCAGATGGCTCACTATCTAAAGTGGCTGGTATCGGTTCAGTTGCTATCTCCAAGGACATAATGCTTAATTCTGTTCTCCATGTTCCTAATTTGGATTGTAATCTCTTATCTATTAGTAAGATTACGAGAGATCTTAATTGTGTTACTAAATTTCTCCCACATATGTGTGAATTTCAGGACTTGGATTCGGGGAAGAAGATTGGCAACGCTAGGATATGTGCGGGACTCTATCTTCTTAGAGATGAAGAATCTGAGAGGAAAATTCAGAATAATGCTTGCACAGTCTCAACCTCTAGCAGTCATAAAGATAGTGCAGTCATGTTGTGGCACTACGATTAGGTCATCCCAACTTCTTGTACCTCAAAAGGTTATTTCCCACATTATTCCAAAAAAATCCCTCATATTACCAATGTGAATTTGTCAATTGTCCAAGCATCCTCGTAATACTTACCCACATCATTCATATAAACCATCCCATCCATTCTCCATAATACACAGTGATGTTTGGGGACCATCTAGGATAGCAAATATTACTGGTTCTAGATGGTTCGTTAGCTTCATAGATGACCACACTCGAGTGACTTGGTTGTTCCTCATGAAAGACAAATCTGAGGTTGGGCAAATATTTCAGAATTTCAACAAAATGGTCCAGACTCAATTCCAAACCAAAATTCAGGTGCTTAGAACCGACAATGGAAGGGAATATTACCACTCTATCCTCGGAGCTTATCTACTTGATCAGGGAATTGTCCATCAAAGCTCATGTGTGGATACTCCCCAACAAAACGGAATAGCAGAGAGGAAAAACCGACACCTAATGGAGGTTGCCCGATCACTCATGCTTGCCACTCATGTTCCAAAACATTTTTGGGGAGAAACAGTTTTAACAGCTACTTATCTCATAAATAGAATGCCTTCTCGTGTCCTTCAATTCCAAACACCGTGCCAAAAGCTCCTTACAACCTACCCTCATCTTCGAATTATCTCATTCATCCCTAATAAAGTGTTCGGGTGCAGCATTTGTCCATATACATCAGTAGCATCGAAGTAAATTGGATCCCAAATCAGTCAAGTGCATATTTCTTGGCTACTCTCCAAACCAAAAGGGGTACAAATGTTATTCACCGTAACCAAAAGATTTTATAATTCTATGGATGTAACCTTTTTTGAGAATCAGCCATATTACACCAAAGCTGACATTCAGGGGAGAGTGCGAGAGAATATCAACTTTGGGAAACCATACCTGCTGCTAAACCAGTACCTTTACCACCAGCCCAAATCTCTTGTCCACCAGCCCAAATATCTAGTCCACCTATAATCCTCACAGAAATCCACCACCAACCTCTTGATCCTGAGATAACTAACACTCAACTTAGCCCAAAACCCTGAGTCTGTGAAAGAAACAGCAACAAAAGACATGATTGTTTACTCAAGGAGACCGAAATCTCAAAAGGAGGTAGAGAGTCGCACATCTCCAAAGCAAAACCAAGATTCAGAACCAAATCCAGAAGTTTCTGAGATGCATACAGGTAACATAATTACTGAACCTATCTCTAGTGATTTTCCTAGTGATCTTGACCAACCTATTGCAATAAGAAAAGGAGTAAGGACATGCACTCAGCATCCTATCAGCAACTTTGTATCCTATGAGAGCCTATCTCCAGCTTTTCGTGTGTTTGTGTCCACTTTAACAGATGTTCAAGTTCCAAGCAATATTCAAGAAGCTCTCCAACAACCAAAATGGAAGGCTGCTGTTTTGGAAGAAATGAAAGCACTAGAAAAGAATGGCACGTGGGTGATTACAGAACTTCCCGAAGGAAAGAGTCCGGTTGGTTGCAAGTGGATATTTTCAGTTAAACACAATGCGGACGGAAGCGTGAACGATTCAAAGCTCGTCTTGTTGCCAAGGGCTTCACTCAATCTTATGGTGTTGACTATGAGGAGACATTTGCTCCCGTGGCCAAGCTAAACTCAGTCCGTGTGCTGCTATCTTTGGCAGCTAACCTAGATTGGCCTCTTCATCAACTAGATTTAAAAATGCATTTTTGAACGGTGACTTAGAGGAAGAAGTCTTCATGGAGATTCCACCAGGATTTTATTCTCAAGAGAACAATGGTAAAGTGTGCAAGCTTCGTAAGTCGCTATATGGCCTCAAACAATCACCACGGGCTTGGTTTGATCGCTTAACAAAGGTTGTTAAGAAGTATGGGTTTTCACAGTGCCAAACCGATCACACTATGTTTGTTAAGCACTCATCTGATCACAAGATTGCTATCCTTATTTTTATGTGGATGACATCATTCTTACAGGGGACTACATGGAGGAGATTGTTGGGGTAAAGACCCTTTTGGCAAGAGAATTTGAGATAAAAGACTTAGGAAAGCTCAAGTATTTCCTTGGCATGGAAGTAGCTCATCAAGAAATGGGATTTCTATTTCACAACGAAAATATGTTCTAGATCTTCTTAAGGAAACAGGGATGCTTGGATGCAAACCTGCAGATACTCCTATGGATTCAAATGGCAAGTTAGGAGTGAAGAAGAAAGTCCTCTAGTTGACAAAGGTAGATACCAAAGGCTTGTGGGGAAACTGATTTATTTGACACATACTAGACCAGACATTTGTTTTGTTGTTAGCCTAGTAAGCAGATTTATGAATAACCCTACCGAAGCACACATGGAAGCAGTTTACCGGATTCTTCGATACTTAAAGAAAAGCCCAGGCAGAGGACTACATTTCAAGAAAACCTCAAATAGAGATGTTGAAGTTTTCTCAGATGCAGATTGGGCAGGATCCGTAACGGATCGGAGGTCAACCACCGGATATTGCACATTCGTATGGGGTAATTTGGTAACGTGGCGAAGCAAGAATCAGACAGTAGTAGCTCGGAGTAGTGCTGAAGCAGAATTCAGAGCTATGTCTCATGGGATTTGTGAAGGAATTTGGTTTGAAAGGGTGTTGAAGGAATTGAGGATTTCAAAAGGAAGTTCTATGAAGGTGTTTTGTGACAACCAAGCAACCATAAGTATTGCCAAGAACCCCATTCACCATGATCGGACCAAGCATATCGAGATTGATCGCCATTTTATCAAAGAGAAAATCGAAGAAGACCAAGTCAGACTTGTCTACACGCCAACTAGTCTTCAAACCGCAGATATTCTCACCAAGGCCCTTCCTAGAAACAATTTTGAAAGCTTGAAGTCCAAGTTGGGTATGATTGACATCTACTACCCAACTTGAGGGGAAGTGTGGAAATCCAGTCCATATTCTATGGGATTGGATATGATTGATTTTTTATTTATTTCCTAAGATAAAGGGATTTGGTATCTTGACCAAATATTTCCCTGATTGGTTTCATTTAAAACTTTCCTTTATTTAGGATTCCTTTTCCTTTTCTAAAAATAGCATCTAGGATATATAGGGATTTACGTAGATTTCCTAGTTTAGCCTACAACTATTTATATTCTCTGTAAACTGTAGTTTTTTAGAGTAGAAAATCAGAAAAACATGTTCATATCAATTTCTATATTCTCTACAATATCAGTTTCTACAAGTATTATAGGTATTAATTATGGCAAAAAGATAGAACCTACCGTTTGTGCAGCATACCTTAACTTTTTAAGCAAAGGAATAGAAGTTGAACTGGAAATGCATTTTGAGTCCTTAGAGCTACATGTGAATATGACCAGGTTCTTGTAAGGGCCAACGTCCCTTGGAACAGACTCTTCCGTATCAAAATACCATATGGGTCTTGTTGCCTCGATTCCTTTTATAATGAAAGACTTGAGTCTGGATTCAGGATATTTTCCACTCTGAAGCTTTAAGCTAAAGGGAGTGCTCATACAGCTTATCATAGGGCCTGACCTCTCCAGTTCCATTGCTCTTGAAGTTCTAAGTAGCCTGACAAATATGAAGTTTAATACCGTTAACAATACCCACAACAAACGAAAATAAAAGAAAAGGGGAAAACATCTAAAATGTTTCAAAATTAATCAACCAAGTTGGAAACAATTTTAGAATCCAAATATGCAAAAATGAGAGTCAGTTATCAATTACCAAAACAATTTAAACAACATATTGCTCCTCTTAAAGACAGGGACCCTTTATACAGGGTAATTCATGAGTGTCAAAAACTAATGCAAAGGGAGTTGATATGCTCTGTGTAACACATATACAGAGAAGCAAACGTTTGTGCTGATTTCTTTGCCAACTTAGCACATATGAGTGTGGAAGCTTCCTAATCCTCCGAGACCACTTCAGAAGTTTTTATTTGATGACAGTATTGGTCTTAGTCAGGCTAGACTCTGTCCTAGTTAATAGCAGCTAATGCTCATTTGTACAAATATATATATATAAGGAAATCAGAAATAAACAAATGGAGTCAAACAAACAACAAAAACTACAATGAAGAAAACTGCCAGCAAGAAAGAAGAAAAATCAAATATATTAGAAATCTTGACAAAGACAATTCACAGGTGACTGAGGATTAAGTTTTCATCACTGTTATTCGACTTGACTAAAGAATCCACAAGAAAAGTCACAAGATTGATCTTACAAAATAAGGGTTAAATCACACAGCTGCCGATCATTAATAATCTAGAGATATAATTGCATATCAAGTAAAGTCAATTTGTCTGGCAATAACCGCAAGATTATTGCTCTTAGTGATTATATGAACTTTTCTTTTGAAGAATTATATGAAAATTTATTAAAACACAAACAAAAGGAAATATACAGAGAATGTAGACTTACATACCACTTCTATAGCTGGGGCAAAACTTTTTAAGTCTCAAATAAAAAAAAAATGGAAAGATGAGGTCGAAGTGAACTTTGTAAAGATCTACTACTCTTCCTTTAGCCCATTAGGCTCTCATTCCTCTTTCTTTCATCTCCAGATTCATCATCTTTCCTTTCACTGAATTTTATACATAGTGGCTGAACCATCAATTCTTGAAAAATGAATCTTTTTAACAATGTTTTCAGTCAAGCTGATATATAAAGAAACTTACGGAGAAATTATTCACCAATAAAATGCATAAATTCTTAAAATCAAAAGTAACAAAAAATATATTTATAATTTAAGTCCATAACAAATATTCTCATGATATCTGCAATTTTCCTATGAATAAGCAATTCGATTTCTAAGAAGCTATAACAGTCTATCACTAGTAATTCTATCTCTAAATATTAACGAATGATTTCAGCAATGCTTTGAGGGTTAGTGGCACAGGCACACTTGGCTCGGCTTTAACAGACCACAAGATCATCAGGAATTTGTAGCAGCTTTTCCACCATCAACACTGAGGCAAGCTAATCTGAAATAAAGATTGAATGGAAGTATGTAACAAGGCCAATAATGCGAAGTTAATGACACAACTTTAAAGCACACTGAAATTCATCATGGTAATGATAAGCTAACTAATGATGCTATTATTAGCAGAAAAATCATGCTCCCACTTGACAAACAACCATATTGAGCATAGGATGAGAAAAAATAAACACCTAAATATTCATTTTCTTATAAGAAAAAGGAAACAAACACCATGAAGTTTTTCTTCTTTGATTTTGAAGTCATTTGAAAAGGGAAGAACAATCTACCTGAGTTTCCCAGGCATTTAGACAGTTGTAATTATTGCCATTAATATTCAGCTTCTAGCTTGGTGGGGCAGAAACACAATGGGATTTGTATTATCCCATGCAGCACCAAATTGATGCGCCAGCATTTTTGATGGTTACTACTAGAGCTAAAACCATCAACAAGATTCTCATTTACTTCATAGATATGAGAAAGAGAACCAACTCAAAAAGATTACATGTGAAAAATTAACATGGAGTATAATATTTCTTTCATCATTAATGCTAAAAGGACATTATCACATAAACTGAAAATAGACCTGAACATTTCCAAAATCTTTAGCATATCACAGCAGTATAATTGATTAGGAAGAAATTAATTTACCTTTTCAAAGTGATGATCTTCACACAATCTGTGAAACATTTCAGATAATGTTTGATCATTACATCTCAAGATGAGATCCACAAATAAATTAGCAGTGCGCGAATCTGCGGAAAAGCCCTTATCAACCATTTCCTTAACAAGTCGTAGTGCCTTTGAAGGATAGATATTTTGAGCAAACCCCTGGATCATTACATTATAAGAACAACTGTTTGGCAATCAATTATTATCTCCCATGGTCCTAAATAACTGGTACGCTTCATCTACCAATCCCTCTTTACACAATCCATTGATCATTATAGTATATGTGTAAACATCAGGGTTTAAACCTTTGACAGAGAGTCCATTAAATAATTCCATCGCATCTTTTATATGCCCAGCTCTGCACAAACCATCAATTAGGATACTAAAATGGACAATATTAGGCTCTAACCCACTGTTCTGCATTGCATGAAACAAATTCCATGCCTCTTTGATTTTACAATGTTTGCATAAGCCATCCAGCAAAATTGAATAGGTCATTATATCTGGTACTTGCCCAGAAGCACACATCTTTCCAAAAAGTTCAAGTCCTGCAGAAAGTCTCCCTGTTTGACACATACGTTGTATAAGAGTGTTGTATGTGACAGTACAAGGGATTAGTCCTTTTTGAGAGATTTCATAAAAGATTTTCATTGTTTCATCTAACCTTTTAGCTTTGCAAACTTTTTTAATCATCAACTCAAATACTCTTCTTGCTTCATCCATTTTGTTTTGCATGCAATAACCATCTATCAATGCACTGTAAGTGACAATGTCAGGCTCAATCCCTTGCTTTATCATTGTGTCAACAATATCTTCAGCTTCAAACACCATCCCCTCGTTGCAATGTGCATCAACTAATATACTATATGTGACAACATTAAGCTCAATATTGATAGCCACTATTTCATTCAAATATCCTCTGGCCTCTTTCAGCAGGCCTACGCTACACATACCATGAATTAAGGAATCTGGTGATTCACCCTTCAAGTTAGCCTTCCAATAGAGGCTAAAGCCTCTGTTAGGTTCCTGCCCTTACAAAGACAGCCAAATGTCCTTAGAAACTCAATGACTATGTCCAAATTGCCGATTTTACACAGGCCTCTAAGTATTGTATTGTAAGCATTTAAACTAGGTTGAAAACCTTTTGCAATGATTTCATCAACCAAACTCACAGTCTGAGCAACCTTGCTTTCAGTACATAACCCATGGATCAAAGTCGACAATGTCACAACATCAGGGTCAAGACCTGACTTCAGAATTTTTCCCAAGACAGAAAATCCAAAATCAACACGATCTAAATGGCAAAAACAATTAATCAAGATGTTCAAGGTATAAACATCGTGGGGAACTCCTAATAACTCCATTCTGTTACAGAGGGAAACAACAACTGCATAATGTTTCATTCTGGCAATAGCTGCAAATAATTTATTAAATTCAACAATGGAAGGCCTTGGGTACTTGTCAACCATCCGATTAAACAAAGTGAGGGCATCATCAAACAATCCTGCCTTTTTCCCTTTGGCAAAGTATTGATGTCGGTAAGAACGGTAGCAATGGTGTTTTCTTCCTTTTCCCAAACCCTCTCGGAGTACTCAAGTAAAGTATTGATTTCGGTAGCAATGGTAGTAAAAAAGCAAGAAGAAGAGAAGTGAAAACAAGAAGGGGTGTTTTTACCATGAAGAGTTGAACGAAGAATTAAGGAAAGAGGAAGAGAAACAGAAGAATTAACCTTACCCATAGCTTGAAAAGAAACCACAAACGGCGGCAGCAGAAGAGCAGAGCAGGAGGTTTTAAGTTTGGGCTTTTTCGGGCAGTTTAAGGTTGATTCTCTTTGCGCTGATGTGGTGATGTTTTAAAGCCTAAGAGGTAAGTTCACGGTCGTTGCGACTGCATTGGCTTATAACGTGTTCAACGTAGAAATAAATAAATAAATAATATAAATTCAGTAATTTATCCTTAAAAATTAAATAATAAGAGTTTATGTGTATTCTTATGCTAAATATAAATTTGATTAGA
Organism: Heritiera littoralis; assembly: GCA_031772115.1. Classification (NCBI taxonomy): domain Eukaryota; kingdom Viridiplantae; phylum Streptophyta; class Magnoliopsida; order Malvales; family Malvaceae; genus Heritiera; species Heritiera littoralis. Next base: position 2,238,404 of record JAPDPK010000111.1, on the reverse strand, counting down.
AAAAAATTAAATAAAATATAAATTATAAATACTAATGATCCAATATCTTTTAAAAAAATTTACAATTTGCAAGTAAATATGATTTATTCATTTCTATTTGAACCAACCTTAAGGATGCTTTATATATCAACTCCAATTCAAATCGTAAATATCCTACAATCTATCTATTCTACTAAAAATAACATGAAGAAATTAATTATGATATTTTTTAAGAAAAGAGGGTTTTTTAAGAAAAATAGACAAATTTTTTTAAAAATATATTTTATGCAAAATTGAAAGACGTAAATAGTTTTATTTATTGCTGATATTATGATTTTATTTGAAAATATGTAATTATCTTTAATTATAATTATTTTAAATTTTAAAAGATATATTTATCCTTAATTTAAAATTAATTATCTATTTCAATTTTTAAAAAATAAACATCTATATTTATATGTGAACTAAAATTAAATAAAAATCATATATAATTTATCTCTATCTACATTAAGATTACAAAATATAACATTGTCATCTATATCTAAAGCTTTTATCATTTTTTTTTATTTTTTGAAAAATAACATCTATATCTATATATTTATATATATATATATTAAGTTTTACGAAATATATATTATCAATGAATTTATTGTTAAATTAATATTTTTTCCTGCATTGTATGGGTTTAAAATTTGTTTTACTTCTAATCTATTAAGGTTGTGTTTGATAATTTAGATTTCAAAAAAAGAATTTGGTTTTCCAAATTTGTTTAAATTGTGTGTTATTTTTAAATACATATTTATGTTATAAATTTGAAATATCCTCAATAATATATTAATTTAATTATTTTCTTTTTAATTAATAAATAAGTTTTTAATTAAAATACTAACTTTTTTAATATATCCAGTTGTGTATTTTTAGCTTTTATGTAAACCTAATATCTTCTTTAGACGAAGATAATCTAAAACAGCATGATTTGATAAAAAGGGCCTACGGAACTTACATTACATGACAGAAACTGAATCTATGCATTTTAAAGGCAATAATATCACTCCATTATATACACTTTCCAGTTCTATACCTCTCCTGCATTATTCTAACACATCTAAATTAGCTATGGCTTCACTAAGCGAATGCTTCATCTTCAAAATTTGGGTATTCTAACTGCTCCTCTATTTAAACCTTCTTAGCAAACATCATGAGCCTTGTTTGCTTCCGCACGTACAACTTTCAACTTCTTTCTGGAGTTTCTGCCATGAAGGAAATACACATATCAACCAAAGATTATAAGGAAGGATGGGCTGCCAAAATTCTGGACTCTTCTAAGCCATTTAGAGATTAGCAAAGGAGTTAGTACTACATCAGTCAAATATCATTCAAACTACAATTTCCATAGGTGGCCTGGCATTGCAGCTTCATAAGAAATAGGCATAAGCATGAAACGAAAAAGCACTTTCTACTTTTAGCTATGGTAGAATTAAATTGTTCAGATCAGGTGTTACTGAAATGTAAGTTTACCAACTAAGGAAGCTACCAGACAGCCATTCCGGAGCACATTTTGGATTAGGCACATGGCAACCAATATAAGTAAAACCCACCGTTGGTTAAAAGCAACAGTTCTTACCTCATCTACTATCTTTTAACAAGAAGAGAATGAAATAATTAATGAAATTCATAATCTCTCTTTGGTCTAAAGGCTATGTTCAACAACAAATTTATGCCTAATTTCCTTGAATGAGACTGCATGATTTTAGCTTTTGCCCCTAGTACAACTGAAAGGGTCAAAACTAGCCAGCTTAGCTGCTATCATAACATGTGTTTAACATACTGTCAAAAGATTGTGGCAATGTGCTATCTATTAGTTCCTGAAGACAGAGATGGGATTGATTTGGATCTCAAGCTATTTGGTTAACTAATGCGACTTTTAATTTTTGTATTACCTTCAATAAATTCAAAGAACACAGAATCTATCCTGCTTTTTTATCAAAACAAGATATTGATAGAGGTTTGGCTTATTTATTAATTTTTTGTATTACCTTTAGTAAATTCAAAGAATACAGAATCTATCCTGCTTTCTTATCAGAACAAGAAATTAATATAGGTTTTAGGCTAAGATAAAACTCACTAAGAAAGCTGAAACACTCCTTAGCATGCCTATTCTCAATGACTCTGAGCCATGTTGCCATCTTTGTAATTATCCTTAATCCCAACAAACTCAAACATAGAAATACTCAGTGTTGGTACATTTTGTGGCACTTCAGTATTTCCCTATTCACATCATTCATGATCTACTACTTGATCTATCATTTCTGAGATCAAAACTCTTGATTGACAATAGTATCTTTTGGTAGCACCAATTGTCTGACATATTGGATCCACTGATGCTTTGAGGCATCACCTCTAATAGAATTTCTTTTCGTTAATGCCTTTGAGGCAGAAAATAGAATATAGACATCGTTTCAGGTTCATCTATCAACCAAAGGTATATACCACGTGTTCCTACCTAAGCATTGTTTCAGAAGTAACACATGCAGAAGATATTCATGGAACCTGTTCATAGACAACGAATAGATCAGAGCTATCTCTTAAGGACACTTGTCCCAGACAACAGGGTTTGGCTTTGTAGTCTAGATTACTAAAATTCTAAAGTAGTTAAGTGATTTTCCCTATTGCATGTTTCACTTCTAGATGCATTTAAGGACTCTATTCTCCAGCTTGTAACAAATATGTTAACGATAAAGAAAGGTCCAAAGTGTTGAGTGTTAATAATCATGATCCTTATAGCCATGAAATAGCTTGGTGATGAGAAAAGCAGATGCCTAGACATTATATGCCTTTATGAGAAAGGCCTGGGATGAGTCTTCAAGCATTCGATCAGTGGTTCCTGGTTATGAGTTTGCTCCAAACAACTCAAGCCTAATGGAACATGCTTAATCTTTGAGAAAGAGTCTCCAAGGTCATCCTATATTATAGAAATACCCCTAAATTCCAACTCACAGGTTTTGTTCACTTTAGATAAAATAGAAAATAATGGCAAGAAAGTTAATGAATTAAATGCTCTATATTAAGATTTAAAATGTATCAGTTCTATAACATTGCACGCATGCACATATGTGCATACAAACACACACACATATATCATAAATAGATTCATATTGCAAACGTTTATAAAAAGCACCTATCATGTTCAGAATCATAGCAAGCTAATTTGAGGGTCTTTAAAGAAACAAATTTCTATGCCAAAAAAGAAAAAAGAAATTCACTCAGCCTGACATATTTACCAACCTGAACTTCATTTTGAAGGCCTTTAATATGCTGCACAGCCAAGTCAAGCATGTCTGCATAGCTTGTTTGCTGCAAGAATATTTTAAGGATATGTTATCAACATTGAAAATAACGTATATACATTGCAAATGGATCCCTTACACGATAATCTGAAAACTATAATTCCACAATCTTTGTTAAGGTAATGAGTGATTCGAAGCAACCCAAATAGAAACTCAATCTGAGGCTAGTATTGAAAAATGTGATTACCTTATCCATGTTAGGTACAAGCTCTAGTAGTTTCTTCAGCTTCCCACTTATTCTTGTTCTTCTCTCCTGTACATATACATCAAATTTAACGATGCTCAATATAAGTGATCTTTCCTTGGGGGAAAGAAACATGTATACACAATGCTCATGTATCTTAATAACCAACTGTAAGTTAATAGTTTATAATGCACGTATCTTCTTCAAGAAATTAATATGAGCAAATGCTAATGAACATTATCAATTAATCCAACTATCATTTATATGATCTAAGGGCACAATAAGATGTTCTATTTCTATTAGTACCTCTAGAATCAGTGAGTAGATGTGCAAATTATATTTTCTAAAACTTATTGGCTGCTCTCTTATGCCTTGTCATACTTGTCACCTACTCCACAAAGGAACAAAATTGCAGAAATTACCATGCATGTGCAGGCATGAGGGCTTTAAGCTCTAATGGATGCATTGGGAATATGGTTTACACAATGTACTGTTCCCTTGCTAGCCATCTTTCTTTCTTGGATATCATGGCACCTTTCATTTTTAACATTGCTGCCATTGGTTTTCCACTAATACTTTGCATGTGCATATCAAATAAAATTCCAGCTGTGATTCTTCCATGTTGTATCATGCCTAACAATGTCAAAAGTTTCATTATTGAATGCAAGGCTAGAAATAAACGAATTATGGGATTCATGGCAGCAATAAGTACATGGCTAACAGCAATTTAACTTCAACATCATACTAACTATTGTCATACTCTACAAGCGTGCAGATATATAAGAAAGACATTGAACTTTCTGAACAGGATGTGAAGTTTGATGGAACTGGTCATTTGAGAGGCTATAGATTGGTCATATGAACTTTCATTAACATCTACAATTATCCTATGAATAAGAAATTTATTAGTAATAATTATATCTCTTGATTTCTAATAAATTACAGCAATCTATCAGTAATAATTATATCTCTTGAACTTTAACTTACTCTTTCAGCAATGCTTCGAGGGTGAGTGGCACAGCCACGCTTGGCTCGGATTTTACAGGGCATGGAGTGTTCAGGATAATGTAGCAGATTTTCCACTGTAGCCATCTCAAGTGTCGTTTGGGGGAGGCTAAACTGAAATAAAGATTAAATGGAAGTATATAAGGACAATAATGAGAAGTTAATGACGCAATTGCAAAAGCACACTGTTCTAATTATCATGGTGATGACAAACTACTCGATGACACTACTAACAGCTGCAAAATCTTGCTCCTATTTGACAAACAACAATATTGAGCTGAGGATGAGAAATAATAATCCCCAAAATACTTATTTTCTTATAAGATATAGGAAACAAACACCATTGAAATTTATTCTTGATTTTGATGCCATTTAAAATAGGGAGAAAATTTTACCTGAGTTTCCAAGGCTGTTAGAGAGTTATAAATATCTCCATCAATATTTTTAGTTCTCTTGCCTGGTGGGGCACAAAACACAATGGAATTTGTATTATCCCATGAATCCATTCCAAAGTCAGCAGCGGTAGCAAATGAATGTGAAGCATTATGCTTACTGCTAGAGCTAACACCATCAACAAGATTCTCACTTACTTCAGATATCTGAGAAAGACAATCTTGTTTAGTGAAGCTCAATTGAGATTTCAATCTTGACACTCCATGGCCACCATTAGCACCACTTTGAGAGCTATAATTTCTGGTGCCCCTTGTAAGAGTAAAACCTGCAATGAGTATGTTTAATTCACTTCATGTGATCCATGGAAAAAAAAATACATTATATAATGAATCAGACGCATCACAAAGTCAGGTAATATGAATTTCAACCATGTTTGGGTTAGACTAACTCAACTTGGTCATTTGTTGAGACAAAAATTTAGGCAGCTGTTGAAATAATTGAAATTTATAGACTTTTCGGAATTCATCTGAAACCTATAACTTTTTTAAGTTTAGAATCTACAATTTAGCATTACTTTTATTATGCATTACAATAAACTGCATACAATTTCAGTTGTTCTAAAATGCAACCTTAAAATTATGCATTACTATTATAAGCATTCATGTTTCGGTACTGCTCTACCTTATCATTCCACATGTTTATCATATCTATAGAACAAATAATCTAGACTCTATCTTGCTACATGGTTATTTAATCTAACTTAATTTTCAAAGTAAACAAGTTAAACATGCATTTAGATGTAAAATTAGTAAAATATACAAAAAGGAAGAAAATTTTAAACTCCCATCTAAAGCATGTTTTTATTTTTGGCATATGCCTATTTAAGTTGTTCCTGTAACTTATTAATTTTTTTGGTACAAAGGAGGCCAAAAACAGGGTATAGGGGAAAGGGTTGCAGCTTTGCATGTACTAAGATTCGAACTCTAAACTCATTAGATGTCTTTTGGTTATGCTAAACTCGGTAGATATCATCTCTTAACAATAATTGCATGAACCATTTGAGATAAGTCTAAGGTTCAAATTATTAATGCTCTTATTTGTAATAAAATGAATATGGAACAAATCAAACTTATAAACTCGTTAGTAAAATTTAAAAATTTTGCCATTATAATTTTCCTAAAACATAGAAGTTAAAAAAAAACAATTAAACAGGGCAAGCTTCATCCCACTGGTATTGTATTTGTATAGATTGCGCTACATAGGCAAAACTCATCTTACTTTATTCCCACTTGTCCAACTTGCACATCATAAAATATTCACCCCACAAAGCATCATATTCTATTTTCTTCATCTATATCAATTATGATAAAGTTAATTAAAACCATAAAAGCACAATGTTGGATTCCTAAGAAATCGGTGGGGTCATACGAGGCACGTGACAGATACCCTGCAAGACCTCATTTGCCAGCAAAAAAAAAAAATTGGTGGGTTGCTTGGATTGGCTGTCTTAATAACTGTCTAACCATGAATTTTATTTTTCTTTCTTTTTCTACTCTTTTGCTGTCCAACCTCCTTTCTGTACTGGAAGTAGCACAAAAAATTCATACATTTTTATGTTGTTAGAAACTTTAATGTGATAACTAAATGAAATCTTTTGGATAATTCATTTTTATTTCTATAAAGATCGCTATTTTCTGTATTATATAGACAAAGTTAAAAAATTAAAAATTAAAAATATTTAAATAATTATAAAATTTGAATATCACAATATATAATTGAATGAATATAAAATATAAATAACGGACCAATGCCCTCCTAAAGAACTTTGCACCATAACCTAACTTAGATTGGATAAAAAACGTCAAATTAAATTAAATTAAATTAAACCAAGAGTGGCAGCTACATGGAAATTCCCTGGACCATCATCCCACCAGATTATTCATTTTCTAGGGTTGTTTACGATTAACCTGAACAGAATGTGACATTTGTCAATGTAAAATTGGGTCAACGCGTAATGGCGGTGAATTATTCAGGCAACGAAAAGCCACCAATCAAAGGAAAGAAAGTTTAAAAGTCTAAATTACCCCTTCTTGGGTAATGATTAATCAAATACAGTAAGGAAGAAACGGTCATTTTAAATTTAAAGGAAAAAACAATGCATTACCGTTTTCGCTTGTGAGGTGACCAAGGAAACCAGCCGGAGAGCTATGTTGTCTGAGCAAAGAGGATGGTGCAGGGTAAGATCCATGGGGAGGAGGAGCAGCAGATTTAGGCTCTTGTGGACCGTTGGATGAGCTGATTTTACAAGTTGACTCCGATGTTAAAGACGATGAGTCAGCGGAGAAGTAGTGGCTGACAAGGTTCGGTTCAGCTCCGATGACGGAATCGACGGCGGAGGTTAGAAGAGAACCCGGGGCTGAGCCGTAACGGGTTAGCTCGGTCTGGTCTATGGGTTTTTGAGACGAAGACGACGGATACATGACTTTCTAGCTCGGAAAGGGAAGAATTAGAACGGAAAAGAGATGAGAAAAATAATAAGCTGAAAAGAGAAAGGAAAAAATTCGAAGGTTTGCTCAAAGCTCAAGGGAGGGATGCCTGATAGGGAAATGTCTTAGGAGGCTTTGCTTCCACCACGCTTTGGTGGATTTTGTTACGTCACCAGAGTATATTATTTTTTATTATTACCTTTTCTACGTTTTATCTTAGTTACCTTTTTTGGTGTAGACTATAATAATTCTCGTTCGTTTTAAAAGTTTGAGATTAATCATATTAGGAGTTTAATTACAGTTAAAGTTCTTCACCTTTCTCTAAAGATGTGTTTAGTGAGAGTTGAACCCGAGAACTCTTTCCATAAATTCAATCTGCGTTGTCAATTGAGCCACAACTCGTTATCATGACATACTTTTTCCCTTTTTTATTTTATTAATATTTTTTAAAGTACAAGTTATTTATATATCACATTAAACATGAAGTTAATTTTTGTTTATGTTTTGCAATTGATGTTGATACAATAAAATTTAATTTGGTGAGAAATTTTTGTTATAAATCGTCAACTTAACAAAATTTTACATCATTGAACCAACATTTTAAATTTTATTTTATTATGTTTTATACACTTTCGAATTAGAAAAAAAAATTTTTTTCTTAAGGCAAGTTCATAAATTCTTTATTAAAAATTAAATATAAAATCTAAACCGATAAAACGAAAAACTTTATATCATTGATAAAGTACACTAAAATTCTAAATAATTTGAATACATTTTGAAATTTTATTTAAATGAATACTGATGAAATTCTGTATGTGGATATTTATTTTTAATTTTTTATATATTATTAATTTTTATCTTTATTAATTTATCGATTTTAATAATTAAATTTGGTATTATTTAATATATTTATCAATAATTTCACAAATTAATCTAAAGAATTTCATTTAAGTTTTTTATTGGCAGACTTGCCTAACTTTTTGTTTCTTTAATCTTTTTTCCTTTTTTTTGAACAGTTTTAATCTTTTTTTCCTTTCATTGATATAATTGAACTCAAATGATTTTAAATTTAGAAAAAATAAGACAAGGAAAATCGCTAAATATTTATAAACATTACAAGATTTCATTTACCATATATTTCTTTCCAAATATTTGGTGTTATAAAATATAGAAAAGCTAACAAGAGCAAAGGCTTATCATGACAAAGTCTCCAACAAAATTATATGTTAATTTCTTATGAATTGTGACTTAGTTGGTAACACATATTGAATTTATGAAAAAAACTCTCGGATTCGAACTTCACTAAACACATTTTTGGAGAAGGATGAAGAGCTTTAACTGTGACTAAACTTTGAGCAGGATTAATTTCAGATCGTTAAAATAAAATATCCAACTACTTTTTTTTGCTGTAAACCACATGTATCTTCATTCGTTTTAACGATTTGAGACTAATCTTGCTCGAGGTTTCGTCCTAGTTAAGGCTCCTCACCCATTCTTAAAAATGTATTTAATGAAAATCGAATCTGAAAACTCTTCTCACAAACTCAACTATGTTACTAACTAAATCACATCCCATGGATGTAAATTCAAATACTTTTTATTAAATAATATTAAGTAAAAAAATTTCTTTTCTAATAAATTCAAATACTTTTTATTAAATAATATTAAGTAAAAAAATTTCTTTTCTAATTTTTTCCTTATCACTTAATAAGCATAAAAAAACTTTATTTGTATGGTTCTTTCAAGCTATGAAAATTACTTTCCATGTTATGATTATTTTGATAACAAATGTACGATCAACAATTACTTTTTTTGTCTATCGTACCAATGATTTAGAAGGATAAGATTTAAATTTTAAACGTTATCTACTTTTAAGTTTAGATGTTGAATTTGTTTTTAAAAATGTATATAGAACAATGAGTCAAACCAAAATTTTGTTGTTGTCTCTCCCTCTCTCTTTCTCAATAGTTTCATATTGTAGAGACCAGGCATCTTGGATGTCCCAATTAACCATAACCAAGTGGCACTTCCACTCTAATTTGATGAACTAATGTCTAAAAATTGGCAAGATTTTGCAACTTCTTTCATTAATTTTGTACTGAAGTCATAAAATTAGCTTTTTTTTTTCTACCAAGTTATTGCAACTTCTTTCATTAAGTTTGTACTGAAGTCATAAAATTAGCTTTTTTTTTCTACCAAGTTAGCTGTCCATAAAACACTCAAAACTTAGGTAAAAAAAATCATTGACATAATTGAGATGTGTTGTTAATATGGCCTAGGCTTGAAAATTTTCTCCCATCCAAAATTCATTAAGAAGAGAAATTTGCCAAAAAGTTACAAATCCTATAATTACTACAATGAGTTTTTATGATAAATCATCCTAAGTCTAACTAAAACATTGAATTTTTTATGGAAAAATAGATAGAAAAATACATTAAATTGAATTTGATTTTAAAAATTTTAGTTATTTTTTCATAAATATAAAAAAAATTATAAGAAGAAAAAATATTTCTTTTTCTTTTTTTAGGTAATATAAGTGAAATTTATTAAAGAAAAAAATTGTTCCCATGAAGTGATGCAATCATTGTTTGATTAAGAAAGATATCCATTTTATTTTTTTTTTATTTTTGATGTGGGTCAGGTTAAAGATTACTGGGCTTTTCTATTAGTTAAGCTGAAGAACATTGAGTCAAATGATAATTTAAGCCCAAGAGGAAAGAGGACTCAGAAGGCCCATAAAATCATCCATTAAATGACCATTTAAGTTGTGGGTCATAAAGGTAATTACGCACAATCTAACTCCTATTAATAGGTCACAGGTATCATCTTTAAACCCTAAGCTCTATTTGCCTACTAAAACCCTGCCAAAAACCCTGTCTGACTTAAGCATCGGAGTGCGCGCGCATGGAAAAGCCCCTGCGCCCCCTGATGATTTTCTTTCTTGTAGAGTTCATGGAGACACGTGGAGGAAGAAGACAAGGATCGATGTCAGCAAATGAATCATTCTTGTTTCGTGAAACAACAATTGGCGCCGTCTATGGGAAACAAACAAAAAAGCCAAATACAAAAGATGGTAAAAAAAATGATCTATGGAAGACAGGGTATGTAAGCTGTGGCAGGGTGCACAAGTTACGCGATAAGGTCTTAGGCGAGAGACTGGCTCTTGCGCATGAGACAAGCATTGGGCGAGAGACTGGCTATCACGCGTGACAGGCCCTTTGGCGATAGAGTGCATGGCGACAGCTTGCCGTACGAGATATTACTGGCGATAGAGTACATACTACTGGCGACAGCTTTGCTTGTCTCTCGAAGATCTCTGGCGACAGAGTACCAAGGAGTGGGCGACAGCCTTGGCGAGAGAGTGTCTCTCGGGGCGACAGGCCTTGAACAATAAATGAGATGTCGCACGCGATAGACCCTTGGTGACAGGCCTTGAACAATATATGGGCTATCGCATGCGACAAACCCTTGGCGACAGGGGAACTCCTTTGCATGGATGATTTGACGTCCTAATGAATTCGGCATTGATGGCATGGAAATATTCAAAGCACAAACGCACAGCTAAAGCAGAGAAAAACAAATTGAGTAAGACAATTTGAAAAAGTAAAATAAGAAAAATCTTTAGAGATACAAACAAGAACAAACGTTGGAGTTCCAACTCTGCCAAACAATAAACATATGTTCTACAATGTTCCATGAAACTTTAAATAATAAATTTCCTCCCGTCGAGGCAGAGTTTTGTTGAACCTAATTCAGGCTCGTAAATGCTAAAGGCTAATATGGAAACTAGAATAGTATGCTAGCACTACAAGCAAAAGTTTTCAGCGTCAACCAATACTGAGACAGCAATTTGTCCACATTGCCATAAGCTCAATCCAACAACAAGGAAACAATCGTCTTCCCAAGAGCATGGCAAGATAAGTCCTCCACTGATAGGCTAGAAAAATTCTACGCGGTAGCACCCAGAAACTTGCTACTTCAGGGCCATCGTTGCTAGCAACTTACCCTAAGCTTTGTGCTTTGGATTATACACAGCACAGCCACGTGTTACACCAGCCACCCATGCAAAAATTACCACTGCATCATTGCCGTTTTCACGGCCTCTGCCACTTACGCCTCCTATTATATTTTCACCACTGCTGCCTTGCACTGAAATCCCATTATCAAGTTGCTGTCCACCGAAGCTTCTCGTTCGGTCTCTCCATTGCCTTGCCGTTGCCACTCCCTTACTCACAGAAGTTGCTGTGTCATCCTGATCACCTAGGTTGCTATCCTCGTTGCATCTCTCACAACCATGCCTATCTGTTGTACTGTCTTCAAACCTCACCACTGCATCGTCCTCACCCAAGCATGCTTCAGGCATCACCCATCCTCCTTGCAGTAGCAACCAAAATAATCAGTATGGCAAAACGTCAGAAAGCTACTATAACCAAAAGCTGCAAGGAGAAGCATCTGCAACGTGGCGTCTATTTTACCACTTCCTGCATCGCCATTGTTACTCTATTTGTTAAGAGCTACGTGGGAAGGAAACAAATAATTAGAAAGAAAACACAGATTGAGGAAAAAGAAGGGATAGCTTCAGTTCAAATTGATGGATGATGAATCTGCCCATGGCCTATTTCTTGATAAGCCTTGAGGTCATTTATCCATTCATTTTTTATACTACTATAAAAAAAACGTGAAGAACTTCAAAATCATTTAACAGCCATGCACTTAAGTGTCAAAAGTTGGCAATATTCCATATCCATTCAAGAGCCGTTGCAAAGCCACCAATTGGAGCTAAAACCTCAGCCAAGAACAAAAAGTAAAATAGGCTTACGTAGCTTTACTCAGATTTTGTTACACCAAGTGCCTTGCAAAATTTTCTCTTCCCATGGATCCTGGAAGGCTTGAATTCATGCCTTAAAAAAAAAAGCTTTGAGGATTTGTAATCTTACCTGGCAAAGAACTCTGATTGCATGTGCTTGCGAGCTTCAATGGGCAGCAATTCAGCCGATGAAGCAACGGAGGAGGAGAAATGGGGTGTCGAAGATCGAGGAACTCGTCTTCTTCTGTTGACATAATGGATAAAGCACGAAGATATGTTAGCTTTTCCATAGCCCTGCACAGTTTCTTGCCATATTCCTTCCTCAGCTTTGTAATGCCTCGTCTCCTCAACTGAAGCTTTAAACCCATATTGTTAGTGGAAGTAATCGTAAGACTCGAACTCATATCGGTAGACTAAAAGATGGCAGAGGCGTTGTAGCTGTAGGACCTCAACTGGCAAGTCGGTAGCTTGTTTAAGATCTAAGGTTTACAACGTCAACTGGAAACCTTGTTAGAGATGTAGCTTGCATATCAAGCATTGCAAGCAGCTTAAAGCCTCCGGGAAACCATTTATGCAAGCTGGGATTTTCTTCCACCCCAAACATGAAGAGAGAACGCAGTTGAGAAACAACCTTGTTTTGTGGTACATTTTGCAATGTATTGTGAATTGACAGGCGTCGAACTTTGTCGAGCCACGTTGCATTTTGTTCTTTTGCTATAACAGCAATGCTCTGTTCTCTGGACCCCAGTACGATGATCTCTCGTAGAAAGTCATGAAGGCGGCACGACTTCACTCTACCATCACAGGTTGGGCCTGCTACTTGGATCAAGTTTCTGTTTAGGAGCTCATTAAAGAAACCATAATCAACTGGCCTTTCGCGCGAGAGATGCATGCGGCATAATAGTCTGTCGCACGCGAAAGTCATGCGGTAGACAATTTCGCGAGACAGAATAGCTTGTCGCGGGTAAGGAGCATGCGACAGGCTATTTCACGCGACAAAACAGTCCGTCACGGGTAAGGTGCATGCGACAGGCTATTTCACGTGACAGAACAGTCTGTTGTGTAGGTAAGGTGCATGCAAAGACTATTTCACGCGACAAAGCAGTCCGTCGTGGGTAAGGTTCATACGGTAGACTATTCACATGAAAGAACAGTTTGTTGCGCGCAAGGCTCATGCGACAAAGCAATTCGAGCAACCACAACTCACGTGGAAGGCCATTCTGGTGACGCATTACTCAACCACATGACAGCCAAAATGGGCGAACAAAAGCCATGTAGTAGACTTCTTGGCGAAAGGATGCCACGCCCATGCATCAGCAAAAGTGGCAATCACATCTATCGTGGTAGGCTCGTTGGGCGAGAGGGTGCCTCACCCATTCGACAGCCAAAGTGGCAAGAAAGGCCAACACGGCAGACTTCATGGCAAGAGTGCTGCTCGCCTGCATGACAGCTAAAGCGGTCGAGCAATGATCTCCGCACACGACATCCCCCTTTAGGCTAGAAGAGTCCCCGCATGCAAACGGCGAGAGAGGGGCTCCCGCGCTCGTCATCCCCTTCGTCAAGAGAATGGCACGCGCGGCAGGTGCCCTGGTAGAACAACGCATGTGTGCAAACAAAGCCTAACTAGAAATGCTGGTTTGGCAATGGCGAACAAAGGACTGTTTCGTTGGCTCGCGCCGAAGGCGGAATGCGGGCGAGCAGGACCATGTGGCAAGACCCTTGGGCGAGAGATAAACAACTCGCGCATGTAAGGGAGGTAGAGGTAGAGTGCCGCACAAAGAACACATGCAGGCGTGAATGTGGCAAGTATGTTGCATCGCAGGCCTTTAATGAGAGATTGTGGCTCGCCTATCAATAGCCAGAACAAGCAAGCACAGTTAAACACGACACGAGTTTTGACAAAAGAGTAAGCCACAATGGCGAGCACCGCACATACACGACAATCTTGGGTAGTAAAGAGATGATGACGAGCACGACTTGTAGAGTAAAAGATTGAAAAAACAGCTAATGTACGACAGACACCACTGCAACAGAAGGGCTCCTGCAATGACAGGTCAATTCGTCGTACGCAAGGCGGTAGCGCAAATACACGAGCATTGATCCCAAATTGCATGCTGGCCCAATAAGTAAAAGGTAATGATGAGTACATTCAACAGGTCATTACGATAAAGCAGTTCGTCCTATGCAACAACCATACGGGTGAGAAAAAGTCACACGGCAAGCATTCTAGGTGAGCGAATGACCCTCGTGAGCCCAGCCTTCCGCACACAAGGTGCGAAGCAATGCTAATGAATGCAGTGTCATGTGACAAACACAAGACCACTGCAGCAGACACTTTCGACGATTGAGTGGCATGTGGCGATTGCATGACCAACGCCACAGCCCAGCCTCTACAACAAGGCTCGCTCGGTAAAGCACGTGTCAAGGTATAAGAAACGATCTAGATCGGTAAGCAAGGAACAGGCCGAAGGGTTTGGCAGAGGTGCACGCACAATGCTAGATGAGCTCGCCCAGGAAAGGAAAAAATCGGATGAAGGGCTCGAAACGAGTGAACGTAAATCCAGGGGAGCTCTATTGGGCGAGCCCCAACCAAAGACCTCAGGGAACATGCTAGAACTTCAAATGCTCGCTTGTGTTCGCCCAAATGTGTAAGAACATAGACGAGCGGTGAAAATCGGGCAGGGCACAAAAGGTCAGACGAGCTAGTGGCCATCACACGAGTACGGTTGTGAATGATGAGTAAGAATACAGCCATCCTAAGGCCCAGGCAACCAAGCCCTTGTCAACCGATATAGGAACTCGCCTAGGAGAGAGAACTCTATGGGCAAGCCATTTTGGGTGACCAAAGCGAAAAAGGATTAGGCAACTCTGTACATTATCAAGCACAATGCTCGAGAAAAAGTTCATCTTTGAACAGGAACGACAACACTGTTTCAAAGAAGAACTTGGGGAGCTATATGGTGTAAAGGTACGCTAAAAGTAAAAGGTATTGTGCCGCAAAAAAATGGAAAGACAAAAGAAGAGAAAGAAAAAGCTGAAGCGACGACCAGTCACATATTTGGCTGCAGGTAGTGATCTCTGGCGGCAGAATACAAGAAGTGGGCTACAGCCCTACCTATTGCCTAAAAGTTCCTTGGTGATTGAGTACACGGAATGGGCAGAGCCCAGCCTGTCGCCTGAAAGATCTCTGCGAGAGGTGGCTCACGCGTGCGACAGCCAAAATGGCAAGAAAGAGGGACCACTATTGAAGATCTCACAAAGATGCCACTCTTTTGAATAGTCAGTTGCATGCAAGACGTTATGCTACAGAACAATCTATCGCTCGAAAGGTGCTTGCTACACTGCAAATTTGCGCGACTACAAGCATGCAACAGGCACTCTGTCCCGAGCTAGCTCAAGGCCACGCGACAAAGCAATTTGCACAACTATAGGCATGCGACACGACTCGAACATGGGCAACCTTATCTTCTTCGTTGTTAAATTGAACTTCAAAGCCAAGAAGAGTGACATGCCTTGTACAAGACAAGAGCTCCTGCACACGACAGGCCTTAGGCGAGAGAGGAGCTCCCGCTCGTGACAGGCCCTGAGCGAGACATGGGCTCCCGCACGCGACATGCCTTGAGCGAGACAAGGGCTCCCACACGCGATAGGCCTTTGGCGACGAGGTAGCTCCCACGCGCAACAAGCCTTGGATGAGATAGGGCTCTCGCACGCGACAAGCTCCCCACTTTGATAAAATGACAGCGAAGAAAACTAGGTGAACACATCACCCATAGGCAAGATTCCCCCGTTAGCACAATGCAAACGAGCAAAGAACACCCGAGTCATGCCTTTCAGCAATGGCTATCAATGCTGGCAAGCACGGAATCCAAACTACTGGTTCGCCCTTTAGAAAAAACTTTGGCGAGCACATTTAAATTTGACGATCCAAACGCACGCCCAAGCGCGGGATCTGAGCGGAATGATCTAGAATCTTCTAGATCTGGTGCGTGCACTAATCCGACAGAATGTCCAAAAGCTTCCTTCGGTCGATCTGTCGATCGTCTGACACATAAGCTTTCAAGAACTGCTCTAGCAACCATCTAGAAGCGGCTTAAGAGCCACACACTTGGCGTATTGACAACCACACATGAGAAAGAGGGTTTGTCTATATAAAGGGTGTGTCGGCTTTGTGAGTCCTTTAAACAAGACAAGGATGTGCCAGCTTAGGGCGTCGAGATCAAAGCTGTGAGAACCAAACCTGCCGGATGAGAAGATGTTGCATCAGCACTAGGATCTTGGGGAGCCGGAGGAGCATTTTCAGAAGTAGGAGCATCGCTCAAGGGCCCGGCCACAGTTGCAGAGTCTGGCTAGGGATCAATAGCAGTAGATCGAAAAATTGGAGCTCGTCACCATCTAACCCTTGTAGTGACTCGATAGGCTCGGGCTGATCGCCTGCCTCGACATGTTCAGGCTTATTACGCACTTCGATAGGCCTAGGCTGGTCACGAACCTTAGTAACCCTAGGCTGATTGTGCGGCTGTTGAGGAAGCCATAGACCTTCGAGATTATCCAGGTCATCCATGGCTCCATCCTCTAAATAATCGTCCAAACCTTGTGAGTCGGACTCATCCTTGGTCTTAGGAGGATGCCTCATTAGTATTGATATTGATAACAAGAAATGAGAACTAGTTACTGATAAGTTAGAAAAGCACGTGGGAGACATATGAGCCCAGCCAATTGCTTGGATGCAAGGTCAGCGAAGTCCCTTGCACATTGTTATAGTGTTCACCAACCAAGCAAGGACGTATGGGTGGTAGCAGATTTGAGGTGTCCAAAGGAGGCACTAGCCACTGTCCTGTAAGGCAGCAAGCCAGGGAGAGCTTTGTTCGACATAGTCGGATCAGAAACAACTTGTGGTAAGCTCGCGAAGGTAGATTGCTGGTTCTTATGAGCAAAGAACCAAGGTGCGACTAAACGCACGATCCATGATTAACAGCCGAATGTCCAAGCAATTGCACTTTACAGACTCTACAAAGACAGAGACTTGGAACTGTACTAACGGAATAGAAGAAGACGCGAGACGGGCACAAATAAGTCCCTAAGCGAAAAATACGAGAGACGAGCAAAAATAAGTCCCTAAGCGAGAAGATATACAAGACGGGCATAAATAAGTCCCTAAGCGAAAAATACGAGAGATGGATAAAAACAAGCCCCTAAGAGAGAAGATATACAAGACGGGCACAAAAAAGTCCCTAAGCGAAAAATGCGCGAGACGGGCAAATCAAAAGTCCCTAAGCGAAAAATGCGCGAGACGGGCAAATTAAAAGTCCCTAAGCAAAAAGTGCGCGAGACAGGCAAATCATATTTTATGTTGACATTTCGGATATAAATGATGTTATATTCTTATCAATTCTATAAAGTCTATAAGCACAAAACAGTGCGAGACGGGCAAATTCGAAAGTCCCTAAGCCAAAAATGCGCGAGACGGGCAAATGAAAAGTCTCTAAGCACAAAAGGGTGCGAGATGGGCAAACCAAAAGCCTGAAGCAAAAAATGCGCGATGTAGGCTACGCATGTACTTGAAGCAAAAAAGTGCGGGATGTTAGTCATGCATAAAGTGTAAGGGCTTGAAGCAAAAAAATGTGTGAAGTAAGCCATGTACTCAGAGATGCACGCTGTAGGCTACGCATGCACTTAAAGCGAAAAGTGCGTGATGTAAGTCATGCATGAAGTGCTTGTGCTTGAAGCAGTAATTGAGCGGCATAAGCCACATAGGTAAAAGAACTTGAAGCAAAAAGTGCACGAGGAAAGTCTGATTATTATGTAAGACTAATACCAAGTAAATGTGTAGTTGCCTCTGTAGATGAGTTTAAAAAAAATGTGTTGATCAGTTTGTAAAAGACTAAGCTCTTTCACAAAAACTGGAGAGCACTCTAGATTAACTTTTGCCTCAAAAGGAGCATCGATACTAACCGGCACCCAAGCATGTACACCATGAGGTGCTATAATTATCTGAATCATCTTCGTCCGAGCCTATGAGAACCCCGACCATCTCGGGTCGACGAAAAGGCTCTTAAGGGCTGGTAAGATCAGATAGATCTTTATAAATGCCTATCCTCAGAAAAGGTTCCAAATCCTCAGCATCTGGATCAAGATTCAACCAATCAAGAGCATGCCAAGCACAAATCGCATCTAATGAAACCAATTAAGAGCATATGCATCCTCTTGTGGCATTTCTTGACGATGCGCCCTCATGGCTTTAACTCAGATTTGGTTTTCTTCCTCTGGGTCAATAAAAGGCTTGGGTGGCTCTACAATCTTGTAATTTCTCCTCACAGTTCTTGGTTTCGGTCAGCTAAGACATTAAATTCGAAAAGAAGGGTGGCATATTCCACTTGAGAAGCACTTAGCTCAGAAGAGGAAAACGTATCCCGGTAGTGTCCTGAAAAAGGCACTTGACAAAAGAAATGATAACACAATGTCGTTTATGTTACAAATAACGATGACGTCCCCTAGTTGAGCCCTCAAATGAAGATGAAAAAACTCTTGTGATAAACCCAGAAAGAGGGTAGCAAAAGAATTTGAAAAGCCCATTTTTTATACTCTTTCACAGGGTAAACACTACGAAAGAGTGGGGAGAAATTGATGTGGGTCAGGTTAAAGATTACTGGGCTTTTCTATTAGTCAAGCTGAAGAACATTGGGTCAAATGATAATTTAAGCCCAAGAGGAAAGAGGACTCAGAAGGCCCATAAAATCATCCATTAAATGACCATTTAAGTTGTGGGTCATAAAGGTAATTACGCGCAATCTAACTCCTATAAATAGGTCACAGGTATCATCTTTAAACCCTAAGCTCTATTTGCCTATTGAAACCCTGCCAAAAAACCCTGTCTGACTTAAGCATCGGAGTGCGCTCGCAGGGGAAAGCCCCTGCGCCCCCTGATGATTTTCTTTCTTGTAGAGTTCATGGAGACACGTGGAGGAAGAAGACAAGGATCGACGTCAGCAAACGAATCATTGTTGTTTCGTGCAACAACAGTTTTATTAGCAGCAACTGGAGCACAGATTAGCCTTGCATGTTCACAACAAAAATAAATCTTTAGTATAAATATAATATGTGTCTGGAAAATTTAAGGAAGGTTGCTCTATTTGTCACAGCCCACTCAAAGTTAAGTGCATGTGCTAGTCATGGGAAAAAGAAAGCCGCTAATTGTTTTGTCTACTTCTATGATTTATCCCAATCAAAACCTTAAAATGTAATTGGAACTTTCCTGTGTTACCTATGTATTGTTTATCAGTTGTCACTGTCTTCCAAAGCAAAAGGCTCTCATCCTGTAAAAATAACGTAGAGATTTAATTTTGTTTGAGTAAAAAAAATAATAATTCAAAAAATTTAGAATCAAATCTTGAGTAGAGGTGTTATTCGGATTAGGCAGGATTTAGGTATAGTATTAAAGTATTGACAAGGAGTCCGAATCTAATCTTATTTGACTTTGTATGTTTACTTTTTTGTTCAAACCTATTTTTGCATACAATAAATGAATAAACTTAAACTTGTTAAAATTTGCTCAAATACCATTAATTTAAAAAAATAATAATAACATATAAAATATTAAAACACATAATAGTTAATAAATATAACACATTTAGTTAAAATAAATTCTTACAAAAAATTACAAGAAACATTAAAAGTTTAAATTAAAATCTAAAAAATAATACAAGCTTAAATTAAATTACACAAAAAAATTAAAAGTAATTAAAAATTGCAATAGTATAAAAAATAGTAAAAAAAATTATAATTATCGAGTAGGACTGAGTTGGGCTTGGACTTGAAATTGTGAACCTAAACCCGTTTAACGTACTTAATATTTTTGTTCAAACACCCCTAAAACTTGAATGAGCCTTCGGGCTTGGGTGGTAGCTAGCCATTGAACATCTTTAATCTCGAGTTTATTTGATTCAAGGTGATTTGTATACTTTAATTAGATTCCATCATTCTTGTATTTTGACTCACTCGAATCTTTCATTTCAAAATTTTTTCTTTTTGGGCTTTGTCAAGTGGTCAAATTAGATTGGATCTCATTAAATATATGCCAAGTCCATTTATAGAGCTTAAATTCAATTTGGTTTGACTTATGTGGGTTTGGAGGCCTAAATTCCAATTAGTCCAAGTTGTGTCTTGTTGTTATTAACTATTTCAATGAATTAAAATAAATAAATTAAAAAAATAAAAAAAAATCAATAACTGGTGTTATGCACCATAGCACCAGCTACTAGCTACTAGCTACTAGCCACCAGTCCTTATATCCCTTTAACTGCCAGCAACCATCCTAGCCTACCCTACTCTATCCCCTCAACTGCCATACCAATTACCAACTTTCTTCTCCATGCCCACACCTTGCAAAAGGCAACAACCTCTTAACCCCCATTGCCACCAGAACTATCCAAGACCTAGCAGTCCCTCATTGCCACCCACAAATGCCCTTAGAAAACTAGACATCCACCACACTACAAAAAAGAACTTGAGCCATTCCTTCAGGAGGACCAGAGACAGCCGTTTCCCATCGCTAAATAATCCCATAACCAATAAAAAAAATCACCCACATCCTACCACAGTTTCACAACCACTTAACCTCTAACCATTAAGACAAAGAAACAACCTACTCAACCCTTAACCACCTTAAGAACCAGCAAAAAGGACATTCGCCATCTCTCGAAAAAATCTCAACCCAAGCCTCACCATCCCAAAATCCATCATTAAACCCGCATATCCTCCAGCCCCATCTAGTTCCCAATAAACAGCAACCCCACTATAGCCCATTTTCCCTCCTAAAACCCTTTTTCTTTACCCACTACCAATCCTTACCCAACCAATTGTAGGTTTTTAGGTCATGCATAGATGGGCCATTAATTGTCATGCCTCGAACCCGAAACATAACAGACGCCGCACACATGTAAATTATGATCTTACAGATATGCAAGGCCTTCGTCATGCTAAAATTTATTTCTTTCAAACGTTTAGGGTGAAAGGTCTAAATGCACAAATTATTCAAACAGCTATATGCTTGAAAACTATGTACCATGATATAAGTTTAAGAGAGATTTACAAAAATTTCTAAACCATAGCATAAGAGTTTTGAATACACAATCAAAATATTCTCAATCTCTATTTGGCAATACCCTATAGGTCTTAAAACACGTTCTAACTCCAAAACATCACTCCTCAATATCCCTATGTTCATCACCAATGTCAAAACTTGTAAAATGTTAAGGAAATAATAAGTACAATGACTCAGTAAGAAACCAACATCCTTTCAACTGTGTTAGGCACAATCAAAACATTTAGGTCAAAACCAAATAAATTTTCATAAAATAATTTCTCGGGGTAATGATGTGTTTATGGGTTGCCTTAATGTATAAATTCGAGGACCTAATCGTTAGACTTTAAAAATTATGGAGTAGCCACCAATCTTTTTTGCTTAGGTGTAATTGGCCACCTATTTAACTCTAAGGATAAAGCTTAGTATACATTTCGAAAATTAGGTTAAGGAGTACAATTACGTGTGGGGAAGCTATTAGCACCCCCATAACGCCCGTCCGATGGATAGTACCAATTAATCACACGTTGTCCTAAAAGGTCTTAACCAAAATGGTCTTTTATTCTTTATTATTTTATTTTTTTCATTTATTATTATAGTATTTTTTGATACTTTCGGTATAATTTAAGAAATTCTCTCATCTCAAGGTATTAAAAAAAATCACTTATTCTCTTGAAGAGGCTCCATGTATCATGCCTCGATTTTTGAAAATCGGGACTAACTTTTTTCATTTTCACACAAATAGTTAGGCAGTGCCAAGTGTCCTCATTTTGACTTTACACTAAAATTATTTAGCAAATGCAATATTTATTTATTTAAATAGGTCCCAATACACATAATTAGAGTACACATTGTTTTTCAATATAAATACTTTATAACAAATACTATGATTTACTTACAAACCTCTTCAATTTACTATTTACATCCTTTGCTCATTAAAGTACTGTACAATAGATGTTTGAATATCATACCTGCAAGATATGACAATGGAACTCCTGTAGGCATCTTATTAGAATATTCTCTCATCATACGACTTTTTCTGCAAAAAAATCTGAAAGGTAAAGAAGGGGTGAGCTTTTGGGAAAGCTTAGTAAGAAACATACATAAAAGAACTGATATCATACAAACTATATGCAAGTATCGTTTCAAATCCAATGCCAAAGATGCTAAAGTCAATAACGAAAATTAGTATCGAAGTCGAAAATTCTTTAAACTTATTTGGTAGCAAAGTTTAGTAAACACTCAGAATTAGTTTTTTTATTAAATTGTAAAATAATCATTTTCCGTAACAATATGGAAATTAGAAAATAGATTTAACCAAAACACCAAAATCAGAAAATATATTAAAGTCTAGGAGTGCATGGATCTAAATTAGCCAGGGATTTTACACCCTAGTATAAATAAAATAGTAAAAACTAGGCTTCACCCAGTAAACTCATGCTATGGACATATGGCTAATAGTCCAAGGGGCCACAGTGTGTATACTAGCCAGGTAATACCTGTGGGAGCCAGAAGATTGGGCTAGAGTCAACTATTAGCATATTCCTTGATCATAGGTTGACAAAATTTGGCTATTGCCATATATAACCTATGATAATCAATGCCAAATAAATGGTCCATTATTTCACTGATTCTCTTACCATAAAAGGATGTTTTGTGATGGTTTGAACGTTCATTTTTTGAGTTGGTCAGTTTTGTGAGGCTCCGAGTTCACAAACACAAAGCAAGAATCCGGTCCCCAAGCATCACTTGCTCTATCATACACCATCTAGTGAGCATTTGAGTGCTTGGAAGGCCTGTGATCGACACAGAGAAGATTATCAGATTCAGGAATCGCTTCAACAACAAAGTTATAGAGTGCAATGGTTGGAGGTTAGATTCTGTCGCTTCCGCATTTAATTGTTTTAACATGTTTCATATTGTGTAGAAACATGTATAATCTGCATGATTTTTCTCCCACTTGGTCCATATATTTCACTTACAGAAGAAACAAATCACATGAATCATGGCGATAGTTCCTCTAATGGTGAGTATTATCTTTCATGTATTACTATGTAAAATGTTTCTAAATCAACCCATTTTTACTTAATGAATAAACCTTATGTTTATTCTCGGTCCAAACAACAAGGATATTTCTCAAGTAAAACTTTAGTGTATACAAATCAAAAATGAGAAACATCATATTATTAATAAGAGTTTCAATTACAATCAAAATGTGGGACCAAGTCCCATTCTCTTTACATTATCCTTAAATTTAAATGGTGGCATGCCCTTAGTCAAAGGATCAGCTAACATCAATTCAGTGCTAACGTGTTCAATGACCACTCTTTTATCTCTAACACGTTCTCTAATGGCTAAGTACTTAATGTCGATATGCTTACTTCGACTTCCACTCTGATTGTTCTTAGCCATGAATACCGCAGCTGAATTGTCACAATATATCCTCAATGGCTTAGATATGGAGTCAACAACTCTAAGCCTACCAATGAAACTCTTAAGCCATACACCATGTGAGGTAGCCTCAAAACAGGAAACGAACTCGGCCTCTATAGTGGAAGTGGCAGTCAGTGTCTGCTTAGCACTCTTCCATGAAACAGCTACATCGGCAAGCATGAAGATGTAATCGGATGTTGATTTTCGGGTATCAACACAGCCAGCAAAGTCTGAGTCTGAGTAGCCAATCACCTCCAACTCATCAGTCCGTCTATACATAAGCATGTAATCCTTAGTGCTGTGAAGATATCTAAGCACTTTCTTCGCAGCTCTCTAGTGGTCCATCCCCGTGTCACTTTGGTATCTACCCAACATTCCCACAGCAAAAGCAATATCAGGCTTGGTACAGACCTGTGCATACATAATGCTTCCAACAGCTGAGGCATATGGAATGTTCTTCATTTGTTCCCGTTCAAGATCATTTTTCGGGCACTGGTTCAAATTAAACTTGTCACCCTTCACAATGGGAGCTAGGCTTGGTGAACAATCTTTCATTATGAATCTTTCCAAGACTTTGTTGATATAGGCTTCTTGTGACAGACCTAATATACCTCTATGTTTGTCTCTATGGATCTTAATGCCAATGACATAAGATGCATCGCCCATATCCTTCATATCAAAGTTCTTAGAAAGAAATTGTTTCACCTCATGTAGCATCCCCTTATCATTAGTTGCAAGCAGAATATCATCCACATATAGCACAAGGAAACAAATCTTGCTCCCACTGACCTTCTGGTATATGCACTGATCCATGATGTTCTCAACGAAACCAAATGATGAGATGACTTCATGGAATTTTAAATACCATTGGCGGGAAGCTTGTTTCAACCCATATATGGACTTCTTGAGCTTACAGACCAAATGCTCACCATTACTAGAGAAAAACCTTCAGGTTGTTTCATGTAAACCTCTTCCTCTAGATCACCATTGAGAAATGTCGTTTTCACATCCATTTATTGCAACTCTAAGTCAAAATGTGCAACAAGTGCCATTATGATGCGGAGAGAATCTTTCTTAGATACAGGAGAGAAGGTCTCCTTGTAATCGATTCCCTCCTTTTGAGTGAATCCTTTAGCTACGAGTCTTGCCTTATAACGCTCAATGTTGCCTAATGAGTCAGTCTTGGTTTTAAAGACCCATTTATAGCCTATAGCCCTGGCCCTATTAGGCAACTCGACAAGATCCCATACTCCATTAGATGCCATCGAATCCATCTCATCCTTCATAGCATCGAACCAAAGTTTTGATTCTTTACTGTTCATGGCTTGTGAAAACGTCTCTGGATCATTAACGAGCCCAATATTGAAATCATACTCCTGTAGATACACAATATAATCACTAGGAATAGCTGATTTCCTTTCCTTAGAAGACCTTCTTAATGTTGGTTCAACATTCTCCAAAGGATCATGTTGTTCAACTGGTTGCTCACTCAATTCTAGTGTATCCAGAGGAGCCTCGTCTACTAGTAAGTTATCAGCTAATTGTGGATCTTCAACGATTGGTTGTTCAATGTCCAGTTGTACTAAAGGGACATTGTTCATGATAACCAATCCTTGACTCGAGGTAGAAGGTTGATCTCTCACAGAAACTAGGTCTTGAGATTGATCGCTCCCACTAACTAAGTCATTTTCAAGAAACTTAGCATTCCTTGATTCCACAAATCTAGTACTATGAGATGGACAATAGAATCTGTAGCCTTTGGACCGTTCGATATATCCGATGAAAAACCCACTTATGGTCCTAGGATCCAGTTTCTTTTCCTGTGGGTTGTAAACTCTTAACTCAGAAGGGCATCCCCAAACGCACATATGACGCAAACTCGGTTTCCAACCTTTGAATAATTCAAAAGGCGTCTTTAGAACAGCCTTGGTTGGAACTCGGTTCAATATATACGGTGCCGTTTTAAGAGCTTCAATCCACAAGGACTTAGGCAACTTCGAGTTACTAAGCATACTACGCACCATTTCCATCAAAGTTCAGTTCCTTCTTTCTGCAACACCATTCTGATCCGGTGAACCAGGCATGGTATATTGGGCAACAATCCTATTTTCTTGAAGGAACTTCGCAAATGGTCTAGGTGCTCGTCCATCTTCAGTGTATCTACCGTAATACTCCCCACCTCTATCAGTTCTTACTATCTTTATGGGTTTTCCACATTGTTTCTCTACTTTAACCTTAAAGACTTTAAAGGCGTCTAATGCTTCGTTCTTGTTATGAAGCATGTAGAGATACATAAACTTCGAGTAATCATCAATAAAGGTGATGAAGTATTTTTGACCATATACATCAATGTCTAGACAACATATTTCAGAATGTATGATCTCTAATATGGTTGAACTCCTATTGGCACCTTTCTTAGACTTGTTGGTTTGCTTACCCTTAATGCAATCCACACAAGTGTCGAAATCAGTAAAATCGAGAGTACTAAGTGTTCCGTCATTTACCAATCTCTTAATTCTATTTATGGAGATATGACCTAATCTCCGGTGCCATAATGTGGAGGAGTCCTCATTCATAACACATCTTTTAGTGCCTGTTTGAACATGCAAGGCGTTATGAGCAGTGTCATTTTGCAAATCAATAGAGAAAAGACTATCACATAAGGTATCATTCCCAACAATATCAGACTTAAAGTATATCAATACTGATTTATTTGAAAATTGAAAGGAATATCCATAAGGTACCAGCCTAGAAACAGAGATTAAATTTCTCGAGAAACTAGGAATATAAAATGTCTTTTCTAATTGCAAAACAAAACCACTCCTAAGAACTAAAGTGCACGTTCCAACACCTTCAACATGCGAGCGCATCTTGTTTTCTGAATAGATGCTCTCCTCATTTTCCACTGGCTTCCTTAGGTTTGTCATACCCTAAAAAGAAGTCGAAATGTGAATTGTAAATCCAGAATCAATCCACCATGTGTTATGATTAACCTCAACCATATTTGATTCAAAACAAACATATGAGAGTGGATTACCTTTCTTAACGAGCCACTGCTGAAGCTTGGCACAGTCCTTCTTCATGTGTCCATTCTTTTTACAAAAGAAGCACTTGGACTCTTTCTTAATGTCAGCTTGGGCAGGGATTTTCTCTTTTCCCTTGTTCTTGGCTCGATCCTTGGTCTTTCCTTGGCTTGCAAAAAATGCACTTTCACCCGATTCCATAAGCAGTCTTCCCTCCTCTTGAACACACATGGTCATCAATTCATTGATGGTCCACTTATCCTTATGTGTGTTGTAGGATATCTTGAATAGTCCGTACTGCTTTGGTAGAGTGTTCAATATATAGTGCACAAGAAAAGACTCAGACATCTCCACCTCTAGCTTCTTGAGTTAGGCCGTTATATCTCTCATGGTCATTATGTGCTCGCGCACTCCTTTGACATTGGTGAGCCTCATCGATGAGAACTTCATTATTAGGGTGCTAGCCAACGCTTTGTTTGAAGTGATGAACTGATCATCTATGGCCTTCAGTAAAGTCCTAACGTTGGTATGCTGTTCGACAGAACCACGTATCCCAGCAGATATCTTTGTCTTAATGTACATGACACTAAGGCGATTAGATCGCTCCCAGCGTTCATGTAAAGCTACTTGAGCAGGAGTGCTGGCCTCAGTCAATACGGGCTCGTCTTTCCTTATAGCATAGTCTATATCCATGCACCCTAATTGGAGGAGAACTCTCTCCTTCCAAACCTTGTAGTTCTCTCCATCCAGCTCGGGAACTCCCAAGTTAATACTAGCCTGAGGAAACACTGCATATAAAAAATAAACATGCTTATGTATCTAGAATTTTTTTTTGAGGCAAACTTAATTATGTCTACCAATGTAAACATATTTTATTAATGAATCTCAGACATAAAACTTGCCTGTGGGCTAAAGTTCTAATTCTAATAGATTCATATCATAATGATAAAACTATCAAATTATATCATTTCCTAATCCTTGTGGGTAAATTAAGAAACTAATTTGATATTTTATCCTAATTAGTTATGAAATTATATAATAAAAATTCAAGTGGGATAAAATTTATCATAACCTTATAACTAATCACAATTTATGTCTAATATTATTATGTGATTCTGACAAATATAATTTTGTTTAATTAAGGTTGCTGTGGCTAAGCCCTAATCAAACAAATTATTGATCACTTAGACATATTGTCAAATTTTAAATTTATTCATATTTTAAAATTGCAATCAACACAAGGCAATTTAATTCCTAAGAATATGAATAAATTCTATTACATGTGCTTAAATCAATCACAGTATGCAAATAACAAATTATACATAATCATAATAAGCACAAAATTAAAGAAAATTTTTAAATATTAAAATTATGCCAAAATGCCCTCCCATTTTTTTTTCTTTGAAAATTCCAGGCGATCTGTATGGCGAACGACGATCTAGTCTTAAGGCAAATGAACGTGTTCGCCATTTCATCTTAACCGAATGGCGAATGGGGTGTCCCCTATTTCGCCTTAACGAATGGCGAGCTGAGTGCCCGTCATTCCGCTTTTTAGCTGAAATGGCGAACTGTGCGCCGACCATTCGTCTTAGTTTAATGGCGAGCTGAGTACCATTATGATCGCCACTCCCTTTACGGCAAACAGTGCTCGCCAGGTCCTTTACGGCGAACTGTACCCATCCTTTAATAGCAAATGGCGAATTGTACCCGCCCTTTAATAGCAAATGGCGAATTGTACCTCCCTTTAATAGGAAATGGCGAACTGAGTGCCCGCCATTTTCAACTCCTGACAGAACGACAAACGACGAGTTCATTTTCACCCTATCTGAATGGCGAACTGAATACCGGTCGTTTCACCCTATTCGAATGGCGAGCGTGCCCCATTTGCCATTCGCTGAATGGCGAACGGCAAGCCCATTTTTCGCCTAACTGAAATGGCGAATTGTGTACTCGCCATTCACCCTTAGTTGAATAGCGAACAAACACAAGCCTT
This sequence comes from Heritiera littoralis, assembly GCA_031772115.1. NCBI lineage: Eukaryota > Viridiplantae > Streptophyta > Magnoliopsida > Malvales > Malvaceae > Heritiera > Heritiera littoralis. The sequence goes on along the minus strand of JAPDPK010000111.1, from coordinate 2,209,672 downwards.
CCCCTTATGGTAAACAGTAGCCACCTTTCCTTTATGGCGAATAGTAATTCGAGAGAAGCAAAACTTAATGGCAAACGACGATCAAGGGTAGCAGACTTGATGGCGAACGCGCCCGCTTTTTCACTTATGGCGAACGGCGATCGACATCGTTTTCTGCTTCCTTCTTCGCGGAAAACACCATCTTCTTCACTCGAATGCCTGGTTTTCAACCCGATTTGCCACCCGTTTGAAAAACAACCTTCCCTACTTCGATTTGAGTGGTTCTTGATCCCAAATCAATCAGGAGGAAACGAAAACAGTTTTCTTGAAAATGGTTTGGCTGAAAATGTCTTAAAACATAATTACAAATTTTCCAGGAATCCATTATAACCAAAACTTACAAAACAGAGGCAGAGAATTTGGCAAATCAACAAGATATAGAGTATATATCTTAACGCAAGACAGAAGTTAATGCGGCTCTGATGCCAAATGTAAGTAAATCATGCAGATTATACATGTTTCTACACAATATGAAACATGTTAAAACAATTAAATGCGGAAGCGACAGAATCTAACCTCCAGCCATTGCACTCTGTAACTTTGCTGTCGAAGTGATTCTTGAATCTGATAATCTTCTCTGTGTCGATCACAGGCCTTCCAAGCACTCGAATGCTCACTAGATGGTGTATGATAGAGCAAGTGATGCTTGGGGACCGGATTCTTGCTTTCTGTTTGTGAACTCGGAGCCTCACAAAACTGACCAACTCAAAAAACGAACGTTCAAACCATCACAGAACATCCTTTTATGGTAAGAGAATCAGTGAAATAATGGACCATTTATTTGGCATTGATTATCATAGGTTATATATGGCAATAGCCAGATTTTGTCAACCTATGATCAAGGAATATACCAACATCAAACAATTGGAATGGAATGGAAAGCATGTACCTGTAGGTAGCTACAGGTAGGGCTGAGAAAAAAAAATCGAGAAAATCGAAAAACCGATTCGAACTGGGTATTTCGGATCTGTTCGATTCAGATAATAAGGAAATTCAGTTCGGATTTGGATCATGATGTCATTAAATCGATTCATTCGGTTTGAATCATATATGAATCAGTTTGGATACGGATTATATCCGAATACATTGTTATTTAATAATTTGTAATTTTTACTATTTATATCGAAAGTTCAAGTTTTATATGTAATTAAAAACTCATGGAAAAATTGAAATAAAGCCCAAGATTGTTTAAAAGCCTAAGAAAAAATTGAAAAAAAAATGCTTAAACTAAAAAATTTGAATGACCGATCCGCATACATTCGGATCGAATTGAATAGGATATATTTTATATTCGAATTAGATACGGATCAAAAAATTAAAAAAACCGTTTGGTTCAGATTGGATCAGATTTCTACAAAAATTCGATCCAATATCACCCTAGCCTATGGGGCCAACAATCTCCACACATTTACTTGATTCCCAAGAGAAAAGCAACACAGTTTTGTAAGCTTTCAAAACCAAATAGAGTAATATAATCGCACATTTATTATCAGAATCTGGGAGTGCCTGGATTTACGTTAACTAGGAATTTACCACCCCAGAAGTCAAAATACAAGCTTTTGGGAATCATGTTTCATTTCAAAACACATAATTCAGAAAACAAAACATTTCATCCAATATATTCAAATAAATCGAAATACTTCGAAACATTATTTCAACCTGACATTCAAAACAATGAATAATACATTTCGTACACCAGAATGCATACGATGGCATTAGACATATTTTAAAATAATCAAATATCAATCATTAGTTTCAAATGTTAATAAATTAAAACTTATGAGATTACACATATTCAAAACTGACATGTATGAAAAACTATACTTTATGCATAAATCAAATAATAGAATATATGATTTTATTCACCTTCAAATCAAACCTCATCGTATAGGGGCGGTCTCAAATTCTTCGATACCTTTCATAAACTATCAAATCGTTATACAAGAGTCAATCACATACTTTCAAATATTAAATTCGTTTGATTAGTATCAAGCAAATACTTTCTTATATCAGATTTGATATGATTCAATTACCTCCAAAAATTTTCAACAGTTTAGTCCTATACTCTTTAAAGTATTTCTCATTACTATCAATCAATTCTAGTACCTGTAGAATATATCCTTACAATCAACACTAAACTTATCATTCAAACATTTTTTCTGAAAATCATAACACTTTTACTTCAAACGATTTATAAAAATTTCGACAGCATAACGTTTCTATAATTGTAACCTCCTACGAGTTCAAATAGTAGAAATCTATATATTCACAATCCAGTTCATTATCAATAAATCCACAAACAGTAAACATTCCTTAGATCTATTAATCAAATCATAATCACTCAAAGGTAATAATCCTTATAACCCATTATTCCTAAATTCTCTTTCATTTATGAAACCCATCACTAACTGAAATATTAAACATACTGCTAGATGCCGAAATGAAACAGTATACATCTACAGAAAATTAGGATGGAACGATCTCTCTAGCGAGTTAGGAAGTTGGGATGAATTAGGAAGGATGCTTTAGAATACCTCACTTGTCCCGATTCCCTAATTCCTTAGCCATAGAGAATATTGAGTGAACGAACAGAAAAAGAATTCATGCATATTAAATCAAAGTCAAAACCATTTAATAATTCTAAATTTACATCAGTCAATGTCAAAACCAATATCAGATTCAGAATCATATTCAATATCAACACCATTTTCAACTTTCAAGGTTCAAATATCAAAGATTCAAAAGTCATTCAAATCTAAATCAATCAAAATCATTTCAGAATTCAAAGTTCAAATGTCAAAGTTTCAAAAATCAAATCATGATGCAAATCATGATATCCCCTATGTCTCTTATATATGTCCCTTACCTCTTAAATGCTAGTTGTCCTGCTCATTAGCACCAATCGCACATTCTGACCTCTAAGCTACAATTACCATACAAACTTGGTAAATTTACCATACTTCAATTAAAAGAATGTTTAACTCATTAAATGCCAGCACATTGTCTGTTGTAGCTCTAAAATTCAATCTAAATTCTACCAGTGCTAAAATAACAACTTATGCTAAACACCTCTGATTTTGCTTTCGATTTCGATCACGCCTACTATTTCAGAGTAATTCGTACATTATTTTATGACCTAATTTACATTGAAATGACCACAAATTCAGCCACCCTTCTCAAGGCCGAATGCACTCTTCTTTCCACACTTTTCATTTCTTCAAAATTAAACTTCCTTACTTAATCTAAACTTGTTCTTTCAATTTTCTACACTATTTCCACATGAATTTCACATTAAATGGCTTCAAAATCTTGTCTTCCTAACCATGGCCGAATAGCATCATCATCCATTCTCTTATGTTTTCTTCCATTTAAGCTTAATTAAGCTTTTTTTTTTCATACTTTTCATAATTTCTACATGATTTCCTACATCAAATTCTCATCAAAACATATCATGTTCATGAAGAATGAATAGTGGCCGAAACCCTTAAGTGCCCTATTGCATGATTCCAACATGATTCAAGCTTAAAGATGCATGAAGACAACTTAAACACATAGTAAACAACTAGAATTCCATGAAAAAGTTCAAGGTTTCCAACTATCTCACCTTGGCTGAATGCTATAATGGAGCTCTTACTATGCAAATGGCCACTATAGGCTATGATTTGGGTACCAAGAAGAAGAGCATTGAAAAATAGACAGGGTTTGTTAAGAGATTTTTCAGTTTCGGGTTATATTTTATTAGGTTTTTGGAGGGTTTTCTTCTTGGAAGCTTTTGGCTATAGAGGTGAAGGAGAAAGGTTGAAGATGGCCAACCAAATGGTGTAGAAATCGATAGAAAAATCCAATTTTAAATATCTCTTATAAAATTACTAAAATACCCTTATCTTAATGAAACTTTTCAATTTTGCCTATAAAGTTTGACTTTGTTGAAAACAGTCTATCCAATCTCCAAAATATTTTATTTAATCATAAAACACCTCTATTTAATTTGCTCTAATCATTGGTAGGACCTTTGCTAAATTTCTGCTTTTACACATGATTTCTTCTATCAGTCCACATGGTCTAAAACCTTGTTACATGAAAATTTATTCACCACTGATAATTGTTCAAAAGTCATCTCAATTTGACCATAATTTACGAAAATTCATTCTTCCGGCCTATGTCCTTAATTGTCATTTTTGAATTTATTGCACACTTTTCAAAACATGCTTAATCGAGGTAATTTTGAGATGAAAAATTTTGCTATATTCCTATTTCACCTCAAATATCATCATTCTAGGGTCTCGTTTTGATCTGGACAAAGAAAGTCCTAGTGGGGCCCACACCGAGTACTTCTCTAAACCTTATTGAACAGACCCTTCATTTAAATATTTTAACAATCAATATTTTCTTTTAAATTCCTATACTCTGTAACTTATATTGAATATGAGGGAAAATTGGGTTCTCACACCATCGTCAGATTTAATTTTAAAATCTTTTATGTAAAGAATTTTTTATTAATTTTATTTTGATGTATTTTTTTCATAAAGAATTTCATTTTGTCCTACTTTATTTTAGTAATTTAATAGTAAGAATTTTATCTTAACTTGGTTTATTTTGCTTTGAACATTTAATTTATTTATTATTTTATTTATTTTATTTGTACATTTTTATATTTTTTTGATCTTGAAATCTTCCAACACCCTTGGTAAGATTTAAACAAAGATTCCTCACCTAGGAACCTTTTTTTAGAAAATAGTTATATTCAATTTCTCTTTATATTAATTAATTGAAATAGGATTACATTTTAATAGCAAATTTTATTACTGAATTGAAATCTTATATTTATTTTCTATAATTTTCTGTATAATTTTTTTTTACCCTTCCCAACACTTTTGGTAAGGTTTTAGAGTAAGTACCTCACTTAGGGACTTTTTTAAAATGTATTATTATCTTTATTAAGAATAGTATCATTATTTCTTTTACTTTTATTTTTAGATGTAATATATTTTCACTGTTATAAATCTTGTTTCTAAGTCGAGAAAATATTGAACATTTCAAAACTTTCCCAACACTTCTGGGAAATTTATGTAGCCAGTCCCTCACTTAGGGACTCTTTAAGAAAATCAATATTTATAATTTTTATTCATTTATTTATTATTATTATTTAGCGAAACAACATTTATTAAAGTTTTAGGGTAAATTTATTGTATTAATTTCTTGTATTTTATTCAAAGATAAATATTTTTAAAATAAATATTTTAAAATCTTTCCACACTCTGGTAAGATTTAAATGTGTTTCCTTGCTTAGGAACCCTTTGAGAAAATAGCTATATGCATTTTTATAAATGTTATTAATTAGTGAATTTTATTTCTTAGTTGAAATTCTGTATTTATTATTTTTATTAATATTTTATGTCATATAAATCCTTTTATAAATTTTTATTTAAATGTCTCAACACTTTTGGGAAATTCATAGAGTAAGTCCCTCAATTAAGGACTTCCCTTCAAAAAAAATTGTAATGCTCTTTTAATCTATCAAAAATTTATTATTTTGAAATAACCAATTTGAGATTTTTTTTATATAAAATTGCGTTAAACCTTTCCAATACTTTTGGTAAGGTTTTAGAGTAAACCCCTCACTTAGGGACTTTTTAATTTTTTACTGTTGAAAATTTTACCTAATTTATTTTTGGATCTCATATGATTATTTTTTATTTTTATTTTTTATTTTTATTATTATTATTATTATTATAATAATTATTATTATTATTGTTATTATTATTGATTTTAAGTTAACACTCAAAAAGCCCAATCAAATACTTGTAGAAATGATCCTAAGGATGTTGTGTGTATGGTCTCAACCCAACTCACATAGTCAAAGTCATGCTTATGACTAAGGTGTAATCGAACTGAACCAAGTCGATACAGCAAGATGTTCGAGCTCGACTCAAAACTCGCTGCCCGATACTCGACTCGAGCTCGGTCGAGCTTTAATTTTTCAGCTCAAGCTCGACTCGAGATCAACGTCAAGCTACTCGAGCTCGCTCAACTACAGATAATTCAAAAAAATAAATAATAAAAAATTTTAAAAAAAAAAAGAGAGCAATTTTTCCCTTTCTTTTTTCTTTCTTTTCTTTTTCATTTTTTTCCTAGACTGGAAGTAAATACAACATCACAAGTTCCACAAAGATCCAGCATTAGTATCGTCGGAAATGAGCTAGAATAGGTTAGATCTATCTAGCCAACTTCTCAATTAAACAAATTCAAATTAGAAGAAATTCTGAAAACTTTTTAGAAGCAAAAAAACTACCAAAACGTTAGTAATGGAGGAAACAATCTAAATCATGCCAGATCTGATAACTTTTTAACTCCGATAATAGCATGTGGCTTCCAAGCCTTCAATCTGATGACAAAAATATTTTAGCCTGTGTTCCATTCGCACCATGATCTCGACTTTCTAAGATAGAAACAAAAAATACCCAATCTATAAAAATCTCAAAATCAAAAAATAAATTTCAAACAAAAAATTCAAAATTTAATGCCTTATCGTAGAATATGGAGGCTCCAGCCTCGATACAGCTATCTCCTTTTCCTTCCCACCCTTTTTTCTTTCCTCAGTTCGCCACTCCTTCAATCTCCCTATAATGCCTCTTTTTCATATTTCCATTTTTTTTAGAGAAACACAAACCAGCGATGCTACTGAGAGAAAGAGAGGAAGACAACGCTGATGGGAGAGAATAGCGATTTAGGAGAGAAATGAAAGGGACATTACTATTCAGATGGAATCGCCGGAAAGGGGTTTGACTGATTGCTAGGATTGAAGGTTGGAAAAGAGTGAAGGAGGCCTCGCTAAAACTAATGGCGAAAGAAACTTATGGAAAGGAAATAAATTTAGGGTTTTTTAGTTTATGTTAATATTTATTAAGGGTAAAAGAGTAAATTAATAATTAAAATAATAAACATATATATTAAAATAATAAAAGCTCTATAAGGCTCACGAACTACTAGAGCAGAATATCTTACTACTCGAACTTGGCGCGTTCGGTAGCTCGAGTAGCTCGAGCTCGGCTCAATAAAAATTGAATCGAATTCGAGTTTTGTTCGAGTCGAACCCGAATAACTTGTGAGTATCAATGTATCATTTACACCCCTACTTATGACATGGTTTCGGAGGACAAGTCAAAAGCATGGAAACATTTGTAAAAATGAAATATTGAAATATAAAAGAAGTGCTTAGCAACTCACTAGTGTCATATTCAAGCTTACCACAATTCACATAGTCACAAGTCAACACGTCAGAAGCATGGGCATACCTATAGAAAAAAATAATAATAAAATATAACAAAAAGTAACAAAGCTGAAGAGAATAGCAAATGCTCACTGTGTTGGATGGCTTCTCTTTTCTGTTCAATTTTTCCTTTCCTTTTAGTTTTCGAGTCCTCTTTGAAGCTCATGGCGGTGGCCGACCGACTGCCAGCACCAATGCACTTCATACTATCGCCCAGGCCCATCCCTGCTTGCCGTGGTCTTCCGCTCCAGTCGCCGCTCGCTTTCGGTTCTTGATTTGCCGCAAACCGAGCCATCGTCCAGCAGCACTCCACTCAACCCAGCCATACTAAACCGTAGCTCACCACAGCCTCCAACTTCCACCTTTTACATACAAAGTGTATATCCTTGAACTTGGATCTGGAATATGATGCTTGAATTTTTTTGAATTGATTTGTGAGAGTTTTTGGATGTGTGGTGTTGTTGAGTCCGCGTTGTGTTGTGGCTCTGGAAAATGTGTATGGCTTCTGGTGTTGGGATTTTTTTTGATTTTTTGATGTTGGGTGCTAGTTGCTTTAGGTGATGGCTCGGTGGAGAAGATCTAGCTGAATCACTCTCCCAACTAGGGGTGTAAATGATACACTGATATTCGCAAGTTACTCGAGTTCGACTCGAAAAAAGCTCAAACTCGACTCGACTTTTGTTGAGCTGAGCTCGAGCTCGAGTAGCGAGCCGAGTTCGAGTATTAAGATATTCTGCTTGAGTAGCTCACGAGCCTTATGGAACTTTTATTATTTTAATATATATTTTATAATTTTAAAGTATAATTACTTATTTACCCTTTATATTTATATCAGCCCTTCAGTTTTAGAAACCCTAAACACCTAAATTACTTTCACGTTTCTATTTCACTCCCCAAAACTAAACCCTCTCCAGCCGCACAGCACCCCCCGGCGATTTCTCATGTTCTACACCACGCCATCTCAACTCCAACGACTTTGCACCGACAACCTTGCACCAACGACCACCCCCTGTTCACGTTCCAATCGCGGTCCACATTAGATCCGGTGCATAGAGTCTCCTTTGGCACCAGATCTGACGCACATGGCCTCCTTCGACAACTAATCCGGTGCACCCAGCCCCTTCCAGCACCAAATCTGGCCCATAGAGTCTCCTTCGGCACCAGATCTGACGCATATGGCCTCCTCCAACAACGAATCCGGCGCACCCAGCCCCTGCCGGCACCAAATCCGACACACCCACCCCTCCTTCTGTGCTAGATCTCTCACGGTATAAATTTTTTCTGTGTTGCACAGTATAAAGCTATGGAATTGCCTATGTAGTTGTTTGTTTTGAAGTGGAAAAGTGCTATGTAAATTCTCACGTTTGATCTTGTAACAGTTGTTGCAACATCACCCTATAAACTTTTTAAAATTTTGCTGTGTTCATATGGTTTTGAACTATAGTTTTCGGATCCATTATTTTGAAGGAACAACACTTCGGTTAAGTTGGGCAAAAAGGTGGAATTGATGAAGGTTGAAGATCTGAAACTAATTCTTTCAAATGACCAAAGGATTATAATCTATCAAATTCATTGTGATGTAAATATTTTAAATTTTTTTGGTGAATGTAATTATTTTAATTTTTTTAACGTTTTTGTTATTATTCATGCTGTATTATTATTATTATTAAAACATAATATTTATATATATAAATAAATTGGAGATCAAGCATTTAAGCGAGCTAGAGATCGAGCATAAGAATCGAGCTCAATAAACAAGCTTAATCGAGCGAGCTCGAGTAGCTTGATTTTAATTTCGAGCCGAGCTCAAGCTTAAAAATTAAGACTCAACCGAGCTCGAGTCGAGTACCGAGCAGCGAGTTTTTCAGTCGAGCTCGAGCACCCAACTGTATCGGCTTGGCTCAGCTCGATTACACCCCTACTCCCAACTTAGTGTGTGTTTGGTTAATGAAAATAAAGCTGTTTTCTATTTTCATTTTCATAGAAAATGGACAACATGAGAGAAAACATGTTTAGTTAAAGAAATGGAAAATAAAGTTTTAGAAAATGAAAATGAAAATGGGCTAATTTAGAAAACAAAAAAATGATGTTTTCAACATTTGCAACAAAAATAACTTGAGAGAAATGAAAAAAGAGAAAACACAGGTCTTTACAAAATTTTTAAACTTTCACTTAAAGGTCCTAGGTTCAAAACGTCATACATGCAAAATTATCTCTTGATATATAAGGGTTTTTCTCTTTACTTTTTTTTGCCGTTCCCTGCTTTCTTTTGCTGCTGTTGGCTGCTCCTCTCTCACTCACTCTGTTTTTCTGGAACTAAAAAGTCAGCTCCCATTGTCCATCAAACAGGTTCTTTCCTACTAACTTTTCTCATTATTTTGTTGTCTGCTTTATAATTGTCGATCAAACAGCTTTTTTCCTTGTCTGTTGTTTTTCCTTAAAAAAAAATAATTATCTGTCGTAGCAGACATGAGTTACTTGCTCATTGCTTTAGAAAAATATTAAGTGCAACTCATATTTTGTAAAACTGTCATCTAGCTGGTAAGATTTCTCAATTCATCTGTTGTGTATGTTAATGGTTATTTTTTTAAATGGTAAGACAATAGATGAATATATTGTTTCTGGTGCATGTTTGAGATTTCACGTCAACTGAATGCAAACTAGTCCAAGATAAATGGCATCATCCTTGACTTGAAAAAACATATAAAAGAATGAAGTGTTCATGAATAATTTATAAACAAATTTAATGTTTTATTTATTTATATTTACGAATAAATTCATTTAAAAATTATTTAAAATTTATTCAATTATATTTTTTTTAAAAATTGATTTATTATTTAGTAATAATAAAATAATTATATTGTCTATTTTTTCGAATATTATCTTAAATTTATAATTGTTTGTCGGTTTAAATTTATTTTATTATGGTTTGTTTATTATTTTTAAATTTTTTTTTGTTATTTGTGAATATGTTCATTTACATATTCAATGACACATTAATAGTATAGTTGGTTAGAAGAATGAGTCAATTTTTAATAGAAACAATTGAGATGCTAGCACTGGAATATTTATCAGGGATGAAAGTTGGTAAACTTCAAGAAATAGTATAGAAAGATTATACTCAAGAGAAAATGGTGCTGGAAAGCCACTTTTTAAAAGGATCCACTAACTAAATATTATATGTCGTAGCAGACATGGGTTACTTGCTCATTGCTTTAAAAAAATATTATATGCTTTAGCTTTGTAATTAGTAATAATCTAATATTATAATTAATAAATAAGAGTTAGTAAATATTATATGCTGTATGCTTTGCTTCCCTTTAGTTTCAATTGATGAACAGGATAAATATAAATAATGGGCTAAACCAAAACTTACCAGGTTAGTAACCAAAATCTTAAATAGCTATATTTAACTACCTTAATTTTGTATTGTTTTTATTATGCCCGTGTGAACTTGTAATAGCATGACAGATTTTATTATTGATATATGGTATTGATTGCTTTATTAATGATTGACTTGTTCATCTAGTTTTCATACTTTTTAATATTGATATTACATGTAAATATTACGTGGTGGATGCTAGATACCCAAACATACCTGGATTTTTAACACTATTTCGTAGACAAAGATACCATGCACAAGACTTTATAAGTAGGCACCAACCTAGAGGGAAAGAGGAATTATTTAATATGAGGCATTCTTCTATTCGTAATGTGATTGAACGAAGCATCGGAGTGCTTAAAAAAAGATTTGCCATATTGAGGGATATGCCTAACTATCCTCTTAGAAAACAACGTTATATACCGAAAGCGTGTTGTACTGTGTATAATTTCATTAGGTTGGAAGCTGAAAAAGATGAATTATTTGAAGAGGGTGAAAGAGAATACGTGCAGGAATTTGATGACACAGAAGCAACTTCTACCAGTTCGAGCAACGAGCAAATTATGTTTGATATGTCACAAACAGCTGAAATGGCTCAAGTTAGAGAAGAGATTCCAACGTCGTAATGGAATAATTATAGACAAAATTGAGATTTCAAAAACCCATAACTATTGGTTTGGATGTGTTGTTAGTTGTTTGGTACTAAAATACATTTTAATAATTTGAATTATTATGTTTATTTCATTTATAATTTATTTTTATTACTTAGCTACATTTTACTTTGTTTTCAAAAGTTGTAATTTAATTTAATTTTTTAGTTACTGTTTTTGGTACTAAAAGTTGTAATGTAGATACCAAACGCATTTTCTATATTTTCATTTTCATAAACACGTTTTCATTTTCATGTACCAAACAAGTTTTTCAAAATTTAAAAAACAGAAAATGAAAACTTGTTTTCAGGAAATGAAAATAGAAAATGAAAACAGAAAATATTTTCATGAATCAAACGAAGCCTTAGAGTGTTTTTGGTTCCTGAAAACAACCCTGTTTTTCATTTTCATTTTCATAGAAAATAGAAAATGAATAAGAAAATGTGTTTGGTTGGAAAGTAAAAAATATTTTCTTGTAACAAATAAGCCAAAATTTGAAAATAAATAAAAAATGTTTTCATTGTTTTCAATGAAAACAGGACAGAAAAATAGAAAAAGAGAAAACACGGATTTCTGATTTTTTTTATTTAAAATGACGCTAAAGTTCACAGAAGACCCAAGTTCTAGACGTGATAAAAGCAAAAACATTGTTTTATTTATTAGGTTTTGGCCTTTGGGTTTTCATCGTTTATTCTTGGCTTCTTTATTTCAATAGTTTCTGCCCTCCTTTTTTTCTTTGACTTTTTGGCAGACAAAGTTTTTCTCCGAATGGTGTCTACCAAAGTTGTCAATCAAACCAAGTTAATTTCTTTCATTTTATTATGGTCGCTTTTCTTGATTTTCTTCTTTTTTTGTAATTATCATGATTTGCTTCAAAGTATTTTGTTAACACTTTTTGGACAGTGTAATCACCGGCACATTTAGCTGAACATTGGGCAATTGTTTTGATTCCTTTTGAATATTTGAGTTCCTCATTTTCATTCATTGTACTGAAAAAAATGCAAACCTATTTTTTGATTAGAACGCTTCACGCCTTTCATAGGTTTTTTTTTTGGTTACAGCCTTTCATAGTTTTTTATATGGATTTCTTTTGCTTCAGTTCTCTACTTTTGTCCACTTGTTTAGACTAGTTTTTATAAGGGCTTTAGTGTTGAAAAAATGAGGAATGGTTATAGTTTTTACTTTTTTTTTTCAAAAGTTGTAATTTAATTTTATTTTTTAGTTATTGTTTTGAAAATATAGATACCAAACGCATTTTCATAATTTTTATTTTTAAAAACAAGTTTTTCTTTTTCGTGTACCAAACATGTTTTTCAAAATTCAAAAAACAAAAAATGAAAACTTATTTTCAGAAAATGAAAATAAAAAATGAAAACGAAAAATATTTTCATAAACCAAACGGAACCTGAGTATTTCTCCCAGTTTCATACAGAAAAACCTCTGATGCATTGGGATTGAAACCTTGTATTTTTGTTGCGGCAATACTGCTGTAATTTGGGGAGAAGGGCAGGTCAACTCTTCTAGGGGATGGGAATTTCATACAATGGTGTTTATTTTGGTTAGAGAGTTCGATTTTGGGAGGTGTGAGGAGCTGCAAATAGAGAGGAAATTTGTATAGTGTCTGCCATGGACAGAGTTCACGCCACTTTCTTTTTTTTTTTTTTAATGAATTTTTTAATTAATAACAATAGTAAAATAAAAATAAAAGAAAATTGTAACCAAAAATAAAAATAAAAGAAAATTAGGCCATGGGATAATGGGCCTTTTTTAACAAGATTTTAGGCTTAAACAATGCAACCTGGGCCTTTAAATTGGACTTTAGATCCAAGCCTATGTAAAATGATTCGATGAAGCGCAAGTCCATTTTAAAAACTTTCGTCCAATTTTTGTATGGACTCAAAATGAATATTTTGCTTGTGATGGTTCATATTCCAAACAAAATTATGTGTCTGCACGGGTAACTCATAAATTTGTCTCCCCAACAAGTTATTTAACCCCTAAACAATCAATGGTTGCACAAAGCAACAAAACTCTTATTCTCAATCGATGGTTCGATTCATAGCGTATGCATAAAGTAAAGAAATAACTATTCTCAATTGGTGACTCAGTTCATAGGCAATCAATGACTGCACAAAGCAATGAAACCACTGTTCTTAACGATGGTTCGATTGGAATTGATTCCCAATAACAATGCATTTCAACATGGTCAATATATAACCCCTATTGGTGGGGTCATTAATATCATAGTGTGTCAAGAGACTATTTAAACCAAATCATTTTAGATATCCTCAGTATGTAATAACTTCTTTTTCTTATTTGCAACACAATTTTCCAAATTATGTGTAAATTATTTAAATCAAATCATTTTGATTTCCTCAATATGCAATAACATCAATTTCTCATTCGTAGAAAAGCTTTCAAATCACATTCCAATAAACTTCTTCTAGAATTAAGTTTCATGATAGATTAAATTAAAGAGTTTACATAAGCATTGAGTAATTAACCAATTTTCATCACTGAAACAAATTGTATACTGTCATACTTAATTTGATTTAACAAAATAAGGGACAAAATATTATATACATACATACACATATATATTGCAATATAATAAGAATTAACTTATGGCTAGTTCTTTAAGGAGCGTCATCATTGAAGAGACTTTAAGTCACATATCTGAACTAGCTAAATCGAAACCAAAGATAAAGCTTTTAAAACCTCTTGAAGCCTATTATTTAAAATATTCAGTATTAGAAAGATGAACTATCAAGTTGATGTAAGTTACACTATCTAACAAAAGTTGAAAGCTTATCGTGTTTTTTTTTTTGCAACTTAGATCTCCCTTTTACTTTCAAATAATCTTATTTATCTCAAATTTCTCTAAACTACACAATAATTATACTAAAATTGAAAGGGAAAATTTTACTCACCTTTGAAAAAACTCTCTACATCATAGAGAAAGCACCTACATGTTCTTTCCCTTTTCCTTTATTTATTTTTTATTTTTATTTATTGCTTTGGCTGAACAATAGCCAACTTCAACCCCATTTTCTTTCCCTTCGCGTCGCAAGTCATGCCACTCATTGCTTCACCACTCTTCTATTTTATTTTTTTCTTCAATTCTCCTTTTTGCCTTTTCTTTCAGCTTCCAGAGGAAGTACTTCATGCCATCCTCTTGATTCTTTTCTTTTTTTTAACCCTACTGCACTAAGGCCAGCTCCTCTATAATAATGGGTAGTGGGCTTTTTGCATTTCGGCCTGATTATTACATATGTATAAAATCATAATACATGCAACGGAATAACAATCAGAATTAAAAATTATACAACCAAGAAATCAATCCCAATGGATTTATTTGATCAAGAACACTAAATTCATGTAAATAATTATCAAGAATAATAAAAGAGTTTCAAAAAACATACCTAAGCTTTAAATATTATAATCTAAGGCTTACTTCTTGTTCATGATGGTTGATCTTCTTGTCTTGAATTATAAGGCAAGTTGTCCATGTGTCCAACCTCTAATTAGCAATCCACACAAATAGCAACAGAGCCTTTGGAAAGGTTGTTTTGTATCATGACTGTCATCATGCTAGTGGCCCAAGTTTTATAAACTCATCTCCATTCATTTCTCCATCTCTTGAGGATCAAGAACCATGGAAAAAATCAATTTTCTTTTTTATTAAGAAAGAGTAAGAACAACAAAGTGACAAGGGAAAGGGCGGAAATGGGCACAAGCTACCCTAGCTTTGCCGCATGCCCTATTTTCCCCTTAAGGTTACTGCCCAATGCTTGTTGTTATATAAATATATATATATATATATTTTTTTTTTGTATTCAAATTTCTTTGTTTTATAACATTTTGTTGAAGAACATTCTAGATTATAGTTTATATCAAATTGTTTGTAAAATGTTCCTTATTCTTTTAAATTTTTTTAAAATTTTTAGGTTCAAGATTTCTTTATATATATATATAAGGGGCCTGCCTTGCCAAGGTTATTGTGGGCTAGAGTTTAGGGGCTAGGGTTTTTCCTAACCCTTTTAGCCTTTGGAGTTATTAAAAATATACAATTTAATCTCTATCTACAAACCCTTTAATGATAAAGGAGCCCACAACTTAATTCTCCCTTTAACTAAAATTGGGCCTTGTGATTTAATCAAACCCTTTAATTAAATCCATCGGCATATTGATTTAATTAAGCTCCTTAATTAAATCCAATAATTAACAAGTCCATGGAAAGTTCCAAATTCCCCTAAAAATTTTTCAATCCAATTTAATTCATTCACTACTCTTTTGTGTGTGATCCATTAGGCTCCTAATAAGTTGGAAAAGAATTAAATCTTTATTTAATTTATAGATCAATAGTGACATCTAGTAATACATCATGACCCCCAAATGCAAGAAAGGTTAAGAGTAATTCTCAACATGAAGCCTTTCAGTAATTAGCCTCTCAGTATAATTTATCCTTCCATCAATTATATTTTAAGGAATAAATAAGCACAGTGCAATGTCTACTTATTTAATTTTTCATATTAGTTCTTGCAACTTCAAGAAATGACTTTAATGAATCTAAGTGGAATTTACTATTCAACTTAATTCATTGTACCATGACCATGGATTTAATCAATTCAATTCCAAGTCAAAAATAACTTAGATATATTCCTTAAGTTCATTTAGGGTGATATATCCTCTTTGGACCATTTATCCACCTCCATATGATCCAGATCACACCTAAAAACATCCGTCTTAGACATTTGGTTTTTTTAAACTTGTAAGGATGAAATCAAAGTGTAACGCTTCACACATAAGATGACCTGATGTTACAAGTCAAAAGATTACTTACACAACCATCATATGAGAATGTTTCCATAAACACTTGAAGGAATATTACCAAATAGAATTCTCATATCGAATCATGTTCAGCAAATTTGTTTCTTAACAAGCATCCACATGTTATTTTTAGGTATCTTTCATACTTCAATTAATGAGTTCAATGGCTTACTTAAAAGTAAGAGGAAACAGAATGGTGGAGAAAGGAGAATAGATTTGAGTGCTAAGAGAAGAACGATAGACAGGAGATTACGATGGAAGAAGTAGATGGAGAGCGCGTGAAAAATCGTACTGGAGAGAAAAATGGAGCAAATGTGAGAAAATTAGGAAAGTCATATGTTTTTTTTAAAGGGTAAGACTTTAATAATAAAGGTAAGACTTGTTTGAAAGTGAAAAGTAAGACTTGTTTGAAAGTGAAATGTGTCCTTAAATGTTACAATATTACCGGCCTATAATTTTTTGCGGTAAAATTTTAATTGAATCAAACAAATAAAGGCACTTTTTATATCCCTCACTAGAAGCTTACCAGCAAAAGCACATAGTTTTTAGTGAGAATGAGCATTTATTAATTTCTTTAAATTATTTAAAAACCTGTAATGAATTATGGATAATTTTCTAGTATTATATAGAAAAGTAAATAAAAATACCAACTGTCTTTCAAGTAGAAAGCATTTCAAAACAAAAATTGATGATGTGGCAAAATAATCTTTCCATTTAACCAACAGATTCGCAATTAATATTTGATATACAGATTAACAATCAAAACACTTGAATTGCGCCTTGAGCAATTGATTTGATTTAATGATAAGTGAGTACATACGTTAACTAAAAAATTAATTCGTTAGATTCGAACCATGTTAATCATGTTAATATTATTTTCTATAAGTCAAAAGTTTATTCATGTTACTTTTCATAAGCAAGAGTTGTCGGGGTTTTGTAAAGATTTGCTTTTAACTTTTGGTATATGTTCAAAATGCAAAAAAAACGTTAATGTTGTTCTAATGTTGGAACATATATATCTTTGTTTCCTTGAAGATGCTTTGCTTTGAAAAATTGAATGAAAGCTATAATTAATGTTTGAATCAACGACCCATGAATTTTTTTTTTGGTCAGAACGACCCATGATTGATGACGGATCATCTAGTGTCTAATTAGAATTTGAAAAATCGAACATTAGCTTTATCATATGAAACAAGAAAAAGCAGGTAACATAATTTGTAGAAACAAAGATTAATTTAAAGGTAATTGCTCGAAAGTAATTGATGAAAAATAATAAAACTTTAAAATAATTATATATATATGGTATTTGATTTGAACATTATTTATTACCTTCTATTTTTTTAGTAAATTATTTATTACCTTCTTATAAATAATATAAAAAAATGAAAATATGCTTTTTTTTTTACATAAAAAAATCAACATATAATCAAACATTCATGTCTTCTGCTTTAATTAAAAAAAAATTGAAAAAAATTACTATTTTTTGTTCAACTGTTTTAATGTGACATGAGACCATACACATAAAACAAACACTTTTGAGGTAGTAACCTATATTAGTAATAAAACCCCTAATCGTAAAAAAAAAAACCCTAATTGAATTTGCGTTATAAATCAAGTGATTCTAACTCGCTCAATTGGGAAATTGACAAGAAAAACAAATAAAATTATAACATCAATTAATAAGCTGGAAATTAGGTGGTCAGAAATTATAAGCAAAGGTATAGAATAATTCCTGTCCCACTCCCCTACCAACCCCCAAAGTCAGATTCTTCTTTATAAGATACCATGCCATGCGTACATTGATTGGCAGGTTGAATACATTGGAGCCCTTTGCAACTTTTATAAAATGTGAAACAAAACAAAACTTTAAGGCTACTCCCCACTAATTGCTAAAATAAGATATTTTCCCTTCTCTTTTTCATTTTCCAACTGAATTTTGGTCTGAAAATTTATAAATTAGGATTACCAAATATGAACCAATTATTCTTGGTGTGCGTCTCCTTTCGTGCTTTGCATTGACACGTTTGTAAGGTTTAAGATTTTAGACATCACTAAAATAATACTTTATTATTTTATATTTGAAAAGCATGTAATTAGAATTATAAATTTATTCTCGTTGAATCAATTATTATTAACTCAATTAATTCACATTAATTGTTATGATCAAAATGAATAATTGACTTTTAAAATAATACATAGTAAAAATTAAATATTATCTTAAAAATTATAAAAAGAAAGACAAACAAACAGTCTAGATAAAAAAAAAAAACAATTCTGTTTTCAATCTAAATGGTTTCAAACAAACTTTTAAAGACACTTTCCAATTAAAATCAAAATTTTCCAAAAAAATTGTAAATAAAAAAATCAAAGAAGAAAAGACAAAAAAATTGATAAAAAAAAATTTATCCAAACACAAAATTAAAATAGAAATTCTTTGATTAAATTTAGGATTAAAATGATTTATTTTGTATTTGACAGTGAGTAATACTTATTATATGTCTTTTAAAAATGATTATGTATTAATTTTTCGTTGTTTCTTAAAATTCTAATGTTTATGATGATCCTAATATAATTTAAACTCGGGTGCTTTTATCTAACAAGTGAATATGTAAGAGAAAGAGTGAGAGAGCGGATTAGAAGGAGAGGGAAAGTTAATCATCATCAAGGCACAAGGTTTTTGATCCAGGTTTTCCATGTTTAGCTTCATATCATTGAGCAAGGAGAAATGAAATACATATATAAATTAGAAAAGAGATGGATAAGGCCGCAAATTTTATAAATCAAGAAGAGTCTTTAAATAATTATTTCTAACACTTTTCATATGCATCGGGATAACCTCTTGATTTTTTCTCAAGAGATTACAAAGAATTTTGCCTCAAAGAATTTAAACTCAAGTGCTTTTGTCTAGGGAGTGAGTTTGTAAAAGAAAGAGAGAGTTGGGTAGAGGGAGAGGAGAAATTAATCCTCACAAAAACACAAGGTTTTTTTATCCAGATTTTCCATGTTTAGCTTCATATCATTGAACAAGGAGAAATCAAGTACATATATAAATTAGAAAAGACAGGAATAAAGCTACAAAAATTTTGTAAAACAAGAAGAATAGTCTTTAAATAATCATTATAACCATTCTACACTTTGTCATATGCATTGGGATAACCTCTTGATTTTTTCTCAAGAGATTACAGAGAATTTTCCCTCAATGTACAATTAATGTATTTTTTGGCTCTAATTCTATCAATAAATATCACTAATGAATCCCCTTTCCTTCAAAAATTATGGCTAAGGGGTTCTTCAATTCATCTACTCTAATTAAGAATTATGTTCTTGGAGATTGAACCATGTTTACCATGTTGATTGCAGCATCTTTCCATGGAAAATTAACGTCGTAATTCTGGGCACTCAAGATCAACTCCCTTGCCCTATTCAACAAATCAACGCCCTCCTTCTGAATCTGCACTCTTTTGGGCCATTTCAGTAAGCTGATATATGTTTCCAGATCATGCACACATGAAGGATTTTGGACATTGAAGAAGTCTAGGGCTAATTCAACACCAACATGAGCATAACAAGAACAGCTCCATGGGAACTCATATCTTCCCCCCAAAACCCTAAAATTCTCATTGAATAACACCCCTGGAAGCTTTGTAATGGGGTCATTCACATTCACTATTCTTAACACTTTAACTCCCAATTCCTCACACCTTTGCTTGAAGCTTGTGTTCCCAACTCTAGGCCCCCCAAAGGAGAAGACTGTGACTGGTATTTGATCATGGCTGGAATCTGTTTTGTTCAAACCAAGCTCTGATATATCATAAGCAAGAAGATGAGCCAAAGCACTCCCCATACTGTGACCAGCCATAGTTATGCTTAGCTCCTCACCTTTGAACTTGTTTAATAGCCTGGAAACCTCGGATAAAAGCTGCTCCCGACAGCTTTCAAGCCCGAACTTGCTGTCAGTTTCATCCGAGGTATACAAGCTCAAAAACCCAGACTCCACTTTCACTTCTGGCCTCGGATTGTGCGAGTCCAGGCGCGCAGGTGTGAGTGAGCTCATTAAATTGGCAATCCATTCATAGTTCGTAACTGTTCCTCGAAAAGTTATCAGAACATCTCTTCTCCCAAGCTTCTTTACAGCATCATCCGATGAGAGGGCTACATATCCAATCCAACGGGCGCAAGAAGCTCCATTTTGAGTTGGGATCTTGACATCAGGGGTAGCGTAGATGTATTTTGTTACTTGATAGCCTGAATTCTCCATCCCAACTTCCTTTAGCATGCTGTTTTTCCCGTACTTGCAATTCAAGTACCTTTTGGAGTTGGGGTCAAGGTCAAAGGCCTTGTAGCAAGAGGCGACCAACTCTCCATACCGAATGATCTCTTCTCGGAGAAGAGGGTGCAATGGTTCAACTAGATTTTCCCAGTTGTTTGAACCTTGAACCTCTCTCCAGAAATGAGCCAAGATAGAACTAGTTTTGGCGATACGCACCATAGCTGCTGGTGTTGTTACTGTCGGGTTATTACAAATTACTGAATGTCTTGACGAAGAAATCCTAGTTTTCTTGGGTAAGCAAACTTGCCCAAACGAATGTGACTGAGGTTGATTGTCCCTTGCTGGAAATGCAACATGATTCAGGTTCATGCTTGGCATCAAAACTTTCGACGCCATTTTCAGATGGGAGTGAGAGACAGAGAGAAAGAAGGGGAGATCAGAGACTCTCTAAATTTGTGTGAAAATACGAAGGAAGTGGATTTATATACGAAGGAAGGAGAGAGGAAGATGAGCTAAAGACGTTGGCCGAGTATTGACCGAGAAAATTATTCAGGTTTTATTTTATATTTAGAGTGGTCGGCTGAGTTTTGAAGGTCTAAGAGCTAATTTGAATGAATGATAACATTGATTTTAATGAGATGGAAAATAAAAAAAAGATTATTAAAAATACATCATTTTTAATAAAATAATAAAAAATTTAAAACCAATGAGTGCAAGAAAAATAATTTTACTCTTTCACAATTTTTTATATTTTCTTAAAAAAATCATACCGTAACTCAACGGTGCCAATAAATTAGTTCTAGCAATTCACTATCTTTTATTTATATAATATATAATTTTAATTTTTATAAATATAATTCTTTATTGCCAAAAACGTTCACAAAAAAATACTACGTTATTTTTTGTATCATGGAGTTCGGAATTAATTCTTAATTATTTCTTTTCCTTCTTTAACATTATTTTTGTGGATTCATGGAAAAAGAATTTTGAAAGCATTATTTTGTGGATAAATGCATGTTAATTTGAGTTTCCCATTAATTTAGAACCTTTGTCAAAGTTGCGACTGGAATGGGGAGAATTTAGTAAATAAGGAGAATTTTATACAGACAAGTTTTTAGGCAACATATATAAAGTTGTTTTGTTGGTAAGAAGTTATGGTAAGAAATTAATTGTTAAAAGAAAGAATTGCAAAGTTCAAATAGGAATATGGGTGACAGACTATATATTTGACACATCTTTGGACTTCTCTAATGTATAATAACTATAAGTAGGCAAGTCAAATTCATACTTATGGTCAATTTCGAGGAGTGATTTTTAAAACAGAAATCATTTTCATCATAATATTTAAAATTTTAAAATCTAACTTTTTCGTTTAGCAAAAAGTTTTGAGAATTTTCAAAATTTAAGACAAATTTCAATAAAAATTTTGAGATAGTCAATTTTTTTTTTTAAATTCACCTCAACAGGTTATTTTTCAAAAGAACTCTAAAAGTACCTTACTTTATTACACATAACCCACTATTAAATACAAAACTAAAAAATATCATTTTATTTAAATATAATATATATTTTATTTCTTATATTATTAATAATAGGATTATTATCTAATACACTAGAAAAAATAAAATCTAATACATTATAAGTTTTTATACTATAAAAACGGAGTTATAATGATGACACCTATTCTTTATGAAATATTAAAAAAATAAAAAATAGATAAAATGGGATATGTTTCATCATCTTAGCCTTGCTTGTAGAGTTTAAAAAATTCAACTGACAATGTATTAAATAATAATTTTTAATAATATCTATATACTTTTACAAATCTAATGATATTCATATTACATATTTTATTTTATATTTTTCTTTTTCTTATATCTAATATCATTATTTTATTTTATAATTATTTTTTATTTCATCAAATTCTAATACTTAAAATTTCTTTTTAAAAAATATTTATCCAAACAATACAATTACAAATATTAGTATTTTGAATTGATGAATTTTGAAACGTTTTTTAAAAATTTAAAATTCTTCATCCAAACATATTGGTAGAGATAGAAGGTTTTATGATTGGGATTGAGTCAGGTTGATTCAATTTGAATAAGGAATTACCCTAAGTACAATCTAATCTATTAAAGTCATGTTTAGTGCATGAGATGAATGAGAGGATAAAATAGTATAAGATTATAGATATGATTGGATTAGATGATATTATCATATCTTATGTTTGAAATGTATAAGGATCAATAGTAAGATAAGATGATATTTATATATTTTTCATTATATTAGTTATGCGTATAATTTAGAGTATGATAAAATATTTTTTTAGGTCAAAAGTACTCTTTTTAAAAATAAATATAATTTAAATTTAGAAAGCAACTAAATGTACCCTTATGTTTTCTCTTCAAACCTCAAAAAACATGAAAGGAAAACAAAGGGGTGCATTTAGTTGTGGGGTTTGAAGAAAAAAGGAAAAAGAACTGCATTTAGTTGCTTTCTTAAAGTTATAAAATTTTACTAAATATAATTTAAATATTTTTTAACAAAAAATGTTTTTATTATTATTATTATTATTATATTTAAAAGTTAATTTTATTTAAAAATTTTAATTTTTAAGTAAAATTTTTATTTTTTATAGAAATAAAATGTTTGCAAAAAAATTGATTTTTTAAAAAAATATTTTTCATTCAAATATTTCTCTGTATTTTTTACTATTTTTTAATTTTCTTTTTTATTTCTTTTTATAATTAAAATTTAAAATAATTTTAATGATTTTAAGTTAAATATATTTATTTTAGAAACATGGATTTTTCGAATAAGATTATTGTTTTAAAAAAATACCTTGATTTTTCAATAAAAATATTATCATTTTTTATTTTTTTTCCTTTTCTTTTGTTTTATTGCCTACAAGAGAAAAAAAGAAAGTAAGAAAATGTGAAAATAAGAAAAATATATTAGCTAAATTTAAAAGTTCATATTTTATAAATTAAACAATATAATTCATAATATTTTTATATTTAAGAGTTAAATTTAAAAAATTGTTTTAAGCATCGATTATTACAATTGAAAAACACTTTTTAAAAAAATTATTATTTATCTAAACTATATTTTCCTTTATTATAAAAAAGAAAGAGAAAGAGAAAGAGAAAAAGAAAAAGAAAGAGAAAGAAAGAAATAAAGTAAAATAGGTAAAAAAAGAAAGAAAAAATAGTGAAAATAAGAAAAAGAAAAAATAATTTAAAATAACCAAATAATCAATGATCATTTTCATCTTATTAAAAGTTTAAATTAATTTTTAAATGTAAATTTTAGGAATAAAATATAAATATGTAGCACCTAATCACATGAGATTATAAATAATCGTTAATTGTGTTTTGGTTAGGATTGAGTCATCCTATACATGACTAATCATTTTCACAATGTCATCTTTTTATTTATGTGTGCATCAAAAATATAATAAAGAATGTTAATCATCTTATTCTATATTTAATCTTGTGTACCAAATATAACCTAACTCTTATTTAGAGTTCAATTCAAGTCCACCCTATGCACATTTACTTCGAGAAGCCTTATATAGAAAAGAAGGCCAAAAAAGGAGGAAATAAGATGGTAATTTTATTATTGGTAACAATTATTTTATAATAATTAATTAGCTAAAATTTTACTTAACTAAAATATTAAAATATGATGAATTGAACATTTAAAAAAAATATTATCACCTTGAGCCAATTTGGATTGCATCCCACCTGAGCAATGAAACTCCCGTAAAGGACAAAAAAGATAACACCACGTGCATTTGGAATGCAGTGTGGAAAAGTTCAGCCCCCCATCAGTGGGAGATAAGTACGAGGTACAATCCGTTGACTAGACCCTTGGTCCACTTTTTTTTTTTTTTTCAAATGATTGTTACCCTTTTTATTTTGTTAAATTTTATTTATTTATTTGTAATAAATGTTAAACATGTATTTTAATTTTTTAAAGTAGTAAAATACTTTTAAAAATATTTTTTAAATATTTAATAATAAAATATTAACTGCAATAAAATAGTTTTATTAATTTTAAATTTAGTATTATTTTGATTTAGAATATTTTATTATTTTATTAATTTTATAAATATAAAATATTTATTATAAATTTCATTATGTATAAATTTCAATATAATGTCTTTAATTATTATTTTCTTTTTTCACTATACTTATCTCATTGCCATGGTTGCATTGCATCCAAATACACATAATTATTTCATTACTATATGTCATCGTTACAGTAATTAATTTCACTTATATTGTTGTCTTCAATTACATTCAAGAACTATTCTCACCATCCATTCAAATGGATCATTGGCATTTTTCCAAAACAAGATGTAAGCCACTCTTTTTATTTTTGTATTTTTTACTTTCAACTCTTAATTAAAATTCCTCGGCAAATTTCAACTAATGAAGTTAGGTTTAACTTTAAATAAATTATTAATATTATACTTTGGGCATGTGCGGAAATAGGGCCATAGCGCCTATACTGATATCCTACTTTACCCTTCTAGGGGCAAATAGGATAGTAAGGCCTATTTGAACACATAATCTTTTTCCATTTAGGGTAGTTAACTTTATGCTAATTTTAATTAGGAACTCACATTGTTTGTCTTGCGTTCCTATTTCTTTTATTTTTCGTTTTGAACCCTTTATTTATTTAAAAGCTACACGGTCGGAAAAGAAGGATAATTAGCGACAGAAATCAAAATTAATAAATGAATGGGAAAGCAAAAGGTTTGGACTTTTGCTGACAATTTTGCTCACGGATGACATAAAATATTTTTCCTAAAATTCCACAGATGACCCACAGCTGGGTTACTTGATTTGACGGAGACAGATTCATGAGTTTGGCAGCATTCAACGCAGTGCGTGCATGGCTTTTTGCCTGTTTGGCAATTCTTGAACCTTTTCACTTTAATTATCGCATGCTGCACTAGTGAGTGCTTCACTATCAGCCTCCTATCGCTAGCTTCCTCTTGAACGGTCGCCGGTTTTTGACTATCTTTGCAGGCCTTGCTTGCCAAGCCAACAACCCTTATGAAATAACCTATGACTCCGTCTTTCTGATATGAAAAATTAAATGGTAATTAAGTGTTGGACAATTAATCTAGCATACTCTTAAACAATTCAAACAAAATAAATGGAATATGGCATCTCAGCCTTTAATTAGCTTAATAATTAATGTATGATCTCTAGTAAACAAGATTCGACTCACAAATGTTAGTTCAATCGATAAGGAAATTAGTTTTCTTTTCATGTCGATCAAGATTTGATTCTTGCAAGATGTACTACGAGAATAAATTTTGTATGAATTATGCTAGTACGAGATAGTGCCCTCAAGATCGCTCAAATATAACAAATCAAATATTTTACACCTCTTCCGAATTAATAATCAAGTTACTAAAAAATCAGCAAATGCAAATGTCTCGTCATCATCATCCTTTCCCTGCAAAACTAGTTTACTAACGTGTGCAACGTCACCTTTTAATCTTATATGCCTATCGATCTTTATTTTCGTGTTCGATGTGGGATTAAAGCACCTAGCTTACAATGCGTATCATGACATTAATCTCCCCCACTCAATCTCATGACATAATTGTCATGACTAATCCCTTTGGAACCCACCTTGCTCTACCCCTCTTGGGGGTTTGGCGTAGAACTGGTTCATCTTGCACTACCCCACTAACGCATTCGATTTGGATTCGAATAATTAAAGGTTGACTTTGATACCATTTGTCACCTGACTATTACCTTCCCTCAAAATCGTCAATATTAAAAACACAAATATACTATGCAAATTCTAAGGTTGTAATTAGAAGCAAGTTGTTTTTGGTTTGAATTTTTTTCAATTCTAAGCTCAAATTATGTTATAATTAGCTTCTACTCGTGCGATGCACAAATTAACTATTTAAGTTTGTAAGTATATAAAATAATATTCTTTAATTTATTTATTTGAATTATATATAAAATACATGTATAATATAATCAAGATATCCAATAATAAAAGAATTAAATATTTAATTAAAAAATTAAAATATTTAAAACATAAGATAAACAAATATTAGAAAGAATAAAAAAAATAAAAACATATTATAAAGAATACTATTGACCATAAAAAATGTTAAAATAGAAATTAAAAGTATATTTTAACAATTTTTAAGCGTTACAGTAACATTTTGATGTATATTTTTATTGTTAACGTAAAGAACACTAATTCGTGCAATGCATGAATTAATTTTATCTATTTAAATATGTATGTCACATATATATTTATAAATTTAGATATATTATACAGGAATTTTATTTATTTAGAAAAATAACAATTTCAAATATTTAAATAATATACATGATATTCATAGCATATTTTTATACTTTTCAGTTTTGTTAATAAAATATTTTTTATTTTATAATATAAATAGATATCAATAAATATTTTATTTAGTTTTTCAAATAGATAATATTAAATTTATATGTTTTAAATATTTTTATTAGATAGTTCGTATTTAAAGTTATTTTAAGATATATTTTTTAAAGATGGAGAGATTTTAGGAATTAAAAAAATTTTAGGAACATAAAAAAGTAAGGAAGTTAGTACTATTATTCCTTTTAACTTAAGTGGATATGAAATTAATAGATACTTATATGTTATTCAGAGGGAATGTCCCTGTAACATCTATGTAGACATCTTATTAAGTTTGCTATGTGCCTTGTAATTTTATATATATATATATATATATATATATATAGGGTTTGTATATGATGCACAGACAGTGTATAGTTTCTATATACTATCAATGCATCAAAAGTTGACACCTTATCAATTAGCAAATTAAAAAATATGGCAAGCCCCTAAAAGTAAATATAAATAATTTTTTTTAATTTGCTCATAACGGTCTATTAATGAGATGTCAACCTCTGATGCATTGACAATGTATAAAAATTATACATTGTCAGTGCATCATATATAAATCTATATATATTAGATTAATAATAAAAAGAGTTTTTTTTTTATACACTAATAGTAAAATTTTTTAACTTTACAAATGAGACTAAAAAACTATCACATATCTCATTTTTTTTCTTAATTATTATTTTTTTTTTATTTTTAATATATCCTAAAAGATATATATATATCATCTCACTCATCTCTCTTATATCACCTCACTCATCTCTCTTGTAGAGTATAAAAACTCCACTAGTTAATAAAATAAATTTTCTAATAGAATTAATTTTTTTATGTACTGTGAATGCAATATTTTAATTCAACGAACGAAATTAAAACAAAATGCCATATATATGTCCAGCATATCAATCCTATTTATTCAAAATTTTCTTTATTAATTTACGTTCACACTATATCTTTTTCTATAATATTTTTCATAATTTTAATAAAAACTAATAGCTTTCTACGAGTGGACTGCAAGAAAGGAAGAAAGAATGTAACTAAAAAAGAAAGAAAAAAAGAAACAAAAATAAAACAACTAACATAACTTGTCAATACTAGTCCAAGTCCAAATGTTGATTATACAGATTTTTCAAAACCTTTTTTCCACATTAATTGTATATATTTGTCATTATTTTTTCCACTTATTGATCTCTATTTCCTAGACATATTATCAAAAACTTGTCAAAATTGGTAACATGTAATTTATAATTCATTTTACTTCTTAATTTTACTCATTTTCTTTCTTATATAATTAATCACTATTTTGCCAGTCAATGGGGAGAAACCAAAAAGAAAAGTCTATGAAAAGATCAATTTTGTCTACTGTTCCTGTAACATTTTCCCTTCAGTTGACCATATTTATTATATATTCAATGTTTTAATTTGAATAAGAAAATGACTGTGGAATTCGTTTTTCATTGGTAATAGCACTAGTAGTAGAGTTCGACGGCTAAAGAATATATTTTTTCATTTCCTTTTCTTCTGGTTGTTTTAGAATTCCGACAGGCAGTGAGCCAAGATATTTGCATGGCCGCACGGAACCATTGCCATGGCCCTTTTTTTAATTTTTTTTTTACAAAATAAATATTTAATAATTGGAAATGAGGTAAAATTGTTTAAATTCAAAAGTTTTATAATATATTACAACTCATTATTAATCATTGCCACGGCTTTTCTTCAACCTTATTATATATATATATATATATATATAACATTTTAAATTTAATGCAACTTTTATTAAATACTTCATTTCTAAATTCAACTTTAACTTTTTTAAAATAAATCTGATGATCTTAGATACAATACGATAATACGATCAACATAAAGGTGATATGTAAAAGTTGATAAAAATTATATATAAATATAAAAAAATCTAAAAAATGGATTTTATATTTAACATGTTGACACGAAATTTTTGTGTTTTACACAACACAAATATGACTTTTCATGACTTAAACATGAATTTTACACACGAATAGCTAGATTTACTTTCAAATTAAAATATAATATAGCAAAGTCCATTTAAGAGAGCTAAACTTTAATCGACGGGAATAATTCCCTTAAACCTTACACTAAAATTAAAGGTCCCAATCAAGAACCGACAGTAAAACAAGATAACATTCATGATTTAGCAACATTAAGGCAGAAAAGTAAAGGTGTTTTCATGGAGCTTCATGAAAAATCAGACAGTGCTGTTAATAATATATAAAATGGCTGCCTTAATATGTTCAAGATTGTCAAACCCTAATCGTTAAAGATAATTTTCATTGGCTGCAACTAAAGAAACAAATGTTTACTTGACAAGCATGCAAACAATAAAATACTTGTCTAGTCTAATACGTTTCTATAGTCTTTTTCTATCTTGGATTGAATTGAATTTTCTGCTATTAATTTCCACCAATCAACAAAACTGGTCTTCTTCTCCGTTGTATTTGGCCTTCTGCTTCATGCAAGTCACCTTTTATTATTCATAAAAACTCATAACTTTGTTACTAAAGTATGCTTAGGCTTTTTCTTGGAAAGTTACACCCTCGCATGCATTACAATTAAAGCTCTAATGGAGGTGGCAAAGCCATTGAGTCCCATTTTCTTACTTTACTGTGGATTGTGGATTGATCTTTCAATTTTCTTTTTTCGTTTTTTCTTTGAAAGTTAGGGAGATTTTCACAATGCCGCCATGAAATTGTCAGTTTTAGAGTTAGCATATTTTGAACAGAAAAATTAACTATGACCCATACAATGGATCCATACAAGGGCCTTCTGTGGAAATTTAGTTTAAAAATATTGAAACTATATTAATTCTTCTTTGAAACAACTCTACTTTAGTGACGTCTGATATGATCTACTTTTCTAGGGGATGTTTCCAAAAAAATCAAACAATTATCCAAGGAATATACAAGTTAATAGATTTCCAATTTTATGATCAAATTGTTTTTTTCGTTAACTTAGTTTTGTTTTTAACAGTTAGTAAAAATTATCTCATATAGTGTTGAAAACTTCAAAATGGGATTAGAGAGTTTTTTATTTAAATTTAAAATATATTAATATTGAAGAAAGACATATTGCAATTAAATGACCAAATCAAAATTTCGATGAACTTTCATTTTTATAAGAGAATAGGTAAAATGTTTGGCTTCTCTAAATATATGAAAAAAAAATCTTTTCCAAACCCAATTATAAATCATTCATTTTATTAACAAACTTTCACTGCTGTTAAGAATTTTATTTGTGTTCTATTAGAGAGTTGTTATATATTGTATTAAGGATATTTAAAATAGTTAGTAATTTAATATGATAATTATCAGAGGAACATTTGATAACATTTTAATAATGATCTCCTTTTCAGAATTTAAAAACCCCTCTAATAATCATTATAACTCCTTTTCTATGTCATTAACTAACTAAACGATGGTTATAATTGTTTTTATTTTTCAAGTTTAAGCAAAAAAGGTGAATGAAGATATCTCATTTTGTTCAAAATTTGTTCAAGAGAATTGAGTTGTTAGGACGGGTTTGAGTTACAAATTTTGATCGCAATTGATATAGATGATCAATTCGAAAAATATGAAATTGCTTAAATACTCTTTAGGTGAGAGAATATCTCTAGGAATTGTAGTAGTACAATGGAGGAAATCAAAGGAATATTTTTAATATTTAATTACATGAAATTAATAAAAACTATAGGCAAATTTGAAAAACTTAAAATTAATTGGTACTTTCTAAAATTAGCATTGTGAGTGATCTTTATTCATAATTTGAATAATTGATCAATCATATCTAGATAGGATGTTTAGTGACAACATTTAGATTTTATGTCTATCGATTAAGCCATGAGATCTAGACTTTATGACAATGACTATATCCAACGCAATCATGTAATTGATTCAAAGTTCGAAATATCAAAATTCATTAACTTGTCTATGTTTTTACTTTTTTTTATAGAGAGAAAGGAAGTTTAATCCTGAAGTTTATTCTAATAAATTCGTGTAGTTCTTTTAAGGTTTACAACTCCTTTTCTAAAAAGGTTTTGCATATAATTTGACTTGAAATTAAGAGGCAAATCAATTGGCTTCCTTCAAATTCCAATTCAATCCAACTTTAATTTGCACATTCAGTTATAGGGATGGCAATGGGTACCCTATAAACGGGTACCAGACACTACCCGTCCCGTTTAAGTAGGATTATGGTAGTATATAATTGGGTTAGGGTAAAAAAATTACTACTCGTCATGGGTTCGGGTAGTTATTTTAGGGTATTCGCTACCCGAACTTGATTATAAATAATAATTAATTAATACAATATTTATATTTTCTATATATAAATGATTTATTATTAATGTTGTATTTAATTAAATTAAGTCATTAAATATTATAATTATGATTTTTAACTTTAATTTATTTTTATGAGTTAAATTAAATTTATTAATTTAATTTTTTTAATTAAGTTATTTCAAAATTGATTTTAAATTTAAATTTGAAAGTCAAATTTTGACTTAATAAACAGATAGTTAACGGATTCTAGTAGTTAAACAGGTATTTTCTATTTTATAGGGTTAGGGTTCAGGTAACATAAATCAAAATAATCGGATAGTTAATCGGGCTCGAGTATTCTACATATTAATCGGATTCGGATTCGGATATCCCAAATTTAGTCGGTACCCGACTCGTTTACATTCCTATTAAGTTGGAACCCACACAAGCATTTATGTCTAACTAATTAGCCATTTTGATTCCACAACCTTTATTTGATAGAAAAGTGGTTGGGTGTAAAGTGTTTGGAAATTAATATTGAGAGCTTTTGTGGAGCATGAAATTGACAAAACAATATTGCTGATTACAAAACTTAGTAATGTCATGTCCGCGCTTGTGGAAATGTTTGAAAAAATTAGAACAACTGCCCAATACCCCAACACCACAACGCCATGGGAATGCTGACAATCACTGAAGCTTATAAAGTCCCTAATTACTTTGTTTGGTCGGTTAGTTTTCAGAAAATGGGCAAATGAGCCCCTCAAATTAATATATTCATTGTCCCTTCCACATTAAAAGACTTTATTTTCCTTACAAAAAGTTTAGGAACATGTAAGTCTATCTCATTTCTAAAATTAAGACATATTATTAATCAAATTATTGAGATTTACGGATGTAGACACTTAATTTTGTCTGGAATAATAAACCTATTTAATCATATATTTGAATTTGTTAAAAATATTAGAAATAAAAATAATAATAATAATAATAACATAAAAAGAAAATAAATAAATAAATGAATAAATTCATAAAAATAGGTGTTCGCCAGCCTTGAGGTCGCCAGTTCGCCGATTGGTGTCCGCCAGCATGAGGTCGCCAGTTCGCCAATGGTGTTCGCCAGCCATGAGGTCGCCTGGCCCTGCTGTTTCACCAACTTCACTGACACCGACTGTGTAAAGCAATCATAATCTCTTCATCTTAGAGATTTGATCCGCTTTTGTTGATTAAGGAATTCATAAAAAGCTGCTCGAGGAAAAGAAAAAAGAAAGAAAGAACAATGTCAACAACACCGGCGTGAAGGCTGTCAGACAGCCACCCTACCTGAGCTTAGCTCTGCTATCCTCGCCGACCTCTAGACAAACCTCATTTGGAGTGAAAGTCTCCTGAAAATTAATTTGCTCGGTTTTTATTGACTAAAAGTTGCCCGGAAAACATGAAGAAGAAAGGAAAATCATTACGAGATCCTCTGCAAACTCTACATCCACATGGAAAACCAAGATTGTCAAGCAAGCATTTAAGAGTGCTCAGAAAAAACCAGTGGAATAATGGAAACCAGCGGAACAATGGATTATAATCCCTGGTTTCAAAGATTTCGTCTGATTTTCTTTGACTAAGAATGCTTATAAATAGTCTAAAGGAGATCAGAGATGGAAGAGGGGAAGAACACAGAAACACAGAGGAGAAACACAGAAAAACGGAGAGACAGAGAGAAAAGAAAGAAAGATATACAGAGACAAGAAAATATTGAGAGAGACAGAGAAAAAGAGAGAATTCGAGAGCAAAAATCTCAATTTCAGTTCTAGTGTGATTGGGATGGTGACTGGAACAGCATAGAGGAAGTGTGGACAACGGTGAGCAGTGCCTTCGTTTGTTACTGGGAAGAAGAAAGTGTAGTGGCGAGAGGCGAGCTTAACAAAACTTCAACGAGCCAAACATTGTAAGTGTACTCTGCCTTCCTTATTTAAAATCTTCTTTGCCGGGCGAACTCTCAACGATAGTTTGGATGAATGGGCGAGCTCGCTACTTGCCAGTTCACTTGCATGGGTAATTTATAATGGGTGGGCGATCTCTATATACTCTAGCTCACGGGCGACCTATTAGGAAGAGTGTTGGTTCAAGCCGTCCAGGAGGTTAAAACTAAGTCTTTAATAAAAATAATAATAAAAATTTGGAATAAAATTAATAATTTCAATTCTTTACATTCGATCAAAGTGTTGAAGGATGTAAAGAAAATTTTCGCAAAAACTAACCTTTTGATGGCGAGCTGTTAAGTTATAAAAATTTGATTTTTTTAAAAATGATTTGTTCCGGCGGGCGAGTAGGTTAAAAATAAATCTTTAGGAAAAGGGTAAATGCCTGTCGAATTAGTAAAAGGTGATATCTCGGGCTTGATGAACTGTTCGGGCGGGCGAGTAGATCTTTAGGAAAGAGAGAAATGCCTAGCGAATTAGTAAAAGGCGATATCTCGGGCTTAATGAAATGTTCGAGCGGGCGAGTAGATCTTTAGGAAAGAGAGAAATGCCTAGTGAATTAGTAAAAGGCGATATCTCGGGCTTGACGAACTGATCGGGCGGGCGAGTATATAAAAAATAATTCCTTGGGAAAAAGGTAATAAAAATAATAATAACTTCCAAATAGAGGTCTCACGAGTAAGTTAACTTGTGCATGGCGAGCTGTTAAATGGCGAGCTTTAGTATAAAAGTTATTTGTATGAGACGAACTGTTCCAGGTGAGTTAGTAAATTGAAAATAGATCTATGATTGTAAAAACAAAAATAATTTTTTAAATTTGACCAAAGTGTTGGAAAATTTAGGGAAAATAATTTCAATATTAAAGATTTTCGTTATAATTTCAATAAATTTTACAAGAGAATATAAAACCGACGACGGAGCCTCTTTAGGGAAATGAGTGTGTTTCCTTAAATACTCTTGAGGTGAGAAAATTCCCTTAGGCGCTCAATCAAAGTGTTGGAGGGTACCTTATGAAATTTTCAATATTTAAGTGATTAAAAAATACAAAATAAATCAGTTAGAAATTATGAAGATAAATTTTAATAAAATAAAAAAATCAGATGACGGAACTTCTTCATGAGGACGAGCGTGTCCCATGAATACTCTTGAGGTAAAAAATATTTCCTTATGTATTATATCAAAGTGATGGAGAAATATTAAGGAAATCTTCAATATTTAAATAGCAAATAATGCAAAATTAATATATTAAAATTAAATGATAAATTTTACTATTTTTTTAAACATTTAATTAATCCGACGACGGAGCCTCTTCACAAGGACAAGTGTGTCCCGTGAATACTCTTGAGGTGCAAAATTACTTGGGAACTCGATCAAAGTGTTGAAGAATGTCCTAAGAAAAATGTCAATATTTAAATAATTGAATACTAAATAATAAAAAGGAAATTTTAGTTAAGAATAAAAGACCATTTAAATTAAGACTGCTAAAGATAAAACATGATTAATTGGTACCGTCCATTGGACGGGCGTTGTGGGGGTGTTAATACCTTCCTCACACGTAACCGTACTCCCAAACCCAAATTTTGGAACATAGATCAGTGTACTTATTCTTAGTTTTGAATAGGTGGTCAATCACACCTAAGTTAAAATTGATTGGTGGCGACTCCATAATTTTTAATGTCTAGCGATTAGATCCCCGGACGAAAATTGTTACGACAATGGATTTATTAAATTTTTACTTGTAAATTTTACAAAAATTTATAGATCGTTTACTGTACTGTAAGAATTAGAACTTGAGTGCTTTGCACTCAATAAAACTTGTTTTAGTAAGTTATGTTCTCCAAGATATGAAAAAGTATAATGTACAGCTAATTGAATTGGTTTGTTGATTTTTTCAAAGGACACATGCATTTTCTTTAAAAAAATAATTATTGGTTTTAATATTAAAATAGGTGTTGAGAAAGTATATAAGCGAAAGCAGTTCTCAATCAGGTTAATTTTATCTTACTAATAAGAAATTAAGAGAGACATTATGCTCGTGAATTTTGTTCCATTTTACATTGAATTTTTTTTATCATACGCGGAGTAGGTTATTATTTTCTTCTGTTGAAACTAATAATTGTTTTATGTGCTAGCAGTTTCTTGTTGATTATAATTTCTACTTATGTTGAGAGATTGGATATGTCAAATTCATCATGTTCATCGCGAAGCAAATTTTCATAGGAAATTAAAATGAAACTTCTTTCATTTAATTATATTATTGGCGTTGGTTTTCTTAAATTAGTTCATTAATAAATAAATAAATAAGTATATTCTTTTTTTTGGTTCATAGAAGGTATAAGAGGACAGTAAAAAATTGAACTTTGGACTTAAATTTTCTTTAAAAAAATAACAACTATTAAATCAAGTCTTAATTGTTAAATAAGTCTATTCTTTTGTGCAAAAAAATCACCTTAATTATGAGCGTGTACACCAATCTTTTTTGTCTTTAATAAAAAATTGAACTATAAAAATATTTTTTGAAGGATAAATGTGAAACAATGCCAAATTGACCGAAATTACTTATTTCTCCGTAACTTCTGTAATTAAAATGAGATAAGAAGGTTGTTGATGATAAATGAGAACAAGAGGCCTTTGATGTGAAGGGTTGAAGGTGGACGGCAATGTACTTTGCCTGAATTTTTCGTTGTCTCATTAATGGTGAATGAGATAAATATTATAATTCGTGCGTAAAATTTATGTTTGTATTATGTGAAATTATAATTATATTGTGTAAAATATAAAAATTTTATGTTAAAATTTATATTGATACATAAAATATAAAATATTTTTTTTATTTTTTATCATATTTATATATAATTTTTATTAAATTTTTACATATATAATTTTTGTATCATTTTTATATCATCTCATAATAGACCGTGTTGAATTATCATGCAGACACGGCAGAGAGACAAAATTTTTTTAATCTCTTATTTTTATGTCACTTGGTTACACGACAATTAAACATTTGATTTGCTACAGCTTTTCCAAAAATTCAACACTCTTTGTTTCTCTCTGTAGTCGATATTCTAAAGTCAAAAACAATTTAAAATTGTCATCTCATTCACGTACCCTAGACAGATTATTGTGAATGGGGTTCACTTATTTTAGGCAAATGAGGACATATTAATATGAACCGTTTATTGTATAAAAAAATATTTCAACAATTCAAATTTAAAATTTTAATTTTAAAGCATTAAAATACAATGTTAGAAAGATAAAATTGTCATTTATGAGATGAAAATAGAGTCATTTTTAACTTCAATCGTAGAAACCAAAACACTTTCCATTAAAGATGCTAGCGTAAGAGTGTTTTGGTTTATAATTTCAAAAGATTACAATCATGATGAATTAAAAGACTTCAAAGTCACACACACAAAAAAAAATCAAATATGGGAATGTCAAATAATATTTTGGTTTTTTTTTTAGAATTTTACTTACTTTTATACCCAAAACCACTTAAACCTTTTGTTCCAAAAAGAAAAAATAACCAAACAAATAAAAACCGTTCTAATTTAATAATTTATATGGGTTACGCCAGCAGCTGCAGTCCAAGACAGCCTGAATTTTGACAGGCAGCCTTTGTAAGACCATCATGCTTGGATATCTCAAGCAATTGTAAGAATGTAAGCAGGTTGAGTACCTATTAATATTGGGATATTAAATTTGAATTTGCTTAATTATTATAATTCTTGAATTGATTAATTATCTAATTATTTCGATTTGTGTTATTCGAATATTAATTTTATAACATAGAAAGTATTCGTTTAATCAGCCGAATCCATTAAATACTCGTTTATTACATTAAATTTTGACTTCCAAATTTAAATATAAAATTAATTTTAAAAAATTATATTAATTAATTAAATTTAACTCATAAAAATAAATTAAAATTAAAACATAATTATAATGTTTAATGAATTGCTTTAATTAAATATCACATCACTAATAAATAATTTATATATAAAATATAAATATAATATTAAATAATTATTATTTATAATCCGGTTCAGTAAAAGGTACCTTAAGATAACTACCTAAACCTGTGATAGGTACTATTCGAATCCAATTATATAATATCCTAATTTTACTTAATTGGGTTAAGTAGTATTAAGTATCCGTTTATAGAGTATCTATTACCATCCCAATCCTAATTTTACTTAATCGAGTCAAATAGTGTCGAGTATCCATTTAAAGAGTATCCATTGTCATCCCAAACATGGCCAATTTGACTATTGTTGTAGTAATGTAAATAAATGGCCTTGAATGGCTTGTTTAATGCTTGTATTTTTTTCTTTCCCTTTTAAATTTGAAAGTTGATGGAAATTGATCACTGAAATTAAAATATTTTATTACCCTATCATCATATGACACTTGTATTCAGATAGTGAAGTTGCGAAAATATGTTAAATCATTGTATTTTGGTTTTTATGTAATTTTTTAATTTTAATTTTTGCAACGACGTAGGATGAATCGATTTTCACTTTTTAATATTTTTGAAATTTTGAAATATAATTATGGTTGATACTCCATATTTGAATTTAAGGTCATCACACAAGTGGTAGGCTGCCAGCTAAAACAAAGCACATTGGAAACTGAAACAACCCTTCAACTAATGTCCGCATTCTTTTTTTTTTTAATAAAAAGTCGAGGAGATATAAGTTGTTGCAATTAAATTGATAATTTGAAGTACAAAGTAGTGGTAAATAAATGAAAATAAAAATTAAAAAATAAAAATTAATTAAAATTTTAATAAAATTGTTATGAATTAGGCAAAATTTAAAAAAATATTTCATTATGTATAAACGCAAATTATGACACAGCAATTTTTATATTTTCATATTTCACCAATTGCACCAAAAAATTAAAGCAGAGGAAACATTACCATTTGTCAGTTATTATGGAGTAGATAAAACCCGTCGCTTTCTTGCTGAAAGGCTAAATATTTGGGCAGACCTTCGTTCTAGAAATTTAATGCTCCTTACCCAAGAGGCCCCCAAGGCCCAATTACATGAAAAACACATTCCCCAGATTGTGTTTGCTGTTGTTGAAATTGAATACATCCTCGAAACTTAACATTATACTAATATTACCACTTCTGTCAATACCATTTGATTTATTTTATGTTAGTTCAAGAGGCTTAAGGTACTCAGAGACCTGATGGCTGAAACTCTTGGTGGTTGGGCTTGTAAGGCAGGAAGAGAGTGGACAAACTTGCAGTTGGGGCACGCAGGGGAAGATTTGGAGAGAATGACAAGCAGATGGCAATTAAAGCATGCCAATGCCACCATGTTAGAGCCCGAGGAATGCTGCTTGTTAGAGTCTTCTAGTGAAATGGAACCGCTGCATTGTTTGGAGCAATTGGATTGCGGAGAGATGTTCAGTTCGAGGTCTAGCTTCTGATCTTCAGGCCAATTCCAGGTCTTTTTCAAGGTTTTCCTGTTCATGTAGTACATTCTGCCTGACTGCATACACCAAAACACCCAGATTCTGAAATCTTTAGTTGAGTTAATTTTTTTTACCAAAAAGAAACAAAAAGTATCTCAGCATTCACCATAGAAAAAGTTAGAACAGAAATTAAGATGAAATTTGTATGAGATTTTGATTTCAGGGGAAAGTGATCAGAAGGATACTTCAAGATCAAGGCATTGTTCCCAGTCCAGTGGTAGAGGGTCTTTGACTTGAAGATCAACACTAGCTTGAAACTGTGATCCAGCATTGAGCAAGTGATCTGGGAAAAGCTTCCTCCTCTTTGAAGGAACGTTGAAATCAGCCTGATCACAGCTTTTGTCAGCAGCAGCACATTGGTTTGAAGCCAAAGAAAGCTCTGTAAGTTCCATAATATACTTTCTTTTTCTGCAGTACTCTTTCACCACCTAAATAACCATATTCAAACTAAAATGGTGGATGGGAAGAACAATGAGAGAAAAGAAGAGGAACCCAAGGGAGAAAATTGAACTTTGGATTGCAGAAGCAGTCATGCAAGGAGAGTGTGTCTACTTAAGAGGGTTCTTAAATTGGGTTCATCAAACCCCATTAAAAGGAGGCAGGCCAGGCATTAAAAGTGGCAAGTAGATATCACTTTAATGCTCCCAAATCTTGCTCTCTTCTTACATATTTAACATTTAAAATGAACTGCACACTGACAACTTCAAAATCCAACATTAATGAACGCAACACCCCCATTGAAATTGTTGAAATTCTTCATAAATTTTCATGGCTTCAGGGATTCATTATCTGTAAGGATTTGAAAATTGATAGCTATATCAACAAAAGAAATAGTAGCACTCCATGAAACAGCAGGACAAGCTAGTTATCTTGATGGTGCCAACATAGAAATCAACTGTTTCTCTTATGAAAACTGAGGTGACCTTAACTTACATATATGAGATTAGATAACCTGAAACAATGGTTAAGGCTGCAATTTATTTAAGACAGTCTATGTCAAGCCTAAACCATGAATTCAAGACTGGTAATTCACCTATATTTTTCCAGTACCCTTTACAAACTTCAAACCATTTCATCTCAGGCCTCAGCTAATCAGTCTTTTGATTCTAAACCTGTTGCATCATGCTTGGGTATGATACTTAAACATGATTAGGATTTCTTTTAAAGAAAATTTCAACATTGATATATTCTAATTACCATTTATATATATATATATATATATATATATATATATATAAATAAAATCATCATTTAACACCTTTTGTTCGTAAAATTCATATATTTAAGTCAATATTACACATGATTTAGTAGTACGTGTCTAATCGAACCGAACCGAGACTATTTAATATTAGATTAGAGCTCAGCTCGACTCGAAAACGCGAGTCTCAAAGTTCAGCTTGAGTTCGATTGAGCTTAGTTTTTTAAGCTCAATTTCGACTTGACAAAATACTGGAGTCGTCACTATTGGGAGAGTTTTACTAATTATCACTCTCCACCCGAATAAGATTAATTTTAGATCATAAAACTGAAGAAGATACCCATGTTTACAAAAAAAAAATACTCGAGCTTGATTCAATAACTTCGAACTTGACTGAATAGGCTTGATTTACTATTTTTCAACAAATATTATTAGGGTAAATGATAAATTAATAATGTATTAAAATAGCTCAATTAAGCTCACGACCCGCTCAAACCGGATATCAAAATACTCGAGCTTGGCTTGACTCTTTATTCGAGGAGCTCGAACTTGAGCATGGTTTTAAAATAAATATCTCTAATCCGAATAAATAGTGGATCAAATTCAAGTAACTCACGAATAACATAACTCATATACACTGCTATTTAGTAGCTACAACATATATATAGTACTAGATTGTATCCCGTGCGATGCACGGATTTTAATAATAAAATTTTTATTTGATTTTAGAATAGAATTATAGCATATCATATATATATATATACACACACACACACACACACACATACACATACATATCAATGCATGTAATAAATTTATTATTACAAAAACATATGCGAAAGATGTATATACACGAATATTGTTTATATAACAATATAATTATATTAAATGTATTAGATAATTGTTTTAAATGGAAAATATTTTTAAAAAATAAGTAAAATATTCTTTCAAAAAATGAATCTAACTATCTAAAAAACATTTAATAGATACCAAGATAGAGTGAAGAAAAAAGGGTAGGAGACAAAATAAATTTAAATAGATGCCAAGAGAGAGAGAAAAAGAAAAAAAAGGTAAGATACATCATACAACAATCATACAAAATAAAAGATGAGATTTAATGATATGGTGGATTTGAAGCAAATAAGATATCGGTCGTGGATCAATTCATATGGGATGTTGAAAGATTTTTTTTTTACATGTCAAGTTAATTATGTAATTTTGAATAATATTTGAATAAATAAAAAACTGATATATTTAGATAATCTTTTTCAAATTTTTTTTTTGAAATTGTAGCTTGAAGGTGAGAAAAAAAATTTATAGAGAAAACTAATTTTTTGTATTGATAAACACTTGAGGGTGAAATAAAATAACGGAAGAATACTGATTTTTGGGTATTGCTAAACAATTGGGCGAAAAAATGGATAATTAAAATTAAATAAGAATAGAATTATAATAGTAGTTTAGGATAATGGAAGTTTTGTGGAAGTGAATTGAAGTTATTGTGCAATAAAAAACCTCAAATAAAGAGAGATAAAAAGAGTCAGGAACTTTCGAGATTAAAAAAAAAACTTAAAATTATTTTATTTTTTTTAATTGTTTGACACGTGTCAATTAACATTTTCTGAAATATAATATTATGTATGATTTTCCTAGGGGAATATACTCCGACCAAAAATCTAACTTCATAAAAGGTATTACAAGGCATGGATTTCGGATCCACCGATATGTAGATGAAATTGGTTGAACAACTTATTACTAAGAATTTAATGAAGCAAAATTTTGTTTGCTGGAGGATGCATTCATTACAGAAGTAAATGAGGAAAGCAGAAGACTGGCTCCATCTGTATTTATGCACACAAGAAGCATTACGTACGTATAATTTTGGGTTTCAATTACTTTGCCATGCATTTCGTCTGACATTTGTAGGTGTCCCATTTAAGCTACATCAATTCAGACTTAAATAAGTTTACACTTGAAAGATCAATTTGAAATTTATTCATCTTTGTTAATGACACAATTCAAGTTTGGTCTAACAATATTTACATATCCTTGAAAACAATTAATTTTGGGTTCGTATTTCTCTTTGATTGTTAACTTTATATATAGGAAGAGAGAAAGATAGAGAGACTATATTTATATGGTAGTTAATAAAAAAAAGCATAAAAGAAGCAATAAGAGCTTTTTTTTTTTTTGGTTACATAGCAATAAGAGTTTTGGATATCATTGAAAGCTTTTTTTTTTATGCTTTTTTTTATTAACTACTATATAAATATAGTCTCTTCCTTTCTCTCTTCTTTTATATGTATATAATATAGTGTGTTAAAAACGAACTTAACAAATACATAATAAAGAAAAAATAATCAAACACTTAAGATAAGATTTATGTGATTATATTTACGTCCACAATCACACCAATTTTTTTATTAATTTTTTGAAACATTTAACAAGAAAAAAGGATTACATATTTATAATATAATAAAATTAGGGCAACATAAAGTAACTTAGTTTCACTATACCTATGTATTAAGCTTCTGCACC
Source organism: Heritiera littoralis (assembly GCA_031772115.1). Taxonomy (NCBI): domain Eukaryota; kingdom Viridiplantae; phylum Streptophyta; class Magnoliopsida; order Malvales; family Malvaceae; genus Heritiera; species Heritiera littoralis. The sequence continues at coordinate 2,167,311 of JAPDPK010000111.1, read as the reverse complement.
AAGAGCTTCCAATCTCCCACAAAGAACTCTGTTCCATTCACCTCTATTCATTGATCGACCAATAAAACTGCCGTACTAATTCTACATGAATGTCATATGAACAGAACCTTATTAGCTTCAACAAATGCCAACAAGCGCATATTATATATATATATATATATATATATATATATATATATATGAACTTCATGAGCCTGCGTATATATTGGGATTAATTGACTGCTAGTAAGTAAGAGCAGAAGAAAGTACGCACGTACGTCCAACAACTGATCAAATTTCTTGAGTTTTTGCTAGCACACTACAGTTTGGAGATAGATGGAGATCATAAAAGAGAAAATTAAGACAGCTTTTAATAAGCCAAAAAAGGGTTTGCATTTTTGGAAGTAGGCAGGAATAAATGAAGGGGTTTTCAGATGCTTACCAGTGCCAACAAACAATAATAAATTAGCAGCTCCTTCTCTTGGGGTTGTTGTTGGGGCATGAACCTCCATTTAATATTCATGTGTTTAAATGTTTTGCTTGCTTAATTCTCTCTATACCGACACCATTCTTAGCTCAAGTATTCAATAAGGATTTATGACCTGGTATTTTGAGGCCATTCGCTTCTGCTTTCCCCATCTGCCAATCTCCATCTAATTAACATAGTCCGCTCTCAATCTATGTAAGTTTTCAATAAATATTTTTCACCCATGTATTGCGTGTGAAAATTCTAATTTTTCTATGAACATGGTTTGTGCCGTAAGATTAAGTTTACAAATTGCTTATGTGAAAATTAGAACACCAAAGTCATATAACTAATTATTTATGCATAAGTGTATATGGACAGATAAAATTGAAAGCGAAAGCTAAACTCCTTACGTGATGTAATATATTACGTTAATATCATGTAGATCTGTCCATATAAACTTTATTTAAATATCTATTATTATTATTATTATTATTATTATTATTATTATTTGTGTGGGTACAGATTATAGGATTATTATTATTTTTTTTGGTGCTAATTATAGGATTATTATTGTTTTGCCTTGTAGATATCCCTGTTGATTGTTTTAAGATTTCCTAGATTATGGGTAATGGTAGGTAGCCGTTAAGAAACACTTTCTGTTGATACTTTCCCCGTTCAATTTTGTTAAGTTTTCTGTGTTGTAACGGTTTCGCGCTCGACAATTTTGAAAAAACATTTAAAAACAAAAAGAAGTCGCCAGCAATCTTTTTTGACTAGGTGTGTTGATCACCTAAAATATTTATCTTTTTAACAAAATCTCAAAATTAATTAAGTTTTATTAAAAAAATATTTTTTTGTCTGCGAAAACAAAATCGGGTTCGGGAGTACGGTTACGCGTGGGGAAGGATTAGCACCCCCACAACGCCCGTTTAAAAAAAGGTACCATTGTAATCATGTGTTATCCTTTGGTTTTAATAAACTGGTCTTAATTTAATATTTAAAAAGAACTCCATTTATTTTGAAATTATTTTTTATTTGTATTAATTTTGAAACATTTAAGTTTTATTTTTTATTTGAAATAAGTGAAAACCTTTTATATTGAAAATTATTCTGAAGTATCCCAATACTCTAGTAGCATTTCGGATAATTTCCTCACCTAGAGATTTTTTAAGAATCACTACTTATGAGTTCTATAGAATCTCATCATCAGAAGATTCACACTCGCTTCGAAAATTATTATGAATGCACATGATCCAAACATGTAAAAAATGATGCAAATGAATTTTTAATTTTTTATGTAAATATTTCTTTATTTATTTTAAATAAAAATTTTTATTATTGAAAAATTGCACTAAGTATCTCAATACTCTGGTAACACTTAGGGAACTTCTTTCACCTAGGGATCAGTTAAGAAATCACTACTTGTGAGTTTCATAACATCCCATCATCAGAAGATTTGTTTACTTAAATTTAAGTTTTATTATCAATTTCCTTTTTCTATTTTCTTTTAAAAAACTTATTTATTTTTATTTTGATAAAAATTTAAATTATTGAAAAATCATATTAAATATCCCAATACTCTGGTAACATTTAGTAGACTCTTCTCACCTAGGAATCAGTCAAGAAATCACTACTTGTGAGTTTCATGACATCTCATCATCGGACTTCATTTAATTTAATTTAAATTTTATTATCGCTTCCTAAGATACACATTTTTTTAACACATTTTTAGTAAATTGTCTAAAAAGAATCTTATTTTATACATTTATTTTATGTATTTATTTATATATATTTAAGAACTATATGCTTATTACTTAAACTAATTTCATGCAATTAATTTAACTAAACTAAAAATTATTTTAAATCCTAGAAAATTTTATATACAAATAAATATATATATTTTTAACTAAGAAAATATATTGAAAACACCTAAAAAATAATTTAACAAACATAAAATAAATAAATATAAAAAATGCAAATATACCTAAGCTGATTTGGGCTTAGAACCCAAAGAATTCTATCCACAAAGGCCTAAGTCGGATAGCCTAAGGTGAAGGGCCCAAAGAGGTCCCACAGATTTGGCCTAGGCAGGATGGGCTGAAGCGGAGCGGGTCGGAGCAGGTCGGGTGCGCGGGTCGGGATCCGGGTCGGCTGGAACGCACTCGGATCCTCTGCTGGACCAGGCGTGTGGATCCCGGGTCGGATCTGGGTCCGCGCGCGGGTTGCCCTCTTTTTTTTTAAACTATAAAAACCCCTTCTTTTTTTTATTCTTTCATTTTCTTTCCCTTTTTTACAAAAAAAATAGAGCCTCACAAGGCTCTCTGCGGTGCGATTTCCGGCAGCCGCTTGGACCGCCAGCCGCCGCGCCGGCCGTCACCTCCAGTAGCCGAAAAAGGAAAAGCTTCTAACTTTCCGAAACCTCTTTTCCTCTCCTTTCCATTTCTAGCCTTCTCTTCCTCCAAAAACACCTCTAGTCCGACGAATCTTAAGCTAAACCGAAGCCTTTTCCCCTTTTTTTTGTTTTTGTTTTTTTTTTGTTTTGTTTTTTGATGATTCGGTTGTGGTTTTGGTTTTGTGGTTTGTTGGTATGTGTGTTTGGTTTGTTTTCCCTCTTTTTTTTTGCAGGTGGATAACGATTTAGGTCTTAGGTTCGGGGTTTTCGGGTTTGGGGTTTCTTGGATCTGGGGTTTCTGGGATCTGCGATTTCTGGTGGCGATGGTTTTCTGGTGATGAGGATGAGGTTGGGGGCCGTGATGGTGGTGTCTGGTGTTAGAGGGAGGAGCTGTGATGGTTTGTTGAGGTTTGGTGAGGTCGAAAGATTAAGGGCTCGTGGGTTCTGTTTGACAGTGAGGCTGGTTCATGGTGGCTGTGTTGGGTATTGATGGGTAGGCAATGGTGCTCGGGTGTGTGGCTGTGGGTTGAGCTATGGGAGCTTGAAGCTTGGGTTTGTGTGTGGAATGGCCTCCGGTTGTTAGGGTTTGGCGAGGCACGAGTTTGGGTAGTCGAAGAGGGGCACCAGGGTGTTGAACGGGGTTGTTTAGGGGATGGGGTATGTGAGGATTTTTGGGTTTTGTCAGTAAAGGTTGAAGCTTCGGTCCCCTTGTTGCTGGTTGAAGGAGGGTTTTTGTAGAAGGGGAACTGGTATAGATGTGATGGAGTAGGCCGGTGGTAGAGTTGGTGTAGCTGGTGGTGTCAATGGCTGATGGACAGCCTCGGGGGAGGGGCTTGCAAGGCTGATGGACAACCTGAGGGATCGGGTTGGAGGGGTTGGTGTCGTCCATGTCACCAACTTCTTTTCTTTTCTTTTTTTTTTATTTTTCTTTTTGATTTTTCTTTCTTTTTTTGATTTTTTTTGTTTTTGTGCCCTTTTTTATACTTGTTATATATATTCTTTATTAATCAATTTATAAGACTACTAAAAAAGAAAATAATAAAACAATAAACTTTAAAATTAAAAATTCAAATAAAATAAAAAAACAAACTATAAAATATGCTGATCCGAACAAAATTAGGTATCAACACTCTGCTTTGTTTATTAATTTATGTTAACAAATATTTCTTCTGGAACAAGATTTGACATTTTATGGTGCCACCTCAAGATTCCATTTAGACTGAATTGATTTCTTTAAAAAAAAGTTAAGAAGATAACTTAGAACACAAATTAGAAATTAGAATATGAAGAATTGATAATAAATAATCCTATAGCTTCCATTTTTTCACATGTATGATAAAATGTGGTAATCAAAACAAGTGAATATGTTATTTTTTTTTCTATGATTTGACACAGTTGAGGCGTGATTGCTCTGTCTATTTATACTTTCTCTTCGGTTTAACACTGTATGTAAATGGCTTAAGAAGACACGTATAATTAGACTGTATGGTAACCTAGCTGTTAGGCAGTGGGCCTGTGGCTCTACAATGAACTGTACTGTACCACATAACCCACAAAGTCCATTAATAATTATTTATGTAGAGGTGATTTGTTTCATGATCATTTGAAAGTTCCCCTGGATATGTGATTAATATAAATATATTTGCTTCTTAGAAGCTTCACCCAGGAAAGGATACTGGCTCTATCCTAACTGAATTCCTACAGAAAAACATTTATACATCTAAGGGAAAGCAAGTGGTTTTTGCCATTGTGATTTGTGAAGACTTTTATTTTTTTTCCTTTTTGGCTAGTGTTTTATTGTTACTAAATTGGTCTAATTGGATATACTCAGTGTTATTCAATATGAGAAATGGGAATGCAGCTACGAAGAGGAAGAGCTGAAGAAGTTTGCTCTCCATAGAAAGAGTTTGCATTGGCTTAGTGGAGCAGGGCTGGGTGGCTTACCAGAGAAAATGTGATCGAAAGCAATTGTGATGCACCTAGGCTTGCCTTCATTTGTGTTGGTATGGTTGTAAAGGATTTCAAATCTGTATCTTCAACTGAAGGGTGGAAAGTGATGAGCTTGCCAATCTTGCTCTTGAGCAAGAACTTGTCGAGCCTGCTGCTGAAGTAGAAGCAGATTCTGTAAGTCCAACCCTTCTCTATGCTTGCAGGCGTTTATATATGTAATTTAGTTCAACCCAACAAACCATTTGTGGTGTAATATCTTCTCATCCGCTTCTCCAAAAGATTTTTCATTTTAGTCTTTGTTGCTGTTGGTCTCTTGAGTCTGCTACGTCTTGAAATGATTCTTCTCACTCACTAATTCTCACTTCTCACCACCAAGTTCTTCTTTTGAAAACAAGAAGTGTACTTACTTCTGCTAAACTGTAGATTATGGTAATTAGAGCATGCAAACATTTCCATGGCTCTGGTGTCAAAGTCAGATTTATGTAAGTAGGATGTTGTAGGACTATTGGACCTCCTGACAAAGTCCTTAAAACAAGCCAGATTACCTGCAATTTTCCAGCCGGTAAAGGACTTGAAACTTTAGTGTCATTTCTCCAATTGTAAGACTCTACTCGAGTCCCCGGTAGATATGCAATGAGCTTGATTCCTCCAAGGTTCCTCTTTGGCTGGCAATAAGCCATGAATTCCTAGTATTATTTACTATTTTATTTATCCCTTAACACTGGTGCTTCTTTAGTATGTTTCTTTTCAATTTGGCTAAAGGCCAGAAGCTAAGCTAAGATAGCTGACGCTGCTCAGTTTTAGATTGCATTAGTTTTGTATCCGAGAACAGTGCTTGCAATGCATTGTGTTCTGATTTGCTTGATTCTGTTTGTTGCTTTGCCAATTGGAATACCCGTTTCTTTAGGCGACTCTTGCCTGTGCAGTGCAGATGATATCACCTACTATAGTGAGACTGATTGATTTATCGATGTGGAGGCTCCTACAAGGGTACCTGGCATTTCTATCCAGTTTGAGATTTTGCTGGGTAAGAAAGAAAGAAAATTTGTTAATCTAATGATTAAGCTACAAAATCGAAAAACGATTTTTACTCTTCACTTTTTTTCATCTTTTCTACCAAACAAAGCTTTAAAGTTGTGATTTAAAGTTGTGATTGGTTGTTATTATGCCTGTCGATGATGACAAATGTAGTGGATACATGGTTCTGTAGTGTCCAATTAACAAGTCATCAAGTAGCAGTTGAAGGCTTTGAGTAATTTGTTTTTGGGATAGAAAGCTATGCTCTCTTGCCTGGCTTTTACATGGTTACTGATAAAAACAATTGAATCAATCTCTGCCAAACCAATTTGGATTCGGAAGAATAGCTATCGAAAGCCAAAGATAATAATGGCAATGATATTGAAATTGGCAGACAAGGGAGATGCTAGGAGTAGGTGTTTTAACACTACCAGTTTAACACTATTCTTTACATAAAGCCACGTTATTGTACTTTTTTAACTTAAAACCAGTTACCTGCTATACAGGTTCTTCAAACTTGTTAGACTCAAAAAGAAACTTCTCACGTACTCTTCTCACTAAACTGTTGAGAATTTCAAATAAGTAAAAAAAAAGAAGGTCATTACAGCTTTAGACATGAGATACAAAAAACAAAAATCCGAACTTGATCTTCTTCCTTTTATTTGAGATTATCCGATTAGATTAAATCTTTCTCCTTTTTTTTTTAATTTTTTTTTGTTAAATTGGATATATCATGTTGGAAAATATTTTTTCTCCTATTTTTTTCACTTTTTTTTGTTTAATTCATGGTAATTTCTAAAAAGTCATTCACTAAAAAACATGATTTTTTTTAAATCTACCTTGAAATATATAATAAGTGTGTAAAATATATGACGGTAGCTTTGTTTACAAGTAGTATGTAAATAAAATATGTAAAAAGTGTAAGAACTTAGGACTTAATTTTTTTTTTGTATATGTTACAAGAATGCTTTAATATTTGACTTAAGTTAACAAAATATTATGTTTAATCATTTTTGCTTTATGCAATATCAGGAATTTAAGGGAATGGATCTTGGCTTAACTTCAAATGATGTTGTTAAAAGTGTGAATGAGAACTTAGCAAATTATGAAGAGAATGTTGATCATGGAAATGAGATTGGTAACTTAGCTGTAGAATCTAATGAGAATATTGACGATAGAGATCCTGTAGTTGGTATGAAATTTGATTCAGCTGAAGATGCATTTTCATTTTACAAAAACTATGCCAAGAAAAAAGGCTTTGGTGTTGCAATTAAAGCTAGTCGTTGTTCAAGGGTTTCTAGGCAATTTATTGATGAGAAATATGCTTGCACAAGACAGGGAACAACATGGCAATCTAATGCTGTTAATCCATCTCCTTATTTGAAGATAAATTGTAAGGCGATATTTCATATCAAAAGAAAAAATGATCGAAAGTGGTTTGTTCAGATTTTCATTAAAGATCACAATCACGAACTTTTTCCAGCACATTCGCATCTCTTTCCTTGCCACAGAAGCATTAATTCAGCTAAAAGATATGACACCAGTACATTGCATGTTGTTGGAGTAAAAACAAGTAAAATTTATGCTGCAATGGCCAAACAACATGGTGGTTTTGAAAATATTGGCTACTTGGAGAAGGATATCAAAATTCACTTAGACAAAGAACGACATTTAGCGTTAGAATCAGGTGATGCCAATGCAATGTTTGAATTTTTCATGCATGTGCAAGAAGAAAATCCTAACTTTTTCTATGCAATAGATTTGGATGAAGAATCTCGTTTGAGAAATGTCTTCTGAGTTGATGCAAAAGGTCAAGAGAATTATTGAGATTTTGGTGATGTTGTCTCTTTTGATACAACATACATCACAAACAAGTACAAAATGCCTTTCGCTCCATTTATTGGAGTAAATAATCATCGTCAATCAACCTTGCTTGGATGCACATTACTTGTAGATGAGTTAACATCGACCTTTACTTGGTTAATGAGGACATGGGTTAGAGCCATGGGTGGCAAGCTTCCAAGTGCAATTATAACAGATCAAGACAAAGCAATGAAAGCATCCATTACACTAGTTTTTCCAAATTCAAATTATCGTTATTGTCTATTGCATATACTAAGAAAGATTCCTAAAAAACTTGATCATGTTCTAAGAAAAAATGAAGATTTTATGGGAATTTTTGGTAAATGCATTTACAAGTCTTGGATAGCGGACCAATTTGAAGAAAGATGGAAAACCATGGCTGAAAAAGTTTGATTTTGTTGAAGATGAATATCTCCAATCATTGTATGAAGACCGTGAGCATTGGGTGCCTACTTATATAAAAGATACATTTTTTGCTGGCATGTCAACAACTCAAAGGTCAGAAAGTATTAACTTATTTTTTGATAAGTATGTGGGTACGAAAACTGCATTGAAAGAATTTGTTGAGCAATACCAAGTGGCTTTGCAAAATAGAGAAGAGGTTGAAAATTTTGCTGACTTTACAACATGGCATAAGAAACCAACTTTAAGAACTCCATCACCTCTTGAGAAACAAATGTCAATGTTGCATACTCATGAAGTCTTTAAAAAGTTTTGAATTGAAGTGTTAGGAGTATTTGGATGCCATCTTACGAAGGAGAATGAAGATGGGAAAATCATAACATTCAAAGTCTTAGATTTTGAAAAAAAATGAAGACTTTATTGTAGAATGGGATGCATCAGTGGATGAGATTTCTTGCCTATGGCATTTATTTGAATATAATGCTTTTCTTTATTGCCATTCATTGTGCACTCTTCACTCCTTAGGTGTGTTTAACATCTCATCTCACTACATACTAAAGCGATAGACTAAGGATCTCAGAACTAAATACAATGAAGGAGGTATGTGTGAGGAAGTACTATAAAAAAAAGCAACATTGTGATCAATTGTTTCAAAGAGCTAGTGAATTGATTGAGGAGGGCTCTCTATCTCAAGAAAGCTACAATATTGCATATCAAGCATTGGGAGATGTCTTGAAGTATCGTTCAAGCATTAATAATTCAATGAAATTGAGCAATAAATATGCAAGTGGAGCTATTGGTGAATTTGATCTTCATAAAAAAATATTGACAGTAACATATTGAGTGAGAAAGCAATACTTGATCCTCAAGTGTCAAAGACAAAAGGAGCTCCGAAAAGAATGACACAATTGAAGAAAAACAGAAAGACAACGCAAGGAAAAAGCAAGAAAGGTTTGTAGCATTGGCTCTTTTTGTATAGTTATCTTCAAAAAAATAAGATTAATGCTATTTAAAATATTTGTGTGCTTTATAAATAATTAAATTGTTTTCTTTGTTTTTGTTAGAATTTGCAATCCAAACTTGAAAAATCCATGGATGAAAGAAACAACTTTATGTAGAATATGGTATGAAACCAGCTAATATCATTTTGTTAGTTTTTTATTCATTTGTTTTAATTTTCTTATTAGAAAACTTTTAGTATTTTTATACCGTAAGCAAAATAATATTGTATTGACTTTTAGGTGATCTCAAAAAAATCAACTCAAGATGATTCTTATCATGATCAACAAGGGGCACATGAGTTGGTATGCAATTATTGTTTTATGTTATGTACTATATATGTTGATAAAAATAATAAGTATACAAGTTTGTAGCCAAGCAATTATTTGGTCTAGAGCTTATATTTATGAAGGTATTTAATATCTTCATTATATAAATATATATCTTTTTTTTAATTTATATTTTTAACGCATGTAATATGGAACACAAAGTCGACAATATTTTATCCTTATGATGCATGTCAGTCTATAAGGTTACCTAAAATGGTATATCTAGAGTTAGTGCTTATTGTGAATTTTAATACTTATTTTACTTTTACTATAGCTTATAATTGTTGTTTCTCAATGGCAGTTAGAATTAATATTTTAGATAGCATCTCAATATTGGACAAACACATTTGACATATGGCAATGTTTTTGAGGTCTGGTTTTATGACATGGTTATTATTTATAAGATTTTATATGATTATTTTATTCTATTGACTTGTTTGCTAATTTTTTTTAAGGGAATTTCAACACATGGAACTTCAAACTGTTTTTTGTTGACTAATTATTTCAAAGAGTATCATTTTTGTAAATTTAGCATCTCCACATATATGAAGTCCCTTAAAGATAATAGCACTTTTTGGATAATGAATTATATGTATTTTTTTATTTCACTTTATTGGTTATTAGCTTAAAAAATATTTGTATGGTTGTGCTATCTATTACACCATAATTCCATTGAATTTTAGTTTTATTAAAAATTTTATAATCTACATAGAAACTTTGATTCCAAAATGATGAGAATGAGGGTGGAAGGATTGTAGTGGAAATGGATTCTAGAATAGTGAATTAGAAGACGTCAAGAAAAGGGAGAGTGTGAAATTGGAATATTTTGCATTTCCTGATAGGTATCCGAGAGAAGAGTAGTAAGTTCAATGCCATCTATGAATGGATTACAGGAGAAACTAATAAAGCTATAGATTGAATTGCAAAACAATCCAAAGAGAATGTATATATTAGATAATGATGGTTGGTTTGCTCCGCATGTATGTAATATCTTGTAAGTCTGTTTTTTAGATCCAAAAGCCTTCATTGGTAGTTTTTGTTTCATGTATATAGGTTTTGTTGGAAAGTATGTAAATATGTTTGAATCCTTATTAATGAAAGAATGATTTGTTAGCCAAACTTAAAAAAAAAAACCATAAAAACTTTGTTTCCTTGACGCATGAAAAGTTAATTTTATATTTATTTTTGAGCTTGCTTTTCTATAATATAATTAAGTAATTTATTAATTTATGTTTTTGAAGTTTAATTTTGGTTGTAATTCAATAATTTCCTCTTTGAAATTTGGAGTTACACATGTTAACTATGCTTTCTTTTTCAATCCCAGCAGCAACGTAGCAAATCTTTCACTAACCAAAACAATCATTTCCATAACCTTGAAACGAATGATGTGGTTGATTCCACATTGCTTAACCCACAAATATTTGCTATCGCTCAAAAGAATTTGTTGCCGCTTGAAAGCTAAAGTCAATGAGAAGTGTTAGGAACTTGTATTAACAGGTATTCGATCCTGGGTTAAAAAAGTACAGTGACGTGGCTCTATGTAATGAAGAGTGTTAGAGTGAGAGTGTTAAAACGTCTGCGACTAGCATCCCCTGGCAAACAATTAATAATTAAGTTGAGTTTTTTCAAATGTTACAAACAAATAATTTTATAATTGTAATTTTATAAGATATGACATTTTTACTTTAATCATGAAAAATAATATCATAAAAATATATGTAAACTTTGCTACATAAGAGCTCTAAAAAATAAAAATTTTACAACATAAACATTAAAGTGAAGAAAAGAATTTTTCAAAAAAATGAACAAGCTTGGGCAAGCTTAAAATTTCTTCTTGTTTGTAAAAATCGAACTTGAAAAAAAAATCAAATACAAAATTCAGATCGAGTTAAGTTTGGACTCACATAAAATCCCTTAATAAATTATTTAGGCTTCGTCCGACCCATAAATAAGTCTATTTATAATTGTATTGTTTGAATAAATATTTTTTAAAAGAATTTTTTAATATAGAATTTGATGAAATAAAAAAATAATTATAAAAAATTAATGATATATAAAAAATAAAGTAAGTATCCTTACATTTGTAAAAATGTATAAATATTATTAATAATATAAAAAATAAGAATATATATTATATTTAAAGAAAATAATATATTTTTATATTTAATAATAGGTCATATGTAACAAAATAATAAAATATTTGAAAAGTCACTATTTTTAAGTGAATTTTCAAGAGAAAATTAAAATTCTTTTTAGATTTTAAAATTCTACAAATTTTTTTCTGTGAAAAAAATTAAATTTTAAACTTTTTGAAATATACTTTTTAAAATAATTTTTTTCTTGCAATTCTTAATCCAAACACGAAAAATAAGAAGGCCTGTTTTTGATCATTGCTCAGTTCTCACGAGTCCCAATAAATGCCTTGGCCTTTAAGCTAACACTACTTCGTCATTCGTCCACGCCTTTTCTGTTTCTGCCAAAGTAATTGTTGTTTCGGAACTCCAAAGAGCAAAAGAACTCTTCTTTCTACGGCAAAAGCACACTCTTTCAAACCCCAAAACACCATAGCAATGAAGAAAGACGATGATGCTGAGGTAATCTTCAGCGAAGGCAGAGAGATTGAAGTAACCTCTGATGAAGAAGGGTATAGAGGAGCATGGTTTACTGCTACCATTCTCAAACTTCCAAGGAACAAAACTAAAGGCAAGGCCCTGGTTCGGTACAAGAACTTACTCGAAGATGACAGTGAAACGCCCTTTACTGAAAATGTCAAGCTTTCCTTCATTAGGCCTCTGCCTCCACAATTACCGGGAGATCAGTGTTTTCAAGTAAACGATGTTGTGGATGCATTTCACCTTGATGGGTGGTGGACTGGTTCTGTTTCTGAAGTTCTTGACAACCCAAAGAGGTATATTGTGTCTTTTGCAGACCCGCCTGATAAGATTGAGTTTTCTTCCTCTGACCTGAGGCCTCACTGGGAATGGGTTGATGGAAAATGGGTTAAATCCTCCAAGTCTCAGGTTTTGCCTTTTTTTTTCCTGCTTTATGTTCTTTTCTAAATGCTTTTGATTTGTAGGCTCCAAATTTCGTCTTAAGTTTGTAACTTCATGAAAATGAATCATTTTTCGTTGTAGTTTGGTTGCATTGCTTATTTACAGTCTTCTTTCATTCGTTTGTGATATTTGGCATAAAGTTTATTGTGTTCTTATACTAGTAACTTGTATCTTCTTCTTATTGTTAATATTTGCTTGTTTACCGACGGATTCCTTGTGTCTTATAGAACATTTGAACGTCATGCATCAGTTATGGTCTATAGAGTTATGCATGATAATGACTTTGGAATGAGAAATTCATGCTTAGATTCCACCTTGACAATTCCTCGTCCATCCGTCTGTTTTTGTTACATAAGATAAGATAAACAAGAACTAAACAACACAGGTCCTAGGCAATCCTATGCCCAGAACATCAAACTGCAGACAGATTCCTAAACCTCCAGGCGGAGCGCTCAGTGTCTGTAATTCATAAGAACTCTCATGTGCCTTACTTGCTAAGAAAGCGGTGCATGAATTAGCCTCTCTCTCTCTCTCTCTCTCTCTCTCTCTATATATATATATATATATATATATATATGTCTCAGAGAGCAAGACCAGCCTCGCTGAATAAAAGATTGGTAAGAAATTAGGATCGGAGCTAGAGGGTCTGTTCTGCAAACCGATTGAGTAACTTTCTGTACTGCGATTATTGAATCCGACTTCAAAAAATACTTTTCTGTTTCCCATGTTCCATTCCAACATGAAGCCAGAGTATATTGCATAAACCTCAGCCCTTCTAACTGATTTATGAAACCAGTGAGGCAATTCCCTGAATTATCCCGACGAATGCCTACAGCAGCAGACATCCCAGGAATGGAATGAGCTGAAGCATCAACATTGATTTTAACAAAATCTGGAGGAGGAGGTTCCCACACAATTGTGCGTAGCTGTCTTTGAACTTCTACTGAGGTTGACACTTGAGCTTGCAAGAACTCATCAAGATAACGACATACAATCTGATTAGTGTTAGAAGGCTGAACAAAATTACTCTCAAAGATGCTGTGATTATGCCACTTCCATAAGAACTATCCACAAGCAGAGTGCTGACCATTGATAGCTCCCAGAACTTACCACTCTCTGTTTACATAAATTATACTGCATCCATTCCAAGAGTTGAAGGCTGTTGAAATGAACCAAGGCTGAGCCTTCCAACCATGAGCGCCAAAACTTCTGAGAAGAATTGCAGTCACATAAGGCATGAAGGGCATCTTCAACCTGCTCCTAACATCTAGGACAAGAATTCGATCTGGTAATACCATGTCTAACACACACATCTCTTGTAATAACCTCTGTTTTTGTCACTCTTTTGCTTTCACTCTTTCTGTTTTTTGGGTAGCAGATGAGGACAAATTATTGATTTTCTCTCAATTATATAGCAGATGAGGAGGGAGTTACCTTTTGTTTAAATGCTCAAAGATTTGAAGAGAAACAAAAAAGCAGATTGTAATTCTCTGTAAATTTCTAGATATCTCCATTCTGTTCATGTACAGAACATGGATAAAAAAAATTCTTTAGCCATGGTATTACTTCATTTCTCTTCTTAATGCTTTTTAATCCGAACAGCAAAAGAGAAACCGAAGGTTCACTGGGATTGCTTCTCTACAATTCTCAAAAATCCCTTTTTTGTTATAGCTTTTGGCACTGGCTAGAAACAGATTTTAAATATGGTATCATGTGAAAGTAAGATGGCATACCAGGCTATCTCATGAAATAGAATTTAGGGACCTATGGTAAGTGATGAGCCTGATACATATTGATATCTACCTTTCTCTTGTGATTCGATAGTTCCACAGATGTTGTGATCTTTCTTGTCTGTTGCGCAAGCTAGGTCCCGTCGTAACCTACTTGTAGTGGTCTTAGGCTCTAAGAAATATAGCAACTATCTATTAAGAAAAAGCGCATCTGGTAAGAAAATGGATGCGCATTAGTTTATGTTAATGAACGAGGGATGAGCACATTCACTATTATCACTATTATAAGGGCTTGGCCTCTAGAAGTAAGACACTATTACCGGAGCTAGCTAGATTCAATCCAATTCATTTCCTCTTTTTCAATTAAAAAATAGGTTAAAGGGAGTGGCTACTTCCTAAACTTGTCTTCTGAATATGATGAGGGTTTGGCTTGAGTCAATTCTCTCTAGAGATTTGTATCGAAGAAGAAGCAAATGGGATTTCAATATAGAACTTGGAATTAAGGGTCGAAAGGCCTATTAGGCTGCTGGGATCACTAGAGAAAAAGACCCTTTTCTCTTTGCTTTTAGGAATTCCTCTTGTGCGATAAAGACGTGAAGATGGTGTCCTACTGAAAATAGAAGGAGTAGGGGATGCAATTGGGATAACATTTGATGCTGCTTCAGCATAAGCCCCACCTCAATTATGCTAACCACATGTATCAATGAGTGCTTTAGTGGCATTAGCGGTAAAATGGAGATACCGTTTTGAGGATTGTCATAGGGGAATTGTTTCACATATGGAAGATGATATGCGATAGGAATCCCCCAAGATGATAGATAAGGACCAATGCCACTCAACAATAGTATCTGTGGATTTTCTATAGCACTAGTAGATAGCAACAACTTAGCCATTTTCCCCTACCATTGCGTGGTGATACCCTATTGGTAAACCACCCCAATTTTGGATAGCCTAGACCTCGAAGATGACTTGAGAGATCATTGTTGTGCTTCAAATGGCGTTGTTTCATTACAATCTTCACTAATCCAAAAATGGGTTCCTTCTAATGGTCCTTGTCCTTATGATTCATAAATGGGAAGATCTTCCTAGGAGCTTGTTGTTGATGCACTAGCTTCAATTTCATCAATCGTCAGTCAATCGGAAGAATCTAATTCAGAGTCATCCGTTGATTGGTATGCAGAGGTTGCGGTGATATGGAAAGATCCCTTTGGGAAGTGTATGGGATGCTTGGATGTGATTCCTCCTCGAGCAAATGGGGAGTGAAAGAAATAGGATAGATGAAATATTGGAATAAATCCAACCTCATAAACCAATAGAGTAGTAATTGGCTAAGTGCTTTGAGTAGAGTGAGAGCAAGACATTCTAATCCCCAACCTAGAGAAATGTCAACACAACAAAGGGGAAAGTCTTCTCTTTCGAAGGTCTTTCCTTTTGTACCTGTATTCAGAATTCTACCTCCTTCCCCACGCCTAGTTTAGGCTTAGGACATTAGTAGTAAGACTTCCATTCATTAGCAAGGTACCTATAGAAATAGCTATAGTGGAAGTCATAAATGTTGAAGCAGGCACGCCAGGCCTCTTCTCTGAGAGAAAATAGGGTAGGCTGTCTACTTCAATAGACATCTGATATAGCCTCAAGCCAAGCACAAAACAGATCTAGGCTGCTAGTAAGGAGGACTGTGAAGCCTTCTGGCATAGGTGATGCCTTTCGGTATGGATACAGGTTTTGAGAATACAGTCTTTGCCTTTGATTGTGTGGAATAACAACAGATGTGTTTAAAACAGTCTACGATTGCCAGGTGTTTTAGGCATGAATTGATAAGAATTTTCGCAGAACCACCTGGGCTCAGTACTGTATTGACTTCTTTATTTCTTATTATAAGAAATATAAGAAATTCCTAGTTGAATTGGAATTGAAGAGGACACAGCCAAAAAGGGACTGCTGGGGAAGGTGACAATTTCGAATCCACATTAGTAAGGGACGGTTGATGTTAACCTTGAGAAATTAAAAGAAGAGGAGAGGAGACATAAGAATAAGAAGAAGTGAAGGAAGCTAGAGCAAGCTTAAGCACAGAGATCAAATAGGCTATTTTAGGTTCAGGTGTCGAAGGAATATAATCAGTCATAGTAGCAATAGGATAAGTAAAAGTAAGCAAGTCATTGATTGCCCTAAGGCTTGCAATTTGGAAAATGGCATGTATCCCATAAATAAGATAAAACAGCAAGTTGGTATAGGGGATTAGCCAGTGAATCAGAATACGCTCTTTTGCGCAAGAAAATGTTGTTGTGAAAGTTAAAAGAACTCGATTCTTTGATATAAGAAAAATTTGGGTGTGTCTGGGCTCTAATGTAAATCCTAAATTATGATACTTGTGATCTTGAGAAATGCCCGTCCAAAGTATAGTTTTGCTATCATCTCTAACCTTCTTTCCTTGAAGAAGGATACCAACATGTAAGCCATTTCCCAATAGGATAGACATCGCCTCCATGACCCTCCTTTTTAGTGAACCAATAGTGGCGGTTGTGGGAATCTTAACAAAGAGCTCTGAGAAGTCCTTGGTTCTAGAGTTTACAATGTTGCATGCCTCCTTAGCCCCTGCTTAACTGGGCGTCAAGGTGGTATAATTTGGGTGTGTCTAGGCTCCAATGTAAATACCAAATTATGATGCTTGTGATCTTGAGAAATGCCAGTTTGAAGTAGAGTTTTGTTGTCATTTCTAACCTTCTTTCCTTGAAGAAGGATACCAACATGTAAGCCATTTCCCAGTAGGGTAGTCACTACCTCCATGACCGTCCTTTTTAGTGAACCAATTGTGGGAATCTCAACAAAGAGCTCCAAGAAGTCCCTGGTTCTAGAGTTAACAATGTTGCCTGCCTCATTATCCGCTGCTCAACTGGTCGTCAAGGTGGTTTAATTTGCGTGTGTATGGGCTATTCCAAATTATGATGCTTGTGATCTTGAGAAATGCTAGTTTGAAGTGGAGTTTTGTCATCATCTCTAACCTTCTTTCCTTGAAGAAGAATACCAACATGTAAACCATTTCCCAGTAGGGTAGTCATCGCCTCCATGACTTTCCTTTTCAATGAACCAATAGTGGTAGTTGGGGAATCTCAACAAAGAGCTCTGGAACCTTGAAGGATTTAATATGAAGCTTCACATTACGGTGTTTGGATCTAGGATGTAGATGTGGACTTGCAACTTCCTTCTCTTGAAAGAAGAGATCCTTTTTGATCTTTGACAAGTATAATTAGTTCTCCCATTATGGAAAATTGTTTTTTTCCCATCATTTTTGAAGGAACTCCCACCACTTAAATTTGAAGACACTCTCCAATGTCTGGATTAAGACAAATTCTTAATTCTTCAATTTGCCACGTTGGATGGCAGCCTAAAGGCCTTCAATGTGGCGGCAGCCTGAGCGCAGCCAATGTAATTTTTGTCATCATCTCTGTGGAATTTCAGAATACTTTTATTTCTGAATCTTACTTGAATAATACAACTTCTAAGGATTATATACAGCTACTGTTAAGCAGTAAAATAGGAAACTAAATCAGTCTAAATCTAATCCCCATAATTGAGGAATTGTCTAACCTTAATTCTAGGGATATAGATATTTACACATTTAATATAGTTGACTTTTCCACACTCCCCCTCAAGCTGGCTTGAAGATATCTTCCATGGCAAGCTTGCTCACTAGATTTTCAAACTGCTTCCTGTGCAATCCCTTTGTAAGAACATCAGCAACTTGGTCACTTGTTGGTATATATGGCATGCAAATTATTCCATTGTCAAGCTTCTCTTTGATAAAATGCTTATCTACTTCTACATGTTTCGTTCTATCATGGAGCACTGGATTGTGAGAAATAGAGATTGCAGCTTTATTATCACAATAGAGCTTTATCGTTGAGGGATTAGAAACCTTCAAGTCTTCAAGTAGTCTTTTAATCCACATTACCTCACAAATCCCATGGGCTATTAAACGAAACTCAGCCTCGGCACTACTTCTGGCTACTACATTCTGTTTCTTGCTTCTCCAAGTGACAAGGTTTCCTCCCACAAACGTGCAATAGCCTGAAGTTGACCTCCTATCTGTAATACTTCCTGCCCAGTCTGCGTCGGTATAGGCTTCTACTTGTAGGTGTCCATGGTTTTTGAAAAGCAATCCCTTTCCAGGCGTTCCCTTTAGGTACCTTAGGATTTGTAGGCAGCTTCAAAGTGTTCTGAGCTGGGTGAATGCATAAACTGACTTACCACACTTACTGCAAAAGCTATATCAGGTCGTGTATGTGCTAAATAGATGAGTCTACCCACAAGTCTTTGGTATTTCTCTCTATCCACCACGTCTTTGGTTTCAGCAGGCTGAAGTTTCAAGTTGGGCTCTATTGGAGTTTCAGCTATCTTGCAACCAAGCATTCCTGTCTCACTAAGCAAGTCTAGGACATACTTACGTTGGCTAACAAAGATACCCTCCTTTGATCTTGCAAATTCCATGCCAAGGAAGTACTTTAAGGCTCCCAAATCCTTTATCTCAAAGTCATGTGCAAGCCTTCTCTTAAGTTCTCCAATTTCTGCACTATCATCACCAGTTATTATTATATCATCCACATACACAATTAAAATAGCTAGTTTACCATTTCTAGAGTGCTTGAAGAACATTGTGTGGTCAGCTTGACTCTGAATATAACCATAGCTCTTCATTACATTTCCAAACCTTTCAAACCATGCTCTTGGTGATTGTTTAAGACCATACAAGGATTTTTTCAATTTGCACACCTTGTTGGTTCCGAGGTTTTTCTCAAATCCAGGTGGGAGGTCCATAAACACTTCTTCCTCTAAATCTCCATTAAGAAAGGCATTTTTTACATCAAGTTGCTGTAGAGACCAATTGAAATTAACTGCTAAAGAGAGAAGTACCCGGATTGAGTTTATTTTCGCAACTGGAGCGAAGGTCTCTTGGTAGTCAATGCCATAAGTTTGAGTGAACCCCTTGGCAACAAGTCTTGCCTTGTACCTCTCTATGCTCCCATCTGCCTTACACTTCACAGTGAAGACCCATTTACATCCTACAGTTGTCTTGCCTCTTGGTAGCTCCACAATCTCCCAAGTCCCATTCTTTTCAAGAGCGTCCATCTCTTCCTTCACCGCTAACTTCCAATCCGGATCACCTAGGGCATCCTGAATAGATCTTGGTACATGCAAGTTAGAAATATTTGAAAGGAATGCTTTGTGGTTATTGGACAACTTTTGATACGACAAATATTTTGCAATAGGGTGATTGGTACATGATCTTACTCCTTTTCTGTTAGCAATTGGGACATCTAGATCAGAAAAATCAATATTTGGAGACTCAAGGGAAGAAACTAAAGGAGCAATTTTAGGATTAACCTGAGTTTGAGGAGGAGGACCATCCCTCAGAGATTCCTGCTGAACAGGTGCTAGAGAAATAATTGGATCAGTAATATTTTTATGAGATTTTCTCCTGGTATAAACCTGAAGCTCAATATTTGGATTATGTGAATCCGTTTGAAGTAATTCTCCCCCTGTTTCAGATTCTTCAATACTTGGCACCTGTTGACTAAGAGAGTCCTTGTTTTCATTATTTTTAACGTCTATTTCCTTAAATTGTTTAATAGACTGAATTGGTGACTCAATGAGGCTTGGTAGTGGTGTAGAGAATTTCCAAAAATTATCTTCTTCTTCTTTATTCTCCCCCTGAAGAAGATTTTTGCTGAAATAGGGTTGATTTTCTAGAAAAGTGACATCCATAGTAATGTGAATTTTCTTTGTCAAAGGATTAAAACACTTATACCCTTTTTTATTTGGAGCATAGCCAATGAAAACACATTTTTCAGCTTTAGGATCCAATTTGGATCGAAAAATTTGGGGAATATAAACAAAGCAAGTGCATCCAAAAATTTTTAAAGGTAACTTAGAGTATAAACGAAATGTTGGGAAGTATTTTTTGAGAGTATTCAAAGGTGTTTCAAAATGTAAGACACGAGTTGGCATCCTATTGATTAAGTAAGATGCAGTCAACACAGCATCTCCCCAGAGGTATTTTGGAATGTTCATAGAAAACATGATAGCTCTAGCTACCTCAAGTAAATGCCTATTTTTCCTTTCAGCTATTCCATTTTGCTGGGGTGTGTCTCGACATGTAGATTGGTGTAAAATACCTTTTTCTTTTAAAAAATTTCCCAAACATTCATTAAAGTACTCAGTTCCATTATCTGTTCGAAGGATGCAAATTTTTGTTTTGAATTGGGTTTCAATCATGCAATAAAAATCTTTGAAAAGTTTTTCTACATCAGATTTTTTGCTTAGTAAGTAAACCCAACACAATCTAGTGTGATCATCGATAAAAGTTACGAACCACCTTTTTCCAGACAAGGTGGTAACCTTTGAAGGTCCCCAAACATCAGTATGAAACAAGTAAAATGGTTTTGATGGACTATAAGGTTTTGAAATATATTTAACTCGATGATCTTTAGATAAAAGACAACTTTCACATTGAAAAATAGAGCAATCCACTCCTTTAAACAAACTAGGAAATAAATGTTTTAAATAAGGGAAACTAGGATGTCCTAACCTAAGATGCCATTGCATTATTTTATCAGAAACAGAATTTGAACTGGTACTACTAAGCCCTTGAGCTTTTTTATTACCTAGGAAATCCTCACTGAAATAGTAGAGCCCATTTATTTCTCTAGCACTGCCAATCATCTTCCCTGAGTTTTGGTCCTGAAATTGACAAAAAGAGTCAAAAAAGATAACACGACAGTTGGAATCCTTTGAAAGTTTACTGACAGATAAAAGATTACAAGCAAGTTTAGGAACATGAAGTACAGATTTAAGATCAATACTTTCAGAAAGTTTAATAGAACCCTTGCCTGCAATAGGTGAAAAGCTACCATCTGCTATTCTTATTTTTTCATTACCAGAACAGGGAGTGTATGAACTAAATAGATTCGACAGGTTAGTCATATGATCAGATGCTCCTGAATCAATGATCCATGGAGCAGAATTAAAGACACTGGATAGAGCTAATGGATTTCTACCTGAATGAGCCAATGAACTATTAGATGTACCAGATGTCGGATTGAACTTTAGTAGTTTCAGGAGTTGATCGAACTGCTCTTTGCTGAAGGAACCCATATTTGCTTCATTGGCAGAGGGTTGTGACTGCTTCTGCTTCGGCTTCCAATTTGTTGGTTTTCCATGGATGTGCCAACAAGTTTCTCGAGTATGGCGTGGTTTGTTGCAATGGTCACACCACACTAGAGGCTTGTCATCAATCTTACGCAAATCAAGGACATTTGGTCCACCAACATTAGCTTCTGCAGTGACCAATGCAGAGTTCTTGATCAAACTACTGGTATGAGGAGTAGTAGAACCTGACATGGTGGTAAAAAACAGCAGCGGCTCTTGGAAAAATATGGTGATTTAGGGTTTGGCAAGAAAGAAAAGTTTTTGATGAGAAAGTGGCTATGAAGGCCTAAGGTAAAAAAAATCAGCAATGAAGGCTGAAGAAGAAACTGTAGAAAAATCAGCAATGAAGGCTGAAAAAGTGACTGATTTCCAAGAAAAAACCTAAAGCTCTTGATACCATTTGGAATTTCAGAATACTTTTATTTCTGAATCTTACTTGAATAATACAACTTCTAAGGATTATATACAGCTACTGTTAAGCAGTAAAATAGGAAACTAAATCAGTCTAAATCTAATCCCCATAATTGAGGAATTGTCTAACCTTAATTCTAGGGATATAGATATTTACACATTTAATATAGTTGACTTTTCCACAATCTCTACAAGCTGTCTCTATATTATCAGAATGCCTAGGACCAAGAGTGATCCAGTCCTTAAACAATGATGCCTTCAACTTGCTGTCTGAACAAAAAAAAGTAGGAGCTTTGTGGTCCATTTCCAACGTATCCAAACTCCTTGTAAGTGGAAGAGTTGCACCCATAATGCTTCGAATAATTGAAAGCTAAGCTCCTACATCCTCTACTTGTTGGGAAAAAAATACCTCCATTCCAAACACCCACAAAAATTGAAGAAAGCATAAAAGAACATGAAAACTTTTAATGTGGATTGGCCTAACTAAATTGGATTATAGCCACCCAACCAAATTAATAACTAATCAACAATTACAACTGTGCAATTCTTAGAAGATAAAAATTGCAAATTCCTTACAAGCTCAACTCTGTAATTTTTAGAAAAGAAAAATTGTAAACTCTTTACAAGACCAAAGCCCAACTACCCAATAAACCCAACTACACCATTTATAATAGTCCAAACACTAGCTATTCTATTGGTGTTTACAACTCTTTGGATACTTTACAGACCAAGCCTAAAACATCATTCATTAGGAAAAAGCCTTTTTAATTTCTCTTACACTTTCGATGTGGGATTCAAGGCAACACCAACATTACTTGCCCTTTAGGAAATTCCCCAGATACAAGAGAACAAATGCTGACTTCAGCAGAAGGGCTTGCATTTCTGTCATTGACATTGGCCAACTGACCAGCAAAACATACCTTCTTTGACTGATCAAAGCTCTTTAAACTTGAACAGGGTTTCAAACTAAACTGGTCCTGAGCATGTGAAAACTTATTCAATGTATAGATTTGGTGGTAACGATGAATAAAGGTTTCGTCATTATTAGTGTCCTGATCAGAAGGGTTGCACTTTGATGATTGCTGTCCTTTAAAACAGTACTGTTGGTAGCATTTTGTTGATCCTCTTTACAATCAGGAGGCACAAAAGTTTTATTTTCCTGCAACAGATCACCAGCTACGCTAGCCAAAATTTCAAAAGCACGTCTCTGACTGTTCCCACTTTTCTTCCTAATCACTGGCACCCTAACCCTTGCTGATCTAGAAGCTCGAGGAAACACAGGCACTTGGTAGCAACTGAAACCATAGTCCAATCTCTTCTGCAGATGACAAAACTGAAACTCTTGAGTACTTGAACAACAAATTGCTCAAACTCTCACTTTCTCAAAGACAGAAAACTAACTTAACTTCCTGCTAGAAATAAATTCCAACATTCCACCAACCAAGAAAAAATGTCTAAAGTTTATTGTTTTATAATTCTAGTAATTTCGTATCTATTTCTTATGGCACCATTTACAGTTATAGTCTGTCAAGTTTTGTGTGGTAATGACTTTGGAATGAGAACTTCATGCTTAGATTCCACCTTCACTCTTTCTCTGATCATTCTCCTTTTCCTTGTCACTTCAATATGAGAGTTTTAGGATAAACTAAATCATTTACTTCCTTCTAAACATGCTATAACTGCATTGAATTGCATTTAATAATGTCAACTAATGTTTTTTGCATTTAAAAATGGTGCTTCTAATCAATGTTTCTGCACTGCTCATAAACCATTTGTCTATTCTTCCTTTCCCCTTTCAAAAGCAGCAGCCTGCAAACTTTTGTTTGCTCAAATTGCTTTCTGCTGACTTAATTGGTGGACCTTTTATTTTCCAGGTAGTTTCGGTCTCTTCAGATTCTGACTCTTGCAACACCAACAAAGATGCTGGGACAACTATTCAGTTTGAAAATCCAGATGCTGCAAAATCCAGCAGCAAAAAGTATGAACGCCGTGTAAGTTCAACAAAGAAGGGGATGAGTATGTTGACTGCATCTAAAGAACCAGCAAAGAGTAAGAATGTAAAGCGGGTAACACCAGAAAATGATGCTATGCCTTTACATCCTTCCAAGAAGTCCAAAGATGGAGGCTCAGAGAACTCATTAGTTCCGAAGTCTCACATGAAGGTTTTTCCAATCAACTCTTGCTTAGACTGTTTTGGAGTGGAGAGCAAAGTAGAGTTGTGATGTGTGCTATTAGGCTTTAGCATGGTACCTCAATATGAAATCACCATTATTAAAATAAATTTTAGGGGGTAAGAAGGGATTGAAGGATGAGATAATTAATGTCGAATTCTCTGTTTCAAATCTTTTTCAGGTTTTTCTGAGGGTGGTTCACCACATAAACTCTCCTTCTCTTAGGAAAAAAAGAAAAAGAAAAAAAGAGAAATAAAGAAATAAAAATCCTAAATAGAATAAACTAAACCATATACTTCCTACTAAACAATCTGTAACTGTGTTGAATTGCTTTTAATAATGTCAACTAACACTTTTGCATCCAAGTGTAGTTTGCTTGAACTCCTTCCCGACTATATATTTCTAAATATAAGACTTGTATATGGCTGTGAGCAATATCATGCAACTCAAATGATTGATCTGCTATTGCATGGCAATGTGTTTCTGTGGATTTGTTCTTGGACTCGGAGTTTCCATTATGTACTAATTGACCATGATCTGAAAAGAAGTATTTCACTGTCTCTAAATTTATTTTTGTCTATGGGTGGTGGTTGCATCTCTTTGGGAATATATGTTTACAGGCACTCTCAATATTCTCTCATTCTTTTCTGTTTGCTTTCAAGTGAATGTCTCACTGCTGCTCAGAATCCATTGTTTCTTCTTACTTTCCCCTTTCCAAAACCGGTGCTTCTGATCAGTGTTTTTTTTTTCCTCACAAACTTAGGACACTGACCAACCAAAGGTAGAAGGTGTGCAGGAAGAAAATATTGGTTTGCTTAGAAAAAGCAGAAGACTGCTAAAATTTCATGTTAAGGGTCCACAGCATCCGGGTGCAGGTATATATTCTCTCATTTAGCTGCCGAGGAAAACTTCAATTTTTTCTGTATTCTCTTTATTAGTTTACTGAAGATGACCAAGAATGGCTTGCAGATAAAATGGCTAATATAAAGGTAGCAGGAGCTATCGAAGTTTCTGAAGATCAGCAAATGACTAAGGAACTCGAATCTTCTGTCACCAGAGGATTGCCAATTGAATGCATGAGTGGCTCAGTGACTGAAGAATCTCATGAGGTACTTTAGATAAAAGTCTACAAATAAATCAAAACAAGGCTTAAATGATCAAGTTTGAAGGAAGTACTTGGCATGAAGTGTAATGAGAGAAACTTTTTTTTCCTATAGGGGGATTGGTGGGTTTGGGGCATGGGATGGGATGTGAGGAAAATGAGAATAAAACATACCAACTTGAAGTAGCAGTATGGTGATAAGTACAGCTTTAGAATTTTCTCCCTTACTACTGAACCATTTTCAAGGAAACTAGTTTTTTTTCTTATATGCTTAATAGAGAGAAGTGGGAAATTAACAATGCAGGAGACACCCCTAAATTTCTCTTGGATTGACTGAGAGTGAAATTATTACTTCTATCTTCTGTAAGGCATTTTTGAAATAACTCATAAGGTGAAGATTTGGAGGAAATCACACTAAAAAGTGCAATTCTTTAACGTTTCTTGCCATGTTCCTTAATATGGTCAATAGAGCATGGATAGAAACAAAATGTATCTATAAAATGATCTGTCTCAAACAGCTAAAATGAAATTGAAGTTAACCTTAAATCACTTCACTTCTGTTCTAATATCTCTCTTGTTCACAAAAATGGAAACACTGTTTGTTTCAAATATCAACAAAGTTGCAATGAACGGTTGTTTCTTCAAGTCAGCTTTTGAACTTTATTTGTGCATTTGATTTGATTTATGAATGTTGAGGAGAAAGCCGTTGTCTTGTTGCCAAGTCCATTGGATGTGAATTACTAAATCTAAATTGGAAGTCTGAGGGCTGTAATTTAATGTGTAAGAGATTCAATGTTGTTTTGGCTCAATATATGACTTGTTTGTTGTTGATCGGATTTTGCTGCATGCTATAACAAAAGTTAAAAGTGTAGCTTTCTATCAGTTTGGGGAAATTTTTCATGATTTTTCCTCTTTCTTCCCCTTTCTCTACCCAACCTTACCGAGGACCTACTTTAGGTTTGTTGCTGAATGCAAAGGAATAGCTGTCCAAACTTGGTTTTTCTATCCATGCAGGAGATTAATCTGCAGAAAGAAGATGGTGCAAAAACTGGGATAAACAGGATAGAGCAACCCCATGTTGTGCTCAACATCAATGAAACAAATTTAGTGCCTCCAATCAGCCAATCTCCATCTGCTGGTATATAATAACATGAAGCTACCAGCTGTGGTTATCATCTAATTTCCCTAGAACTAACTTATTTCACTTTATTTTGTCCAAGAAAAAGATGATGCTGCAGGTGTTCTTGCAGAAATGGTTTCTGAAGAACACACAGCCATACAATTTGAGCCATTGGCGATCTCAAGTTTGGAGGAACCAGGTTGGCCGCAACCTGAAATACTCTTCATCTTAAGGAATGTTTGGTGTTGTTTAGGGTTTATAAAGAAAATTCTGAATGAACCATTTACTCAATTACTAGGATTGGGATATTTGAACTCAGGAAGTAGAATATTGGCTCCAAATTAAAATGCCTTTTGATGGTACTAACTTGCATATGCTAGTCATGACTTATCTGAACTGATTAACCTGCCAACAACCGTTGCCCTTTTCATTGATGTCATCTGAGATACACATACAATAGGAAGAAACATGGAAAAGGAAGGATGTGATTTCCTTGCCCTTATATTTCTTTTTGTTTTGATTCTCACACTGCAATTTTATAGGTTTTCAAACTCTGCCAACGGATAGGACAGCTATGGTTTCTGCGACAGAATTCCAGGGAATGATAATCAAGGTGGCTGGAGAGTCTAGCGGAATTCTTTATGAAAATGAAGAACAAACTCCCTTAATATGCTGCGAAGAACTGCAGCACGGGCTTAGAAAGATTCATTCTGTAGTGATGGAGGAAAACAACTCAGGTAAATTACGTGATTTATTCTCATGTTCCCACTTTTTGTTATTTTTGTAATTCAGATCCTTATTGTTTCTAGCACATATTCCTCGTCGATTTGCAAATCAATGGAATGAGCCAGGGGAGAAATCACTTCAAATAGTGGTGCATTCTCCTTTAGTTGGAATGACAAGTGACAATGAACCACTGGAGGGTGAAGACTTACCTTTTGTAAAGACCTTATCAATATGGAAAGCAGTTGAATCTATGGAAATTTTCCAAGTCATGCCTCAAAACCCACATTTTCATCCCTTAGTTAAATCAAACGAACTTCTCCGGGAAGGGTTAGCTGTTGGTCACATGTGTAGCTTTGCATCCTTGGTGCAGAAGACATCCAAGTTGACAGTTGCTGATCCCAGGAACCATTTTACTAGCATTTTGGATGCTCTTCCTGACTTGGAAATTCTTGGATTTCATGTCAAGGCAGTTAGGGATCGCGTAAGTGACTTGCTGTCCAAGAAAGATAGACATGGACATCTTCAAGACCATTCAAAGAAAGTTAAACAGCAGGTCAAGCAGTGTTCTGATGAGCTAACCAAAATAAATGAAGAGATTGATGCAAACAAGAAGATGATGAGAGAACTAGAAGAAAAGCAGGCAATAGTTTTATCAATGAAAGAGTCTAAAATATCTGAAATGACCTCATTGCAAGTATGTGAAGATGTTGCTACTCAAGACATGCAAAGTGTAGAGCATGATTTTGAGAGTCTAACTTCTAGTCCCTGGTAACTGATCTGATACTCGGATTTTGTCAACTGTCCTGTTCCATTATTTTGAATCTTTTGTTCAACTGATTGTAACTTCTAGTCCCTGGTAAGTAGACCAGACATGCCAATCCTGGGGTGGGGATTATGGTGCTGATTGAGCCATTTAGCTGCTAATGGCAGGGTTTCTTGTAA
The DNA here is from genome assembly GCA_031772115.1 of Heritiera littoralis. Classification (NCBI taxonomy): domain Eukaryota; kingdom Viridiplantae; phylum Streptophyta; class Magnoliopsida; order Malvales; family Malvaceae; genus Heritiera; species Heritiera littoralis. The sequence goes on along the minus strand of JAPDPK010000111.1, from coordinate 2,139,450 downwards.
ACAATTTCTGCTTGTTGTAGAATTCTAGTTAAGCACTTTATAATATATGGTACCTGTTTTAATGGATAATAATTTTTTTTATTTTAGGATTTGAAAATGAGACTTCTAATGTGTTATATTATTTTGATGGCTTGAGTATTTGCTTTGACACCTACATTTGTAGATTTGTAATGAGATTTTTCTTTTCTCACCTCATTATAAGTGAGAGAATTCTTTAAATACAGCAAAGTTGAGATAAAAGTCAAATTTATTATTATACTATGGTTAAATATTAAAATTTGTAATTACACTTTAAATTTGGTTGAGTTTTGGATTAAAAAAATGAAAATAAAAATACTTTCATGAATTAATATGTTTAACACAAGTCTGACAAATTTTAATAATTTTTTTAAATTTTATCCAAAAATTAAAAGTATAATGACAAAATTAAATTAAATTAAAAAACGAAAAAATTAATATTAACATGTAATATAATGATAAATTTGATTTTAATCATGCAAAGGTGCTTGGATTGGAATGGCATCCAGCCCTCTTAATTTAATCTGCCTTACCAATTGGGCAATTACCGTCCATGATCGGGCAGCTTAGCTGGTTTAGATATAAGAGCAAACACCTTCCCATCATATCAAATATCAACTGCTCCACCAACATTGGTTGACGTTAGTGGTAGTGGCTCTCACCCCTTAACCAAGTGACCAGAGTTCGATTCTTGATTTTGGGTATGAAGCAAACTATGTTGAGAGGGGACTACCCACCTTGTGTGCGCTCAGGATCTCCGACGGAGATTAGTCATTGTTGCTGACGGTGGATACTTTGTATCAATATCATAGTTAAAAAAAAAATATCAACTGCTCCATATTTCAGAACTTACTTAAAATTAGTGACCTTCCCAGAACTTGCAAAACCCAGATCCTAACTCCCTAACAATATGAGCAATTGACTCTATTAGCGTTGGAGAATTTAATGTTGCCCACGTTCTACTCCGCCATTAATGCTAAAAAGATTTAATTGCAGGCTTCAAATTCAAGGGAAAGATACCTATTTTTATATATATATATATATATATATATATGTGTGTGTGTGTGAGATATTTATTTATACTAGTGTAAAATTAAATTAATTTTCTTATTTTATATTTTTTCATAATTTATTCAAGTAGATTATGCATACAAAATTTCAAATTAATCAAAAATATTTAATTATTAGTTTGATAATGATCAAATTTCAACCATTAATATGAATTGAAAAATATGATATTTTAGATCAAAATTATAAGAATACTAGATCATTTCAAAATTTTACATTCATGATACATATACATAAACATATACATATATAGGCATCAATGTTGAAAATTTTAAATTCAATGTCACTTTTTTTCCTAATTCTTGAAATTATTAGAAATTGAATTCTGATTATTAGAAATTAACACAAGCCTGACAAATTTTAATAATTTTTTATTTTTATCCAAAAATTACAAGTATAATGACCAAATTAAATTAAAAAATAAAAAATGATTAGCATAAAATATAATGATAAATTTGATTTTAATCATGCAAAAGTGCTTAGAATGGCATCCAGCCCTGTTAATTTAATCTGCCTTACCCATTGGGCAATTACCCGTCCATGATCGGCCTGCTTAGCTGGTTTAGATATAAGAGCAAACACCTTCCCATCATATCAATTATCAACTGCTCTATATTTCAGAACTTCCCAGAACTTGCAAAACCCAGATCCCAACTCCCTGATAATATGAGCAATTGACTCTATTAGTAGTGGAGAATTAAATGTTGCCCACGTTCTACTCCACCATTAATGCAAAAAAGATTTAATTGCAGGCTTCAAATTCAAGGGAAAGATACCTATATATATATATATATATATATATATATATATATATATAGTATGTATATGTGTGTGTGAGAGAGGGGAGGAAGAGAGAGAGATCCATTTACAGTTTTACATCAGTGTAAAATTAAATTAATTTTACTATTTCATATTCTTTTATAATTTATTCAAGTAGATTATGCATACAAAATTTCAAATTAATCAAAAATATTTAATTATTAATTTGATAATGATAAAATTTCAACTATTAATATGAATTGAAAAGTATGATATTTTCAATCAAAATAATAAGAATACTAGATCGGTTCAAAATTTTACATTCATGATAAGGATACGTATACGTATACATATACATATATAAGCATAAATGCTGAAAATTTTAAATTCCATGTCACTTTTTTTCTTCATTTTTGAAATTATTAGAAATTAATTCTGATTACTAAAATTAAGAGTCCAACATTTTATTAATAGATCACACAATGCTTCATTAAGTTATAATCAAGGAAATTAGTAATAGAGACACCTGTCAATTAATACTAACTCGTTTATAAAATTTAAAAATTTTATTCTCAATATATAAAAATCGGAAATATAAAATATTCAATTATTCAATCACAGCTAACCAGCATTTTATCACAAAGGAAAAAAAAACATGAGAAGATGTCTGTCTTAGATAAGAACTAATCTTAACATTTCTTCTTTGGATTCCATGTGACATAAGATGAGTCAAAATATTTATGTTACTTCGGAAATTAATGCTTGTAGCTTCCAAGACAGGATAAGCTTTTTTTTTTTTTGGACAGAAAGACAGGATAAGCTTTGGAAGATAACTAAACAGGCTTTTACGTGGTCTTCAGTCTTAGATTAATGATTGATTTACAAAACGACAAATGCTTAGGTCCAGTCCAGCCGGCTGCTAGCAAAGATCTCAGTTCTTTTTTCTGGCTTAAGAACTTTTTGGTGCATAATATTTGGTACTCCCATTTTGACTGGTTAATATATTTATTCGCTAGGGACATAATTTTAATAATTTTAAACACGATACGTAAACGTCATAAATACATTGAGTTAGAAGTTTATATATAAATATGATAAAAAAAAAGTTTTTGTTTGATATAATGATACAAATTTTGATACAAAATTTTTGTATTTTATAGACGCAACCACAATTTTTTACGACATAAACATAAAATTTACATACCAATTACCAGGTCTACGTTTGCCAGTCAAAAACAGGGTTTAATGTAAAACGTCTTACATGCTTAACCATGTTGCAAACTAGAATTTTGCACAAGAAAAAACTTCCTAAAATTGATGGTTTTTGTATGGATTTAATTAATTAATTTTGAATTGAATATTCAAAATCGAATTATGTTATTTTATTTTCATTAATCGATCCAAATTTATAATTTAAAAAAAGTTAAATTACAATTTAACTTTGAAAAAATTCAGGATAAATTAAAATTAAGCAAAACATATTGTGTGGACAGGAGAGTTTCTTGAACATTTGTCGGCAGAAAAGCGAGTAAATAAACCATATTGTCTTGACACATGGCTTTTACCCTTATTTTCCAAGTCACATTCTTACCTCTCACCTAATGTTAGTTGAATGCTACAATTGGAATATTGGAAGCTTCGTTCAGGGCCAGCGATGCCTTGAAGAAGTGAGTTGTCTTATTTTATTTGCCATTGATCTCTTTATCACATGGAATTGTCAAAGAAGCTGATGCCTGCCAAGGATACTTTGGAAAATTTTCTTTAATTTGGTAGTACAGGTAAGATATTCCAAGATTTTGTCATAATTTATTATTTTTCTTTTTAAAATAAATTAAATTTGATTTGATTCATTCGAAACTTTACTTTTGAAATGCTCTAAAAATCGAATCTTGATAGATAAAAATAACGTTAGAAAAAATTCATCAAAAATAACTTTATTTTCCTCGAAAATTATCATTATTATTGAATTTTTTCATTAAAAAAAAACAATGCTTCTAAGATTGAAAGAAAAAAAATGGATATTTTAGGATTTTGGGAATGAAATGTTGAATATTGCTAAATAAAAAGAAGTGTGTACCGTGTAACTTGTGAGGAACAACAGGCTAACCCTAAACTCTAAAGTCTTCCAAACTGATTTTTTTTTTCTAATTTAAGACATAAATTAAAATCAATATCTAATTATTTATTTACTAATTAATACTACTTGCCAAGATGCAGTGAATGACTTGCATTTGTCTTACACGCAGTTGAATTTTGAGACGCCCACAGGTTTGAGTCTCAAGCTTTGGATTCCCAAATTAGTCAAAGCTCTTTAAGTAGATCAAATCCTATTTCAATATTTTGCTTTTGTGGTACCAATGCTTTAAAAAAGGTAAAGAAAAGGAAAAAAAAAACCCTTTAATTTATACAATCAAAAATCTTAATATAACCAAACTTCAATTCAATTGGTTTATCTAATTCTCAAAAAAAAATGAGTTTTAATAAATTTTATCTCCGATAATTCGAATTTTTTAATGTTCACAATTTTATTATTTATAATGCAACTTCATTTGTAATAAAAAAAAAAACCTTCTAAAAAAACCTTAAATTGTGGTCTACAAATGATACATTTTTTAATTTTTCTTTTACAACGATTAGAAGATAATTAAGTTTTTAACTTGAATCTTGAAAGAAAAAAAGATTAAATTTATAATATAAAAGAAGAAAAAAAATAACCTTTTATATTCGAAATTAGATGTTTTATTTATGTAAGACAAGACAATAGATAGATAAAATAAAAGCATGAAGCATGCGATGCGGAGAAGGCGAAAGCCAAGTAGGTGTTTTAAAACGTAACGCTGTCTTCTCATTTCGGTGTTCGCTGTCGTTTTATCTTGGAAAATCCCAATTTTCTATCACATTCACATGCAACGTCTGCTTAATTTTGTTTTTAATAATCCAAATTGTGCCCTCATATAGGGTTTACAATTTCATCTTAATTTAAACGCGATCACTTAATTCACAAATCACAAATAGCAGTGATTTATACAACTTTCATATTTTTTATAAATATTTGTTTATTTTTATAAAAATTAAAAAAATACTAATCAGTGGTCACGTCATGCTCCTGCTAATTTTTTTAAGAAAAAATAACAAAAATATTATTTAAAGAATATTATTTTAATTGAATGAATTATTTTCATCATCAAATTTATAAAAATATAATACATTAATTATATATTTGTAATAAATATCAGCTTATCCCATGCTTGTTTAACATTTTACTTAACACCAATAATTTGACTACTCAAAAAGAAAAGAAAAAGATAGTGATAAATAACAAATACATAAAAATTTATTTGTTATAAAAAATTAGTTCTATATTTTTTAATTGTCATCACACACACATATTATAAAAGAAAAAATATTAATTGCTAATTCTCTAAAAATTAACATTCGGATCACGAAACCGATGTTAAAAATAAGGGTAAATAATTAAAAATTAAAATATTTTATGGATTAGGGTAAGTGACATGCATAAAGTTCTTGCAAAGTTTAGAAGAAAAACAAAATGATTTTTTTAAGCTTTTTTTTTTTAATTTTTTGTTACAAGCCTTTTTTTAGTTTAGAGATGTAAACATGGGCTTCGAATATTCGTTAGTGACAGTCCAACAACGTTATCCTCTCTTTCTTTCAATTGAATTTCCTCTTTTACTTATCTCTTTGATTGTTTGCATGTGACAAGGCTTGTAATTTAAGTCATTATTAGGTGAATTAGAAAGGTTTGAACTATAAGAGAGAGAATTACAAAGTCTATATATGACCGTTGTCATGTTGAAACTATCTAGGGCTGCATTTTTTGACATAAAAAAGTTTTGAGAAAGCATTTTATTTTCTTGTGTAGTTGAAATTTGACAAGGGATAATCAATAATTGATATTCCAACAACCTTTAATAAGAAACTGTGAGATATTGCGAAAATGGCATAATTAAAATTTAATCATTTAATCTTTGATATATGCACATAGAAGATCCTATAACAATGAAATTATTAATTTTCGTTCGAAAGATCTAGAAATTTATGTCATTTTTATCAAGCATATATGTTGATGTAGAAAACCACTCACATCAAGACCTTCATGTGTATGCTTGGATTTAATTTTCTGATTTTTTTTTATTTTAATTTATTATTTAATATATATTTTATATAAAATTGAGAAAAAGTATTTTTTTGAATATATTATAAAATTAAATCTAAAAACAAAAAAGGGAAAATCTTTATTCTTTAGAAATGGTTGTAAATCTAATTTGATGATGAATGATTAATTTGAGAGAAATTATAGAGAGCGGAATGTGGATTTAATTTAATCTATATATAATTATGATTTTATTAATTTGAAATTTAATATATATAATAAAAATATTCCTTCTAATTGCAAAACAATAGCTTAAATTGTCAAGAGTGAAAACGTGCAAGAGCAAATCAGCCAATGACAAAGACGTGAAGAACGTTTTTTCTCCATAATTTTTCATAATTTCAAAAGACAAGCTAAGGTGGAGTGACCGTTAATAGGCAGGCAAGACAGTATACTTAGTAATTTTAAATATGACACAAAAATGATAAAAAAATATAAATATGATATAGATTAAAATTTTAATAAAAATTATACATAAATTTGTCAAAATTGAAAAATCAATTTCTTATAATTTTATACTTTTACACGTATTTAACACAAAATAGATATAATACAAAAATAATAATAATTAAAAATTAAGCTTAACCTGCTAATTAAACAGCTATTAGTGATGAATCATAAGAAACAACGATAGTGATATCAACTTATTTTTTCAATTTTTAATATATATATATATATATATATATTAAAACAAGATGGATAAATTTCAATATTGTGGCCAATTTGTGTCAAAATTTAATTTGTTTAAAGCCTTTAAGTTCGTTGGACTGTCATTTTCATTATTTTCGACATTAGGTGGTGACATAATCTTCAGGTCAAAAAATGTACATGCATTAATTGTAGCTCAATGCTTATCATCCCAAATTTTATAGAATCATTATCCATTTCTTTCTCCGTTTCTTTTTATCTTTGAATTTTTTAAGTGTAAACATGACTTACCTAATTATTAATTAATTATACTTTTTACACTAATCCTTTTGAACTTACTCTCTCTAATTACCAAAGGAATTATATATATTGCATCAATTCAGAAAACTTCTTTTTTTGATTAATTAATTAAACTAATATTAATGAGTTTTTTTGTGACTAATTACATTAATATTAATTATTTTAATTTTGTTGAAATTGTAATGTTGCCTAAGTAGTGTTTAATTTGTTCAATATTATTTCTAACATCTAAATATGTATTCTTGTTTGTTGACTTGTTGAACCAAGTCTTTTTTTATTCATCTTGAACAATCCATGTTGAACGTATATATTGTTATGACTTATGAATATAAATATTACGAAAGCATTGTCGGTAATAAAAGAAGGATAATTATCTTATACAAAGTTAGTGAAATTTTTTTGACATCATAAGTAGAGTTAGGATGATAATATATGTCATATTTTATTTATTTTTAATTTTTTTAATATTTTAAAAGAATCGTGTCATCATTCTAATCACATTAATAGAACAAAAAAAACTCCACTGACAGTGCATTGGATGTTAATCCACAAAAGAAAAGGAATGAAGGGACTAAAACCCCCACACTGCACATTGCAATTAATTATATAAACAAACTCTAAATAAAAAAAACTGAAATAAAAATCAAAAGAATACAAATTAAAAAAGCAACAAATCAAACTTATGTTATATATGAATAACTATTGTTTTTAGCGACAGTTAACTTTTTAATTACGGACAAGAGCATGACAAATATGTATTATAAATGAATCAACAGTCATTAATGAAAAGGGCTTCAACATTTTTAATCACAAAATTAATGGATTTTTCTTTGGTTGTACTGGGAAAATTTTCTCTATTGGGAAAAAAATATCTTTCAAACTAAACACCCACAAAAACAGAGAAAAGCAAAAACAAACACAATAATTTTTAATGTGGTTTAGCCCAATCAAATTTGGCCTACAACCACCCAACCAAACTAATAATCAATCAAACAATTACAACTGTGCAATTTTTAGAAGAGAAAAATTGCAAACTCCTAACCAAGATCCCAAAGCCCAACTACACCCTTTTAATAGCCCAAACCCTAGCTATTCTATCGGTGTTTACAACTCTTTAAGACACTTTATAGACCAAGCCTGACACATCATTTATAAGGGAAGAGCCCTTATAACTTCTTCTATACTTTCGATGTGGAATTCAAGGCAAACCCCAACAAATCCTCCATTGACTTAAATCCCCAAACTCCACAAACTGTTCGACAACATATAAACCATTCTCAAATTGAAGAATAACTCCACCATCATCCTCATTATCTTCCTCTAATCATCATCATCAAACTCATAATAGTCATCTTCTTCCAAATTATCATGGTCATCATCATCTTCATCTTCTTCAAACAAAACTTTCATCTTCATAACTTTCATCTTCATCTTCATAGCTTTCCTCCTCTCGCAGGATCACGAACCTTCAGCTCTGATACCACTTATTGGGAAAAAATATCCCTCAAACCAAACACCCACAAAAACAGAGGAAAGCAAAAACAAACACAATAATTTTTAATGTGGTTTGGCCCAACTAAATTTGACCTACAACCACCCAACCAAACTAATAATCAATCAAACAATTACAACTATGTAGTTTTTAGAAGAGAAAAATTGCAAACTCCTAACCAAGATCCCAAAGCCAACCACACCCTTTTAATAGTCCAAACCCTAGCTATTCTATCGGTGTTTACAACTCTTTGAGACACTTTACAGACCAAGCCTGATACATTATTTATAAGGGAAGAGCCCTTATAACTTCTTATATACTTTTCATGTGGGATTCAAGGCAAATCCCAACATTCTCATCGTCGCCACGTTCTAGGTACTACTTGGATCTGGGTTATCTTAAATTATTTAGAAAAAAAAATAACCATAAGATTTCAAAATCAAATTAATGAATAGATAACTTTCTCAAATCTCTACCTAAATGTTGTTTGTTTAATGTTAAAAAAATGGCCAAAATATATTTGATGCGATGACACTCGAATATTTGCCTAAGATTTTTAATCATTGGTAATTAAACTCAATTTTATATTTTATTATTATTTAAATTAATTACAATAATTAATATATTAGTAAAATTTATTTTATTAGTGAATTTTCTAAACTTTTAAATTTTTAATATAATTATATTATTTTGTTTAAAATTTATAAGAAAATAATAAGAGATTAAAAATTATGAGACTCACATAAATGAATGTTGTAAAAAAAAGGCAAATCTACAGTAAACAAAAATTGTGAGATTGATAGTTCGTTAGATTAATAAAATTATTTTTATGTGACTTTCTATGATTGCAGAAATAATCCCTCAATCGAAAATTTTTTTTTTTAATGTGAATGTGATTGGGTGAAATTAAAATAATATTAATCATAGGCAAAATCGTGCCGTGGATCACTGCCATGCATGTGAGAAGCCGTGGGGCAATGCTAATCGAATTAATGCTGATACTTGCTCCATTTAGGGCAAATAATATTAATATAAGTACTTCAATTATTATTTAATTATGTGTTTAATTAAACTTTAATTTACTTAGGAAGCAATAAATTAACCAGATACGATCACAGCTTTGTACGGTTTTAGGTTCAGAGGAGACTTTTCAACTTGCAAAAATCCAATTTAAATCATTTTACAAGAAATTTTGCTGTTTTATTGTAAGCATATGTGCACGTTCTATACAGGATAATTTTACAATAATGTCAATTTTTTTTTATTTTACTGTAATTCGAACACTTATGAAGAGACTAAAATCAGCTTCTTCCATGCATGCATCTGAATCAAGAAATTAAAGTTTAACACATTTGTAGAAAAATCCAAGACGTCAAAGAATAAAAGCAGATCAGAGATCAAAACTAATAATTGTTTTTGTTGACAAATTATTCTCTTTATATGTGAATTCAAGATATACTTAAATTCGCTACTCAAAGAAAAAGATTTACTTAAATTCGGATCGCATGTATATAAAAATTAAATAATTGGTTACATCTTTCATTTAAGCAAATCTCTTTGTTATTCGATGAAATTTAGTCAAATTGTCAATGAATATGTTAATATCGAATTTATTTCAATTTCATTAAATTTTATCATTTTACTTTTGATTTTGTTGAATTTTTTACATAAAGTAAACAAAATTGATGAAAATTTTCTATCTGTATTTAATATATTATTTCTTGAAAGATTTCAATTTCGTTACATTTTGTCCAAAAAATTAACAAGATTTAAAGAAGAGGTTAAATTTAATGATTTACAATAATAGAATATTTAGTAAAATATTATAATTTCTTTTTTATTGGTTAATAATCAAAAAAATTAAAAATGCAATTGTAAAATTCAATAAAATTAAAAATGCAATAGCAAAATTCAATACTAAATCATAACATAATGACAGATTTCACTTTCATCCCTTATCAAGTTAAACATGTGCCATATTTAAAATGTTTGTATCTCCCATTCTCGATCCAAGCTTTTTTATTGTTAGTTTCTGTCTGACAAGATAATTTTCAAAACTTTACTACAAACTAAAGCTTAAGCTCCTAGTGAGCCGATGAACAGCCGAAGTCTGAGAATAAAAAAAAGGTTTCAGGTTCACGGATTAAAATCTTCAAATCTGTTCTGTACCAAAAAAAAAATCTCCAAATATGTTGAATATCATCTCTTAAAATTGATTGTATGATTCATTTCAGTGAACCTTCAGATCTCAGCATCTTATCTTTACCATTTGAGTTTGACTTATGAAAGCTCATGATTCTCGTAACTCGAGACGTGATGACATGATATAAGAAAAACATCCCAGATCATAGAAGCAGCCAGAAGATAATATCTCCAGCCAGAGAATCGCCATGCTGTAATAAATCCTAAAAGGCTAAAACAGCTTCAAACAAGACGTGCGGAAAGGAGTAGAAACAGAAGATATAGAATCTTTGATTATTTGCAGAAAGGGAAGAAAAAAGGGCAAAAAGAGCCGACAATGTTAGGTGAAGATTACTTGAGCATCTAGTTATTCAAGCTGTGGCAAGTTAGATGGAAGTGGTCCATTGATGACTTCAAGCTGAATAGTTATAAATTTTAATAAGTTTTTCTTTTTATTTGCCTCTTAGTTACTCAATGATTCCTACATTATCAGCATTGAAAAGGCCAATTTTTCCACTATCCTCTGTTTTTCCTGTTCGCCGTCCAAAGGCAATCAGAACAGAAAGTTAGAAGCAAAATTAATTTGGATAATATTTGCATACATTCTTTTAACCCATAGGCCCCAACAACTCCAGTCCACCTGTAAAACCCTCTAAATTAGACTTTTCAAAGGTTTTTATTCACACGCCATTGACTGTATCAGAGGAAAAAAAGGCTTCACTTTGCCTTTTTCTTTTTTACACTGTTTTTATTTTTTTGTCAACAATGGGAGATTTAATTTACTATTATTATCCAATACATTATAATCGAATTTTTAAATTTTATAAATAAAATAATGATACATATTTTATAATTATTTTAATTTTATTTATGAAATTTAAAAATTATAATGATAATATATTAGATAAAAATTTATTAATTTATGGATGACATGACTCGATTGATCTAAATATGTGTAAAACAACCACGTTACTTACAATTAGGGTCATTAATAATCCTGACAGAACAATAATTGTCCCAATTTGTTCATTTGATCAAACTGACAGCTAATTTCTGTACCAAAAAAAATGACAGCTAATGTATGCAACAAATAAATCTAGTTTGAGGGTACACTGTAACGTTGACTCTAGGCCAATGAGGCTTGCGTGTTTTCGTATGTATAACAAGATACCGTAGATATATATGTACTGCTTTTGTGCTTTTCTACTAAACTCTAAGAAATCAATCAAATTTTATGCTTTCAAAAATGGACTTTGAATTGTCAAAACACGTATCTAAAGAATACTATTCAAATAATCATTTTAATTTATTATTTTTAAAATGTGAAAACTCTATAAATTTAATAAATCAAGAATCTTTTCTTTAATAAAAAAATAACATTAAGCACAAAAAAAAATTATGGGATTGAAGTAATTTGAACAGATTTTTAGGGGGTGGTCCAAAAAGAGGTAGTAGTAACTGAGATTTAGGGCAGTGGGGACATGGCTGCTCACGTTCGAAGAAACTGAAATACTATTTCTTGCAAAGAAAATGAAATTCAACTCTAAATAAGAACTAATATTTTTTTCTTTCTCTTGGGATGGTAGATCAAGTTTGCAGCAAAAGCTGGAGGGCCACTTGATTGAATTTCACATGCCATTGCCTCATAATTGGGAAATCACATGGAAGACGAGAAAAAAAAATACAGGAAAAAATACTTTAATAAATGAAATATAGAAGTCTTCCAATTCGTGAAGGGAAGGTGGGTGTAGACATGCATTAATTTGCCATAAACGTGCAGTCTTAAAGAATAAAAAACCCTATTCAGAAACAGCACCGAAACCAGAAAAATATGCTAAATAATAACGCAACAGGTGGCCTGAGTTATGTCTCTTTTGGAATTTACCTCCACATTTTCGTTGTTCTTTAATTCTTTCTTTTTTCTTTTAGTAGAATGGAAGTCACCAATCTGAGAAAAAAAAATACAAACATTGAAATTTGAATTTCATATTTGTAAAATTTTCACGCTTTGCCATGGTTTTATATCAGCAAATTCATGGCTTAAAATAGGCAAAATCAAAGAAGCAGCAGCAGCAGCAGCAGCCTATCTTTTTGTTTTCATTTTCCTCGAGTTGTTGGAAAGAGATTTGAATTATTCCATTTCTCTTACTGTTCATGAGAAGATGCCGGAACTGGGAATCAATGGAACTATTTAAAAAAATATACAATTAATTTGAAGGATATTAAAGATTGTTAAGTTAATGAGCAGTTGAGATTAGTTCTGGACTGGTCATAGGTGGGGGAATCCTGAAATTCTAATGATTTAAAACAGCTTGGATTAAAAAAAAATGGAAAAGCCAGCTAGAGAAAGCCCCGTTTGCTACATTAAACTAATCAAAAATCAATTGAATTGGTCCCTTCTGACAGCTTTCCATTAAACACTATTTCTGCTATATATACTCCCTGCTCCATGCAAGGCAGCAGAAACCAAATCCCCCCTCTTCTTCCCTCCCCTTTCCTTCTATTCCAAACAGAGGAAACTCTCAGAAAGTCTGAACGCATTGCAGAGGCTGGTGTTCTTCGGTGATCATCCATGATGGCGAGCCAGGGCGGCCCAACTAGGGGTCGGTTTTGGCCCCAAATGTTAGTGGCTTTGGCCATTGTTGTTGTCGCAAGCAATGTAGGTTCCGTGTCTGCAGATGCTTATCCATACTCATCTCCTCCTCCACCTTATGAGTACAAGTCACCTCCACCACCCTCTCCTTCTCCACCACCACCGTATGAGTATAAGTCACCACCTCCACCTTCACCTTCACCACCGCCACCTTATGAGTACAAGTCACCTCCACCACCACCAAAACATGAAGAGAAGCCCCCGTACTACTATAAATCTCCACCACCTCCATCTCCATCACCACCTCCTCCATACTACTATAAATCTCCACCACCTCCTTCACCATCACCTCTACCTCCATACTACTACAAGTCTCCACCACCACCACCAAAACATGAGGAAAATCCTCCATACTACTACAAGTCCCCTCCACCTCCATCCCCTTCACCACCTCCTCCATACTATTACCAGTCCCCACCACCTCCATCTCCATCACCACCTCCATACTACTACAAGTCCCCACCACCACCAAAACACGAGGAAAAACCCCCGTACTACTACAAGTCTCCTCCACCTCCATCGCCATCACCACCTCCTCCATATTACTATAAATCTCCACCACCTCCTTCACCATCACCACCACCTCCATACTACTACAAGTCCCCACCACCTCCATCTCCATCCCCACCTCCTCCATACTATTACAAGTCTCCACCACCACCAAAACACGAAGAAAAACCTCCATACTACTACAAGTCCCCACCACCTCCATCTCCATCCCCACCTCCTCCATACTATTACAAGTCCCCACCACCACCAAAACATGAAGAAAAACCCCCATACTACTACAAGTCTCCACCACCTCCATCACCCTCACCACCACCACCTTATTACTACAAATCCCCACCACCTCCAGTAAAGTCTCCTCCACCACCATATTATTATAAGTCTCCCCCACCACCTTCACCATCTCCTCCACCACCCTACTACTACAAGTCTCCACCACCTCCTCCACATTACGTTTCACCACCATACTACTATAAATCTCCACCACCACCTGCTAAGTCTCCTCCTTACCACTACACTTCTCCCCCACCACCAACTCCTCATTACCCTGCCCCTCACCCCCACCCGCACCCTCTAATAGTCAAGGTAGTGGGAAAAGTTTACTGCTACAGATGCTACGATTGGAGTTATCCAGTCAAGTCACACGACAAGAAACACCTAAAAGGTATAATTTTCTCATTCCATTCCAATTTTAGTATGCAATACTATTAATTGATCTATTTTACATTAGCATTTTATTAGCCTTATCTTATTTGTTGCTTTCAAAATTTTGTATAATTGTGTCACATGCTCTATAGTTAGAATAAGATCTCTTTTGAATATTTTAATTCAAATAATGTATATGTAATTATTTAAAGGAATCAGAATATATTCTTGTGTAAACAAATTTAATTTAAAAAATTAGTAGGTTAATTAAGAAAATAATGCTTTTTTTTCTTATATGTTTGTATAATGACACTAATGTTTGTTTGTAGAATATTATATATAGTTTAGTTAATAAAATATTCTATATCATTTGGGCTATCTCAAATAACGAAGGAAAGAGTAATTAAGTATAAATTTTATATTTGAAGTATAATACTTTTATTATTAAAAAAAATAAAACTTGGTTTATTACCATCTATCTTTGCCCATTTTGCTATACAAAAAAACTAGTTTGTATCCATGAAATGAAAATAAATTTATTTTTTAGTAAGGGCTTCACTTTTTACAATTGCACAAGTCGTGAAAATAATAAGTGTCAAATGTCTTGATTTTTCAAAAAAAAAGTTATAATTAAATTGTATCATGGAAAGACAAAATTAGTTATTAAAGTTAGTGAAGACTATATATAGTACATATTTTGGTTGACTATTTAACAATAATTTGAGGCTAAGATATTTTTGCCTTTCATTACTTGCACTTGGAGCAGGTGCTATTGTGGAAGTAACTTGCAAGGTTGGAGAAAAAGAGATCACTGCCTATGGAGAAACCAAAATCAATGGCAAATTTAGCATCACAGTTGAAGGATTTGACTATGCTAAATATGGAGCCGAGGCATGTAAGGCCAAGCTCCACGCCGCACCCGAGGGCTCACCATGCAACATTGCCACTAGTCTAAATTGGGGCAACCAGGGTGCTAAGCTCACGGTGAAGTCAAAGGACAAGTATGAGGTTGTGCTTAAGGCTCAACCATTTGCTTATGCTCCAAAGACTCCATACAAGGAGTGTGAAAAGCCAAAGCCCAAGCCTCCAACTCCTTACCACTATACTTCTCCACCACCACCTACACCAGCTTATGTCTACAAGTCACCACCACCACCGGGTTATCCGTACAAACCACCAACTGAGCCATACAAGCCACCACCACCGGGTTATCCATACAAACCTCCAACTGAGCCATACAAGCCACCACCATACTACTATAAGTCACCACCTCCACCATCACCTGCTTACATCTATAAGTCACCACCACCTCCACCATACTATTACAAGTCCCCACCACCACCACCTTCCACTTATATCTATAAGTCACCACCACCACCACCATACTACTATAAATCCCCACCACCACCTACCCCCACCTATGTTTACAAGTCACCACCACCTCCACCATACTACTACAAATCCCCACCACCACCAGTCCACACTCCAGCACCATACTATTACAAGTCCCCACCACCACCACCATACTATTACAAATCCCCACCACCACCAGTCCACACTCCAGCACCATACTATTACAAGTCCCCACCACCACCACCATACTATTACAAGTCTCCACCACCACCTTCTCCTTCACCACCCCCACCATATTACTACAAGTCCCCACCACCACCAGTCCATTCACCTCCACCACCATACTATTACAAATCACCACCACCTCCTGTAAAGGCTCCAGCACCAACTTACCACTACAACTCTCCACCTCCACCATCGCCATCTCCTCCTCCTCCATACTACTACAAATCCCCACCACCACCAGTCCACTCTCCACCACCACCATACTATTACAAGTCCCCACCACCACCAATCCATTCCCCTCCACCACCATATTACTACAAATCACCACCACCTCCAGTAGAAGCTCCAGCACCAACCTACCACTACAGCTCCCCTCCTCCACCGTCACCATCACCACCTCCTCCCTACTACTACAAATCTCCACCACCTCCATCTCCATCACCACCACCACCATACTATTACAAGTCTCCACCACCACCAGTTCATTCCCCTCCACCACCATACTTCTACAAATCACCACCACCTCCAGTAGAGGCTCCAACACCAACCTACCACTACAGTTCCCCTCCTCCTCCCTATTACTACAAATCTCCACCACCTCCATCTCCATCACCACCACCACCATACTACTACAAGTCTCCACCACCACCAGTCCACTCTCCACCACCACCACCATATTATTACAAGTCCCCACCTCCCCCATCCCCCTCACCCCCTCCCCCATATTACTACCATTCACCTCCCCCTCCAGTGAAGTCACCTCCACCTCCAGTCTACAGTTATGCTTCTCCTCCACCACCAACTCAATACTAGATCTAGAAAGATCAACCACTAAATTACAACATTCATGTAAGTAATATTTTAGTTAAACCTTCAATTACTTAGTTATGATCTAATGATTAATTTCAAATTCTGATTATTAATTGCCTGTTTTAAATTTCAGGTTCTAGTTTCATCAAAAGAATAAAGGAAGGCACCAAGAAGGGGAGATTTCGACATCAAACTTTTTCAAGTCCATTAAATAAGAGAATGAACATTGCATTTGAGATCTACAATTTTGGTCATTCAAGCCAGATAACCTCCACTTCTCTGGTTGCCATAGTACACATGCTCTTAATTTATTCGAGTGGCATCGGAAGAAAGCGAGAGTGATTATCCCAAGTGGCTACTGCAGTTTGTTCAATACCTTTTTCAATTATTGGTTTTACTTAATTTATTTGTGCATAGAAATGTGGCCTTTGTATGATTAAGAGTTTCTATTTATTGTAGGCCAGCATTTGTAATTTCGTGGATCTTTGTTGTACTATGTGCCCTGAGATTGCTAGCAATAAAGGAATATATTTCTTATCTGTCACAATATGGATTTACTTTTTATTAATTTCTCTCTTTTCTATCCCCTCTCCAATGCCAATGTAATGCTTTACAGCAACAGCTTTTCTCTAATCATTTCGGCCAAATCTACTGTATCTAGCCAGCGTTGGGCTCTTGCACGCTCCAACTTAATCAACCAAAATTTTATTCTACTAATTTTCATTTCAAGCAAAGGAATTTTTTAATGGAAATACAAGAAACAGATCAGTACCTTAATTAAATAAATTTTATTACTACTACTTATTTCTATTTCAACCATCATAACAAAATGTTGGATTCTTATTTTCAATAATCAAATTTATTTTATGACCATTTAAATTTCTCGGTTTAAGAAAGAAAAAAATTGAGTCAAAATTCAAAATCTCTTTCAGTTTAATTCCTTTTCCACTTAAAAAAGAAAGTGAAGGTTCAAAATTTAAACTCAATCATTTCAAGTGATAAATTAAATCCAAATTTTTTTATGAAAAAAAAAACTTTGAAAGTGAAATGAGAAATTAAGAGATTGTTTGGATTGTTTTCTGTCTTCTGTCTTCTATTTTCTATTTTTTATTTTTTGTTTTCAAAAATTTTGTTTTTGTTTTATATTGTTTTATTTTCAAATTCTGAAAACACAAAACATGTTTGGTTAATATTATTATGTTTTGAAAACAAAAATTTAAACTAATTTAGATATAATAATTCAATTCACAAAATAAAATTTTAAAAATCAAATAAAAGTAATAATATATTTATTCAATAATATTATGTACATAATATTTAATAATATTATTAATATTAAATAATATTATTTTATACTATTTAATAATATTATTAAATATTTTCATTTAATCATATTAAAATTTAATATAACTTAAATAATATTATAATTAAATATAATATTAAATAAAATAATTCAATTAAAAATAATATTTAATAATTTTTTAGTAATAATTGAGATTAGTAAAATTCTAAATTGAGATTAGTAAAATTCTAAATTTATATATTGAATAATAATATGAATTAATAATTATAAATTATATTTCATAATATTATTTAATTTAATTGTAATAATATTAAATTATTAAATAATATATATTTAACTAATTAATTTATAATAAATTATATAGTAATTAAAATATATTATATTAAATATAAATTATATTATTTATTGTTAGGTATTCACTTATTTAATAATATTAAATTATTTAATAGTAGTAGTGATATATTTTGAATTTAATTGATAAAATATAATATCAAATAATAATATTGTTTAGTAAAATAATAATTAATTATATTAGATTATAGTACTTAGCAATAATATTAATTATTAAAATATCTAAAATATATTATTTAAAATATTAATATATATTCAATAAATTATTATACAAATTTAAATTAAATAATATTATGATATTATAGTTTAATATAATTTATATTTAATTGCTTTTTACGTTTTTTAACTTTTCTATATTAAATAAATATATTAAATTTAAAATATATTTTTTAATTAAATAATATTTTATATTAAATTTTAATGTTATTTTTATTTTAAAAAATTAATTAATTTTATTTTATATTTTTATTATGAAAATATATTAATATTATATTAATATATGAATATTGTTCACTTATTTATGAACAATATCGGAAATAAAACATGTTTTCAAAAATAATGAAAATAAAAAATTCTTATTTTCAACAATTTTAAAAATTTTTTCTTTTCATTTTCGTTTTCTAAAATCCGAAATATATTATCAAATATATTTTCTACTGTTATTTTTAAAAAAATTAAAAATAAAAAACAAAAATAATTCCAAACAACTCCTAAAAATTTACATATGGCAAATTTCTAGTTAGTTTCTAAAACAGGACATACGCACTCAGCCATTGATGGAGTCATAGTCCCTTATTCTTTCTGCTGCCATGCCAGCATATAGATATAGTGGTTCTACATTATTGCTTGGCAGCTTCTTCCAATCTGTTTTCTCTCTGCAAAAGTGCAAGAAACAAATGAAAAAGGACAAATAATCTTCTGGGAATTAAATATTAATGAAGCTTCCATGACTTTTTCATGTTCTAGAAATGAAACATTCCCACTTCAAATAAACTGATGGACCATCATTGTCAAGCTCTTATTCACCAATCAATTTTAAGAAAAAGTAACCTACTGATGATAATTGAAAAATGCCTCACATATTAAATAAATAAAGAATGTATTAGGTGAGCTGAGGGATATATTTTATTAAGTGGAATATTCTATGCCAAGGCCTCTTATTTGGAAAGCTAATGAACAGTTCTAGTTGAGGGAGTAAATACTAATTAGGCATCCAGAGTAATTACGGGGTTACTGATCAATATGATAATTTAACAACGTTACCATAACTAAAAATATTCCAGCCATATACTTAAAATATGATTAAATATAAAGGTGTAAATTAACAAATTAAGTTATTGGTAAATTATTTCATTAACCTTGTTGTTTGAACTGCTAGTTGAACACTAATTTGATTATTCGAGTCGAATTTTAAGTTTGTGTGGTTTATTTTAAAAATATTTTATATAAGTGAAATTATATACATATTAATTTAAACAAATTAAGTTTAATTTTAAGTTTTAAACTGCACTCAAAATTATGATAATTAATATTAATGTGACTAAATATGTGCTCTTGATTATTTATATTCTAGAAACTCTTTAAGCATCTTTTGGAGTTTTGAAAACTCATTTTCCTATCTTAAAAACGTAGGCACCATATCTATTTTCACTATAAAGAAAAATAATTATTGCTTGTGTAATTATGCATGACTAAATTCGAAAATAAGCAATTATAGATACTTTCTTAGATTGGACTAATTATGAAGACAATGATTCATCTCGAAATAAAAATGGAAGTTTACATCTAGTGGGAGGAAGAATAATACAAATCGATTAGCTTTTTAAGATTAATTTAAAATAAGAAATAGTAAATCTATTATTAAATTTAATTTTTTTATATTTTAATTTTGTTTATAAACTTTTTTTGAAGTTTATGTTAAATGTTGACTGAAATTCTATTGGGAATCAACTTGGATTCTAATAAAATTCTATTGGTTAGAGAATTACTTGGTGGTTAAGTTTATTTAGAGATAAATATTCTTAATAGATTAGATTCCTTAGTGAATAGAAATTCTTAGTGATCAAGTAACTTGACTCTATAAATATAGAGTTAGTCTTAACCTTTAGGGTATGATTGAGAGAGATATATAATCACTATGTAATCTCTGTGTAAAAGATGAGTTTGTAGGGATTTGAAAAAAAGTTGGAAAAAACACCGTGTTGCATAGGAATTCCATGTGTTAAACACTATGGGGTAGAAACTACGTTTCAGGGCTTGGACTTAGTGTTTGTTTTAAGATGTTTTATACTCTTTGTAATCTCTATATTTTATAGTGAATTTTTCTCTCTTGTTCGTGGATATAGGCACTTGGGCCGAACTATGTTAAATCTTATCTCTTGCGTGTTTGATTTAATTCCGTGTTGGTCTCATTCGTTTGTAGAATACAATTTTGCTTGAAAAAATCCCAATAGTTTATGATTCTTTTTTTAGATTTAATAGTTATATTCTTTTCCCAAATATTTCATACTTGTGTTATAAAATAGAATGCGTCAATAAAAAATTAACTTTATTTTAAATAATATGAAAATAGAAGTAAAATTATAAAACAAAAAATTCTTGAAATTCAACATTACACTAATTATCAAACAATATATCTATATTCAACATTTAATTTTGTTTTTATAATTCAGATTTAATACTTAATTTTTCAATTTATCAAACAAATCTTAAATTAAACTAGATTAATTTAATTATTTTTCAAACCAAATTGAAATTAAAAAAAAATCTTCCACTAAATTCTGGTCAAACTCGAATATAACATAGTATCGATCGACTCAATTACATAATATGATTTAGTATATCAAAAGAAACAATTTTTTACTAGGATAACATCGCTGCTCTTTTGTCATGTCATCTCCAACACATTGCAATTTAAATATAATTTCTTTTTGGAGCCAGGTGATTCAATCTCATTATTATAGTAAATTAAGAAAGGATGATCAATGCTCCATTAATGCAACAATGATAAGCGAATGGCAAAAAGAGCTAGCTGGCTATGTAAGTGGAATAAAGACAGTTGTCCCAAACAGAAAGAAAGTAAAGAGTCAGTCGTCGGCCAAAATGTTAAAATGTCACTGATTCTATTTTGTATATAACGACAATTCCATTTTGAAGTGAAAAGAAAATCAAACATGTCCACCCGTCGTGACAAAACAATTACACTCGTTACTATTACTTTATCATAGTTAATTAATGGTGATTATTTTGCGTAAGTTTTACCCAAAAATCATTGAGTTCAAAAACTCAATTTACAATATTTAAAATAAAAAAGAAAACTCAGTTTACAACAATAAAAACATATTATTACATTTGGCCGATTTGTTATGACAACAAATCCAATGATTTAATTTTGAAAGAATTTTAATAACAAAAAATTTTATAAAGTTTTATACGTGATAATCTTTCCAAATTGAATATAATAATTGACCATTAATGTGAATTAAAAACTCAAATCTAACTTGAAGTAAAACTCAAAAGTACTTAAACTCATAAATTCAAATAATCAATCAAAATCGAATTAAAATCACACGGATTGATATTCAAATCACGAAATTAAAAATTTGCATAAATCGAAAAGGATAAAATATTAAAAATTCAGTCAATGTTTTTGACATCACCCTTAATCATGATTAGAAAAAAAAAGGCGAAACTGATGATCTGTCGTGGGATGCTTTAGTCACTAAACATTGAGTTGGCATTGATTAATAATGCACTCCTTCGACTTCATGGCCGGGGTTAGTAAAGAGTAAGCTCTTGGATAAGATCCGTCATTATAATAACTGTTTACTTAGAAGAATATTTGAGGGCTATGGCTAATACTAGGTCTGTTTTAGTCCCATAAAACCAACAAGAAGCAAGTTTTGTTGGAAGGGTTGGTGGAATCTAACAATTTTTGATACAATGCTACGATGCCATCCGAAAAGGATAAGAAAATTATATGAATTAAATTTTAATAAAAATTATATATGTATATAATAAAAGTTAAAAAAAATTTTATTTATCGTATTAACACAAATTTAGATATAAAATTTTTGTATTTTATATAAAATTTTATGTTTATATTTTACATAATACAAATACAATTTGTATACAAGAATTGCCACATCTAAGTGTAATCTAATAATTTTAGACATAACATAGTGATATAATACAAAAATAATGCAAAAATAATACTAATTAAAAATTGACCCAAATTGCATATAAATATAATAAAAACTAAAAAAATTATGTTTATAAATTTATCATGTCGGTACAAATTTTTATAAAAATTTATATGTTTTACACATTATAAATATAATTTTATATGTTACAGACATAAATTAACGAGTTCAGATGCAATGATCCTTGTAAAAGAAAATTCGTTTTCGTTTCATTGGTTTGTGTATGGTTCGAGGAAGAAAAAAGAATTGACCAAAGGTGAACGTCAAGTGAAGCAGGTGAACCAGCTGGCTGCAGCAGCTGGGAAGTCATTGTCGTCAGCTCTCATTAATCAATCACTCATTCGAACTGATGCCAAGTCCAACAGAGAGAGAGGGAGAGATGGATGGATAATATTGCTTTTTCTCTCTTTTGGCAGCTACTAACTTTGATACAATTCCTTTGGAGTGTCCAAGTTGTATATCCTAGCGAAAGGGTCCCACATGAATATGGTAAGATAGCTTAGCCTGGCCTCCTTTGTCATAGAAGTGCCCCACCAGTCCAGAAGCTCATTCGATTCTGATGGAATCATCGACATGCTTGCAAGCATTATTTTAGCTCAATTTGGTTCAAGATAATATATATTTTTTTAATTTTAAAATAATCGAATTGATTGGACTCAAATACAAGTACAAAAATTTTAACATTTAAGATTATTATTAGTGTTACTGAAAATTTTCACCCAAAAACTAACTGGCTCGAAAAATGATATTTTTCATCGTAGTTATAAATACATTTAATCTTTTTCACAATTAATGTGAGAACATCAACACATATTATTTGAGCTTATTCTGATATCATTTGAACAATAGATGTAAAAGAGCTGCATATATTATTTGTGAGTTATTTGAATTTGATTTGATGAATATTCGAATTTGATTCATTAATATTTAAACAGAATTGGAATTCAAATTATTTAAATAATGAGTGAAGCTGAGGTTTGAGTTTGAATATTTTAATATCTTATTTGAGCAGCTCCAAACATAATCAAATTTATATTTTGCATAGCTCAAGTTGAATTTTAAACATTAAATTTTAAAATGAAATAAAATTTGAACATAATATTGGATTGTATCAATTCAACTTGATTATAATGATTACACATGATCATGAGCAGGCTCAGGCTAGACCTAAGCCATATACTAATGGCTTATATGCAAGCCCAAGCCCAGCTTGATCTAGAATCAGGCTCCTTTTTTTTTATATTACAAGCTTGAGCCCAACCCAACCCAACCCACCCAATATGATTTTATTTATTTTTTAGTTTTTTTAATTTTTGTTTATTTATTTTTTATTCTTTTAATTCCTTATAAATTTAATGTGATTTGTCAAAATTTACATGTCAATTTTCATATTAAATTTATATAATCACAATATAATCATGTTTATTAATAAAAAAATGTTTTATGTACATATAATTATAATATACTTAGTAAATATATATTTTTAAATAGATATTTAAATAATTCATTTTATTTATATTCGGCCCAGTTGGGAAGAGCTTGAGCTTCAAAGAGTCAATCTCGAGCTTGGTCCCTTTTTTAATCGAGTCTAAAATTTTTGTCTAAGCCTGTTAAAATGCATTTCATATTTTTGTCTAAACCTGACTAAATATAAGGCGAACCTCTGGACTTAGGTGAGTAGCTCGACTTTTGAGCAAGTCTAATTATAATCTTATATGGAATCCACAAATAATTAAAATTTGTTGTCTAAGCCTATTTTTGGCACAGTGTCACCACACTATATCACCTCAACTTGGTAATTCTACTCGTGATTTTTTATGCATCCCCCAAAATTGAGACAACCCTTATGTATACTCATAAGCAAGTTCAGTGTCTATATTTTGAGAGGGCTTGGCACCCTCAAGTGTGGACAAGTCTTAATATAAATATATATATATATGTATATATTTATATTAAATAAATTTAATTGTTAATTTTATTTGTTTATATGTTAATCCATAATTGGATTTTATATATTACAATTTAAAAGAAGTTAAAAACTTATTATCTTTATCTGTTCACTGTACCCACCAATCGCTATTTACATTTTCTTAAAATTAAGAAATTTGTTATAATATTTAAATCACAATAATTTACAAAAATTAGATTAACCTTTTAGCTTTCTCAAAAGAATTCAAATTTTCAATCAGGTTGTAAATGTTTTTTTTGTTCTTTTCTTTTTGGTAAAAGAGAGCCCAAAGTTCATGAGAAATAGGGAAGACTAATTTTTTCTTTTTGTTATTTTTTGTAACTTATTTAATTATTCATCTTACTCCATATCTTTATTTAATATTATTTTGAAATCTTTTTTCAACCAAAAAATTAGAATGGAAGCACTTATGAGAAGTGTAAAAAAGCATAAGTTTTTATTTTAAGGTTTCAACCTCAGTTTTATTAAAAAAAGTATATCTATTTTTCTTGTTTAAATAAAAATATATATTGTCTAAAAAAATTGATTTATATATACTTTTTTATTTCAATTTTTTAAATTGTGTGAAAAATTAAGAAAGTTTCCAGGAAGATTGTATAATTGGTAATTTTACTATTAATTTAAAAGTTTTGATTTTTTTCAAAGTTTAATGTTAATTTTATAATTTTATGAGTGTGCACGCACGTATCTATCTATATAGTGTGTTGATAGAATATACTTTATGAAAAGAAAACAAAACAAAAAATAATATAATATTAGTTGACCTCTTCAAAATCAAATGTCAAAGTTCGTCACTGTGTGTGTATATATATATATATATATATATAATACAATTAATTTTCTTTTGTTATTAAAACGTACAAGGAAATGGATAGGAATTAGTTTGTATGGCATCCTTGATTTTCTTTTTGTTTTTTTTCAAAGGGAGGACTGGAGGAGAGCCAAGATGGATCAAACGCATGACAAATGGGATCACATTAGCCGTCGGAATAGTGTATGACATGGAAATTTTCCACATCTCATATTATAAAAATAAATCAAGCCAAAAATTTTATAGAAATCAAATAGTCTAATCTTTGCTAATAATCGAATAAAGTCAAATTAGCATGGATTCTTATTCTTTGAAATATTATGCTATGTGAAACACATATATAGAGAAGTAAATGTTTGTGCGGATTGCTTAGCTAATTTAGTACATGCGAGTACAATTGAAATATGGAAGCTTCAGAATCCTCAGACTGGTTTTCAAGGTTTTTATTTGATGACAGAATTGGTCTTGGTCAGGCTAGCAGCTAGTGCTCATTTGTACAATATTGTAATTTTTTTATAATGTGATTTGAGATATTTTAAGAGTAAGAGATAAATAATGATATTTAGAAGTTGATTAATAGTGTTTTTATATTGGATTTCAAAAAAAAAATATATGTTGAACATGTTGTTTCATTTCAAAAGTAAGAATTCTTCATCCAAAATCATGTATGTTCATGGTAAGGTGTTTCAAACAAAGTGACGATGCTTCAATCAGTTCATATGTTTGGGGTACGTGTTTTAAACTCTATTTGAAGTTATAAATACTTTCATAATTGGTTCATTTCATTTTCAAGACGCTTCAACATTCATGGAATGTTTGGATGAATTATTTCAATACAAAATTCATTCTAATCAAGATATTTAAAAGTCTAAAATTTAGTTATCTTATTAGTTAAAAAATGTTAAAAATTAAAATGTATAAAAAATTTCAAGAGAAATTTTGATACTTAAATTCTTTTTTGAAAATTCACCAAAATAAATAATTTTTACTTTAATGCACACTACCCATCATAAAATACAAAACTCAAAAAGAAAATGTAACACCCCAATCCTACGTCGGGAGTTTGTAAGTCTCTGTAATACTATATATGTAGAGATTTAAACTCATACTTGTGAGGTGCTTTTTATGAGACAAAACCATAAGATCTTATAGTCAAATTGGATAATATCTCTCAAATTGGGTGTGAGTCTTCACAAATGGTTTCAAAGGTGGTCCGCTAGCCAAAACATAACACATAAGTGCTACATCTAGATTCCAATGCTTGGTGTGATCCTGATTCTGTTCTAATTAAGCTTGATAAGGATGTCAAGCTTTAAAGCGGGAGAGTTTGTAACATCCTATTCCCACATTAGGAGTTTTGTGGGACTTTACAATGCTCTATATATAGAGACTTGAACCCATATTTGTGAGGAGCCTTTGGTGGGACAAAACTGTGAGATCTTAGGTTCAGACAATACCTTATAGGTTAGATGCGAGTCTCTACAAAAATATCATTTTATCTAAATATAATTTATTATTAACAATATCTATATAATTTTACAA
The DNA here is from genome assembly GCA_031772115.1 of Heritiera littoralis. Lineage (NCBI taxonomy): Eukaryota > Viridiplantae > Streptophyta > Magnoliopsida > Malvales > Malvaceae > Heritiera > Heritiera littoralis. Next base: position 2,112,439 of record JAPDPK010000111.1, on the reverse strand, counting down.
ATTTAATCTTAACTATATCGCATTTTTTATATTTGTATTTTTTATCTCATTTGTATTTTTTTTATTCTAATATCATTATTTTTATCTCATCAAATTTCATAGTCAAATTTTCTTCTTAAAAATTATTTATCCAAACAATACAATTATAAATGTTGGAGTTTTGAATTGATGCATTATAAAATAACTTATTAAAAAAAAAACACCTCAACATTCTCTCAAGGATCAAACCACTCTCTCTTACTCTCATTTTTGTGCAACTCATTCACAATTACAGATTTTCAATTGATATCATATTTTTTGGACTTTACTTTGGCCCAAATTTCATTGTTGGGTTCTAAAGCTTTTTCCATTTGGGTTAAGCCTAAAATGGTTTAGCCTTATCCGTCAGTTATCAATGGAAGATAGCCCAACAGTTTGGGCTTCTTCTATAGACTATAAATAACAAAAAATTAACAAAAAAGAAAGGAAAATTCCAATTTTCATCAGAGACTTCGCTTCTTCTTTAATCGCCGCGAGAAAATCTTCCAAGAAACCACATTTCCCTTTTCCTTCCTCTTCTCGAACTTTCTCTTCCAATCAAAATCAAAATTGTTTTTATTTTTTCTCTTTTTTTGGTAAAAAGAAACCTCTTTTGTCATCTAAATCATTGATTAAATCCGATTCCGATCGTTATGGTACGTTCTCTCTTTGTCCTTCTCTAGTTTTATTTTGCTAAATCAGTTGAATGCTTTTTTTTTACTATGGTTTATTGTTAAATTCAAATAGAGTTGGGAAATTGTAATAAAACAAAGTTTTAAAAAGGTCTTTTTTTCAATGTTAATTTGAATGTTCTAGGTTGCTTGTGAATTTCAGTGTGATTCAGTTCTGTCGTGTTGGTATTAATTTATTGGTAAATGGCAATGATATATTGGTTAGTACTTTCCTTACAATTTGCTCCAGACAAAGATATGGATTTTACTGTCCTAGACATAATCCTTCAGGTTTCAAGTTAAAATGATCTGTTTCAACTTTTACTCTCTTTTAGAATCTATATGTATTTGGGTTTTTAATTTTGCAAGAAACTGTTGTAATTTGGAAGGATAGCTATAGGGTTGGACTCTTATTCATGATGGAATCAAAATCCGAATTGTTTATTGTAGTCTCGAATACCTTTGTATATTACCCTCTTCTTAATTTTGATGTTATAGGGTATTACTGTTTCTAGTGCTATACTTCGTCCTAGGATGGCGAAGCTTTTTCTTCTTTCTTCTTTGGCATATTTTTGGTTGTGATAGATTGGAGAGGAAATAAACTTGAATTAGAGTTTTCAACTTTATGTTTCATATTGATTTTATGTTTAAGATCTTAAATGTTTCTCACTCACAAATGAGTCCAATTACTTTATGTTTAACTTAAGCGGGGCTCTTTGTTTTCCCAGACTGCCAAATTGAGCATTAAGGTGAATACATGTTAGAATGATTATGGCAATATCATTATTGAACAGAGATTAAAGGAGATCATGGTATACAAATTCATTCCTAGTTTAGTTATGGCATTTCTGAAATTATAAGTGATATGAGTATGAGTATGATGACAACTTTTTTGATGAAATTTAAGATATTCATTACAAGATAGAATGTATAAGCGATATTCGTTCTGATTCTTCAGCCCTATTGTACAAGCTTGTAGATTGCTGGTAAGAAGTAGGTTGTTTAAACTTGAAAGGGCTGGAAGGATAAGAAAAAGGTGAAAATACCTTGCATTGAAACGTGAAATGCTTTCTCAAAAAAAAAAAAACGTGAAATGCAACTTTTAAATTAGAGAATCAAATCTTGATAACATTAAACTGTGTACAAGGCTTTATAAAGTTTGCTGTCAGCTTTATTGTGCTGTCTTGTGTATCTTTTTTTTCTTGATTCAAGTTTCAAGAATTCTTAGATTTGAAATACTGTCCTCTTGCTTGATAAGACTATAGATCCAAGAGAGAGGTGGTCAGTGCGGCTGGGTAGAAAACTGTTATACTTGCATTTTGTTGTTACACTCCTTTACTTTGAAGGTATTATCATTATTCTTCTCTTACCCATGTATTCTTTAATGTAGGCTGCGAAGATTCTTGCCAACTTAATTGTAATGGGCTCTGGTATACTGGCTCGGGCTGTCGTTCAGGCATACCGTCAAGCACTTACAAGTTAGTTTACTGCACTATTGTTGTTTCATGATTTTACTTTGCTTGAAAACTAGGAGCTTGCATTTACTGATTGTAACCAAAATATGGTCTTAAAAAAAGTAAAATTGTGTACCATAATCATTGTAGCAGACTCCACTTAGTGCGAAAAGGTTTTGTTTGTTATTGTTGCTTGCTTGTTGTTTTGCATTTTGAACTGCTTTCTTCAATCAGAGTGCATTGAGGTTATGGCAGTTATGGCCCTTGCAATAATAGATTTTCAAGGTAAGGATAGCGAAAAGAGACGAGGATCAACTAATACAATGTGCAGAGAAAAAAAAAACAGAAAGATAAATAGGCTGATGTCGAAGATCTATAATTATTTATATTCAACCTTAATTTATTTTGTTTTCAGCTCCCTTTCTGACCAGAATTCGGCTATGAATGATTTATATCTCAAAGTTCCAAAGGCTAAAAGAATTCAGGGTTATTACCATTTGAAAAAAGGGATGGGTAAATGTTTTCTAAGTTCTTTTCCAATCAATTTTAAATCTTTTGTTTAATTGTATGCAGAATTCCTTGTAAATTTTGGTTTTATGACATTATGTTTATACAGTCATTATAGTGAAAGCTAATAAGAAGCGAAATTGGTACTACTGTTTTTTCTACATTTCTTATGAATTTATATAATTCACCTTTTTTTATTGCCAATGTGTGCCATCGTATGCATGAATTCATAGTCTCCTCTTTCTCTATGACATATACTTAAATAAATCTTTGTGCTCGTGGCTAAATATCTAGATGTTGATTTTTTCATGGTGAAATCTTTTTGAGGAAGTCCCATGAAGAAAATTGGTTTAGTTCCAATACGCATTCTATTTTTAATTGAAACAAAATACTAGCAGTGTTGAATACCTAAGTGACCAATAGTCTGCAAGTTTTATCAATTGGTATCTGCTACTCTATAAATTTTCATTTTTTATGCTAGTGTGACAAGCATGTTAGGGAGAAATAACAGCAGTGTTATTGAGGTGATTATATCTATCTAGTGGCAGGCCTTGTGTTTGTTTTATATGTATCAATCTTCTGAACGATAAGTATATTGCAGATGCTGCCAAATCTGGTGTTACCCCGGAGACAATACAAAATGCAGCCCGTAGAGCTAGCAAAGTCATGACAGAGCAAGAGGCCAGGCAGATTCTTGGTGTAAGTGAGGAGACTGCTTGGGAGGAGATAATCAAGGTTAGTATCTCTTTCTTTTCTTTTCCTTTTCTGTTACTAACATCTCGAGCAAGTTTTAAAACTTCTTCCATTGCTTTAGTGCAGAAGTATGACGTTTTATTTGAGAAAAATGCCAAGAATGGTAGCTTCTACCTTCAGTCAAAGGTTCATAGGGCTAAGGAGTGCTTAGAGGCTGTCTATCGAGGCAAAGGAGGCGGCACTCCTCCTAGTTGATAATTCATCAAGGTTCGCACATTGCACATAGAGATGCCGGTTTGTAAACTAATTATGGTCTGATAATGGTCTCAAAGATTTAAATGATGCATGCATAACCTTTCCTACTTGTCCTCATTCCTGTATTCAAACGCGGACTGAAATTTTGTATCTTCAATGCTAAATAGATGATGATTGCAAATAATTAAGGATTCTTAAGCCATTTATTTTGGCATTATATCATTATCTAACTGTATGCGGTTGTTGTCCGCTTGTTAGTTTAATGCAATGTTGATTAAGTGGAATTGAAACTTGAAATACCGAATAAGAGATAAAAATAAATAGCCATGGTTTCGGAACTTTGTGTTCAGTATCATTTTGATACTCATATTTTTAGAAGTTATTTGTTATCTTTCGTACCTGTAAATTCATAATGTTCTGGTCTTTTTGTCAGTCTAGGTATCAATTTAAACATAAATCTTTGTTTGCTAGGAAGAAAGTAAAGAGTGAGAAAAAAAAATTCGGTAATTCAATTATTAGTTTTATAACCATTTTTTTATTTTTGTAGCTTAATTATTGGATTAATAAATTTTCTTTTTTCACTTTTTTTTGTTCATTCTACCAAGCAAAGATTAAATATTACTTGATATCATGTGTTACGATATTAATTTTTATGTACAAAATAAATGATGTTGAAAATTTTTGAACAACTCAAGTTTGGGCCGATGGTTGTTGTCATTCATTAAAATGCCTTAAGTCCGATGTTTGTTTTCTTTTCTTTTTTTTTTTCCTCTTTATGAATTAATTTTTGTGAAAGATTAAAAATAAAGTAAAAAAACAAATTTAAATTTTGTGAATATTAAAAGTGTATGAAAAAAATTTTGAATAGGAAAAGAAATGATAGAAAATTGTAAATATAATGCATGTTTGTTTTAGCTTATAGAAGAGTTTATATATTGTAAAACCATAAATTAGGTGTTTAACTCTAAAAATTTTAAAATTTTTAACTTATTCGGAAGCGAATTTGTTTTTTTGATAAAATTATAAATCAAAGCTTTTTTAAGAACAAGTGTTAATTGTAATAACATTGTATTTAGTGAGTTTTTGTATATTTTCACTTTACATTTCAAAAATTCACAAAGTTATAAAAAGAATATAGGCTTAATAGCCAAATAAGCCCTCAACCTTTAGCTCAAAATGAAATTCAGCTCTCAACGTTTTATTGCATGAAATTCAGTTCATAAACTTTTATTTCAGTGGAAATAAACCAAATCTGTTAAATGAACTAACTGCCGTTAGTTTTGCATACGTGGCATACCACGTGGCAGCTAACTAAGCTATCTACGTCAGCTGTCACGTATGCAAAACTAACGGCAGTTAGCAAAACTAACGGCTGTTAGTGTCATTTAACAGATTTTAACTTAATTGTATAATCATAAAATGTTGAGGGTTTATTTCCATTGAAATAAAAGTTTATAAACTGAATTTCATGTAATAAAACGTTGAGGGCTGAATTCCATTTTAAGCTAAAGGTTGAGGGTTTATTTGGCTATTAAGCCAAAGAATATATTATTTTACATTATTTTATTTATTTTTATATTAAATTTGCTTTTTATTTTAATTTGCAAAAACATTTTTTATTCTATTTATTTGTTTCAATTAAAAACTTAATGATTTAATTAAATAAAGTTTATCATTTTTTACCTTCTCTTTAAGTTTTCTCTCACTTTCTATTTCTTCAAATTCAAATCAAAAGCCCTTGCATCCAGAACTGGACGATTTGCTATTGTTGCCGTCGTCCTTTGTTAATATTAGACCTTCTCAAAACGTGATTCTGTATAATTCTCAATTTTTTCTTTCTTACGATTCATATTTTGCTGAAAAAACTTAAAAACTGGTGAATCTAAGTTTGAAAGTTGGAACTCATGACTCTTTTTTCCGTTAAAAAATTGTGATAATAATATGTAAAATATAAAATTTTTGTATCAATATTTTTTTTTACACATTAAACACAATTCATTTTAACTTTTATAATATTAATGTATAATACTCGCATTGTTTTAGTAATAAGGTCTTATTTTCACATTTTCAATATCTAAACCACTTCCTAAAAATAATCTTATTTTCACTTTTCCAATATCTGAATCACCTCCTTAAATCGTTCTTAAGTTTTAGGTTTGATTTTTGAATTATTGGTGGTAGTGTTTTTTTATAGGTTTGTTAGAGAACACTGGTTATTGTTTTATTTTAGAAGTTATATTTTTTTATTAAGAAAGACACATAACAATTTCGAGTGTACCATGTCATTATCACACATAAATACTTATACAAATTATTTTGATATTTAAATAACATATCATGGTGATACGACTAGAAATGTTATGGATCATTATATCATTAATCGAATATCATACTATCCAATTTATTTAATTATATTAATTTCAAATATTTTATTGACACGAAATGATAATATATATCTGACAGTAGTTTTTTTTAAAAAACACATGACATGTTAAAAACAATTATAATACAAAATCCAAATATGAGATTTTTTTTTTTAATAAAAGAAAGTTTTTCTTTTTAAAAAAAAAGGAATTCATGCACGTTGGCCTTTTTATCTTTATTGCTTTTTGTACAGCCAACAAATTTAGACAATTAAATAGAAACATGTGTTTTTTTTTTTTTTGATAATGCATGTGATTTACTTTCACCTTCGTCAGCTTTTATGCTTTGGTAGTGTCTTTCTTTTCCCTTGATCAACGCTACCTTTTGCTTTGGTAGTGCCAATTTAATACTTTTCTTATTTTCTTCCAGAAAAAGGACTTTCAAAAGAAGGGTTTGCATTTACTTCAAAAACCTCACCTTTGTATTAGACTAGGGCCACCGTTGAGAAGCATAGAAAAAGTTTAACTTTTAATTTCCCATTTGCATGTTTTCTCAAAATAGAAAGCTTCAATCTTAACCAGGAAGTTACCTTGCAAAATTTCTGATGATTTTAAATACGAATTAATAACACGATACAAAATGATATTTAAAACGTTACGAACGTTATATGAGTTTAAATTTTTTAAAAAATTATAGATAAATTTTACAAAAATTAAAAATATTTTGTGTTTGACGTATCAATATGTATTTTGAGATGATAATTTACATGTTTTATATAACATGATTACGATATGACATTGATATAAATACAAAATAAATATACAAATCGTTTGATCTATCTCCACACTATTTCGTAAGTGATTGGATTATTTCATGAATTATATCACATATAGGAATATAAATGGGTACCACTTAATAAGGTACCCGAGATTACTCGTCTTGATTAAGTAAGATTCGGATACCCTAGTAGTGATTTCACCATATGCGTTGGGTTAAAGAAGGGTAGTGCTCAACTGCTCATAACCTGAACTTGATTAACTATTTTTTTCATTTTTTATTAAATTATTTTTGTTTGTAGTTTCATAAGCATATTTCTATAGGTTTTTAAGTTGTCAAATTACTAAAGTTTGTTGAATTATTATGGAACTCGTATATTCTTATTTAATTTTATGGTTTTAATTAATAAAAAATTAGATATTAAAATAATTGATTTTTTTGTATGGGTTCTTGTTAATTAATGGGTTTGTCAAATTTTTGATTGATAATAAAATAATTAAAAGGAATCTGGTAATAAACGGATAGTGTGAAATTTATTGTGAAATTTATTAAGGTATGACTCAGATAGTGTGTTTAAAAAATAATTAGGTAATTATAGGGATTGGATTTGGGTTCGGATACCTCAAAATTAGCAAGTACCTATATCATTTACATTCCTAATTGTAATATAAACTTATTCAAGGATTGGACTATCTGTTCAAGTCCAAAGAACCAATATTTGAGCAAGCTTAGATAATAATATTGTCTATTAAATGGGCTTGGATATAAAAAGTCGATTCATGCTAAAAAACAATTCGAACATGAGTTCATCATTTTAAGTTTAAACTTTGGCCAAGATGGCCTATAATTATAATTTTCATTATATTTTTATACTAATGCATTTTTAATTACTTTTTTTGTGGGATTTAATTCAAACTTGTATTGTTTTTACTTTAATTTAAATTTTTAAGCTTTTTTGTACAAATTTATTCAAACTTATTGCATCATACTTTGTTAACTATTATATGTTTTAATATTTTTATATTTTATGATATATTTTTTAAAAAATTAATGTTACTTGGGTGAATTCAACTTATTCATCATATGTAAAAACGAGTTTGGACAAAAAGATAGGTTCAAAAAATCGAACCGTACTTGAGTTCACATTCAATCCTTTAATGATTTAACTAAGCCCAACTCAACTCATGAGCACTTAGTCACATATTAATATTATGTAATATTTTACTTTTATTCATTGTTTTTAAAAATTGATTTTTTCAAGGATTTTTATCCTAGAGCTTTAGATTTTGCTTTGTATAAGGGACTTACAAAGATTGAGTTAAAATGGGATGCATTGGTAGTTTTGTAGATGATATGACCTCTCTTTTGTAGGGAAGTTGATGGGAGAAGTTAAAACTTAAAACTACAATATCTGTATTATATCTTCTTGTATTATGTGTATTTGTGTATACTTTTTATCCATTTTCAATATATAAAAGATTGGCACATCATCAATAAGTCTTTATGAGTAAATTAAAAAAATTTTTTTGTATTTATTTTTAAGAACTTGGCATATTTTTAGTTTGTTTATCTATTTCGTCTTTCATCATTAAAATATGTTAAAAATTATTTGTTAAATATCATAAATAATTAAGAATTATTATTTTTTCACAAATAAACAATTATTATTCAATATATTGTCTTAGGAGTATTTAATAATTACAAACTATTATTTACTACATAATCAAAGTTAAAACGGTGACAAATACCTAATTTTATTTATTTAATATTTTTAAATAATACATGTTATTATCTTAATCTATTTGTGAATATAAAAATTTTACCGACGAATAATATATTAGATAATTTTCACTATCCATAAAGAGCATTACTTTATTCTCGAATATTCAAGAGTTAGAAGACAATTCTTTCTCTTTCAAAACTTATATTTCTCCTCATATAGGAAACTATATTTTCTAAATAGTAGATCAAAAGATTCCTTTCAATGAAAGGATTAAGATTTGACAAAGGAAGTAAATTGACTTGCAATCTGTTTTCTTTTCTCATGACGACAACGGAAAATAGAAGGATGGTAAGAAAATAGACTCGTCTGGGAACCTTCTGCCGACGTATCATCTCTTCTGTCAATTCCTTCTATTATTATTATTATTATTATTATTATTATTATAATATTGAGCACCAACAAATTCTACATTGGAAAACATAATTAGTCAAATACTAAACCAAGTCAAATTTCGAAGCTCTCCGTTCAAAATACGGAAAAGAATAAAAGTAAAATAATGTCTAAAATATCATTATAACTTTAAGATAATTTTTATTTTCTTATTTAATTTTGGGAGAACCAAATCGAAAAAAATAAAACTTTTCAAAGTTTCAGATTGAATCAAAATTTTTTCGAACTTGCTATTCAGTTATTAGCAATAAAGACCTTATGAAATAAAGCTTCTTACCACTGTTATTGAATTTCATCTTTCTTTCTTTTATAAAAGAAAAAGATTTAAATCTACTCTTTCAATATGAGATAAGCATACTTATCATCTATTCAAAAAAATAATCCTAATTAGATTTTAATTTTTTATTAATAATAAATTTACATCAACTCTTTGAGCATGATACAAATATATATATTAAATTTTTTTTATTTATGAAAATTATTTTTCGTGATTTAAATAAACAATTTTTGGATCACAAAAAATTAATTTGTATTGATGCATCCAAGTTTACTTTCTATTTAATAATAAATTTTTTTTTGTACTTAAGAAAATGTTGTTTTTTTATATGTTATTTTTGTGTGAATATGTCATTTATTTATTTTTTAAAATTTTAATCGTATAGCTGTCTTCCATTTATTTCGTCCAAGTTGTCATGCAATTGTTAGAACTATTTTTGTTGACGAGAAAAGTCATTTATCTCATTTTGTTTTTAAATTATATTTACAATTAATAATAATAATAAGAAGATTTTTATGATATATAAATGAGAATTTTAATTTTATTGAATTACTTTCAATAGAAAAGAATTAACTTGAACTCTTAGTATTACTATTATTTTCAGTTAATAATTTAAATTTGGGTGGATTAATGATTTTAAAAAATAAACTTTCCATAAGAAAAACTTAAAAATAGAAGTAATAAAATAAAAAATATTATATAATAATAATAACTTAAAAAAGCAACCCCTTGATTTTCTGCTTGTAATTTGCGCTGTCTTTTTTTATTCTATATTCTTACCCCTGAAAATAGAGAGACAGAGAGAAAAAAATTAAGGGCAAAAAAACAAACAAACCAAACAAAATTCGAACGAAAGGAAACGAAATTACATTTACATCAATTTCTTGGGAGAGAATTCTTCCCGCTTTTCTTCTTTCTTATTTTTTTTCTTCTTCGTTTTTTTATCTATAACAGTGACGATTGATTTAATTGAATAAAAAAAGAAAAATTCACCATTGCCGTCAGATCTGCGGTTTCGATTTCGATTCAATCAGGTTAAGTTTCAAGTTTCTATCGTTTTTTGTTTTCGTTTTTTTTTTTTAATTTAGATTTGATTTTTTTAAGTTGGAATTTCGTTGGATTTCTCACTTTGTAGATCTAATTTTCATTTCTCTAAATTTAGCTCACTTTCACCTCATTTTGATTGATTTTTCGTTTTTTTTTTGAAGTCATAATTGTTAAAATCTTCTTCTTTATTGAATGATTGGAGATTTGTTTCTTATTCTCATAGATTACATTTATATTTGTTCATCAATTGGCTTTCTTTTTTGGTTAAAATCAATTGTTTTTTTCATTTGCAAATATTTCTTAAATGTACTATTTGAAGAGACAGGGATCTGTTAAAAATATTTCTCGAAATTATAATTTTTTATCCGAATTAGCTAGCTTCTTTTATTGTTAAATTAACTCCTTTTCAATTTATACATTAAATGGGAATCTCGTGTAATTGGACTTTTATACAAATTGAATTTCATTAAATTGCCTTAAATGATCTTGATTTTTTCTTTTTAATTCTTTGATTTTTTTTTAGTAATGTTTGAGCTTTAAATGTTCTGATGCATTAAATTTTATTCCATTGTGGTGTCTGAAAATGGTTAAAGATCTAATCTTTCTTTTCCTCTTCCCTGATGTGACAGAGCTGCTTCATTTTGATCGCAGGCAACAATGAAGAAGGCCTTCGGTCAGACTGTTAGAGACCTGTAAGTGTATTATTAGATGCTAATTCCTTTATAGCGATGACATACTGAATTTCTTCTGAATATTTCATAGTGTAAAGTAATCCTTGGTGGCAAAAATCATCTATAAAAGATGATGATTGCATGTTTGGTTGTTTGTGAATCTGTTTGTTGCTATTCCTGCATCTTGGTATTTTTATAGACGGTAGCTAAATGATTTTTTTTATTTCTCTTGCAGTAAGAGAGAGGTTAATAAGAAAGTTCTTAAAGTTCCGGGAATAGAGCAGAAGGTAAGAATATTGTTTAGAAAGTTCACCATCCATTTGAGCACGTAGAAGTCAATTGTTGCATAATTGAAGTATCTATGGTCAGTAGTGTCTGGTAGAATCATGTTTTCCTTTGGCAAGGGGATTTAATAAATATCTAGATGTTGTTTTAGTTGAGATGATATGTGAGATATTAAACTATGAATGTGATTCTGATTTTGATCCACATTTTAGTTGCAAAAAAGTGAGAGCCTTCTAGTATTATTTATTAAAGTGCTATTATGATTCTATAATAGAATAGATACAGAGGAAGAACGAGCAATACTTAGGGACTCTGAGTTTTGTGGAAGGCAAAGAAATGAGATGATAAGTGGAATCTAGGACGTGAACATTTGTGAAAGGAATTTTTTTTTTTTTAGTTGCAAGGGTTAATATTATTTGTCTGCTTTATGGAGACATGACAATGAGGGGAGAAAATTGATCTTGTTTTCAGAACAAATGAAACTGGAGAGAAAAAGTGTGAGAAATAAATTAAAGTTTAAGTTAATGAAGTCTTTGGATTAGTAGGTTCATGGATATTTATCTTATATGAGGGGTGGTTCCTTACCAGTCAGATGCCTACATATGTCTCGAGTGCTATAAGGAATGGAGTGGGACTAATAAAATTATCACAATTGGCTAGTTGGGTTTGGAAGAAGAGGTTACTAATATCAGCTGTTGAGCATCATGTTGCTGCCTGTTGCAGCCCAGTTGGAGCCTTTGAGTTGATGTTTGAAGCTCTTAATGAAAGAGTGCTGAAACGACTGGTTCTTACTTTTGCTGAAGGATCACATTTTGCAACATAGATGTCTTCTCAAGTTTGATTAAGTGCCTCTGATGCTGGTTGAGCTGAATCTTGATTGAATACAGTGGTTCCAAACTTTTTTCTTACTTTTTTCTTTCATTTGGCAGGGGAGGGGATTTTGCTTAAAAGTATTTAATAGAAATAGTATTCTTGAACAACAACAATCACTAAGCAACAAAGTGACTATATTACTTGTGATACTGTTAAAAATTTATTATCTGCTTTAAATAATACTTTTTTTTTTCTTTTTGCCTTTCAGGTTCTTGATTCCACTAGCAATGAGTCCTGGGGTCCTCATGGATCACTTCTGGCAGACATTGCAATGGCGACAAGAAACTAGTAAGCTTGAGAGAAATATGTATGATTTCCATTACTTATTTCTTACATGGAAAATCATTTTTTGAATATTCATGCAGTCATGAATACCAGATGATAATGGCAGTACTCTGGAAACGTATTAATGACACTGGAAAGAATTGGCGTCATGTCTACAAGGTCAGCATTATGTTGAGGGATTGGGTTGCATTTATTATCAATAATTTTTCTCTGCAACATAAAAAAGTGGTCATCTAAGAATCTCGTGTAATGGTTAAAATTTATCCTGTCTCTAAATCTCCATCTTTAATTTTGCAATGGTTACTGTGTTATGATGCACATTTTTTGTGTACTATATTTTGCTTTGCATTTTCTTTGTACATATTTTACATTTCCTCCATTTTCCCCTATATTAAGATATACCAATGTACTAAGATATTTGCTTTATTGAGCATCAGGCTTTGACTGTTTTGGAATACCTTGTTGCCCATGGATCAGAGCGTGTCATAGATGACATAAGGGAACATGGATATCAAATATCGGTAATTCTTGCTGTTTAGTGATGCTTTATAACAATTTTGCATGCAGTGTTGACGATACAATCTGTAGCTCACTGTTTTTAATGTTTTTGTCTAATTAAATATTTCTTGTGTTACAGGCTTTGTCCGATTTTCAGTATATTGATTCCAGTGGAAGGGACCAAGGTAGCAATGTCCGAAAAAAATCTCAAAGCCTTATGGTCCTTGTAAATGATAAAGAAAGAATAATTGAAGTAAGACAAAAGGCTGCGGCTAATAGGGACAAGTGAGTCGGCAAAAATGCCTTTATGATTTAATCTCGTTGCTGTGTTCAACCGTCCTCCCAATAAGTGTTTCATAATGCCAGCATTGACAAAATTGATACTTATTTTTTATATAACTTTTGAAATCATATGTACACGAGCATGTGTTCTTTCAACATGGCATTTCATGTGTGTTTCAACATGAGAAGTACATATCTGCAAGAGCATACGTAGTTTCAAAATGACAATTACATATATGCAAAGGCATGCACATATAAAAAATGCATGAACTTCTCAAACTTTTTTGTGTTAAGGAAAGTGATAGTTTTTTCCATTTCTCTAGTAGGAAAGTTTAAGTTGTAATGTGGTATATGTGTCTCACATAGCAGTTAAGAGAAGTCCATATTTACTGCTTGTGAGTTTCAGTTGGAGGCATCTTGAATATCAAGGTCCATGGAAAATTGGCTTGATATTGATTAAATCTATTTTTTTCTTCTAAGGTGTTGGTGCATTTTCACCATTCTAGCTATTAATAGAGGTCTCTTGGGATTTTTCTTGTTCATCCATTCACCAATGTACATCAAATTTTTACTCTTCCCCTTACCAAATCTGGTGTCTTATGGAAGGTTTATGTCTATTTTGTATCTTTCTCAGATATAGCATGGTGGACTGTCTCTGTCTTCCGCTATAGATTTTGAATCTATTCTCTGCAGTTGTTGTCCTATATCTCTATTCTAATAGATATTATAGCTGAAATAGGGTATTAAACCTATATAAATGATATTGTTCTTTTTCTATTTGATTTACATTTCTCTAAGTTTGTTTCTTTTCTATTTGAGTTCCATTTCTGTAAGCTCTGATGACATTTCTTGTTCATGATCATTGGATCTGTATGATTTAATTGTTTTGTGCCATAGGCAATGTGTTATAAATTTTGCCTTGGAAATTAGTTTTAGTTATGAGAATATAATGGATGAAAATGTAGAATTCTCCCATAATGTATAACTGTTTGTTTTACAGGTTTCGAAACACACCAGTGGGTGGAATGTACAGGCCAGGTTCAGGGGGATATGGAGAGAGATATGAGTATGATCATTATGGAAACAGGGAAGAGGATCAGAATGGTTATGGAAGAGATAGGGAATTCGGCTATAGAGATGATGATCGGTATGGCAGATATGGGGATTCAAACAGTCATGATGGAGATCGTTATGGCAGAGATTATGAAGATCGCTACAGCAGAGATGGTTATAGGGATGATGACTACAGAGGTAGAAGTAGAAGTGTTGATGGTGATCAATATGGCACGAGAAGTAGGAGCTCTGATAGAGACCGTGGTTTTGATGATGATGGTGCTTCATCTCGGTATGCATATATTTACTTTTGAGATTTTTATATTGCTATGTTCTTTTTTTATGAAACGCATTAATATAGTTGATTAAATTAATTTATATTTTTCTCGATTTTTTGTTGAAGCAACTTTCCTTTTTTTTTTTTTTTTGGCTTTTGGAGATTGTGAAAGACATTACAATTTACAGTGGAAGGTGTGAATATTAGCAAGTTCTTTTGCACTAGATTAGGATACTTAAATGGTGCATTTACTCAGTAATTTCCGTACAGTTTTTATATCACGATGAGCTTTTGAGTGTCAGTTCTCTAAGTGATATGTCGAGAATTAGTAGTTCTTGGGATCCTCCCTCTTTGAATTTTAAGTATGGTGTTCATACCTTCATGGGATGCTTGACATGGAGAATATAATTACCATGACCATCTTTTCTGCAGGGGCAGCGGTGCTAGAGCTGATGATCAGTCTCAGGATGGAAGGTAACCCTGAGTTGATGCATTCTCAACTTGTCTTAGTTGATTAATTTTTTATTAGACAACAATTGTTGCTTTCATCTTTCTAAATATTCTGAAAATCATTTTTGTGCAGGAGGCTTGAGCAAAAGTTTTCTGAACAAAATATTGGTGCTCCTCCTAGTTATGAAGAAGCAGTAAGTGAATCTCGGAGTCCTGTCCATGGTGAAAGGTATCATTTTGTATCTTAAATTTTCATAGGCATGTTGCTTGCAATTGTGTTTTTCTAGTTGGTGCATATTGAAAAGATCTTTGATGATAGGGATGGAGAAACTTCAATAGCAGCTGCTCCCACGGCTTCTTCTCCTTCTGCTAGCAATAATCCTAACCAAGCAGTCTCTGATTTTGGTAATTCAGCTTCTCCTCCAAATCAAGAAGTGGAGGCTTTTGATGAATTTGATCCACGTGGTTCAGTTTCAGGTACAAAATTCCTATAGGATGCTCCAATGGTATTGCCTGGATGATTATAGTTTTCCTTCATTTGGAATTTAGTACCCTTATTGCTCATGCAATATGAACATTAGTTGATGTGATGATCATTTGACTTGAATAATCACTGTGAAATGTAAATTTCTGAGTTGTCCAAATATTAAGTTTGATATATTCTGTTGCTGAACTTTCATTCATTTTTTTCTTGTACGTGGCAAGTTTTAGTGTATTTTTTATCTGTAAAATGCACATTTTTGCACTGGGTTGAATCTTTTACATATTGATAGTAATTTTCTGGGAGCTAAACTCAAGCAGTTGTTTATATGCTAGTGATAATTTTGAATTATGACATTATGGTCAGGCAGCCTTAAAACATAAAACAACTGTTCCAACGACTTCCTGTTTTCAATTTTGATTTTTCTTTTGTAGTTTCATGTGATTGTGTGGGATAAAACTCCTACTTTTGAGGAGCTTAGATTGGATTCTTGTTGATGCTTTTGCATTTATCCTTTATAACTGGAACTTATTTTTCATCTTTTGCTCATCTATTACAGCTGCCACTACTACTGCTCCTGCTGCTACATCCACTCCTGCAACTGCTGTTCCCATTGCTTCGACCAGTGCTGAAATAGATTTACTTGGTGCTCTGACAGATTCATTGGCCATCGTGCCAACTACACCTACAATCCCTGCTGCTGAGGCTGATGCCCTTGCAAGCACTGGTGCTGTACCCACCTTTGCTGCTAATCAATCAGCATCTAACTTTGGAAATCAGGTAGATATGATTTATTTAATTGAGGGACTTCTTAAAAGTCCATTTTTCATGGTTCATGTACTAGGATTTCATTACACCTGTTTAAAATATGCTACTGATTGAACCATGAATGTGGATATGCTGTTCTATTGTTGCCTTATTGGCTTAATACCCTAATATACCCTCAACTATTTACACAAAATGTATGTAAGCCCTGAACGTTTTATTGTATGCAAATCAGTTCATAACTTTTATTTTCTATAAATGAACCTTGATCTTTCAAAATAGTGCAATTAAGTCGAAATTTGTTAAATGACATTAACTGTTGTTTGGACATCCTACGTAGCAGTTGACTTGGATAGCTTTGTGAGTTGCCACATGACATGTGCAATACAAATGAAAGTTAATGTCATTTAATATATTTGGACTTAATTGCATGATTTTGAAAAGTTAAAGGTTTATTTGCAGAAAATAAAAGTTTATTGACTGATTTGAATGCAATAAAACTTTGAGGGCCTAGATCTATTCTATGCAAAAAGTTAATGGTGTCTTTGGCTATTAAGCCTTGCCTTATGTGTTGTCATTTGCTTTAGATATCTTTATTTGAAGGATCATGTGAAACAGCATGGATAATTAAAAATGAAGTAGTTTTGCCGAACTGTGGAGATCATTGCATACTTACCATAGAAAGGGTAACATTAAAGATTTTAGAATGAATTTCAAATAATATTAAGTTGAACTATTGTTTAGAATTATATCGCAGAATGTTTCTGAGTCGTCTTTTCACTAATTGATTATCAAAATAACCATCTGCCTTCTTTTGCTCTATGTCTTCTCTCTTCCTCCCCCTCCCCCATTTCCCCCTCTTTCCTATCTCTCCCCTTATTTACACCTATGAACTTGTTCTTTAAATCCACTGGACTTCAATGTCTGATAAATAATTTGTTGTCATAATTCTGTTGTTATGGGATAAGTAGTTTTATTCTTGATTCAGGGTTTTGATGATCCATTTGGTGATGGTCCTTTTAAAGCTTCTGCTTCAATTGATGCTGGCCCAGCTCAGCAACACATTTCAACTACCGTGCCTACTTTCCAGCCTACAGTGAATCAAAATGTGGAAGTACCTCAGC
This sequence comes from Heritiera littoralis, assembly GCA_031772115.1. NCBI lineage: Eukaryota > Viridiplantae > Streptophyta > Magnoliopsida > Malvales > Malvaceae > Heritiera > Heritiera littoralis. The sequence continues at coordinate 2,095,159 of JAPDPK010000111.1, read as the reverse complement.
CACATTCTGCAAAATCCGAGACAGTCACAGACTTCAATTTTGGGGACTCATTCTATGCCAATGCTTACTCTGGGCCCAGTGTCTCTAGTGTTCAGCCTCCAACAAACTCACAGTTTTTGCCTCCGGAGCTTTCAACTCCAAATCAGGAAAGTGATATATTGGCGGATATCCTTCCACCTTCTGGACCTGCTGATGATGTAGTAGCTTCTCATGCAGCCTTTTCAGCACCAACCAGCGAATCTGCACCACCAGTAGCTACTTATGGCCAATCTGCACAGTCAGGTGCTAATATGTATAGCCAACCCATGCAGCCAAGCGCTAATCCTTATGGCCAACTGGCACAGCCAAGTGCTAATCCATATGGCCAACCAGGGCAGTCAAGTTCTAATGCATATGGACAATCTGCACAGCCGAGTGTTAATCCTTACGGTCAACTGGCACAGCAAAGTGCTAATCCATATGGCCAACCAGGGCAGTCAAGTTCTAATGCATATGGACAATCTGCACAGCCGAGTGTTAATCCTTACGGTCAACCGGCACAGCAAAGTGCTAATCTATGTGGCCAATCCGCACAGCCACATGCTAATCCATATGACCAACCCACACAGCCAAGTGCTAATCCATATGGCCAACCTGCACAGCCAAGTGCTAATCCATACGGGCAACCAGCACAGCCAAATGCTAATCCATACGGCCAACCTGTACAGCCAAGTGTTAATCCATATGGGCAACCTGCACAGCCAAATGCTAATCCATATGGCCAACCCGTACAGACAAGTGCTAATCCATATGCCCAACCCATGGAACCAAGTTTGAATAATGCATATGGTAATTTTAACCCACAGGCTGTGTCTATGGCTCCTCAAATTCCAGGATCTGTTCAAGCTACTAGCAGCAATGCGAGCTTCATCTCTCAGATTTCTAATGCTCCTGTTGGTTCACATGTGGCTGCTCAACCTCAAAATCCTGCTGGACCAGCTGCCCAGTTTAACACTGGAAACTTCCTTACACAGCAGGGTTCTGTTGTGCCAGTTACTTCACAGAGTGCTCTTCAGACCGCAAAAAGCACGAAGGCACCTGGTGCCCAAAATAACAATGATGCCCTAGGTGGCTTATTTTCCCAGCTGGGATCAACGACTTCAAGTGTACCACAGACAGCTCCTCCCTTGTCAACAGGAGCACTTGCTATAGTTCCGCAGCCATCAAAGGATAAGTTTGAGCCAAAGTCAGCAGTTTGGGCTGATACATTAAGCAGAGGACTTGTCAATCTGAATATATCTGGACGTAAGAACTCACTTTTCCCTTGGTGAAAAAAGGTCATGTCCCTTCCACAGGAATTAACTTTATTTTATTTACTGTGTGCAGCTAAAACAAACCCATTGGCTGATATTGGAGTTGACTTTGATGCTATTAATCGGAAAGAAAAGAGGATGGAAAAACCTGCCCAGACTGCAGTAACATCTACTGTCACCATGGGTAAAGCTATGGGATCTGGGTCTGGGATTGGTCGTGCTAGTGCTAGTGTTCTCAGACCTCCAGCAAATCCTATGATGGGTGCCGGCATGGGTATGGGTATGGGCATGGGCGTTGGTATGGGTATGAATATGGGAATGGGAATGGGTGGTGGTCCTATTGGAGGCATGGGCATGGGAGGCTATGGTGGCATGAATCAACAACCTATGGGCATGGGAATGGGGATGAACAACATGGCCATGAATCCGGGCATGGGGATGAATATGGGAATGGGGCAAGGAGCCCACGTGCAAGTGCAAAATGGAATGCCTGGCAGTTACAACCCTATGATGGGTTCCGGTGGCTATTCTCAACAGCCATATGGTGGCTATAGATGAAAATGTGTTGCCTTCCTGGATGCGTTACATGCTTGTGATAGATACATGGTAAAAGAGATTGGAATAGCAAACGCAGGCATTGCCTTTGAATCCTTGAGTAAAGCTATAATTTTGTAGTCAAAATCTTCCGGCAATGGCCTGATTTGATCCATGTTTATTCCTTTCTATTATTTCTCATTCTTGCTTAAGCTATTGCACTGTTTAGGCTACAAGAGCCTTTTGGTTGATTGCTGGTTTGAGCTGTTGTGAAATTATGTAGCAGTGAGGGAACAACCTCTCTCAGGTTGCCTTTTTTTTCCTTTTTCTTCCATATAATATATATTTTTTCACCTTTTATATGCAGTATGTTTGGCTACAATACGGAATAATAAATCTAATCATTCATTTGCTTTCCCTTAATTATTTTCTCATCAGCATGATCAATAATTTCAGTATATTTACAGGGAGGACGCAGGGGAGAATTCAGTTTACATACAATACAATTACATTAGATTAGAAACTTCCATGACACAAGTAGTTGAAGCTCATCTATGATATGCTATAGTTTTCCTTTACACAGCTTGCTCTTATGATGGTACGAGGCTGAACAAACTTAGCAGAGCTGTCCAAAAATCGAAAAGCTAGATTTTGTAATGCTCCATGAGATGAGAATGGAATGTTCTTATAACTTCCTTTCCTTACTTTGATGTTATAAACAAATTACTGTTTTATTATCAGTTTGTATAGCTAAAACATGTTCTTGGAGAGTAAATGAGTTCTATGGTCTGGTTTTAACAAACGAATGTCTATGCGAAACTCGACCAGACTTGGGGAGTCTAAGGAAGCCTTAACCTGGTTAGGTGTTTGCGGACATAAATCTAGTAGATCTCCACTCGCAAACTTTGTGATCGTACCTTCGATCTTCTGATATAACCTAGAACTACCTGTGAAAGAAGAAGCTGAAGTGTCAACAGCAAATATGCCATGACAGTAATAATTATGCAATCTAACAAAGATTCTTAAATGCTCAAATCATTTTGTGAACATGGAAACCAGGACAATCACTTGGTTTGGTATAAATGGGTTACAATAGGCCTTACAAAGCTCATGCAGATCTCTAATACAGAACAGGTTTCTGTGATCTTATGTATTGTTTTTCTTTATCATATTTCTATGATTTTACATTTGCATTGCACCTGCAGCTACATCAGATCAGCCAAAGAATGGAGAAAGTTTCTCTTAAGAGGTAAATGCTCTCTGTTTCAGGCCTAACAAAGCCATTAGAGCATCATCGAATAAAAGGTTATATTATAAACAAAGCTTAAAGGTACCTTCAACTTTAGACTCTTGAAAGGTGAATTACAATGGGATCATTCGAGAAAGACTTGAATCCTGTCACCGATTGCATCATCAAAATCCAGCAACAGCTTGCCCCCTACTTGCTCAGCAGCTTCATCCAACAATGCCTTGATGTTTACACCCCCCAAAGCTGTGAAGAAAAGAGATCAAAGTCTTTATTGGTAATTTTTCAGGAACTCAACTGAAAAGATAGCCATTGTGAATGAGTTTTCAAATGAAAAATTTACCGGGAACAATATTTGTAATTCCTTCCAAAAACCCAGCCTGGGGAAAAAAAGAAAAGGTAAAAAGAAAACGATATTACTCATTTCCATAAAAGGACACTGGTATATTTTAATTAGACACAGTTATGAACACCAAATGCATGTTAAACACCCCAAATGAATTTTGACATATAAAAGCAGCACTTATTGTCAAAAATCATGACTGTGCTAGGGAAATGTTCAGTCAACAGAAAGATGAGCTAGCTAATTATGATGGTGTCTTTGCTCAAAGCAGAAGACTTACAGGAATTCTAACATCAAGTTTCTCAAATCCATCTCTTCCAGTAATCTTGACTCTCAAAGTACGAGACCAGATCGCAGAAAAAGGATCCCTTGAACCATCTGCACCATAGTTATTGTATACGTCAGGAGTTATCACCTCGACAACTGGATCTTGAGGACTTTGACCTCTTTGTTCCGAGTCATCTTGAACCCTTTGTATACTGTATGCATTACTGCTCACTGACACATAAACCATGCTTATAGGATTAGGAGGACAAAGCAAAAATATTACATTATTCTCAAAAGTGGTTATGGGAAGGCAGAACACATACAAAAGTCTATAGCCATATATTTTTTTTAATTTTATAACAAATAAAAGCATAAGTTCTCGATGAAAGTTTTTAGGCAATAGAACCCATTATAGTGATTGCAAATTTAGCTCAATTATGTTCAAAATACCTAACAAACTTCACATGAAATATGGAAGATATTGAAGCATGATGGACATTTTGCTCAAGGAAAAAGTGTTTACTTCAGTTTAGACTTTAGTACTAAATCTCACCCACCTCTGTCTGAATATAGCTGATAGGGGCGGGTAGCATATCTTTTTTCTTCCTCATAGTAATTATTGAAACCTAAAATTTCCTTGATTTCTTCAAAAGATGGCATGCTTCCAGGAGGCGGAATACGACCTCTTTTGAGGGCAGTTAGTGAATCCTACAAATTTGTACAGGTTGACCTTTGAGAAGCAACATCATATTAACAATTGAATTGTGAAAGAGTAAATGTCACTAAATATCCCGTATTTTGGGCATCATAAAATTAGACCTTAAAACTTTCCAGGCTTGTACAAGTGGTTATATTCAGACTAGCGTTCAAAATCATAGACTGAGGCAATATTCAAGTGCCAAGAACTGTTGTATCTTTTTCATAAGAAAATGTAAAAGTTTGTCACATTCACAGCCATCAAGAAAAGAACAAAAAGACATACTGAGTTAAGTTTCATGCGTACCATTTCACCAAGCCCTTTTCTCATAAGAAATGCACTTGAGAACCGAAAATGAACTTTAGCACGCATTTTAGATTGTGAAAATATCAAACCTTTTGAAAACACCATCAAATTGTGTTTCAAAGTTAAATAGTCATCTTCTCCTCCCCTTTTTTCAAAAAATAAATGTCTCTCAGGTCTATCACTGGTCTTCCATCTATCTAAAAGGCCTCTCTTTGACTTTTTAGTGGTATTAAGCAAAAGCGAACAAATTTATTTGGCATCAGCCTGCTCATTAAAATTACCTTCTTTCAGTCTTCAGTCCTTTGCTTTACCTTTGTCACCAATATTTATTTTAAATTTTTATGAATGACGATCTAGTGCCCTTAGAATATGAATTCAAATTGCAACTGAAAAGGTATCGATGCTAACTAAAACTAACATATATTAATTCAACCCATCCAAGTTGTAATGCTCAATTGAACACATAGCTACAGATATAAACTAGCAGTTATAGACTCAAGAATAAAATTATCAAAATTTACAACAATAGTGCGTTACAATGAATGCGTGGTTAAGATAAGGAACAATATATCATAATTGATATCGGAGAAAAATAAGCTTATCTTCTGTATTATCAAAGTTACCCAATACAGTGAGTGAGTTGTAACATAGAATAAGAGTCAGATCATGTTATAAAAATGCTTGTGTTCCTTCATAATCTGTCCAATGGCAAGAACCAAACTGTAGCATTTTGTTTGTTTTGGTAGTTAAACAGAATACATCATGTCAGATATATCAAAAGGATAAAAAAGAACCATGGATGCAAGACTACAGAGATTGCACAAGAATTTCAAATGCATCATAGGAAGAAAGTGAAGATACATGACCTGCATTGCTTGGATAGATACCCCAATCAATGAAAGTGGATATGCCACAAGTTTATATCCAATTTCTTCAAGTTCAAGCGGATTGAGTATTGGTGTTTTTCCCCCACCTTCAAGCATATTAGCCTACACGTGAGTGTAAAAGCTACATCAGTCATAGATGATGACTGAGAATTATCTGGGAAGGAAGCAGAGTACAGGTGCATGTCACAGCAGATTTGGGAATTCGAATAAAGATGAACAAATTCTCGTACAGGGGGCCTTATATTTGTGACAATACCCCAGAAATACATATTTGAAAGCCTATCTTGGTGTTTAAATTTTCAAAGAATGAAGCAACTAGAGAAAGCTAATAAACATTACATTTCTTCAGAATTTTGTTTATAATACAAAAAACTGTGTGTGTGCGTGTGATTTTGGAGGAGGGCTGAGAGGTGTTACGATCATGCAATACAGTGTTAAAGATGCTTATTACTTGGTATTATATTCAAAAGAACATACCATACCATTTTTGGGACTAATGGAGAAACTTCACAGAAGGTTTTCATCTCTCCTTTAGAAGCTAGTGCATCTATAAAAAGGACATCCGCGCCAGCATCAGCAAAGGCCCTTGATCTCCACAGTGACTCCTCTAAAGACTGTGCTTGACGAGAATCTGTTCGTGCCACAATAACAATGTCAGAACCACTCTCTTTGCGAGCATCAACAGCTGCTTTAATTCTCATCAAAGCTTCCTCTCGAGACATCACCTTCCTGCCTTTTGTATGACCACAAGCTTTTGGAGACACCTAGCGGGGAAATTTTATAAAAAGCCAAAGCATCAAAATAGGAACAAAACAAATATGCAATTCAAAGACTATTAACCTAAACTTGAAGGCTAGACTGTAAAAGAAACTGCTTAGAGTACCACAAACATTGTTTACAACGCTACAGTGCTTCTGTTATGCCAACACAGTCACTTCTCATGTACAATAGTGAGTTTCAAGCCTTTGATAAGCTTTTCAGAGTTTGTCTTCTGTATTGTGTGATTATGCTAATTTATTCTCAAAGGAGAAGATTAATTCTTAGATTTATATTACAGGAAACTTATAAGTTTTCTACCAACTTTTACTTGCAAATTCAAATTTACTTGTTGCTAACAAATAAGGAAGACAATATATTTCTTCAAACCCTTCTTTCTAGATTTTGCTACAAAAGACCATGTTACAACTTGCCTTGGCAGCATAAAATAGCAGAAATTTCAAATGCTCATATGGTGAGTGCCGTCAATGCTATTCGTAAAACCCATTACACTACTTAACCGGTTCACATGCATTGACCATAAACATAGAAAACACCAAAAGGTTCTTAAGACAAAGCTAATATGTTACTCTTCAAGCTTAGAACCCTCTATCAAAGAAGTAGAAACCATTATCATGAATCCTGACTGAATTAATCTAAAAACAGGAGCAATAAAGTTGGTAAAACACCTGATTAATGGCCATAGAGAATGATGAGAAGAGAGAGGACAAAGAAAAAGATGAAAACTGATAGAGAAGGTTTACCAGCAACAAAAATATACGAAACGGAAAAACCAAAAATTCTTCTACAGAACATGAACCTGATCTTCAAGAATGATCCCCGCAAAGCCTGCTCTTATATATCCTTTAACAGTTCTCTTGACATTCATTGCATTTCCATATCCATTATCACCATCCCCAATGACAGGAATTGACACAGCCTGGGTGATCTGTTGCCCCTGATCCACCATTTCACCATATGAAATAAATCCTGTGTCTGGTAATCCCAGACGAGCAGCAGAAATGGAAAATCCTAATGATAGCAGCAATCGGTGTTAATGCTCATATCATCTTGAAACAATTATGCAACAAGTTAGAGAAAATCTTTTAAACAAATAAATTTGTGAAGTAGTAAAAATTCAGATTTTTATACTGGAAATGTGTCGCACATATCTAAAGGATGATTCAAAGAAACAAAATAATAGCGTTATACAAATCAAACACCCACATGTGGGAAGAACAAAAGCACCAAAACTGCAGTAATACTAATGTATATAAGAATCCTATGAATTTGAATAAAAACATATAGGTTCCTCAAAACAAATCCAATGGAACTAATACTGGCTTCAGGAAATGACAGAAAACAAAAAATAAATAAAACAAAATGATAAAGAAACAATCAGCACCAATGATCAGTTTAGCAGCACTAAAAATTTGCAAATTCACAGAGAGCTCTTCTAATTGTATCACTCAGAAAATTATAATGAAACTGGAATCACAAATAACTCCAATTTTAAAGAACCAGCTTAACCATCGAAACTGGAGTAGTTATCAATCATACAAACAAAGAACAAGTTGCGTTTATCAAATCAATGCAAAAACTGCAGAAACCAACAAAATAGAAGAATCCAAAATCACAAACTCCAGCAATTTAATGATGAATAAACAGAAATGATTGGACATTTTATATCCAGCAACTCCTAGTCAAGAAAACCCACATGTTGGAATTCTTATATCAATGAAAAGATTACAAGAAACAAAGAAAAAAAGCAGAGTACCACTGGTGAAACAGTACTGAAAGCCAGCCCTTTCAACAAGCTTAGCGCTGAGACCATCAAAACAAGCAGGGCCTTGGTGAACCCCAGGCAATTCCAGAATCTGTCTAAGTGCCTTTGCAGGTGGATTTCTCTCACCTAAACAAGCTCTGATAGCTTGGAGCCGCTTAGAAGCAGTAAAGAAAGTGTTCGGCTTTGGTTTTCTTGCCTGGGTATTGATGGGAGCAACAAAGAAGCCATTTTTGAATTTTGCAAAAGGGAAAGAGTGAGCTTGTGAGAAAGGGTGGCTGAGAGAAGAGAAAGCTTGGTCTCTGCTAGCTACTACCGTTGTTGATGGGTTCATGCTTGAAGCTCAGTTTCCCTCCCTCTTTGCTTCTTTTGGTGATCCTACTTTGAAGTTTGATAATGAAAAGGTAGTTTATTGTCAAGAAAATTTCTTTTGCATAATTGGATCATAGAAAGAGAGAAAAATAAATGAATTTCAAACAGGAAAAAGAACAAAGTTTTTGTCTTGTATAAGTTGTAACCAAGGAAAAAAAAGATCTTCCGTTTTTACTTTCTACTAAAAAATTCCACTTGTCTCATGAGAAAAATTATCTTTTTTTTAATTAAAAAAATAAATAAATTTTTGAATATTGATTCAAAGAAATTTTTTACTTTTAAAATATAAAAGTTTTGTGAATCTAAAATTAGAATTTCAGTTATTTTACAAACTTTCATTATATAAAAAATAATAAATAATTTTTAATATTATTTGGATAGATGTTATAAAAATTACATTAATTATCAAAACAACATAAAAGAAATAGTAATAAGTAAAAATAATGAACCAATAACTTTAAAATATAAGTGCAAAAATGAGTTTAAAAAAATGCGACTCCCTGCTCTTACTTTAGGGGAAAAAAAAGTAGTCTGGCCTTCTTAATGCAAATTTTTTATATTATTAGATTTGATTTTTATGTAAGTTTATCAATTTAGTTAGAACACAATTGAAAATAAATTATTTTATTTTATGTATTAGTATAAGTAACATCACATAACCATATTTTTTGTTACTAGATTTTTAATTATTAACTGTTCATTTATGCATTCTCTTTTCTCATTCATGGAACCTTTCATAATATTCAAGTATGAAACTTTTATATTGCATTATTCTATTGATTTCTAACAATTCTTGGCTCTACTAGCAATATAGTTGTCTAAATTGCATTAATTTTTTAAGGTTTTAAAAGGTTGGCTTAATGATTATTAAAAACTTGTAATAGTCAACAAAACAAAATCAACAATAATTAATTTTTATTATAATAAAATTAAGGGCATCATAAGTAATTATTATATTATAATAAGCCTAAAATTAAAGCCATCATAAAGCTCAGTCTAATATTACAATTTAATATTTTATCTAAATGCTCAAAAGGCATTAAATTAAAATATAAAACTTGAAAAAATAGTACTCTTTTTTCCCATCACAGCTCCCGCTCGATGAACAACAAACATTTTACATGATTCACTTATAAGCCTAATTTAAAACCCTAATTTTATTTTACTATATACATATTTGTACATGATTGATAGTGGAAATAAGTTCTTTTAGTAAAATTAAAAAAAACACTGAATGTGAATTTTCACTTTTTATTTTAAGTTATGAATTACAATATGGTGTATATGAATGAAGGTCGAGTATTTAAGAGATGTATAGAAAACATTAGGTGGAAAAGAAAGCAAAAGAAATAAAATGAAACCTTGGTTGAAATGTGAAAGCATTAAATGAAGAAATAAATGAGATAAAACAAAGTTAATGATAATGGCTAGTATTGGCGTGGAGAGGAAGAAGAAAAGAAGAGAGAAAAGTCAAGGAAAGGGGCTATAGTGGACTTCACGCCACTTTCTCGTGACAAATTGGGCTAGGCAATAAATGGCTGTTGGACAAGTGAAGAAAAGATAAAAAGTCAAGAATAGCAGCTGGAAGTGGCGTGGCGAGGAAGTGATAAAAAGGGGAGAAAAACTTAGTCAAACGAACAGAAAACTTGCTTCCCATAGCCGTTCCACTTGCTGCAGTTTTCTACAAGTTTTTAATGCATGAAAGACGTGAAATGATGAAAGAAAACGGGATAAAAATAGGTGGTAGGTTCTAAGTGGCTTTGAGGGGTTATATAAGAAGGAATTTATGGAAAAATAGCCTTATGCAACATTCTTCTTCAAGAAAAACCCTCTGACGCTTCTCGTCCAGCATGTGTACTGCAAACTCAAAATCTTGGTTCTTCCATTCCTCACGTACATGAGCCATGAAACTTCATTCTTAGTTAGCCAAACCTTTCCTCCATTGTTGAAGAGCTAAGGAACAAACAAAGTAAAGCTAAGTGAGGCAGAAAAACACTGTGTTTCTCAAAGTGCAACTCAGTTAAGGTGAGTTCTATATCTTTATGGTTTTCTAGATGTTCAATGCTAGAATTCTCTGTTTTACAACGTAATAAACATAGATATAGCCTGATTTTAGTTAAGTATGGTTGGAATATATAAGAAACTAGATGAAAAATAATCAAGAATGAATAAGGAAACACGAGGGGCGAACAGAATTTCTTAACTGCTTGCTAAATAGGCGAGCAAGAGGTACTCGCCTGAAGGTTGAGGTGAGCTTAAGAGAAGTATGAGTCGGTGACATACATGTTCGCCAACTCTTTGGATAATAAGAACAATTCCCGAGTGGGCGAGGGCGAACAACGAGGACTATGATCGCTCAAAATGTTGAAAGTGATGATCGCCAAAAAGAGGGAGAATGGCGAACTCACAAACATACATAAGGCGAGTAGAATTTTGGGATGAGCTCCTATGTTGGGCGAGCTCCAACCAATAAGCCAATATGAATGGTGAGAACGTTGGGCGAACTCCCATGAACAAGCCAATATTTGAATGGCTAGCTATGTTGGGCGAATGGCGAGTGGTAGAGTAGTATTTAATCTCGCCAAAATGTTGGAAATATGTGAAAAGGAAAATATCAATGATTTCATAATTTATTTTGCAGCCGAGAATTGAGAATTGATAAGGGCGAGCGGGAAGGTAAGCTTCATAAGATCAGGTAAGGAAGTAGTATGTGAAGTGAATGCATGTCCTGTGGAGTTAAAATTGTATGAAAATTATTGAGAAATTAATTTGGTTTCTGACATGCATTGGTTTGATGAATTTTGACTTGGGTGAGCTACAAAGATAGCCGACCCTTGTGTTGTTTGTTGGACGAACTGGTTAGGGCGGGCGAGCCAAACCTTTTAAGATGTTTTGGGCAAAGAAACCTTTTTATGAGATATTGGGCGAGTGTCTTTGTTTAAAGAGAAATTCGGGCAAGCCAAAGTAAGCGATCCCTCTTAATGTTGTTTTGGGGCGGGCGACCCCTAATTTTATGGGTGGGTGAGTTGACCATGGCAATGCCATAAAGGGCGAGCCTTGGGGGCGAGCCAGGTTAACTTGTTTTAATCGCCAAGGGTTGGCGGGCGAACACAAGTTCACCGCACTGGGCGAGTTGGCCATGGGCGAGCCATTCTTGGCGAACTGATCATGGGCGAACTGATTTATGAGTATTTTCTCAACGAAAAATGAATTATTTTTAATATTTTGAAAATAGAAATATGAAACCTTTTTGGGGCGAGTTGACCTTTGGGCGAGTTGATGAATGGGCGAGTTGACTATTGGCGAGCTGAATATGGGCGAACTAGCCATGGGCAAGCCAACTTAACCCGTGCCTTTCTCACACAGAAAATGTTGAGATTGCGGGCTGTTTTACTATTTTATAAAACCTTTTGGAAATCAAATCATTTTGTGGAAATGATAACATGAGTGAAATAATTCCATAAAGGTTTTCATGAGTTATAAAAGTGATTTTTGAGACTTTAGGCTCTGAGTTCATGCTTTATTATTCATGTAATTGCGTGACCCACCTGGGGCGGTGGCTCGGGTCAATGGACCAACGAGTGCACCTCAAGGCATCACAAGGCTGATGGACCCGCCAAGTCATCAGCGGTCTCGAGGTCACTTGGCAAGTGTACCCGAGGACCACCTATAGATTATGGCCATAGATCTAGCTGAGATAGCTGTGAGGGGCGGTGGCGTACGGGTGCACCCCAAAGGCGGACGACTTATGTTCCTGGGGGAACAGAGCATGATTTAGTTATTGCCTAGTCTCAACTTATTGATTTCTGTTTACTGAAAGGGTCTATTGAATCCTGTTGAAGTTAACAATATCCATTGTTTTCCTAATGGGTTTGATTGTTAAGATAAATAAATTGTTTTTGTATAAAGTAGCATACACTTTCCTTACTGAGCACGTTGTCACTCACTCCTTATTTTTTCACTCCACAGATTATTAATTTTGGGACTAAGAGAATTACCTTCCAGAAATTTGACATCGAAGGTATGTTGTATTCTTTTATATATTCAGGAAAAGGGTACAGTACTACTTTAAATAGAAAGGAATGTATAAACATATCTTAAGGAAACAATTTGATAATTCATATTTTCATATTTAGAACGTCAAATAAAAGTACTAATTAAAGTGTTAAGAGTTGTAAGCATCACAAACAGCCCAACCGGTAAGTAAGTGTGATTTGTAAGTGAATATTATATTATACTGTGGATTTGGGATGTTACAGATTTAATGGTATCAGAGCAGGGTTGGTCGGATGTTTAGCGATACTTAAAACGAAAAGCGAATAGTAAACATTCCCTGTAGTACTGTATTATCTGAATATATAATTGATAGACTAATGATAAGTGATAAATGATCTTCGTGGTACAGACATGAGTGGAAGAAGGAGGGTGATATGCTCAGTGAGAGATATAGGCCGAGGTAGGGCAGCACAAAGTCCGGAACCATAAACACCGGAACCTGCCCCAAGATATCCACGTCCTATACAGCCAGAGAGTATTGATACTCGTGTGAACCGAGTAGAGAGGTTAGTTGCCGATTTCATGGCTATGTATTAGGCGAATAGAGCCGCAGATAGGACAGAAAGGGAGAGAGCCCCAGCTCCCGCAGCTCCAAAAGAGGCACCAGTACCGCCACAGTCGGTACCAGTTGTACTTGAGCTTCAGCCTATTCCACCACTGGCACCTCAGCCACAGGTAGCCCCACCATAGCCATTGATTCAACCGCCTCGAGATACAGAGTCTTATTGTAATGTGGCATTGGTGAAATCATTTAAGAAGTTGGATCCACCTAAGTTTAAAGGTACTAGGGATCCATTGGCGGCAGAGCAGTGGATAATTGAGATCGATAGATTGCTTAAGATTATGAGATGTTCAGAGACTGAGAAGGTAGGCTTTGTAGTATTCCAGTTGGCAGATGATGCGAGACATTGGTGGAAGGCCACTCAGATCGTCTTATTTACTCAGCATCAGGATCTGTCTTGGGAGATTTTCGTGGATGCTTTCCGGAGGCAGTATATTCCTGACACTGCTCAAGAAAAATTACAACAGGAATTCATGGATTTAGCTCAGAGCAGCATGTCAGTGGTTGAGTATGAGGCCAAATTTACTACATTGAGCCGTTTTGACCCACAAACTAGTGCGAATATCAGATATAAGATTTCGAGGTTTAGGGCTGGTTTGAGACCCTCAATCAGAATGAAGCTAGCTCCATTTGATATACAGACTTATGATGAGATAGTTAAACGAGCTCAGCTATGTGAGAGGGATTTTGAGCAGTTCCAGCTCGATTTCAATAGTAGGAGTAAAGGTAAAGTAAAGGGAAAGGTTAAGAGGTTTATGGAGGACAGATCAGGTAGAGAGCAACCTAAGAAAAGTAAACCTACGGGTATACAGATTTCAAAGGGCAGATTTAATAGACCAGCAGTTTCTACTCTTGTTAGAGGCCCCACCACTACTCAGGAAAGTGTTATGCCTTTATGTAGACATTGTGGAAGGTCACATGGGTCACGCCCTTGTCCTTTAATGTCGGGGGCATGTTTTAGATGTGGACGGATGGGGCACCTTATCAAGAATTGCCCGATGCTCAGAGAATCGACTGCTTCTACTAGTCCTCCTACAGCACCTCAGATAGCGGCCCCGGCAGCTCAACGTGAGCCAGAGAAAGCGACACCCTCATAGCCTAGGCGGGCGACAGCCGCAGAGAAGGGTAAGAAGGTTGTGACGCAGGGTCGGGTGTACTCGTTAGATCAGGAGATTGCCGATGCCTCTATCGATGTTATTAAGGGTAAGGTTTATCTTTTTGATATTCTTGTAATTGCATTAATCGATCCAGGTTCTACCCATTTGTTCTTATCGCCTTCATATGCTGACAGGACTCTAGTAGAGCCAGAGTTGTTAGAGTATACTTTGCAAGTGAAAACTCCTTTTAATAATTTCCAGAGGACAGATGTTGTATATAGGAATTGTAAATTGACTATAGGAGAGAAGGTTATGACAGCTAACCTAATTTTGTTAGATATATATGATTTTGATATCATTTTGGGTATGGATTGGTTAGCTGCGAACCATGTTAGTTTGGATTGTAATACTAAGTTTATTACCTTCTCTCGTCCTGAAAAGTACATTGTAAAGTTATTATAAATTAATAAAATGTATGTGAATATATGTTTGTGAAATGACATGTGTACTGAAATTATGGTTATGAATGAATGTTTATGAAGGATATATTGCTAGTGTCGAGGATGTAGAAAGGAAACGCCCAAAGATTCAAGAGATTTCTGTGGTTAAGGACTTTTCGGATGTATTTCCAGAGGATTTACCAGGGTTACCACCAGATCGAGAGACAGAGTTTATGATTGAATTGGTACCCGGCACGGAATCGATTTCTAGACCCCCATATCGAATGGCACTGACCGAGTTGGATGAGCTCAAGAAGCAGCTCCAAGAGTTATTAGATAAGGGATTTATACGTTCCAGTGTGTCACCTTGGGGAGCTCCAGTACTCTTTGTTCGGAAGAAGGATGGTAGTCTCCGATTGTGTATAGATTATCGAATGTTGAATCGGGCTACCATTAAGAATAAGTATCCATTACCTCGGATTGATGACCTGTTCGATCAGCTCAGGGGTGCACAGGTATTTTCCAAGATAGACCTACGATCAGGCTATCACCAGTTGAAGATTAAGGAGTCGGATGTGCATAAGACAGCATTTCAGACTCGTTGTGGTCACTATGAGTTTTTAGTGATGCCTTTTGGGTTGACAAATGCCCCTGCAGCTTTTATGAGCTTGATGAATGAGGTGTTTCATCTATTTTTGGATAAGTTTGTCATAGTATTTATAGATGACATCCTGATTTATTCAAAGACTCCGGAGGAGCACGAGCAGCATTTGCAGATTGTTTTACAGACCCTCAGAGAGCGAAAATCATATGCTAAGCTTAGTAAATGCGAGTTCTGGCTTGACCATATTACATTTCTCAGACATGTAGTGTCGAAGGACGGTGTGTCAGTTGATTCGTCCAAGATAGAGGCCATTGTTCAGTGAGAAAGGCCTAACACAGTTACCGAGATACGGAGTTTCTTAGGTCTTGCCGGATATTATCGCAGGTTTGTAGAGGGATTTTCTAGAATTGCTGCTCCATTGACACGACTCACACGTAAGGAGGTAAAGTTTGAGTGGAATGATAAGTGTGAGCGTAGTTTTCTTGAGCTTAAGAGGAGATTGACTAGTGCCCCCGTATTAGCCCTTCGTAGCGGATCAGGAGGATTTATGGTGTATACCGATGCATCCGCTCAAGGTTTAGGGTGTGTGCTCATGCAGCATGGTCGGGTTATAGCCTATGGTTCTCGACAGTTGAAGGATCATGAGAGGAATTACCCGACACATGACTTGGAGCTAGTCGCAGTAGTGTTCGCATTGAAGATATGGCGACATTACTTGTACGGGGAGAAATTTCAAATATATACGGACCATAAGAGTCTGAAATATATATTCTCACAGCGAGAATTGAATTTGAGGCAGCGACGGTGGATGGAACTGTTAAAGGATTATGATTGTGAGATTTTGTATCACCCAAGTAAAGCTAATGTAGTAGCAGATGCACTGAGTCATAAGCATGTTGGCATGGTATCTTATATGATGATCAGAGAACATGATTTGATAGAGTAGTTCTCTAACCTTAGCCTGACGGTTGTTTCCTCTGACCAGTACGGATTTATGACTAGTTTTCGTATAGAGTAGAATTTGATAGATCGAATCAAGGAAGCTCAGAGGAGTGATGATTATTACATCGAGATTGCCAGTTAGATTCAAATGGGAGATAAGTTGGATTTTGAGATTGGCACCGATGAGATATTGAGGTTTAGAGGTCGGATATGTGTTCCCAGTGATCAGCAACTTAGAGATTTGATTTTATCAAAGGCCCTTACCTTTAGATATACATTACATCCGGGTAGTACTAAGATGTACCAAAATCTCCGGAGAGTGTATTGGTGGCCTAAGATGAAGAAGGACATCGCAGGTTTTGTTGCTAGATGTCTAACATGCCAACAAATTAAGATTGAGCATCAGAAGTTGGCGGGTATCCTTCAACCATTATCGATTCCCATGTGGAAATGGGAGCATGTGACTATGGATTTTATTATGGGATTACCACGGACCCGGAAGGGGTACGATGCTATTTGGGTAATAGTCGACAGATTGACTAAGTTTGCTCATTTCTTAGCCATGAGATCTACAGATTCAGTTAGTGTCTTGGCCAATTTGTATGTAAGGGAGATAGTGAGGTTACATGGTGTTCTAGTGAGTATCACCTCTGATAGGGACTCTCGCTTCACCTCTCATTTTTGGGAGAGATTTCAGGAGGCTATGGGATCCCAGCTGAGTTTTAGCACCTCTTTTCATCCACAGATTGATGGATAGTCCGAGCGTACTATACAGACGCTCGAGGATATGTTAAGAGCGTGTGCATTGGATTTTAGAGGCTCATGAGATGATCACTTACCCCTGGCAGAGTTTGCATATAATAATAGTTTTCATACAAGTATTGGCATGGCACCGTATGAGGCCTTGAATGGCAGACGATGCAGATCCCCGATAACATGGGAAGAAGTGGGAGACCATAAATTGTTAGCTCCCGATTTGGTCGAGCAGGCTTCTCGTGATGTACGGATGATATGTGAGAGTCTCAGAACGGCTCAGAGTCGGCAGAAGAGTTATGCAGATACAAGACGCCGACCATTAGAGTTTGTAGCGGGTGATTATGTGTTTTTAAAAGTTTCACTGTCCAAGGGTATAATTAGATTCGAGAAGAGAGGAAAATTGAGTCCTCGATACATTGGGCCTTATGAGATCTTAGATCGTGTGGGAGATGTGGCATATAGGTTAGCATTCCCACCAGAGTTGTCAGGAGTGCATAACATATTCCATATCTCGATGCTGAGAAAGTACCATCCAGATCCTTCTCACGTAATTCGACATGAGCCACTGGAGATCAGAGCGGACATGAGTTACATTGAGAAACTGATACGGATCTTGGATAGTAAAGATAAGGTGTTCCAATCTAAGACGATTCTTTTGGTTAAAGTGCTCTGGCAGTATCATAACGAGGAGGAGGCTACTTGGGAGATAGAGAGCCTTATGCGTGAGAGGTATCCAGAGCTCTTTCAGTGATAAGTTCGAGTTGAATTTGGAGGACCAAATATCTTAAGGTGAGGAGAAATGTAAGACCCTAATTTTATTATACTATATACATATTTGTACATGATTGATAGTGGAAATAAATTCTTTTAGTAAAATTAAAGAAAACACTGAATGTGAATTTTCACTTTTTATTTTAAGTTATGAATTATAATATGGTGTATATGAATGAGGGTTGAGTATTTAAGAGATGTATAGAAAGCATTAGGTGGAAAAGAAAGCAAAAGAAATAAAATGAAACCTTGGTTGAAATATGAAAGCATTAAATGAAGAAATAAATGAGATAAAACAAAGTTAATGATAGTGGCTAGTATTGGCGTGGAGAGGAAGAAGAAAAGAAAAGAGAAAAGTTAAGGAAAGGGGCTATAGTGGACTTCACGCCACTTTCTCGTGACAAATTGGGCTAGGCAATAAATGGCTGTTGGACAAGTGAAGAAAAGATAAGATAAAAAGTCAAGAATAGCAGTTGGTAGTGGCGTGGCGATGAAGTGATAAAAAGGGGAGAAAAACTTAGTCAAACGAACAGAAAACTTGCTTCCCATAGCCGTTCCACTTGCTGCAGTTTTCTACAAGTTTTTAATGCATGAAAGACGTGAAATGATGAAAGAAAACGGGATAAAAACAGGTGGTAGGTTCTAAGTGGCTTTGAGGGGTTATATAAGAAGGAATTTATGGAAAAATAGCCTTATGCAACATTCTTCTTCAAGAAAAACCCTCTGATGCTCTCGTCC
Source organism: Heritiera littoralis (assembly GCA_031772115.1). Lineage (NCBI taxonomy): Eukaryota > Viridiplantae > Streptophyta > Magnoliopsida > Malvales > Malvaceae > Heritiera > Heritiera littoralis. Next base: position 2,076,710 of record JAPDPK010000111.1, on the reverse strand, counting down.
AACATGTGTACTGCAAACTCAAAATCTTGGTTCTTCCATTCCTCACGTACATGAGCCATGAAAACTTCATTCTTAGTTAGCCAAACCTTTCCTCCATTGTTGAAGAGCTAAGGAACAAACAAAGTAAAGCTAAGTGAGGCAGAAAAACACTGTGTTTCTCAAAGTGCAACTCAGTTAAGGTGAGTTCTATATCTTTATGGTTTTCTAGATGTTTAATGCTAGAATTCTTTGTTTTACAACGTAATAAACATAGATATAGCCTGATTTTAGTTAAGTATGGTTGGAATATATAAGAAACTAGATGGAAAATAATCAAGAATGAATAAGGAAACACGAGGGGCGAATAGAATTTCTTAACTGCTTGCCAAATAGGCGAGCAAGAGGTACTCGCCCAAAGGTTGAGGCGAGCTTAAGAGAAGTATGAGTCGGCGACATACATGTTCGCCAACTCTTTGGATAATAAGAACAATTCCCGAGTGGGCGAGGGCGAACAGCGAGGACTATGATCGCTCAAAATGTTGAAAGTGATGATCGCCAAAAAGAGGGAGAATGGCGAACTCACAAACATACATAAGGCGAGTAGAATTTTGGGATGAGCTCCTATGTTGGGCGAGCTCCAACCAATAAGCCAATATGAATGGTAAGAACGTTGGGCGAACTCCCATGAACAAGCCAATATTTGAATGGCTAGCTATGTTGGGCGAATGGCGAGTTGTAGAGTAGTATTTAATCTCGCCAAAATGCTGGAAATATGTGAAAAGGAAAATATCAATGATTTCATAATTTATTTTGCAGCCGAGAATTGAGAATTGATAAGGGCGAGCGGGAAGGTAAGCTTCGTAAGATCAGGTAAGGAAGTAGTATGTGAAGTGAATGCATGTCCTGTGGAGTTAAAATTGTATGAAAATTATTGAGAAATTAATTTGGTTTCTGACATGGATTGGTTTGATGAATTTTGACTTGGGTGAGCTACAAAGATAGCCGACCCCTGTGTTGTTTGTTGGACGAACTGGTTAGGGCGGGCGAGCTAAACATTTTAAGATGTTTTGGGCAAAGAAACCTTTTTATGAGATATTGGGTGAGTGTCCTTGTTTAAAGAGAAATCCGGACAAGCCAAAGTAGGCGATCCCTCTTAATGTTGTTTTGGGGCGGGCGACCCCTATTTTTATGGGTGGGCGAGTTGACCATGGCAATGCCATAAAGGGCGAGCCAGGTTAACTTGTTTTAATCGCTAAGGGTTGGCGGGCGAACACAAGTTCACCGCACTGGGTGAGTTGGCCATGGGTGAGCCGTTCTTGGCGAACTGATAATGGGCGAACTGATTTATGAGTATTTTCTCAACGAAAAATGAATTATTTTTAATATTTTGAAAATAGAAATATGAAACCTTTTTGGGGTGAGTTGACCTTTGGGCGAGTTGATCAATGGGCGAGTTGACTATTGGCGAGCTGAATATGGGCGAACTAGCCATGGGCAAGCCAACTTAACCCGTGCCTTTCTCACACGGAAAATGTTGAGATTGCGGGCTGTTTTACTATTTTATAAAACCTTTTGGAAATCAAATCATTTTGTGGAAATGATAACATGAGTGAAATAATTTCATAAAAGTTTTCATGAGTTATAAAAGTGATTTTTGAGACTTTAGGCCCTGAGTTCATGCTTTATTATTCATGTAATTGCGTGACCCACCTGGGGCGGTGGCTCGGGTCAATGGACCAACGAGTGCACCTCAGGGCGTCACAAGGCTGATAGACCCGCCAAGTCATCAGTGGTCTCGAGGTCACTTGGCAAGTGTACCCGAGGACCACCTATAGATTATGGCCATAGATCTAGCTGAGATAGCCGTGAAGGGCGGTGGCCTACGAGTGCACCCCAAAAGCGGATGACTTATGTTCCTGGGGGAACAGAGCATGATTTAGTTATTGCCTAGTCTCAACTTATTGATTTCTGTTTACTGAAAGGGTCTATTGAATCCTGTTAAAGTTAACAATATCCATTGTTTTGCTAATGGGTTTGATTGTTAAGATAAATAAATTGTTTTTGGGAATATAGCTGTTATTTTATAAAGCAGCATACACCTTCCTTACTGAGCACGTTGTCGCTCACTCCTTATTTTTTCACTCCACAGATTATTAATTTTGGGACTAAGAGAATTTGACATCGAAGGTATGTTGTATTTTTTTATATATTCAGGGAAAGGGTACAGTACTACTTTAAATAGAAGGGAATGTATAAACATATCTTAAGGAAACAATCTGATAATTCATATTTCCATATTTAGAACGTCAAATAAAAGTACTAATTAAAGTGTTAAGAGTTGTAAGCATCACAAACAGCCCAACCGGTAAGTAAGTGTGATTTGTAAGTGAATATTTAATTTTACTGTGGATTTGGGATGTTAGACCTAAGCAATGATTGTGAACTTCCATGCCATCCCCTCAAATCCGACTTCCTAATTCCTCCATTTTCCTTCCATAATAACAATAACAATAATAATAATAATTTAATCAAATTATTATTGCAATGGTTCTTTTTTTTAATCAGAGTATTACATTTAAAAAAATCACTTAAATAATTAACCAAATAAATCAATATCTAATCAATCTTACAAACTCACATATACTAAGAGTTGAACTTAAAATCTCAAAGTTTTAAAACCTCATTTTTATCACTAAGGTAATGCGTCATTGGCTTTTTATGATGTTAATATTTGCAAATTATGAAAAATGTATATAACATATAAAATTGACTTTGACAATATGACTGACCTGTTGACATATGTTTTAATAATTTAAAAATTGAAAATCTGTCATCGTTTTTTTCTTTAAATTTTGAAATGAGTAAAATTAATAATATAAGTGAGTAAAATTGAACTTTGATAATAATTGGATTGAAAATTATAAAATTAAGCAAGTTGATTTATATAAATTAATATATAGGGTCTAAACTAGACCTGACAAATCTAGACACAACAGGAAAACGATACGAATAAATCGTGTACGTATTTGAAAAATTCGTGTTTTGTGTTTATCCGTGTTGACACGAATTTAGACACGGCAATTTTCGTGTTTAGTCGTGTCTGACACGACTAAACACGTGTAAGACACGAAAATACGTTTAAGAAAATAGTGTTACACGAATACACGATTGACACGTACACGACACGAAAACACGTTTAAAGAAAATCGTGTTACACGGATACACGAATACACGTGTAAGACACGATAACCATATATGTTTTTAGTAGGAATTGAACATTGGCCAAAAGTAAAATACATAAGTATTTTACCAAATGAACAATTGTAATATATTAGTATAATGTGTTATGAAAATTAATTTATTAAAACAAACTAATGCTTTAATAAATATTGTAATAAAATAAACTACTAAATTTAATTATGAAATTAAATTAATTAATTATGGTTAAGATAATAAAATTTTATAAATTTTGAAAATAAAGTACTAAGAACATAAGTTAAGAACTTAAATACAATACTATAATGTATAAATGTATATAATATTTTTATTCTAATGTATAAAATATAAATATTATATTATACTAACAAAAGATTGTATAATTGTAACAACCCGTTACCATATTTTTCACCTTATTTTACACAATTCATCCGGTTGGGCTGTCTGTGATACTTCACTTTTACTAACTGTTAAACAAATTTACATAACATTGTTTATATTATACACATCCCCTATCTTAATTAATCAGATAAGTAGTACTGCAGACATGTCTAAATACAGAAAATAAATGATCGTACCTCATATAAATCAGTAGGTCTGTCACGTTGTCCTTTGTGTACAGCCGTGATCCACAATCAATTGATCTCACAATCTTTAAAACTTGAAATGTTTAAAATTAAGGGGTGAGCAAACCACGGCTCAGTAAGAGAGTTATATGTCACACTTGATATTCAGCTATATACTGAAAATATTTTTTTTCTTTAAAATCTTCCTAGCTGGCTCTAGGCTCACATGTAGGAAGGATACTACAGTCAGCTAGGGATCCAGATAGAGTAAGGCAGGTATTTTAAAATACCTGACTTGTTCCGGAATCTAGAAGCAACTGTAGAGAGTATTAAATCCATTTTTCTCAAAACGATATGACTTTCGTTTTTCCCACGGAGTAAACCACTTATTTCTTTTCACTTCAGTGTACTTTAAAACACGTGACAATACAGTGATTTGTAAATATCCAATCATTGGATAAACACTTCTTTGATTATTTCTATCTTAGAAATAATTCTTATGTTATTCTTTTAGAATAAACTTCTATTTCTCTTTTCAAATCAGTAACCGTATCGTACAGTTCAGTAAAACAATATATTCAGTATTCAATAAAACAGTATCTCGATACGGTTCAGTTAGTAACAGTAAACAGTAGCTACCAATTCAGTAAATAGTATACGGTAGCTTTCCGTTCAGTAAACAGTAAATGGTAGCTTTCAGTTTAGTAAAACAGTAATCAATGGCTACCATTTCAGTACACAATATAGTTCTGTAAACACAGTATTTTGGTACGATTTTTCATTAGTAAACAGTAACCAGTGATCAGTACAGTAAACAGTACAGTAAATAGGATTCCGCAAATCCTTTCAGTAAATAGTAATCATTGTGTGAGACTAGGCATCAAATAAATCATACTCTCATTGTTCCCTCAGGAACACAAGTCGTCCGCTTTTGGGGTGCACCCGTAGGCCATCGCCCCTCACGGCTATCTCTGCTAGATCTATGACCATAATCTATAGGTGGTCATCGGATCCACTTGCCAAGTGACCTCGAGACCGCTGATGACTTGGCGGGTCCATCAGCCCTGTGACTCTCTGAGGTGCACTCGTTGGTCCATCGACTGAGCCACCGCCCCAGGTGGGTCACTCAGTTACATGAATAATAATGCATGAAACTAGGGCCTAAAGTCTCAAAATAGTGTAAATCGTACCATAGCCTTTATGGATTTTAAACACAGTAGTGTAAAAACATTTCACAATTATCCATAAGGCTCACATATGTATAAATCATCACCTTTATGAAATTTATAATTTAAATCACATTTCTCAAAATATTTCATAAAGGTATAAATCATATTTCTCATACGGTGAAAACAGTTATAAAATAGTCACACTGTAAAACAAATCTCATGACAGTGTCTTTTTCACCGTAACACATGCATGCACGCCTTTCCGTGCTATCCATCGAAAACATGGTTTTTAAAATCATCGGAATTCAAATCAAATATTTTTGTAATTTATGGAAAAATAAATTATTTATTTTCCAATTTTCAATAATTCCGTCACCATGTTTTCCTCTAAAACACGTATAGAGACCTCTAGTCTCGAAATCATAGTTTTTTATCATTTCTTAACCTTTATGGAATTTATATAATTATTTATTTTCATAATTAAAACCATAAAGATTTTATATAAAATTAAGTGAATATTTAAGAATATTTATAAAAATATTCACTTCGGTCTCTTTTTCATTTTCATCTCGTTCCACGTGAAATATCACCTTCCGGATGAATTTTCGGTGATTTCCTTTTCACTATTCTCGAAAACATGAATATTTTAAAATTAAATATCACTATATTCATGTTTTATGAAATTTACTTGATTTCTCGATTTTCGTACCTGAAAATCGTTTCACACGAAATCAAATCAGGTTTTCGGTGATTTTCGGTAAATTTTAGTAATTTTTCCATAATTTTTCGGCAGTATAACAGCTGCCAATTTGGCTAGCCTCCTGCACGGAAAATACAATTTATATTCCTCAACCAGTATTTCACGACAATTTAAAACTGATAAATCACCACACTATAAAACCGATAATTATCAATAGCATTTATAAAATTAAATGCAATTTAAAAATATGGCCGAATATCCTTACAGGCGGCACATGTCTCCCTTACCTGTTTCGGGTCGACGATTGCCTCTCGAAGGTCGCGCCCGTGTTTACCTCGCCTGATTCCATCGGCTCGGTCATCGAGGAAATTTTCTGGAAATTAAATTCTAAAATTTAGAATTTTTTCATAATTATTTAAATAAATAAATTATTTAAATAATTTAATATTTTCCTGGATTTCTTACCGATTCCCGTAATTCTCGGGATTTTCAGTAATTTTTGAATTCTCGGGAATTCTCCAAATTCTCGAAATTTCTTTTCTCTTTCTTCTTTTTCTTCCTTCTTTCTTTTTCTCTTTTCTTTTCTTTTCTTTTTCTTTTTTCCTTTTTCTTTTCTTTTTCTTTTTCTTCTTCCTTTTCTTTCTTCCCAGCCAGACCGGTCACCTCCCCTCATCGCCGGTTCTTCTCCGATGGCCGGTTCTCCGACGGTTCAGTGGACCCTCAGCTAGCCGGCACCACGGCGAGCTTGGATTTGGCCTTCGTTCATCCCGAATCGATGGCACGGCGGCGGATCAACTCGATTTAGGTCCGGTCTCTTCCACCTCTTCGCCGGCCCTCCTCCGCCATTCTTCGCCCAAACGGTGGCCTCCCACGTCTTCCTCTTCCTCTGGCGAAGCTTCGGTGGCAGTGGCGGCAACCAATTCCGCCGGTACCATCGGTTCCCATTTTTCCTCTTTTTCCCGATTTTTCACCGGTTTCCTTCTGTTTTCTTCCTCTCTTCTGCCGCCGGTGGCTTCCTTCCTTTCGTCTTTGGCCAGCGACAGCGTCCCTTCCTTTTTCCCTCGCCGGCGGTGGCAGCTTTGCCGCCGTCGACCCTTTGGCTAGGAAGGATCGGGTTTCCCGATTCTTCCTTCCATTTTTCTGTTTCTTTTTTTTTATCTTATATTATATTTATAAACTATATTATAAATATAATATTAATATTATATTATATAGTATTCTACTATATAATATTACTATATAATATTATATAAATATGTATATATATTTATATTTTAAATCATGTATATATATGTATATACACATATCTATACACAAAATATAAAATACTAATTTGTATTTCTTTTGTATACATCTTCATATAATATTCTTTCCTCATTTTCTTATTTAATTTGGATTTCCATTTATCCAAATTAAATTTCCTCCATTTTTCAGTTTTCCATAATTCCTCATCTGATACTTTATCTCCGATTTAATTTTCCTTCACACCATTTTCTTAATTCGTTCCTTTCTCAATTCTCAGGATTTTTACCAATATTCCTCTCTCACAATTTTATTTATTTATTTACTTTAATATTAATTTCCAATAATTGAAAAATTTACGGTAATCACAATAATTAATTAATTATTTTATGTCACGGACACTGTATCACATAATATTAATAAGAAATTAAGAGTTTACACTTTACAGAATTACATTATTCAGTATACTAAGAGATTTTATAGTTTATTAATTTACTCTATATCAATTATCACATTATAGAAAATAAAATAACATAATATTAACATACAAATTATTATAATAAGAACAAGATATTAAAACAAACTAACCAACATAATACTAGTACTAACATACAAATCACAGTCATACAAATTAATATAATAAGAACAAGATATTAAAACAAAGTAACAAACATAATACTAGTACTAACATACAATGATACAAATCATAGTCATACGAGGATGATGAATTGATGATATTATATATAATAAGAATAGTAGGATTGATGATATTATTCTATATCAATTATCACATTATAGGAAATTAAAATATAGATGTAAAAAATGTAAATATATATTTTTCTAATTTTTATTATATTTTATTTTTAATCGTGTTATTCGTGTCGTGTCTATTTGTGTCGTGTCAATTTCGTGTTATTTTATCTAAATCGTGTCGTGTCGTGTTGTGTGACACGAATAATTATCACGTGTCAGTCGTGTTGTGTCACGTGTTACACGAAAAAAAAAAGTGTCGTGTTTCGTATTTACTATTCAAACACGTTTTATAATTCGTGTCGTATTCGTGTTTCGATAATTCATGTCGTATCTGAACTCGTGTCGTGTCATGACATGGAGACACGGATTGCCAGGTCTAGTCTAAACCCACTACTTTGCATGAGTAGCGTGAGTACAAAATGAACTGTAAAATTTTACCAAGTGAGGGGCATGGGCATAAGGTGAATTATGTTGTAATTTCTGCAATCCTTTTAACCATTCCATGCGCTTTCTCTCCAATCCAAATTCCATTTAAATCCTACTGAAAAGGCTAAAGAGTTGTTTTTCAAATCTTCTCCTGTTTGTAGAACATTCCTCTCTAATTTGGAGACAGCAAGTGTATCATCCTCTGATAGTTTCAGCGTCCTATCCTTGGTAAGCATCAGCAATTTGTGTAGTCTGTCAAGCAAATTCATCACTCTCATGGATAAAGCCAAGTTCTTTCATCCTAAAGATTTAAGGCTTCAAGGGTCAACTCAAAGCAATGAACGTGAGTGCCTACCATGGAGAGTGCAATCGAGCCGAACGGAAGTGATACAGTGAGAAGGTTGACCTATCAAACACATAAGATTCATGAAAATAGAAGGGTATCTCGTGATAAATGTGGATAACTTGAGATCATGGGGCAGGCCAAGTTGTCTGCGATGCTGGGAAAGTTGTGGTAAATGGGGAGACAGCTATTTGTAGCAATGGAAAAATGGAAACAAGATTGCAGGCTACTTAAATATCTTTTATCAGCAATAACAGCATCTAAAGCTTTATTTTTAACCCATTTCAACTTAACATTAACTAAACTCAAACTCAATGAAGGAAAAAAAAAAAACTAATCTCAAACTCTGTTGGTTTTTAAATTCCCTCCTCAGTCCCAACCCACATGAAAAATCAAAGGCTTGCTTTTCCATGCAAAAACCAATAACCCTTTTCATTAAACTAATGCATTTATAAAAGTAAATTTGAAGACTCTTCATTTAAGGTTTTTGAAAAATATTTTTTAAAAAAAAAAATCAAAGTTGAAAAAAGTTGATCATAAAAGTCAAACTAAGATAGTAATTATGGGACAGAGAGTAATATTTATATGACAAACACAAACTCATCAACATTCAAAGATTTTTTTAGCCTTTAGTGGATTTAAGGCTGAGATTGTAAACCTAAAAACTCTATTTTCTATTTTCACTAGAAATCCATAACTTTCCAAAAATCACTTCATGATCCTCCAACACATATTTTGCCCCAAAAGAATACAAGTTTGATATCAATATGCAGTTACTCTAATTAAAGTTCACTAATTAACTATTTTAAAAATCAAATGAGCATCACAAAGAGGTTACTAGATCCAATAACTGTGATCCCAAACTCAAATCTCTTTTCCATTCCATTCTAGAAGACCAGGGACAAGAAAGATTATGCCAAAGCAGGCAGAAACAAAAGCTGACGGAAGCCTTATTTAAAGTACTGCTTTTGTCAACCATCCACATTATTTGCTTGATCACAAACCAGGCAATTGAAATTTCAGAACTTACACTTACCAAAAGTAATAAATTTGAAGAATAAAACATAGAAATTTTCTTGACATCTTCATAGAAGTAGAAGCACAGGGTCAAATTAAATTAAAAAAAAGTTCGAGATTGAATAATTAAAGGCAGTCCTATGCTCACAAATTCCAAATAATTAAGATGGTTGCATTGCATTTAAACTTAAAATTGAAAAAAAGAAGAAGCCAAGTTTCAAAAACAAAGACAGGAAACATTACAAAGCAATTAAGTACGGAGTAGAGACCATACTCTTGTTTTCCTGCGAAAGTGGCAGTTTTCAAGTATCTCAACTAATAAAACTTCCATCTTGACTTTTCTCAGTAAGTGAAAACTATCACTGTAGACTAACTGGTGCTATACATTTATATTGCCCAACATAGTTGCATCTGGACTTTGCACATTCCAGAGCCAGATCTTGACAAGGCTCACCACATTCAATGCATTCAGGGTAGTAATAGATCTTCTTGACAAAAGTGAGATGGTGTGAATGATTCCCTTCTTTGTAGATACTCCCGAGTTTAATAAATGAATATTTTCCAAGAATACAATCGATATGAGCAGAAGTATCGCATGTTGCACAATGATAAAACCATAGATTTGGGTCTCGCCTGTCCTCACAAATGTCACAAAAATGGTATTTTGAATACTTATTATCATCATGATATGTGAGGGCAAGAAGATGTTTATCACATTTGTGTTGAGCTTTATTTGGTAGCACAATACATTTATGATCTAAAGTAAAATTGCATTCCTTACAATGGAATCCATATGAACAATCAAAACCACAAGAATTGCATTGCCCTTCAAAGTCAAAATAGAAAAGTAGGGAGTGTTCATGTCCTTGACAGGTGGGAGTGTTCATGTCCTTGACAGGTTTGAGCACCAGGAATTACAGTACTTACGCATCGAAAGCATGTGAGATCCTCACACTCATCACATTTATAGGCAAAGCCATTAGAAAGATAATCACATGATTCACATCTGAAAATGTAGCCTGAAAGTAAGGATTAAGGCTTGTTGACAATCATGAAACCAAATGTGCAACATCTTAGGTAATTCAGCACATGCTTTATGAAGAAAGAAATCACACTGTTTGGTAGCATGCATCCATCACAATGTTTATCACACTCTGTCATTTTGTGTGTATGGACATGCTTGAAATGTTTTATTTTTGTGGCTTCTCCAGCATCGTTTTTCTCAATAACAGTGAAGGAACTAATATCAGACAAAACTGCTAAACTATCAGTAGACTGCTCATCTTCATTTTCTGGTGAAATTATTCGATAAAAACCTTTTTCCTTTGTTGCACAGTTTGCATGGAATATAACATTGCAACCTGCACAATAGTAGCTACCGCGCTCTATGTCAACCTCATTATGGCACATTATGCAATTCAAGCTTCCAAAATCTTCTTTGCGAAGGAAATATGAGTGGAAAACATGATGCTCATGCCACCTGTGTTTGATAATGCGTGGTAATGAAGTACATTTTTTATGGACTATAATGTTGCATGCACAACATATATAAGCACCATAGTTTCCTTCAATGCCACATGCACCACAAATGAATGAGGGTTGCCCCCAAAATAAGGTGAATGGGTGTGGATGATTCTTATCTTCAATAATGGGCGATGGTAGGGCTGTAAACGAACCGAACACGAACGAACGAACTGATGTTTTTGTTCGTTCGTTTGTTTTTCAGTGCCGTTCGTGTTCGTTCGTGTTCGTTAAAGAGTGCGTTCGTGTTCGTTCGTTTGTTTGGTAAGGCTTGTTCGTTAATGTTCGCGAACAATTCGCGAACACTTAAACGAACGCGTTCGCGAACACTTAAACGAACGTGTTCGCGAACACATGTTCATGAACAAGTTGCATAAGAACAAACTAAATATTAAATATTAAAAATCTTACATAAAGATTAAATTTTACATGTAAATTGAAATCATCTAATACAAAATCTTTAATACAACTTAAGTCAACAATGTTTTATTAAAATTGATAATTACTATTTTAAGTATAATTTATACACATATACATATATTAATGTATCATATATATGTGTGTGTATACACAAATATGTGTAACATATATATATGTAAATGATCAATGGATAGCTCATATGAATGAAATTTTAACTTATTATGAAACTTTTATTAATTTTATTTCAGTGTATTATGTTTAAAATTTTTAAAAAATAATTATTTTAAGTATAATTAACTAATTTAATTTTATAATTATATTATAATTATATTTTATTAATTTTTTAAACCAACAAAGTTATATTGTATAAATATATTTAAAAATTAGGTACTAATTTTTTAAGTTAATGTCTTAAAAATAGGGTATATATTATATAACTTATATAATATAAGTAATTTTGGTATTTTAATAAATAACAAACGAACAACAAATGACACTTTAAACAAACGAACAATAAATGAACATAAACGAAACGAACAACAAACGAACAATAAATGAACACGAACGAACAACGAACGATGAACAATAAATGACACTTTAAACGAACGAACAATAAACGAGCCTGTTCACGAACAAAAACGAACGAACCATACCTCTGTTCATGTTCGGTTCGTTTAACAAACGAACATTAAAATGTTGTTCGTGTTCGTTCGTTAAGCTTAATAAACGAACATAAACGAACAGAAACCGAACGAGTTCACGAACGGTTCGTTGAACGTTCTGTTCGTTTACACCCCTAGGCGATGGTGATACACATTGAATGTGAACAACAAACTTGCAAGGTGAACAGCACTAAACAAATCCTCTTTCTCGGGTTTCTTGGCATATCTTGCATGAAAGTCGATCACTATTAAATTGCAGGACAAGAGGATGTTTGCGGTGACACAAATGATTGATTTTGAAGGGTAAATCAGCACATTTCTTATGTAAATTAAATCCACAATCAAGAGAAAAGTGTGCATAATTTGCTAATGGTTCCCAACAACCAAAGCACTTTCCAAGATCTTCATCAATATCATTTTCGGTGGAGATGGGTGGATCTTCAAGAGCAACAGATTCAAGCTCTTTAAATTTTTTTGCAGCAATATTATACGTAAATAAAGCACATTTGATATGAAAGTCCAAATTACAAGAGCAGTGATAAACGAACCTCTCACAGCTTTTCCCGCAGAAATTGCAAAATGCATAGTTTGCAGCATAGGGTGGATTTTGCAGAAGAGCAAGAGGATGGTCGCGATGAAAAGGATGATTAATTTCCAAAGGTGCCTCAGCACAATTCTTATGAAGGTAAAACCCACAGTCCACACAACTGAAACTTGGAGCTGACATCTTCTCCCCACACCTCGAACAGTCAAACTCTTCACTTCCATTTCTGATCTGCTCTTCATTCAGCAGCAGCAGTGGATGTTCATGCCCAAAATTTTGGATCTCCTCCATCTCTCCTTCTTTTATGTCTCCTTCCAAGTAGCAGAAAAATAATCAAATCAAAGACCAAAATGAAGAAGAAGCTTGATTTGGAGCTTTAGAGCAAACGTTTTGAGGAAAAAAAAAAAAAAAAAGGTAAAAGGTGAAAGGATTCTGATTTGTTAATTAGGAAAGGAGAAAGAGAGGTTCCTTTGACGATTCAAGGAATCAAGGTCAACGATGGACCAAAGTATAAAAGTCAACTCTCATGCGTTGTTGGAATGTGGGTGGGTATAGTTCGCACAATTTTATTACTTTTCTAATGAATTTTTTAACTCTGTTTTTGAATTGATGCTGTGCTGGTCTTCACTCTGTTTTTGTTCCAGTTGCTTGGCTATATTATTTGTTTATGTATAAATGATTACTACTGTATGTCCTGCAGTGGAAACGTGGAAAAGACAGTTTCAGAGAAAATTGTGTTTGCGAAAAAACAAAGTTTGGCATCAGTCAAATCAAAAATTATTTGATACATTTTGTTAATAAATCTTAGACTTCACAACTAACATAATGATACATCACTTTTTGAATATGTTAAAAAAAAACTAATTAAAAAAATGTCTGTTTTTAATATAACCTCGTTTGTAAAAGTAAAATTTTTTACCATCAATAATTGCTTTGAATCACCAACAAATAGTTAGAAAATATGAAAATAGATTTTTTTTTCTAGATACTTGAACAGAGTTCGAATCTTATAATTATCACCGTTGAAAGAATTGTACTGTTTATCACTTTAAATCTGAACAGAATTAATTTCAGATCATAAAACATATGAAAATATCTATAGTTAAAATGAAAAATTGCTTTAAACCCATTAATACTAATAGAATTTATAGTCTATTTTTGCCCCATCAGATTTATACATATTTTATAAAAGCCAGCATGTCAAAGAATTAACAAATTTTTATGTCAATTAAGAGTTCCATCCAAAAAGGGCCTTTTATAGTGAAAAATATTACTTTAAAGACTTACTTAGATGCAAGGAAAGAATAAAAGCTTTTTTAGATTTTTAGACATGGTTTAAGAGGACGATAAAGAATGTTTGATTCTTAAATATCAACCAACAAGATAGAATGCAGAATTTAGCTACTTTTTGTTTAATTGCTTTTCTTTCTTTGACTGCATTAATGACTGGAGCAGGAATCATTTCGGAAGCTATTCAGTTGCTTGCCTGAACAATAAGCAGATTAGAGGAGTAATTTATCTCTGTGTGAATGAAGTAGAATTTGGCAATCCGTGAGGCCATTATGATTGACATTGCAACTGAGAGAAGATGAAGAATTAATGGCAGTAACAGGCAAATTAGCAGACATACTGTTCAAGAAACTGGAGCCTAAGAAGAAGAAATTAATGTGTGAATTACTGCTGCTTGAAGTTTTTGAGAAGGCAAATTGATGTATTGAGAGAATTTCAGAATGAGAGAAAAAATTCTCTTATTGTTATTGAAAAAAAAAAGCGTACAAGGGGAAAATAAATAGGAAGAAGAAAAAATATGTTCCTGGAAATTAGGAACAGAATAGGAAAGAAAATAATCAAAATGGGATTAACAAATCCCTTTATTTTAGGAAACAAATTCTTAGAAATCAGAACATAAATCTCAGTTATCCACACTCCCCCTCAAGCTAGGTTGTAGATGTTAAGTAAACCTAGCTTGGACTTAAGCTCATCAAAGTTCTTCCGTGGTACTGCCTTAGTTAGAATATCAGCAGTCTGTTGACTAGTCTGGACATAAATGAGTGATATCACGCCTGACTCTATCTTCTCCTTAACAAAATGTCTATCGACCTCAACATGCTTTGTTCTATCATGATGGACGGGATTCTTCACAATGCTGATTGCTGACTGGTTATCACAAAAGGTTTTTATAGATTCTGCAGTTTGAATTCCCAGCTCATTAAGAACACTTTTTAGCCAAATTCCCTCACAAATGCCATGTGATAGTGCCCTGAATTCTGCTCAGCACTGCTACGAGATACTACTGATTGCTTCTTGCTTCGTCAAGTGACCAAATTTCCCCAGACATAGGTGCAGTAACTCGAAGTTGACCGTCTATCAGTTACAGACCCAGCCCAATCTGCATCAGTGAAGATTGTTACTTCTCTGTTTGTTGTCTTTTTGAAGAATAATCCCTGACCTGGTGTCATTTTAAGATATCTCAGGATTCTGTACACTGGATCCATGTGATCTTCTGTAGGATTGTTCATGAATTGACTAACCACGCTTACAGCAAAGCTGATATTAAGCCTAGTATGTGAGAGATAAATGAGTTTGCCTACCAACCTTTGATACCTCCCTTTGTCTACAGGAGCACTATCTTCCCTATTTCCTAATTTTGAGTTAGAGTCCATTGGAGTGTCAGCAGGCTTGCAACCAAGCATCCATGTCTCTCTCAGTAGATCTAACACATATTTTTCGCTGTGAAACTGAAATTCCTCTTTTTGACCTTGCTACTTCCATACCAAGAAAATACTTGAGATTGCCCAAATCTTTGATTTCAAATTCTTTGGCTAGAAAACTTTTGAGCTTAAGTATCTCATCATTATGATCTCCAGTTAGGATGATATCATCTACGTACACAATAAGTATTGCCCTTTTTCTTGAGGATGAGAGCTTAACATACATTGTGTGATCTGTCTGACATTGAACATACCCAAATTTCTTGACTGCTCTAGTGAACCTGTCAAACCAAGCCTTTGGTGACTGCTTGAGCCCGTACAATGACTTCTTGAGTTTACAAACTTTATTTGTGGTAGCTAGAGTATCAAATCCAGGAGGTATTTCCATGTAAACTTCTTCCTCGAGGTCTCCGTTGAGGAAGGCATTCTTCACATCAAGTTGATATAGTGGCCAATCTAGATTGGAAGCAAGTGAAAACAACACCCGGACTGTATTAAGCTTGGCCACAGGAGCAAAAGTCTCCTGGTAATCGATTCCATATGATTGAGTGAACCCCTTAGCTACTAGTCTAGCTTTGAATCTGTTAACACTCCCATCTGCATTATGCTTGATCGTAAAGATCCGCTTGCAACCAACTGGACGTTTCCGTGGAGGTAACTCAGATATCACCCAAGTTCCATTCTTTTCTAGAGCATGAATTTCTTCCCAAATAGCTGCCTTCCACTCCGGAATTCTGAGAGCCTCATGAATTGAACTTGGAACTTGTATTTTGTCAAGATTGCTAACAAAAGCACGGTATTTGGGTGAAAGTCCTTCATATGATATAAAATTATAAATGGGATGATCCGTGCAAGTCCTCTTGCCTTTTCTCAAGGCGATAGGTCTATCATCATCAAGTATATGTCCAGAATCAAAGTTGGTGCTATTATTACCTGGTGAAATTTGAGGTTCTGGAACCTGGTCAGACTCATGGCCTCGTTCAAGTGGCTGCAAATCTTTCCCTTCTTGAGTTTTATTTCTCCTTGAATAGACACGTAACTCAGAATTTCCTGCAGGTTGTGTGTGACTAATACGTTGAGGTGATTGGAACTCTATTTGAGAAGAAGATTCAGGTTCAGATTGGACAACAGGAGCTGACTCTGGCTGGATAACAGAACTTGGATCAGAAAGTTGAGATGATTGAGGATGTTCGGATTGGACAACAGGAGCTGACTCTGGCTGGATAACAGAACTTGGATCAAAAAGTTGAGATGACAGAGGATGTTCGGATTAGACAATAGGAAATGAAGATGAATCTAATGTGTCAAAACTCCAAAGCTGATATTCTTGATTAGATTTCTCCCCTTGAATATTAGCTTTGTAGTAAGGTTGTTGTTCAAAAAATGAGACATCTATTGAGTTGTAGAATTTTCGAGTGACTGGAGAATAGCACTTGTACCCTTTTTGATTGGAGGAGTATCCGACAAATATACATTTGAGAGCTTTTGGATCAAGTTTACTCCTATGTTGTGCATGTATATGAACAAACACTATACACTTAAAGATTTTCACAGGAAGAGTATTTAGGATATGAGTATTGGGAAAGCATTGAAGTAGGACCTGACATGGTGTTTGAAAATTTAAAACTCGAGAGGGCATCCTATTTATTAAATAGGCGGCTGTTAGGACTACTTCACCCTAGAAAAATTTTGGAACATGGGTGGTAAACATCAATGATCGAGCAACTTCAAGAAGGTGTCTATTTTTCCTTTCTGCAATCCCATTTTATTGGGGTGTATCAACACATGAACTCACATGAATTATTCCTTGTCCCATTAGATAATTTCCTAGAACTGTCTCAAAATATTCTTTAGCATTGTCAGTTTTTAACACTTGTATCTTTGTTTGGAATTGAGTTTGAACCATAGTGTTGAATTTTTGAAAATATGACCTACTTCCGACTTCTCTTTCATAAGAAACAACCATGTGAGTCTAGTATGATCATCTACAAATGATACAAACCACCTCGTGCCAGTAACATTTTTAACTCTCGATGGCCCCCAAATATCACTGTGAATCATTGAAAATGGATATGATGACTTGTATGGAAGACTATGATAGGAATTACGGACATGCTTTGAAAATTGACACACTTCACACTGAAAAGTTTTTGGATTTTTATTCTTGAACAATGAAGGAAACAATTTTTGTAGATATAAGAAATTAGGATGACCTAGACGATAGTGCCATAACATGATTGCACTATCCTTATTGGAATTTTCATGAGAAACAAGATATTTTGACTCAACATATACTGCATTAGGAGTTTGTCTTACAGGAGATTCCTCAACTTTCAGAAGAAAAAGACCAGAGCACGCCTTAGCACTGCCAATCGTCCTCCCCAAATCCAAATCCTGAAATTCACACGAACCAGAGAAAAATTTAGCCACACAGTTATATTCTTGAGTGAGCTTGTTGACAGACAACAGATTACATTCGAGATTTGGAACATAAAGAACAGATTGTAGAGTTAGGTCCTTCGAAATAATAATAGAACCTGTTCCTGCCACTTTAGAAAGGGATCCATCAGCTATTTTCACCATAAGATTTTGCTGACATGGATTATACTTGTGAAAAAGTGTGGCATCTCTCATCATATGATCGAATGCCCCTGAGTCTACAATCCATGGACCTGTTTTTTCAGATTTTACAGTGAGTGCACTTGAGTAATTACCTTTTTGTGCTAAAGATCCCATTCCAACTGTACTAGTTGCAGAATTTTGTTGTGAGAACATCTTTTGTAGAATTTCAAGTTGTTCTTTGGTGAAAGGGCTGGATCCGCGAGCTGCTAAGGCAGAATTTTCAGCAACTGGAGTGAAGGTGGATTCTCCAAGCATCACTTTCTTCCTGCTCTCTTCTCGTCGAACCTCAGAAAAGACTTCTCGGATGCTTGGCAAAGGCTTTAATCCCAAAATTCTTCCTCGAACCTCATCAAGATTCTTGTTTAGACCCATTAGGAATACGTAACATCAGATGAAGATGAACTCTGTTTTTCCATGGCCATACCAGAAAGAGTTTTAGAGGTTCAGAGACTGCTCTGATGCCATGAGAGAATTTCAGAATGAGAGAAAAAATTCTCTTATTGTTATTGAAAAATAAAGTGTATAAGGGGAAAATAAATAAGAAGAAGAAAAAATCTGTTCCTGAAAATCAAGAACAGAATAGGAAAGAAAATAATCAGAATGGGATTAACAAATCCCTTTATTTTAGGAAACAAATTCCTAGAAATCAGAACATAAATCTCAGTTTTCCACATGTATGTAAGTTTATTTACTTACCTTGTTCTGTTTGATGTGGAGATAAAAAATTAGCCTTTGAGATTTTCATTTAGCTGTAAAGAATGTTTATTGTTAAATAAGTTGTTGCATTTCCTTCTCTGTTTTGGTGGCATGTTTGATATATTAGTTTTTACAATCTATAATCATGTTTATGTTACACACTTCTAACAAATAGAAACTCAATCGACAAGAGCATCTGGCTAAAAAAGCTGAAGATAAAGATGTCTAAATGATTAATTCCATGGAACATTCTGAAACAAGCTTACATTAATGCACCAAGGGTAAACATCAAGCCAGTTTAAGCTCAACAAGGACAGTGTGTAGCTAGGCTTTTAAACATACAATTCTTCATGATTACTATCAGTCAAAAAGACAATGATAATCTCAAGGAAAAACAGAACATAAGATGATGAAACATTAATTTTTCTTCAATTCCAGGAGCTTTGATTCTTTGCTGTTCAAAATCATGACTTTGTGAGAAAGTTTAGAGCATATTACCAGAAACTATGGTGGAACAAATTTCTCTAATCTGGTTTTGAATATTGTTCTCTAATTAGAAGTACATACTGAGAAATGTCATAAAGATTAAAGAGTAAGGTTGTTTATAATGTTTCCTGCAATGTTCATAAGCATTTTCCTTTACCTGACACTTTCTACTAGAAGAATTCGTAAAATTTTGTTGAAGGATCTGGCTCCTTAAATGGCTTTATTTACAGTGAAAATTTCAAGCCTTAAAATTCCATGCAAGAAACAAACTACCAGACAGTCACACCTTGACTCGCAAGTTATTAGGGCTAACAATTGTTATCCCACTTTATTTGGTATCTTGCCGGAACAAAATCTTCATTATTATCTCTGAATTACAGTCTTCAAGGATTAAAGCAAAACCAACCAACTCTCAACCATACTTTTACAATTGCGTAAAGCTTAAATGAATTATGAATCATGGACAACACTTGACATGGGTAAACTTTACAGAATGCAAAAGCCACATCTACTCCACAGAGGATTCAAATGTGGACGAATTAAATTCTTGAATTCAATGTTTGAGGCATCATTAGCTAGATTATTGCTTTTACTGTAATATCCTGCAGGATTATTGAGAAAGCAAGAAAAGGGAGAAAGTTCTAAAAGCAATTGATGATGTACTAAATGTTTTAGGGGGCTGGAAATGAAAAGGCACCATAAGAATCACTTGAAACGTGGAAAGAAAGCATCCAAAAAACAAATAGAGAAGAAGAATTCATTAGCACAAGGTATTAAAACTTTTATCAAAGAAAGATCCCTTGAAAGCACATTTAAACTTTTCTAGAAGCTTGACTTGAGTAAAGTCAGAATACCATCCATATCAAGGTGAAGAAAGCTCTCAGCTTTAAAAATTTTGAATATCAAACTATAGTCATTTTGTTTTCATATTTTCTACTAATGAAAATAAACCAGTAGACATTTGTGTTTTTTTTTTTTTTTTGCACTAATATATGGTTCAAATACTCTCTAAAATAACACATGGTTCAACTTCTACTCTTTTCAGCAAGAAGAGGACAATGACATGGATGTTTCTTCAGCGTCCTCCTTTTTACAACAATACCATCAAACAAGCAGAACAGACAACAAGCATGTTAATTTGAACCTTGTTAGTGGTCTTATATTATTAAATGTGGTAATTCATAAATCTCTTCAAAGCATGCCACACATTGGACCACATTTAGCAATAGGAAAATTGTATTTGCTAATAGCTCTCAAACGTTGGTCAAACTAACTACTAAGACAATATAATGATGCTAATAACACATCAAAAAGATAAAAATTTTCAAACACCAACCCTCATAAATAGCTCACAAGATTTCCTTGATTTCTTCGAAAGATGGCATGCTTCCAGGAGGCAGAATACGACCTCCTTTGAGGGCAGTTAGTGAATCCTACAAATTTGCAGAGGTTGTCCTTTGAGAAGCAACATCGTATTAACAATTGAATTGTGAAAGAGTAAACTGTCATTAAATATCCTGTATTTTGAGCATCACAAAATTAGACCTTAAAACTTTCCAGCCTTGTACAAGCGGTTATATTCAGACTAGGATTCAAAACCATATACTGAAGCAATATGTAAGTGCCAAGAACTGTTGTATCCTTTTCATAAGAAAATGTAAAGTTTCAGGTTCACAGCCAACAAGAAAAGACCAAAAAGACATACTGAATTAAGTTTCATGGGTACCGTCTCACCTAACCCTTTTCTCATAAGAAATGCACTTAAGAACCAAAAATGAACTTTAGCATGCATTTTAGATTGTGAAAATATCAAACCTCTTGAAAACAAAGTCAAATTGTGTTTTGAAGTAATATTGTCATCCTTTTCTCCCCTTTTTTAAAAATCTATGTCCCACAGGTCTATCACTGGTCTTCCATCTATCTAAAAGGCTTCTCTTTGACTTTTTAGTGGTATTAAGCAAAAGTACACAAAGTTATTTGGCATCAGCCTGGTCATTAAAATTACCTTCTTTTAGTCTTCAGTCCTTTGCTTTACCTTTGTCATTTCTTTTAAATTTTTATGAATAAGGATTTAGCACCATTAGAATGAATTCATATTGCAACTGAAAAGATATTGATGCTAACTACAACTAAAATATGTTAATTCAACCCATCCAAGTTGCAAGGTGTCACTGAGCACATAGCTACAGATATAGACTAGCAGTTACAGATTCAAGACTAAAATTATCAAAATTTAGAACATTAATAAGTCAAAATTTACAACAAGAGTGCGTTACAATGCATGCGTGGTTAAGCAGAGGAACAATATATTATAATTAACATTAGAGGACAATAAACTCATCTTCTGTAATTATCAAAGTTACCCAAGACAGTGAGTGAGTCGTAAAATAGAATAAGAGTCAGACCGTGTTATAAAACTAGTTGTGTTCCTTCATAATCTGCGCAATGGCAAGAATCAAATCAAAGCATTTTGTTTCTTTTGGTAGTTAAACAGAATGCATCATGTCAGACATGTGTCAAAAGTATAAAAAGAACAATGGATGGAAGCTACAGATATTGCACAAGACTTTCAAATGCATCGTGCGAAGAAAGTGAAGATACATGACCTGCATTGTTCGGATAGATTCCCCAATCAAGGAATGTGTATATGCCACAAGTTTATATCCAATTTCTTCAAGTTCAAGCGGATTGAGTATTGGTGTTTTTCCCCCACCTTCAAGCATATTAGCCTACACAAGAGTGTAAAAGCTTCATCTGTCATAGATGATGGCTGAGAATTATCTGGGAAGGGAGCAGGGTACAGGTGCATGTCACAGCAGATTTGGGAATTCAAATAAAGATGAACAAATTCTCATACAGAAGGCCCCATACCGGTGACAAATACCCCAGTAATACATATTTGGAAGCCTATCAAGAAGTTTAAATTTTCAAAGAATAAAGCAACTAGCCTACTGCTGAATAAACATTAAATTTCTTCTGCATTCTGTTTGTCATACAATAAACTGTATGTGCGTGTGTGACTTTGGAGGAGGGGTTGGAGGTGTTACGATCATGCAATATAGTGTTAGAGATGCTTATTACTTAATATTATACTCAAAAGAACATACCATACCATTTTTGGAACTAATGGAGAAACTTCACAGAAGGTTTTCATCTCTTCTTTAGGAGCTAGTGCATCTATAAAAAGGACATCTACGTCAGCATCAGTAAAAACCCTTGATCTTCACAGTGACTCCTCTAAAGACTGTGCTTGACGAGAATCTGTTCATGCCACAATAACAATGTCAGAACCACTCTCTTTGCGAGCATCAACAGCTGCTTTAATTCTGATTAAAGCTTCCTCTCTAGACACCACCTTCCTGCCTTTTGTATGATCACAAGCTTTTGAAGACACCTAGCAGTGAAGTTTTATATCAAAATGAGAACAAAACAAATAAGCAATTCAAAAACTATAAATCCAAACTTGAATGCTAGACCATAAAAGAAACTGCTTTAGAGTACCAAAAACATTGTTTATAGCACTACAGTGCTCCTGTTATGCCAACACAGTCACTTCTCATTGAGGTGACTAGTTTCTAATTTAAGATAGTGGGTTTTCAAGTCTTTGGTAAGCTTTTCAGAGTGTATCTTCCGTATTGTGTGGTTCTGTTAACTTATTCTGAAAGGTTAAGATTAATTCTTAGATTTATGTTACAGGAAACTTATAAGTTTTCTAACAACTTCTACTTACAAATTCAAATTTACTTATTCCTATATATTTCTTCTAGTCCTACTTTCTAGATTTTGACACAAAAGAACATTACGGCTTGCCTTGGCAGCATAAAATAGCCAAAATTTCAAATGCTCAGGTGGGTAGTGTCTCCGGTGCTAGTCCTAAAACCCACTACACTACTTTAACAGTTCACATGCATTGACCATGAACATAGAAAAATGCCAAAAGGTCCTTAAGACGAAGCTAATATGTTCCTTGACATGCTAAGAAGCCATATATCAAATAATTAGAAACCATTATCACAAATCCTGACTGAATTAATCTATAAAAAGGAGCAATAAAGTTAGTAAAACACCTCATAAATGGCCAGAGAGAATGATGAGGGGAGAGAGGAGAAAGAAAAAGATGAAAACTGATAGAGAAGGTTTACCGGCAACAAAAATATTTGAAAAACCAAAAATTTCTCTGCAGAACATAAACCTGATCTTCAAGAATGATCCCTGCGAAGCCTGCTCTTATATATCCTTCAACAGTTCTCTTGACATTCATCGCATTTCCAAATCCATTATCACCCTCCCCAATGACAGGAATTGACATAGCCTGGGTGATTTGTTGCCCCTGATCCACCATTTCACCGTAGGAAATAATTCCTGTGTCTGGTAATCCCAGGCGAGCAGCAGAAATGGAAAATCCTAATGATAGCAGCAAAAGGTGTTTATGCGCATATCTTCTTGAAACAGTTAAGCAACGAGTAAGAGAAAATCTTTTAAACAAATAAATTTGTAAAATAATAAACATTCAGATTTTAATACTGGAAATGTATCACACATATCTAAAGGATGATTCAAAGATACAAAAAATGTTAAACATATCAAACACCCACATGTAGATACAACAAAGGCACCAAAACTGCAGTAATACCATTGTATATAAGAATCCTATGAATTTGAATAGAAACATATATGAACAAATCCAATGGAACTAATATCTGGAGTCTGGAAATGAAGGAAAAGAAAAAATAAGTAAACCAAAACGATAAAGAAACAATCAGCATCAACGATAAGTTACCAGCACTAAAAATGTGCAAATTCACGGAAAACTCTTCTAATTGTATCACCAAGAAAATTATAATGACAGTGGAACCACAAATAACTTCAATTTTAAAGAACCAGCTTAACCATCGAAACTGGAGTCAAAGACAAAGTTGGGTTTATCAAATCAATGCAAAAACTGTAAAAACCACCAAAATAGAAGAAACCCAAATCACAAACTCCAACAGTCTAATGATGAATAAACGGAAATGATTGGATTTTTTATATCCAGCAACTCCTAGTCAAGAAAACCCACATGTTGGAATTCTTATATCAATGAAAATAATGCAAGAAACAAAGAAAGAAAGCAGCGTACCACTGGTGAAACAGCACTGAAAGCCAGCTCTTTCAACGAGCTTAGCGCTGAGACCATCAAAACAAGCAGGGCCTTGATGAACCTCAGGCAATTCCAGAATCTGCCTAAGTGCCTTCGTAGGTGGATTTCTCTCATCTAAACAAGCTGTGATAGCTTGGAACCCCTTAGAAGCAGTAAAGAAAGTGTTGAGCTTTGGTTTTCTTGCCAGGGTATCGACAGGAGCTACAAAGAAGCCATTTTTCAACGGATCGATTGTAATGATTTTCTGTTTTTTGTTTTTTAGAAATTTTGTTTTAAAATTTTTTTTTTACTTAGCAATAATATTAATTATTATATTAACATATCAACTATAATAAATGATATTATTTAAAATATATAATAAATTACTATATAAATTTATATTAAATAATATTATAAAGATTTATATATGATGCATTGACATTATATAGTTTTTATACATTGTCAATGTACCAGAGGTTAACACCTCATCAATAGGTCCTTATAAGCAAATTAAAAAAATTTATTTATATTTACTTTTAAGGGTTTGGCATGTTTTTTAATTTGTCAGTTGATGATGTGTCAATCTCTCATGAGTTAATAGTATATAGAAACTACACACTGTCACTGTATCATATACAAACTCATATTATATAATATAGGTTTGAACAGTGTATAGTAATGCATGAGAGGTTGACATCTTATCAATTGACAAATTAAAAAATATGTCAAGCCTTTAAAAGTAAATATAAATAAAAATTTTAAATTTGCTCATAAGCACCATTGATGAGATATCAACCTTTGGTGCACTGACAGTGTATAAAAACTATACACTGTTAGTGCATCGATCATATATAAATCCTTATAATACTATAGTTCAATATAATTTATATTTAATTACTTTTTACATTTTCGGCTTTTCTGTATTAAAATAAATATATTAATTTTAAAATATTTATTTTTAAATTAAATAATCTTTTATATTACAATTTAATATTATTTTATTTTAAAATTAATTAATTAATTATATTTTATATTTATATTATGAAATATATTAATATTATATTAATATATAAATTCTGTTCATTTAGCTATAAACAGTAGTAGAAATGAAAACATATTTTCAAATATAATGGAAGCAAGAAATTTTTATTTCCAATACTTTTAAAATTTTTGGTTTTGTTTTTATTTTCTAAAAATAAAAACATGTTGCAAAATATATTTTCTGCTTCTGTTTTCATAAAAATAGAAAATAAAAAATAAAAATGATGCCGAACGAAATTTTGCAAACGAGAAAGAGTGAGCTTGTGAGAAAGGGCGGTTGAAAAAACAGAGAGCTTGGTCTCCGATAGCTACTACTGCTGATGAAGGGTTCATGCTTGAAGCTCAGTTTTCCTCCTTCTTTGCTTCTTTTGGTGATCCTACTTTGAAGTTTGACGACGAAAGTTAGTTGTTGACAGGAAAATTTCTTTAGCAAAATTTGATCATAGAAAGAGGAAAAAATAAATAAATGAATTTCGAAAAGGAAAAAGAGCAAAGTTTTTGTCTTGGATAAGTTGTAGCCAAGAAAAACAAATCTTCCGTTTCTACTTTCTACTAATTTCTGCCAACTGATAATGAAAAAAATTCCATTTGTGTAAACGATACACTGATGTTTGCAAGCTACTCGGGCTCGACTCAAACAAAACTCGAATTTGGCTTGATTTTTGTCGAGCCGAGCTCGAGTTCGAGCTACTTGAGCTATCGAGTGAGCCGAGTTTAAGTATTAAGTTACTCTGCTCGAGTAGCTTGCGAGTCTTATCGAGCTTTTAATATTTTAATATATATTTTTAATTTTATTTATATTATTACTTATTTATATTATTATAAAATTACAAAATTACATATTTACCCACATCTTAAAAAACCCTAATTCTGTAAAAAAAAAAAAACCTTAACTCTCAGTCATCTACTCATCTTTATCGTTTTCAAATTTTCAAAATCCCTCCCAACCCAAACTGCCGCATCCTTAGTCCTTAGTCACCTGACCTAGACCTCAGTGGCTAAGCCAACACTTCGGCAACCGGTGCAACACACAGACGCTCTCTCAGTCTCTCTAACTCTTTGGCGATTACGCCACGTGACCCAACCTAGACCATATCTCACGGCGCGAATGTCCTCTGCCAAAGCTTACGGCGTGACACCCAGACCAGATCCAGCCTTACCAAAGCTCCGGTGACTCACCCAGACCAGATCTGGCCTTGTCAAAGCTCCAGCGACCCCTCAATCTTCCAAGTCTCCTTTACGGTTTTACCTACAGCAGCGCCTCTTTTCCTCTCTCTTCCTCTCCCCGAGTCTCGATCTCCTTCCGACGAGAGCAGCCACTCCTTCCGACGAGAGCAGCCACTCCTTTCGGCGAGAGCAGCGACCCCTTTCGACATCTCTGCTCTCTACTTTGCCTTTCCTTTCCTCGTAATTACTTAGTTATTTCCTTTAATATATTTTTTTTATTCGTTACTTTCTGTGTCTTTATGTGTTGATCTGTTGTTAGATATTTGCTCTGAACTGAAGCTGCTGGTTGTATTAAGAACAAAGGAAGCAAAGAAGAATGCAAATACTATGCTCCTCAAGTGTTTGTTGTTTTGGCTTTGTTGTTCTTCTCTCTGTTATTGTAGCTTCTATTGCGTTTTTAAATTTCTAAATTATCAAATTGAAATTCAGCTTTATCATAAATTTTCATCTAGGTAAGACTTTAACATGAATTAAATTTGTATTTGCTTCTAATCTAAGCTTGTTCATAGCCAAGTCTCCTGGATTTCCTCTTGATTTTTCATATATTTTCTCTATTTCTGATTACTCATAAAGAAAAGGTTTTATGTATTTAGGTTTTGATGATATATATCCTAAAATGAAAATGTGTTGAATTCGAGCTCGAGTTCGAGTATAAGATCGAGCTCGAGCATTTGAATCGAGGACGATTTCGAGCATGAAAATCGAGCTTAATCGAGCGAGCTCGAGTAGCTCAATTTTTATGTCGAGTCGAGCTCAAAAATTAAGACTTGAACAAGTTCGAGCCGAGTATCGAGCACGAGTTTTTGAGTCAAGCTCGAGCTCGAGCACCTCACTGTATCGACTCGGCTCGGCTCGATTACACCCCTATTTGTCATGCAAGGGAAAAAATATCCTTTTTTTTAATATTAAAAAAATAAAATTTTAAACATCGGTTAAAATAATAATTTTATTCTTTTTACTTTTAAAATGTGAAAGTTTTATTAATCTAAAATTAAAATTTCACTTTTTTATGAATTTTTATTATACAAAAATAATAAATAAAATTTTAATATTGTGTTGATAAATGTTAAAAAAAAATTTTCATTAATTATCTAAACACCATAAAAGAAATAGTAATAAGTAAAAATAATGAACGCAAAATTTTTAAAATATAGGTGCAAAAATGAGTTTAAAAAAATGTGACTCCCTGCTCTTACTTTTGGAAAAAAAATAATCTGCCCTTATAAATACAAATGTTTATATTATTTGAATTGATTTTTTAGGTAATTTTATCAATTTAGATGGAACACAATTGTCAATAAATATATTTTTATTTTATTTATTTTATTTTATATATTAGAATAAATTACTGTAAGGATTAATGGTAAGGTAGATAAGAAGTAGGAAGAAGAAGAATATTAGAGAGAATGGAAAGGAATGGGATTGATTTCTTTGATTGAATCATAACTGCAGCTTTACATTTATCTATTATATTTATATGAGTTTTGAAGTAATAGCAGTTATGTTAGTTAGCAACATTTCTAACTAACATAACAGCCTATCCAATTATCGTAAACTCTAATATGCCCATGCAAATTGATCTCTCCTCCCCAAGTTTTTGTCACAAGACTCCCTTGTAATCTAAGGCTTCTCTACTTCTTGCACTGTAAGCTTGGTTCTCAATTTGATGAAATTGGAATGAGATAGGGCCTTGTAAAAATATCTGCAACTTCGTCATAAGCAAGTAGGTGGCCAACAGTTAGCTGCTTTTGCACAACCTTTTCCCTAACAAAAAAACATATCCAGCTCCATATGTTTGGTTATTGGATGTTGAATTGGATTTGGCAGATAATGCTACTATTGACAAGTTGTCACACCATATATGTGGCGTAAGAAGAAGTGTAAGGCCAATTTCAGATAAGAGAGATTGTATCCATGTCATTTCAACTGTTAGATTAGCCAAACTTTGAAATTCTACCGCTGTGCTTGATCTAGAAACAATAATTTATTTCTTTGAGCTCCACGAGATGATTTTGGAGCCTAACACAATACCTTGATGTAGATCTTTTGTCATCAAGATCTGCTGCCCAATCTGCATCAGTAAATCTTGTTAGAGTGAGGACAGAAGAGGGTTACAATAGGATACCATGATCAATTGTACCATAAAGATACCTAAAAATACGTTCAATTGCTTTCCAATGTGTGTCTAAGGGTTGATGCATATACTGTGAAACGTTACTGACACTATAGGATATCTCGAGCCTTGTAACAGTGACATATTGTGGTGCCCCAACTGCACTTCTATGTAATAAGCATCTTCCATGGATGAGCCTTCATGAGCAGACAACTTGCATGAGTTGACCATTGGTGTAAGTAAGGAATTAGCCTCTAGCATATTGAACTTGGCTAATAGATCCCTTTTATATTTACTTGAGATAACAGAATACCAGTATGTAAATACTTCACCTCAATGCGAAGAAAAAAAATTTAAGGAGCCAAGATCTTTGAGTGAAAATTCTTTGTTCAATTTCAGAGTAAGCCTTTCAACTTCAGTTTTAGAGCTACCAGTGATGATTATATCATCAACATACACTAGAATGTATGTAGAAATAGAACCTGTCTTATTTAGAAACAAGGATTGGTTAGACTTAGAAGATACAAAGCCTTGTTTATAAAGAAAAGATTGAAGCTTATCATACCAGGCCTTAAGAGCCTACTTTAACCCATACAAGGCTTTGTGTAGCTTGCAAACAAGTTTCTAATTGCTATCTTGAACTTCAAAGCTTAGTGGTTGTTGCATGTATACTTCTTCATTAATAAGGCCATTTAGGAAAGCATTATTAACATCTACTTGTCCAATAAACCACCCCTTAGACAAGGCAAGGGTTAGAATTACCCTTATTGTAGTAGGCTTTACCATAGAACCAAAAGTCTCCCCAAAATCAATCCCAGGTTGCTGTAGTATCCTTTTGCTACCAACCTTGCTTTATACCTTGTAGCAGATCCATCATAATTCCTTTTGAGTTTAAAAACCCTCTTGCAACCAACCATAGACCTGTTCGAAGACAAAGAACCAGTGACCAGGTTGCATTCTTCAACAAAGCATTGTACTCTTCATAAACTGCCTGTTTCCATTTGCTGTGTTGGTGTGCTTCTTTCGTAGAGGTTGGTTCAGTATAATCAAAGTTAGCCAAGTACACTTTAGGCTTGAAAATCCCATCTTTAGATCTAGTTCTCATAGGATGCTGATTAGTTGAAGAGGTTGGATGTGGTCCTAATATTGAGGATTGATTATCATTCTGTATTGAGGGTTTGGAGATGTAAAAGAATATGAATTGTGATTTTCAGAGGGTATAGATGAATTTGAGGGTTGAGAAGATGATGATTGGATTGAAGAAGATATATGAAGAGAATTAGACAAGATAGGTTTGGAATTAGATATGATCAAAAGTGGTGAAGTATACAAGTCAGAATTTGATTTCGTGGAAATGACGAGTTAGAGAACATCTATTCATAGGGAGACTTAGACTCATCAAAAACATGTCTAGAAATGAACAGATTATGATTAGCATCAAGACGCTTTAACCTTTATGGTTTGAGCTATATCCTACAAACTGACAAGGTGATGATCTAAAACTAAGTTTGTGATGATTAAATGCTCTGAGGTATGGAAAACAAAGACATCCAAAAGTTTTAAGAAAGGAGTAATATGGTTTTACCTTGTGTAGGACTTCAAAAGGAGACTTGAGCTTTAAGGTAGTACTTGGCAATCTGTTCATTAGATAAACTACAATAGAAAATGATTCAAACCAGAATCAAAAAGGAAGTGAAGCTTGAGAGAGAAGTGTGAGACCAATTTCAACTATCTGCTTATGCCTTTCTTTACTATCCCATTTGTTGAGAGGTATGAGAACATGAGTTTTTGAAAATAATTCCTTCAAGATTTAGAAAAGATGTGAAACTCCTAAATTTTCCACCCCAGTTTGTTTGCAACATCTTAATGTTTGCAGAGAACTATTTTTCAACTAGTTTCTTGAAATGAATGAAAGAGTTTAAAGCTTCACTTTTTGATTTTAGAAAATAGATCCATGTATATATGGAATGAACATCTACAAAGGAAATATAATATAGAAATCCATTTCTAGATGAATAAAGGGCAAGATCCTAAAAATCAGCCTCAATTAGTGTAAATGGATCATTATAAGAAGTTGTAGACAATAAGAACGGTAATTTGTAACTCTTACCTTTTTGACAAGGAATGCGAACAGAATTTTTATTGATTTTGTGAGAAATATTACAAGACGACAGTACTTTAGAGACTACAATAGGATTTGGATGTCCAAGGCACTTATGCCAAAGATCAAAAGTTTCTAAGTTTGTAACATGAATAGTAGGTAAATCTAATGATGAAGAGAGATTGGAAACTAAAACTTTTTTCGGGTTCTGATGAAAATCAACAGGTGTTTTATTTGTGAACAGATTGAACCTGGATTAATATTTTTTTTGGTGTAAACCACAAGTAACCTGGATTAATATTTTTATTTATCTATTGTATTTATATGAGTTCTGAAGTAATAGCAGTTATGTTAGTTAGTAACTATTCTAACTAACATAACAGCCTATTCAACTGTCATAAACTCTAATAATTACATCATATAACCACAATTTTTTTGTTAGATTTTTAATTATTTACGATTTATTTATTCTTTCTCTCTTCTCATGAAACCTTTCATAATATACAAGTTTGAAACTCTCATACTGAATTATTTTTATTAATTTTTAACAATCCTAAGCTCTACCAGTAATGTAGTTGCCTAAATTGCATAAATATTAAGGTCTTAAAGGATTTGCTTAATAATTCTTGCAAACTGTAATTGCCAACAATACAAAATCAACAATAATTAATTTTATTATAATAATACAGTCAAAGTCATCGTAAATAGCTATTTTATCATAATAAAATTAAATCCTTCATAAAGCTCCCTCTAATGTTACTATTTAATAGTTGAAAAAAAAATAAAACTCTTTTTATTTTTAGTTTTTTTTTTTGTGATTATGAACTTTTAGCCCGTCAAACCAGACTTCTTAATTCCTTCATTTAACAACAACAACAACAACAATAAAAACATTGTTTTATCAAATTTATGTATCCATTTTATTTAATAATGATATTAATAAATAACTCCTACCATCCCATAAACAATGTTTGGTTTCCTTTGCAATCAAAATTTTTCAAAATTGACCATTGACATTTTAAATATTTGTTAAATTAATTTTTTTATAAACGTTTAATTAAATACCTCTTTATTCAAGGTTTTTGAAAAATATTTTCATATTTTAATTAGTACTATATTTAAAATAAGACAAATTCAAAGTTGAAAAAAAATTGGTTATCACAAATTAAAAGTCAAACTAAAATGGTATTTATGGGATAGAGATAGTTATATAATATCATATAACTTAAAAGTAGTGATAATGCTGGAAGTAGGCGATGCCACGATTTCTACTTTTACGTTTGACACATTTTGTTCATTTGGGTTGCCACGTTGGCTCGCTTTGTTCATCTATTTTGACACGTTGCTTGGCTTGGATGAGAAAATTGAGTTGTGCTCGTAATTTACAGGTTAAGCCCTCTTTCCCTTCATTTTGCTTGGCTTTTTAAGGTTTTTTTTTTCTGCCTTTGGTTTTTTGGTCTCTTTACTTTTCTTTGGTGCTATCTTTTCCTTGGGCTTCGTGATTTTAGGCAAAATTTCTATTTTAGTCTTTGCCTTTTATGCTTCTTTGCTGTGGAGAGTTTTACTGTGCTCTCTTTTGTTTATAGTGCATACCTTGTTTTGTTATTTTCCATTTTTTTTGCAGTTAATGGGTTGTGTTTTCCAGGTAGGTTGGTGCTTTTTGGGTCCCGCTTTGGCTTCGGTTGATGGTTTCTTGGCTTTTTGCCTCTTTTTTCTTCCTTAGGTTTACTTCACTTCTTGGCCGCTACTTACCGCCATTTTTTGCTGCCCTATCTAGTCATCATAGTTGTTTATTCCTTGGGGTACTTCTTCTGTTACTTTTGTACAAGTTTCAGTATTTGCTTGAACATTGTTTCCTTTGTTTCTATCCTTTTTGCTTGCCTTCTCGACTGTTCTCCCTTTTTGCCTGGCTTTGCTCTTTGTTCGCTCTTAGGGCGTCTTTCGCTCCAAGATTTGGTGCGCTTTCGTTGCTGCGGAGGATCCGCTCTTAACCATTCATGCTACCTTTTTTCCCATGGTGGTTTGCGCTTTCCATGCTTTCTTTGTCTTGGGTATAGCCTAGTTTCTTATCGCGTCTTTCCAAGTTAGATCACTTATTTCCTACCTACTATTATATTTTAATTGCGTTGATTGATTTCCTATTTTGCGATGCTAATAGCTCACTCTATTGCTTGTCGTTAGCTCCCTGTTTCTCTCTTGTTTTTCTTCATTTTATGGGTACGCTTATTTTTTTGCTTGGTCATTGTTTGGATTTTGTGTGTTCTCGGCTGATTCTATTAGGTGTTGTTAATGCATCCTCCCATTTTTACTATAGTTCTTTGCTTTCTCTTATAGTTTTTTGTCCTGCTTCGACATTCATGAGCATCTTTCCCTTGTTGCGCTTGCTTTTAATGTTGTCTGTTCAGGTTGTGTAGTTTCTACCTTTTCAGTCTTGGCTTAGTCTATTTTTATTTGTATTTATGACTTCCTAACTGTGTTTCCCTTTGCTTTGCCTTTTTTTATCTATTGCTTATTCTTACATTGTTCTAGCTCGCATTCTGATCTTTTAAGGTGTTCCATTTTTGTGGCTAGCAATATAATTTTGGACATTACACTTGGTTCTTTTTTTTTGTTTTTTTGCCTCGGTTTCTTTCTTTTCTTTGCAGTCTCATGCCGGACTTCCCGGATCTCTTCGTTGGCTCAGTTGATGTACCATTTTTGGTACTATGCCGTGTTTGTTCTTTGTTGTTGTTGTGCTTGGCTTACACTTTTCTTTGTTCTACTCTCTAGATTTGGTTGGTTTTTATATTGTTGTTTGCCCTTATATGTATTCCTGTTGTTTTCTTTTGCTTTTGCCGAATGTTTCCCCCTCTTAACTCAAGTTGTGCTCTCATGCGTCGGACCCGTAAATTTTCTCTGAGGTTGCTTTTTAACGTTGTACTGTTGCTGGTGTTTTCTTTCCCTTTGTTGACCTGTTTCTCACTCTGCTAATTTTGTGGTTTGTGCATTTTGTCTCCCACCATTATTTGAATTTTAGTGTCTCAATTTTTCTCGTCGCTTTCTTCCCTTTGTTTTCTCATGGTGTTTAGTTTTTGGTAGTAGGTTGTTCGTCTAGGTTGTTGACCTGCTGCTGCACAGACAAGCTTTAATTTGGTCTCTACTTTTTGATATGTTTGTTCCTACCCTACTCTTTTCTTTCCCATGCATAACTGCTTTGTTTTTTATCGGAGCTTTTCTTTCTTTGTAATATTTTCTTTTTTTTTCCTCTCTGTTTTGTATGTCTTTAGTTTTTATACTTGAATTGGTTAATGCTCTTATGCTTCTGTTGGAACTCTAATGCTACAGGTTTTGCTTATGTTATTTTGATCCTTGTTATGTTTGGAGGATGAAACAAGTGACCATTTTTTTGAACTATTGAGTTTGCCGTTTGAGCATGCGGTCTTGATTTGTTTGTGTCATCTTTACTTTGCTATTGTCAAGGCCCTGCCTGTTTATCTGCCGTTGGCGAGTATCCCCTAGGCGCCCTCGCCCCAGGTTTACCTTGACAACGTGAGGTTGGCGATCGCCCATACTCACTTACGTATTGTTCGCTTTGGCGGTCGCCTATCTCACGGCTTTGCCTCAAGGCGCCCGAAGTACCTTACGGGACATTTATCACATTGAGCACATTTCAGTTCGAACTCGGGATCCCTTCAAGTATCCGAGTTCTACAAACATCATGCCATTTGGACAAATGGTACAAATGGTATGATGTCTGGAGAACCCAGATACTTGAGGGGATCCCGAGTTCGAACTAAAATGCGCTCAAGGTGATAAATGTCCCGTAAGGTACTTCGGGCGCCTTGAGGCAAAGCCGTGAGGTGGGCGACTGCCAAAGCGGACAATACGTAAGTGGGTGTGGGCGATTGCCAACCCCACGTTGTCAAGGTAAACCTGGGGCGAGGGCGCTTAGGGGATGCTCGCCGACGGCAGATAAACGGGCGGGCCTTGACAATAAAAAATAAATTTGGTTTACCAAATTGGTAAACAGTATAACTGTGATTGTTAAGTGTACATCGTGGCGTTCGGGTCGTGACAAATTTAATGGTTTCAAAGCAAGGTTTGTTTAGTACGTGTCAGTGTCATAGAGATCGTTATTAGTGTTACATCCCATGTACTGTGTAATATCTGCATATAACTTATTGTTATCAACTTATACTAAGATTGATATGCTCTTAGTATAAGTTCCTATTATGATTTAATTCAAAAAATGAAGAGATTGGGTGTAAAAGTAAGCTTGGGAGACTGGCTCGGAAATAGTTGCTTCCATTTCTGACTCCATCACCTTCATCAACTGCACTTGTTAGTAGGTTGCATATAAAGTCAAAACCTCTATATTATCTATTGTTTATTAACACTCATTTCAAGGAAATCTTAGATGAAAGAGTGTGCGTATCGTCAGTGTAAAGTGAAGATGGGAGTTAGAAACCTAACAGTAGTTCGATATTGTTACACATTTACGACATTGGTTTCATTTTGGGTATGAGCTGGATGGCTACCCATCGTGCTAGTGTACATTGTTAAAGGAAAACTGTAATCTTCTCCCTACCTACTCCTTATATGATATGTTTTGATAAGTAACAAAGCGATGAGTGCTTATTTGTTTTGTTCTAAACGTATTAAACTTATATCAGGAAGAGGCACAATGGCTTATGTGGTTTGAAGATTGATGTGGGGTACCTATCAAGACTCATGAATAAGGAATGAAGTTGTGTTTGGTATAGAGGATAGTGGAATGACCTTGCATAGCTAGCCTAAGATAGGTCATGCAATGGTTTAGAACTCGGGCTGTACATTAGCTTAATTCAAAGGTTTTGTTTTATAAAGTCATCCAACTTGTAGCCTTACGCCAATAGAAACTGTCAAATAAAAGAATATGATTTGATTGAGAGCATGATCCCACCTTAGTTTTTGAGACTGTTGGAATTTGAAATTATGATTTTGAATCATAGAATTTTGAATTTGAGAGACTAGGCATTCTTAGTGAGCCTCCATTTAGTATTATTCGACTAAGTTTATTGGATTTGACAAGTAAGAGTTTAGATTTGTCCACCACATGAGATAAAAAGTAGACATTTTGATATGTTTCCAAGAGGAATTAATACCTGATCTTCATTCCAACTTGAAAAATGTATTGAATCATGTGTATTTTAAAAAAGTATTTTTCAGAAGTCCATATACTTTGAAAACTAAGTGACCTTGAAAACCATGAGGATTAAGAAGTAATTGGTCTAGAAACTATATAGACACTAGAAATTATACAGTTTGAATTACAAGGATTTTGAAAGTTCAACGATTTAAAATGTATGGTATTAAACTATGGGAATAAAAACATGTGAAATTGGAAAACCAAAAGACTTTTTTTTTTTAACTTTTTCTTTCATAAAGTTGAGATTAAACACGACTGGTTATAGAAAGCTAATCTAGAAAAGAATTTTTGGAGACTCTTTGGACATGACAAAGGGATGTAAAAGTGAGGATTGGTGAGTTAAGACACACAAGATCGTCTTATTTTGAAGGGTATGATTACAATATGTGAACAAATGATATACATTCGAGTTTAGGATTGATTGGATAGATGAATTCTAAGATTAATGTGTACAACAAGTGGAGTGAGGTGTGTGAGCGCCTTTCCTAGAATTGAAGTAACAATTGATTATAGCTTTTGTTATGACAATTTCGAGTGGACCCGGGGGATTTGTAGTGTACAGTGATGCCTCTCTGCACGGTCTAAGGTATGTATTGATCTAGAATGGAAAGGAAATGACCTATGGTTCAAGACAATTGAAGGACTATGAGAGAAACTACCTTACACAAAACCTAGAGTTGGTAGCAATAGTGTTTGTGCTAAAGATATGGTACCATTATTTATACAGTGAACGGTTTTAGATTTAAACGAATCATAGGAGTTTGAAGTATCTGTTCTCACAAAAAGAGTTGAATATGAGACAGAGACGATGGATGGAGCTATTGAAGGACTATGACTGCGAGATTCTCTATCATATGAGTAAAGCAAATTGAGTAGCTGACACATTGAGTAGGAAGAATATGGGTTTGGTTAGCTACATGATGGTCAAAGAGTGGGATTAGATGAAGAAGTTCTCAAAACTGAATCTGAACTTAGAGCCTAAAGGTGAGTGTTTGATGGCTAGCTTGAGGATGAGCCTAGTATTATTGATCGATCAGGCAAGCTCAGAGAGAGGATCCTAGATTTGTGGAGATTGCTAGTAAGCTATAATCGGATCGGGACTCATATATTAGGATTAGAGATGATGGGTTGTTGAGATATAGGGGCAGGCTCGGATAGTGAGATCTTGAATGGGAGAAGCACACAACTCCAAATACACGATGCATCTAGGTAATGCAAAGATGTATTAGAACTTATGCAAGGTGTATTGGTGGGTTGGTATAAAGAAG
Organism: Heritiera littoralis; assembly: GCA_031772115.1. Lineage (NCBI taxonomy): Eukaryota > Viridiplantae > Streptophyta > Magnoliopsida > Malvales > Malvaceae > Heritiera > Heritiera littoralis. The sequence goes on along the minus strand of JAPDPK010000111.1, from coordinate 2,039,601 downwards.
GATATAGTGACCTTTGTGTCCAAATGCTTAGTATGCCAAAAGGTTAAGATTGAACGCCAAAAACCAGCAGGCATATTGAAGCATTTGTCTATACCAACGTAGAAATGGGAGCACCTAACTATGGACTTTATCATGAGACTCCCAAGGACTTGTAGGAATTATGATGCAATATGGGTGATAGTTGATAGATTGACAAAATTTGCCCACTTCCTATCTACGAAAGCTATCCATTTACTTAGTGCCTTAGAAGAGATGTATGTCAAGGAAATAGTGAGATTACATGGGTTCCCAGTGAGCCTTGTTTCGAATAGAGATTTTCAGTTTACTTCCCGTTTCTAGGATCACTTCCAAGATGACTTGGGAATGAGATTGAGTTGTAGCACAACCTTTCATCCTCAAAATGATGGGCAGTTAGAGAGAGGTCAATTCAAACCCTTGAGGATATGCTGAGGGCATGTATCAGGGAATTTCAAGGCTCATGGGATGATCATTTAGCACTTGCTGAATTTGCATATAACAACAGTTTCACTCTAGCATTAGGATGGCATCGTATGAGATGTTTTACTAGATCCCTTATTGGCTAGGAAGAGGTAGATGAAAGAAAAATATTTGCTCTAAAATTAGTAGAGAAAGTTTCTGAAAATGTAAGGCTGATGTGTGATAGATTAAAGACAGCTCAAAGTGGATAGAAGGGTTTATATCGATAATAGTAAAAGACAATTAGAATTTCAAAGTTGGAGTTAGAATATTTTTAAAGACAATTGGAATTTGAAATTATGATTTCAAAATATCGAAATTTGATTTTAGGGATGATGCATTTTAATGAGCTTCGATAGAGTATTAGTTAACTTGCCTATTAAATTGACCAATAAGGGTTTGGGATTTGTCCACAATAGTGGTGAGAAATTATTAGAACCTATCCATCATATATGGCACGAAGTGGACCTTATTGATATACCTCAAATAGGAATTAATGCTTGATCCCTCTTGAACATGAAAAGTGTATTGAATTACGTATACTATGGAAAAGCATTTTCTGTAGTCCACACACCTTGAAAAAAAAATTATATGGATTTCAAAATCATTTGACTTTTGAAATTATATAGTTTGAACTATGTGGATATTGAAAGTTTAATAACTTAAAGGATATGGTTTTGACCTATGCGAAATCAGAAACATTTGAATTTTGAAGATGAAAAGGACTTTTTAACTTCCATTAATAGAGTCAAGATTGAACGCGACATGCTATAGACCTTGAATCTTTAGTAGATATAGGAGATCATAAGTACATGTCGTGCAAGAAAACAATTAATGTGAAAGGTAAGATTATGTGAGATAAGACACTCGAAAACATTTGTTATGACGTTGATCTTAGCTTAGTTTGATGGTTTATGAATTATAAAAAGACGTGGTCGCAACGTGTGAACTAAGAGATATGTTCAATTGGTGGATATTTCAAAAATCGAACTGTGAGATTAATGTGAAGTGCATCTTTAGAAAAGTAGTAATATGTAAATTAGACTTTGAAGTTTATCAGACTTGAATCATATGGATATAGAAGTTATAATAAAGGAAAACATCCTTAAATGTTTGAAATGACGATGATCAATTTGGAGGACCAAATTTTCTAAAGTGGGGAGGATGTGGCAACCAAGAATTTTTCACAAATACTAATCAATTTAATATGATATTATAAGAATGTGATTATTAAGAACTATCAAGGATTATGAGAAATGTGGGAGTTATGGATTAACGATGGAGAATTATTTAGAGAATGATTTATTTGAGTCAAATGGAATACATACATATATACACACACACACACACATACATACATACATACATACATACATACATATATACATACATACATACATACATACATACATACATATATGAAGGTAATTGGAAATAAACAAATAAAGGTATATAAAAATAAATAAATATATGTATATATGTAAATATATAAAATTTTGAGATTTAAAAATGGACATATATATATATGTGTGTAAAAGTAAGTAAATATATATTTGGGTATATATTGAATATAATGCATATAAAAAAAAGATAAAGATATATAAAAAATAAAATATGGGGTCAGTGGAGTCTGGTGTGACATTACCCACCAACCCCACGTGATGGTTTGCTAAATATAGACCATCACCTTCATCTCGTGGCTTCATAAAAGCCAAAGGAAATGAAAGAGGAAAAGAGAGCAAATGTGGGTAAAGTTAGTGAGGAAAAAAAGGGGAGATGGTGGTGAAATTGAAATGGCTTCCGCGTGAGAGATGAGCCCAACGAGAAGGGCTGGAGCTAGCAGTGTAGGTCAAACCAAGAACTCCTCTTGGTGGCTGAAGATAGCGAGAAACATGGCGGAAAAGTTGGCTGAAGCAGTAAGGGCTCTAAACATGGAGGAAAGTCGTGCTTGAAGGTAGGGAAAATGGTGCTATTCGGGTTGATTCTTGGCTGATCACCGAGGCTGGTTTTCATGGTTGTTGGTACTATGTTAAAAGATTTTGATAGAGGGAAAATGGTGCTGTTTTGGCTGACCTCTTTGGCTGTTAAGGAGGCTTGAAATGGAGGTTCAAACATGGTCTTCAGTTGCAATTTTAAGTTGATGTTTGGATCTAATATTGGCTGTTATAAGGCACACAAAACAGGGGGGAGTCGAAGCTGAAGGCAAGAGTTTTAGGCTAATTTGGGGTTGCTTTTGGGTAGTTAAAAGAGTGTGATTTTGGTGCTGAGAAACTAGACTGAGTCGTGGCATTTAATGGTTGAAATTTGAAGTTTTGATGATGCAAATAGCACTGAGCATGGGGCATTTATGAAGGTCTTTGGAGCTTATTTTTAGCTGCTAGAAATGGCGGTGATTAGGGCTAGAAAGTAAGCTGGAAGACTGAATTGGACAGGGGAAGAAAAGAGGTAGAAACTGTGAGATGTAAAGGAAAATAAAGAAGAGGAAATGGAATTTTAAGGATGGTTTAAAGCTGGTCTAAGAGACAGAACCGAGAATGGCAGCGGCTCAAGAAGAGATTAGAAGCTATTGTTTCGGTGCTGGAATGGTGTTGATGAAGGCCAAAATATAAAGCTGAGTGGAAATGGTTTTAAACATTACAATTGGTGCCGAAAAGGGGGCATAAGGGTTGAAATTACAAATGTGTTTTGGGGAGATAATGGTGTGAGAAATTAGGCTGGAACAATGGGGTTATAGGAACTGTAAGAGTGCTGAGCAAGGTGAATTTGAAAGTTGAATTTTTGGAGCTCTATAGGCATTTTGGTTGGCAAGAAAAAAAAAGGTAAGAGTATTTAATTTAGGTGATTTGAATATATATATATATATATATATATATATATATATATATATATATATATATATGATGAATTGGATTATTGAATGAAAATTGGTATTGATTTATAAGGAAAAACCATATTAAAGCAAGAAGAAAAAGGAAATGAAAAGATGAGGAAATAGATGGAGTTTTGAGAAGGGTTGTTAGATTTTAGTATGAAAATGGGTAAGAAAGAATTAGTAGCTTTGTAAATTTTTATAAATTATTATATATTTTATTTAATTTAATTTTAAGTATTTGAGCAATGTTTGAAAATTATAGAAGATACTAAAAGGAAGAACAACCAAGTGTTGAATTGGAGGTGACCAAACTTGTTGTGGAGTGATGCCTAAGCCTTGGTAATAGGGTAAGACATCTGTATATTTCAATATTAGAATTATATTGTGCGTGAGAAATTGTGATCATGTGCTGATAGTGATGGTTAGAGAATGACTTAGTGAATAAATAAATAATGATAAATTATGCTATGAAGATGAATTAATGAAAATGAATATGTGATGATAAAATATCATTAACAATTTCGTGGTAGTGTTATGACTATTTTACATCTATTGTGACATTGTTTGGAAATGAGTAATTAACGTGTGAAATATATAGATATATTAGTGGTATGAAAGTGAAGAGTGGATTATTGGTATGGAGATGAGTTTAAGTAATTTTGGTTCTAAGACAAATGTTTTAAGTATGTGAATAAGCATAAGGAGGACATGTTATTGAGATGTTATTGAACTTATTTGTAGTGAATGAGAGCGATGTAAAAGTTGAGTCATGGTCTGGAAACTTGAGGAAGACATTGGCTAAGCATTGAGGTAAGTGGGTTAAGTAAAGTATGTTAGCATCATCTCGTAGAATGATTTTAAATTTGATAAATATTTCAGTTTATTCTTACGTTAAGAAAATACAAAAGTTATGATTGGACAATGAGGTATAGTTGGTTTACAAATTTGGTTTATACTTGGGCTGGATTAAAAACTCATTTTCTACCTTGTGTGTTGTGGTCAGCCAAGTATATATGTTAAATTAATCGAATTGATGCATATGTGTATTTACATATTGCATATTTTGAGATGAGCTATTAATGTCTATATTTTGACGAATTGCATAATGTTTTAAATTGTAAAGTTTTGGTTTGAACTGGCTTTTGAAATAAATCGAAACTTTTGCATATTTGAAACTCAAAATTGGTTTAATAAGTGTTTTAAAATTCGTGGAAGCCAAATGTTACACGAGAAAATCATTTTCCAATTGTTTTTGAGTGCAAGCATATCCTACAACCTTCCGGTCATTTCTTGTCACAACCCGAATGCCGTGATGTACGCTTAATACATATTCTTTTTCCACTTACTAAATTTGCGAACTATATTTTTTTTTCACTTTATGGTTTGTATTCGGTGTTAGTGTAGTCACTAAACGATTTTCACTTATCCTCTTCATTTAATTCAACTTAACTAACTTATTCATTCATCCAAAGATGAGATAATTAATTCTTTAAGCCTGTAATTATCATTTTTGATCGATAAAATATTCTTACCTAAAAAAAAAACGGATTGAAAATATCCTCCTTTATATTTTAAGATTTCCCCAGATGAAAAACCTGTAAGACTTCATTTATCACAACCCAATCATACCAAATCGATTCAACTATCCACACATTCACATCATAATGCAAATCATCAAATAATTATCATGTCAACATTCTTAATATCCACCATTAATTATCACGTATGTATCGAATCTAGGATCGCACTCAATCATCGTATCACTCTCAAAATAATCTAAAACAATCCTAAGTTACATCCCACGACACAAGCAGACAATATTGTGTAATCTTGATAAAATGTGCATGTAAACAAAATAATACATTATTTGTATACCTCGAAAATAGCAAAAGCAGGGCTCAGAAGACGCTAGTATGTACTTAGGCTTGGTATGGTCCCTGATGGCCCACGCAAAACTCCATACGTGGACTTTAGCTCGTATGATTTGTGATAATGTTAGAAAGAGGTGAGCAAACCACGACTCAGTAAGTAGTTTAAGTAAATGCATGCTAGGCTCATGTCGATCTACATGCACATTATGCATGAACAAAAAATAAAGTGACATGTATGCATGATACTATGTCTTGATGTCGGATCTATCTATTCAGACTCATACTTTAAGGTTGAGGATGTATAGGGCATTGGTCGGAAGGATAGCCTAGGCATCTCATTTCCTTGAGTCTTAACGTGATATTGGAAAGATGCTGTCACTTGTTGCAATACTACAATGTCGACAAAATGCACAGCATTAAAATGAGCAACGTGATTAGTTCAAAACTGATTCCTTACGCACATAGTTCAAAACAAATACACAACATACTTAGTTTAAAGCTGAATCACTATGCACTTGTACAAAATGGATTTCTGATTACTTTAGGTGTGAGCCTCGAAATACTGAAATTGATACTGATGACAAAATAGATTTCTTAAACACCTTGTTCAAAACAGTGAATGCATTGAACGGGTAACTGATAAAGTTAGGCCTAAAGCCTCTGAATATTAAAACCAAATACTAATAACAAAACAAATTTTCTGATGCATTTAGTCTAAACCAATAATTGTACTAAAATAAAAAAAATCAATAAGTTAAGAAATAAAGTCTCAAAACGTTGAAAACTAATACAAATAAAGAAACAGTTTTCTAATACACGTAGTTTAAACACATCTACTATGCACTGAGTTCAAAACATTATCGCTATGCACATGAGTTAAAAAACATGGTAACTATGCACAAGTTCGAAACATGGTGAATATACACATGAGTTTAAAACACGATCACCATGCATGAGTTTAAAACAAGGTAACTATGCACATGTGTTCGAAACAAATAATCTCATGAAAATAGGTACTCGATAGAGTTAGGCAAAATGCTTTGAAATACTGAAAACCGATGCTGATATCAAAACAGATAAAATTTAGGCATGAAACCTCAAATCACTGAACTAAAATTGTAATAAAAACATATACTGATCAGTGTTAAATATTGAACTAAAACTGAATTCCAAAACAGATACTGATAAATATTGGCAATAAGCCTCAAATACATAACTGAAACTGAATTCCAAAAACAGATACTGATAAATATTGGCAATAAGCCTCAAATACAGAACTGAAACTGAAATCCAAAATAGATACTGATAAAAATTTGCATAAAACCTTAAATGCTAAACTGAAACTGAAATCAAAACGTATACTGATAAAGTTTAGGCAAAAAGCCTCAAATACTGAACTGAAACTGAAATCCAAAAGAAATACTGATAAAGTTTGGCATAAAGCTTCAAATCACTGGAAATTGATACTGATAAAGTGTAGGCAAAGATCCCTAATAACTGATACTAATACTGATGTTCATCCTAGCTAGTGATGGATAAAACGTCACAAGGACGTGACCATGTAGCATGTAGTTCCCTTAGGATTCTAGAGGTGGCTCCCACGATAATATCTATGGCCATAGAGTTACTCTAGCCCCGCTGCGCAGCCAGAAACTGGAACTTGCCTGTTGGTTTTCCAGACATGCTTGATAATGCCTAGAGCACAAGGCTCATAAGGCGCAAATACTAATATTGAAAGTCTAGAGCACAGAGCTCGATAGACGGGTAAAGGAACCTCGAGCAAAGCTCGATAGGCTTTGAGTGACTCGAAGGTCAATGGATCTGCCTAAAATCAAATATAAAATGAAAAACTGAGTACTGATCAAAATCCTTTAGTTTAGAAAATAGACTACTGAGTATTGATTGAAATCCCTTGATTTAGAAATCGGATTATTGATCAAAACTTAACTTAGCAAGATAGAGTGTATTGTCAAAATTCAAAGGTACAACATTATACCAATTGCACACATGGTTTTCAAAACACAAATCAAAACAGTTTTAAGTTTCCAAATACGTGTAAAAGCTCTTCCTTATAGAGCTAGTTCAAAACTATGCTTCTCAAACCAAAGTGAAATGTCGAGTATTATAAAGCTTATGCATACAACAATTCAAGTCAAAACATGCTGTATGTGAATTTACTTATGCATTAATGAAGTACCTCTACGTACTCTGCATGGTTCCCTAGTGAGATTTTAATGCAGACCATGCACACGTACACTTAGCCTAAACAAATTAGATAGACAATATTCATGCGATAACTTAACACCTGAATATTTTATTTCACACAACAGGCAAGCTTGGCCGGCCACAACACACAAATCAGAAAACACAATTTCAATTCCGGCCCAAGCATCATTCAGATTCACAATTTGATCATACCTTAATCACTCAATCAATAGCATCGCAACGCTTAAATTCAAAAGCTAGGTAAATTATTTATAAAATTTAAACATATCCTACGAGATGATATTAGCGAAACTTCACTTAATCCATTTACCTCAATGCTTTGCAATTTTCTTCCTCGATTTTCCAAACCAGATCCAACTCCTACACTGCTTCAATTCACTACAAATCAATTCATTTCCATCTCAATAAGTCATCCTCATTATACTTAATTACGTATAAAAACGTATAACTTAGAATCAAAATTAATCCAGTTCCACTTCTACAACAAGAATAAATTCTTTGTTACCACACCAATGGCGTGTGCTCATTTGTGTGTGTGTGTGTATATATATATATATATATATATATATATATTTATATATATACGTATACATATATTTACATATATACACATTTATGAAAATATGTCAACCATCCTCATTGTATTAATGATATAATGATATGTGTAAATATATATATTTATTTTGTGTATATATATATATACACACACATATACATACGTTGATCTTAACTAATAACATATGCGTATACTCATCTTAATATATATACATATTAAACTTAACCAAGGAAGTAAATCTTACCCTTGGAAACATTAAAAATTTGATCCTTTCACCATTTCCTTGGAGTCTCCATTGAACTCCTCTTGAAACACTTCCAAATCGAGGGCTTTAAGCTATTATTTACTTCTACTGCGTGCGAACTCCCGCTGTGCACCATCTTTCTAGCCAAATGAAGTCACTTGATAGCAGCCCCTAAAGGCACTTCTTTGGCTGAGCAAGAGACTCTTCCTTCTCCACCGTTGGCTTCCTTGTTTCATGTCATTAACATCAATAATTATTCAAAGCCATTAGCAGCTTGAGTCGGCTACCATGGCTCAATCATTACCTCCCCTACTTCGTGCCATTAACTTAGTCACGTACAGCTCTAAAAGCTCAGCCCATATTTCGTCTTCAACCAGTACCAAAATAGCTTTCATGGCCACTTGAAATGCCTTATACTTTTAGTCTTACCGAGCCCTGTTACAGCCTATTACCTAACACACCTCTAGCAAACTTTAATTTCCATGTTTTTTTTTAGCCTCAAAACCCAACCTCGACACCAGCAATCCAGACTTTAAAAACCACTAAAACTTTTAGGCCTAAAACAGCATCTAAACCCCACGTTAAAAGCCTCCCCTGTCAGCACCGAGCAATAGCCGAATTGGTCTCAAATCACCAAATGAATTTCGGCACTGTTCCGCATTTCAACAAACATGCTACTGCCCTGTAACCCAACGCCAATAGCTCCTGTTCCAGCTCCTTATTACAATCTTTGGTAGCTCTCGGTTCAGTTGCCTTTTTGCTGGCTCAGTCACAGACCCAATGGCTGCCAAAAGAAATCCTTCCTGAACCTCTATACCTCTTTGTTAAGCAACAATGGCAGCACTCCCTCTTTCTTTTCTTTTCACTCACCTGTTTCCCTTTCATCTCTTTCATTAGAGAGCTTAGCTCCATTTTTCACTCTTTCCTTTAATTTCTCGCTCCAAGAAGGGTCTCAACCTATCCCAAACAGCAGCCAATTGAACTTTTAATCACAAACCGAAAATTAGCCCCTGCTTTCACCGTTTCTCTCTTTCCTCTCGCCTTCGGTCTCCATTCTATCATATTCCACCAAATGCTGAGTGAGAGAGTGAAGAAACAAGAGATGAGAGATGATGTGAGGGAGGTTGAGAGTGAGAGGCGTGAGAGGAATGGACTCTCATGTGGTCTGCTGCAGTTTCTCCCGATCTTCTTTGCCTTTGTCTTGGCCAGGATGGCTCGAACAATCCCTCTCCCTCGCCTTCGATTCTCTCTATCTTGGCCAGCTTGCTCCGATCTGCTTCTCTCTTTTTTTTTGGGGCTTCAGCAAACATAGTTTGCTGAAGTAAACTGCTACAGCAGACACACAGTAGACGTGGTCTGCAGTAGCCTTTGCTTCAGCTGACACTGCTGAAGCAAAGTGGGTGAGTGGGTGGCTGTCACCCCCTCACTATTCGTATCTCTTTTTTTTTATTATTATTATTTATATTTTTATATATTGGTGTGATTATATACATTTTATTTAACCTGTATGTGTGTATATATATATACATATATACATATATATTTTAATCTATATATATTTCTATATGTTTAAATACAAATTTAAATCTTCTTATTTGTCTTACTTTATATACATATAAATATAAATATAAATATAAATATAAATTTTCTTAAAATATATCTTCCATTTAATTAAAATGCATTCACATTATTTTCATTTGTACATATTTATATTTCTACATGATTTGTTTTTATCTAGTCACATATATATACACACACACATTAGGCTTGGTAAGCGTGTGTGTATATATACTTATCTCCTTATTAAATTAATATATCATTATAGATATATATTTTAAATAATAAATACATATATATATATCCCTAATGTGTATTACTCTTAATCTTTTTTTTTCTACTGTTTCTAATCAATTGCACCAACTCAATTACTCAATTTACTTGCTTCTCAAAAATCAAAGTTTCGAAAGATACACCTCAATACTTAATTTATTCAATGGATACATTCATTAACAAATTCAGTATTGAAAATTTGCAATCTTTACATTTCTAGCCTATCAAGCTTAACTCTAGGCCTTATTCTCCGCTTATCGAGCTTTATGCTCTAGACTATTGTTTTGTACCGATCGAGCCTAATGCTCTAGGTAGATTGTTACTTGTTTGGAAAACCAGCAGCTAAGTTCCAGCTCTCGACTGATAAACGAGACTAGAGTATTGTTCTATGGCCATAGATTTAGTGTTGCTTGCGACACCATTCCATCTGTAGCTAGGATGGACATCTTTATTGTATCATATCAGTGATTGAGGATCATTGCCTAAACTCTACATACTATTGTTTCACTTCAGTACTATTTTCAGTGAATCGAGGCTATATGCCTAACAGTTATTGATTTCTCGTTTTATGACTTATTGATTTATCGAAGTCCATATTGATCGAATTATTGCAGAGTATATTGATCGTTTTATCATAGTGTATATTGATTGCTTTATCAAAGTGGATATTGATTGACTTATCGAAGTGTATATTAATCGTTTATTTAAAGTGCCTAACATATTGAATTTAACCGAATGCATAGTGAATTGATTTAGTCAAAATGCATGGTAAGTTTGATTTAAATAAAGTGCATATTGAAGGCGATTTTAAACTGAAGTGCATGAATAAAGTATTTGACTTAAGACCATGCTTGAACACCATGCTTACAAGTTACTTTAGCATTGTTTTTCTACATGTGCATATAGATCGACATGTGTCTAACCTGCATTTACTTAAACTACTTACTAAGCCGTGGTTTCGCTCACCCCTTTCTAACATCATCGCAGATCATATAAGCTAGACTCCATGCTTGGAGTTTTGGTGTGAGGCCTCGAGGATGATATTTATTAACAATAGTGGACTAAGTCCTCCGAGTGCTGTTTTTGTTTATCTTAAGGTATAAAAGTGGTCATTTTGTTTATCATGTATGACATTTAAAATGCACAGTACATGCTTATGGTATTATTTTGGAATGTAACTTGGGCTCGCTCTAGATTATTATAGACTAATATGATTATTGAGTGTGATTCGAGAAATGATTGATGTATGACAATTATGAGCCTGTGAAATGCTAATATATTTAACTGATTATTTTTGGAAGTATGTGTAGTATATGGTGCTATAGACTGTTGATTGTGGAATTGAAATATGTTGTTGGGAATATTGATTATTTTACAGGTTATTTAGTGGGGAAAATTGATTATATATAAGGGGGAGCTTTCGATCTTTTTCTTTTACTGGGTCTGGGTCAATCTTGAATAAAAATATTGAAAAATTAAGTTGATTTGCATTAAGAGTTAATAACTTAAATAGTAACAATAAGTCAATTCAATTCTGGAAAGCTGAAATTGTTTAGCAATAACACTGACATCGAAAACAAACCTTAAAGTGAAAAAAAAAATTTGGTCCATCAAATTGGTAAACAATATAAGTGTGATTGTTAAGTGTACATCGTGACTTTTGGGTCGTGACAGATTTAATGGTATCAGAGTAAGGTTTCTCTAGTACATGTCAGTGTCATAGAGATCGTTATTAGTGTTACATCCCATGTACTGTGTAATGTCTACATGTAACTTACTGTTATCAACTTATACTAAGATTAATCTGCTCTTAGTAGAAGTTCCTATTATGATTTAATTCAAAAAAATGAAGAGACTGGGCGTAAAAGTAAGCTTGGGAGACTGGCTCGGAAATAGCTGCTTCCATTTCCGACTCCATTACCTTCATCAACTGCACTTGTTAATAGGTTGCATATAAAGTCAAAACCTCTACATTATCTATTGTTTATTAACACTCATTTCAAGGAAACCTTAGATGAAAGACTGTGCGTATTGTCTGTGTAAAGTGAAGATGGGAGATAAAAACCTAACTATAGATTCAATATTGTTACACATTTACGACATTGGTTTCATTTTGGGTATGGGCTAGATAGCTACCCATCGTGCTAGTGTACATTGTTATAGGAAAACTGTAATCTTCTCCCTACCTACTCCTTATATGATATGTCTTGATAAGTAACAAAGCAATGAGTGCTTATTTGTTTTGTTCTAAACTTATTGAACTTATATCAGGAAGAGGCACAATGGCTTAAGTGGTTTGAAGATTGATGTGGGGTAACTATCAAGACTCATGAATAAGGAATGAAGTTATGTTTAGTAGAGAGGATAGTGGAATGACCTTGCATAGTTAGCTTAATATAGGTCATGCAATGGTCTAGAACTCGAGCTGTACATTAGCTTAATTCAAGGGTTTAGTTGTCCAAATGGTAAGAGTATTGTAGAACCCTTGTACTTATGAGGTCCTGGGTTCGAACTGAAACGTGCTCAAGGTGATAAATGTCTCGTAAGGTACTTCAGGCGCTTTGAGGCAAAGTTGTGAGGTGGATGACCGCCAAAGCGGACAATACGTGAGTGTGGGCGATTGTCAACCTCACGTTGTCAAGGTAAACCTAGGGCGAGGGCGCCTAGGGGATGCTTACCGACGGCAGATAAACGGGCGAGGCCTTGATAATAAAAAATGCATGTTTTTATTATAAGGACCCGAGTGGTACATTGCTCCCCATTAGGATTCAAGAGGTGGCCCCCTCGACGGTCTTACAGTGTGAGGTTGGCGGTCGCCCAAACACTCACTCAACGTATTGTCCGCTTTGGCGGTCGCCCACCTCACGGCTTTGCCTCAAGGCGCCCGAAATACCTCATGGGACATTTATCACCTTGAGCGCGTTTCAGTTCGAACCCGAGATCCCCTCAAGTATCTAGGTTCTATAGACATCATACCATTTGGAACGTTGTCAAGGTAAACCTAAGGCGAAGGTGCCTAAGAGATGCTCGCAGATGGCAGATAAACGGGTGGGGCCTTGACAGCTGTGTTTTACTTCTTTGTTTTTATGTTGCTTGGCTTCTATTTCCTGACTTTATGAAGCTTCTTTTTTTGTTTGCTGATTTACTTGTGTATCCTTTGTTGTTCCTTTTCTTTGCCTGTTTCTTCCGTTTCCTTATTTGTGTTTGCGAGGATGTATACATGCAAAGTTTCATATTGGTCCTCACATTTGGTGCTCAAAAATTTCTTATTGCCAAGATCTATTATCTTTTTTTCCACCCAATTACCTCATGAATGACAGATAGAAATAAACTTGTAGCAATAAGCAAGTTTATTTACAAGTTGTTTGATGGAGATCAGGTATGATTTTGGTGGATGATTTGTTAAAAATTTTGGAATGCTATTAAATGGAGTAATGATTTCTTTTGCCATGTAGCATACTAATGATATGGAGTGATGAAAATTTGGACATTTAATTTGAATTTCCATTTCAAAGCATGTTTTGGGCTCTATAAATCATGTGGTTTTGCCTTAACATATTCCCTTTTCTTCTATTTGTAAATAGCGATTTACTTATGACTAAGGCAATAACAACTTGCTAAATTGATTGCTCTTGCTAATTTTAATTTTACTGTCACTATCACAAGAATCCATTGATGTGTACCCTTTAAATTTTTGGACTTTTATGTTATATGCTGTTATTGAGATTCTTGATGGTTATCATTGATTTATTTACAGGTGTTTGATGGACATTACAAGCTTAGGACAATTGGTGCACTGTTGACAGTGGCAGTGGACATGTATTTTCCCTTTTCCTTTTTTTTTGTATGTCCTATGCACTATCTCTTTGAAGTTTAGTCATTTTGATTTCTTAAATGTATATTTTAGATGATATGTCAAGTCCTGCGTTTATATTACTTTTTTAGGTTTTTTCCTGACATAAAGATTTCATATATGTAAAATCTGACTCCTATCTTTGAGTTCACTGTTATTTTTTCTTGCTTTAATTTAAATTCAACATTTTTATGATTTTTTGTTGGGTTGACCAAGTAATTTAAGCTGAAATTTGTACGGTTTTTGTTGAACTTAATGAAATGCTTGCTATGTTCAATATATAGGTTGAAACACTAAAGAAAAAACATTGCGAATCCCTATATGCGGAAGCGACACTGGCATAACTCCTAAAAAGGCTACTAAAAGACTAAGTACTGATTGAAATATTACAGCTGAAATTGAAAAAACTAACATAAGTGATGAAACAGTAGTGCATCCCCTAGTGGTTCACTTTTTTAACCCTGCTTTAATTATTCTATGGTTGATTTGATATCAGTTTCTGTATCCATTCAGGTTTGAATGGTCAGCTGTTTGCATGAGGCTTGCCTTATCGAAACATTAATGCTTAAATAACAACTTTACAAGACACTAAGATTGAGATGCATTAAACTTGGCAAGTTAGTTAAGTTATAATAAAAATGGTTAATAGTCTTATATGAGTTAATTTCACACTTACAAATTGTTAATTTTGTTATTCATTTGTGATTATAGTTTTTGTTCTTTTTAAGTTTCATCATCACTGGATTTTTTTTAATTTGTTGTCACTTGAGTACATATCTTTTTATGTGATTGTGTCTAGTGTTGAAAATTCTTAGCATAAGATTTAAATTTGGATTGTGCTTAAGTATGAGTTGGTACTAATCATTCAAGTCAAAGTTTGACAAAGAATTTGTTTAGGTGGCAGGTTAAATTTACTTTTGTATGTTCCAATGAATATTTTATGCATAGTCCAGGTATCTATAGCTACTTTTGATTGTGGTTTATTGTTTCAGTTCTCATTAAAGAATATTTATGATCATGAAATGTCTTTTGTCATTTATATAAATTAGCGTTACATTAACATTTGTTTAGCTTAATGATTTATTTTTTCAATTAGATGTTACTGGATAGATGACATTCACAAGAACTGAATGACAATTGCCCAGCTTCTCAAAATACATGCCCAGCTTCTCAAAATACATATCTCAGGTTTACTCAATTTTCACTCTTGAAGAATAATTAATTATGCCATTATTGTTGTACTTTGTATGTGCGCTATATTTAACAATAGTATGCAATTGCAACTATTTTTGTTCAGGGTGCTTTCTTCACCTGTTGAGCTAAGGTTTCTGTCGTTGATCTCTCTGGAGGATGGTTTTACAATAGTTGTAATATTTTTTGCAGAGGTATTAAGCTGCTTTTTTTGGTTTTTGGCCCTGGTTCTAAGCTGCTTGAGAACAAGCTATGTTGCACTTTTGATAAGCATGGTGAGCAAAAGCCAAAACCAGCATTAGAAACGCATACCTCTTGCTTTTCTTTTTTGATACTAGAACTTGATTTATTATAGACAGAGGTCTCTTGTGTTCCTCTTATTCCCTTCTGTTTATCTAATGTGTAAACAACCAGATTCAAAATTATGATCAATGTTGAAGATGAAATAGGTGAAACAGATTTTTTGGCCTTTGGAAAAACCGCTGAACAACTCATTCAGAGATCTCGCTAAGGAACAAGAACTTGACCAAGAAGGGTTGCCTAAATCTATTAAAGCCTTGATCAATCAAGAAAGGATTTTCAAAGTGAGCCTTACAAGACCATCATCTGATTCTGTTGTGCCAACTTTTGCTGTTACCAAGACCATCTTGATCAATCAACCTTGCTTGCTAAAGCTTTCCTCTTCATTTTGCTCCTATGCTTCTTTAGAGCTACCACGCAGCCATGTCATTTTTTCCTGTTCTGACCCGGTTTCTTTACTTTCATCTAACTACGCTCTATTTGTCATGCAAGGGTAAAGGCAAAAGAAAAGAGTGATCAATGCCTACTTATAAATGCACGTTCTCCCTTTTGTTCAAGCCCCTTGCTACAACAATATGCTTTCAACACACGATTTCGGTGATCACAGCTTCTTGATGAATGCTAAACATGAGCTGGCTTGAACATGTTTGGCTTATCAGCAGTGGCGGATCTTGATATTTTATTTTGAGGGGGCCAACTAAAAGATTAAAACTATATACACATATATTTCTTGTTTGAATTATACCACTATGTTCTAAGTTTAATATTCAAATGAATTCTTAAATTTTACTGAAAAATATAAACAAGTGCTTTATCTTTTGTTGCATAAAATTAAGATTATGAACTTTTATTTCATTGTAATTATACCTATTAAATCTTAAAAATGAGGGAATTATATTCAATTGATAAAATTTTTAAAATAGTATTTACTCAAATATTTGTAATTCAGAATATCCAAATAAATCTAAATAATTTTTTTACAAATTAAATCATTCAACTAAAAAAGTTTATCAAATAATTGAATATTTTATGCTTCCAAAGTTCTAATTACAATAAAATTAAAATTCATGCAACAAAAAATCATAGATTTATTTCTATTATTGAGTAGAGCTCTAAAACTTATTTAAATATTATCCATTATGTTTTACTCATAAAAAGTATACAACTAATATATATATATATATATATATATTAGTAAAAAAATAAAAAACTTATAAAATCAGAAGTTTTACCAATTCATAACAAAACCATAAAAATAAAATATATGATATAAAAAAATTTATCTAAAATTATGAACCATGTTTTTAATTTAAATGTTTGTGAATAGTAATTAGTGAGAAATGTAAATAGATAGATATAAATATTATTTTACTTTTAATTTAAAATACATATTTTAAATTTACTTTATATATATGTGTATGTATATACATATACATAATATTATATTTTTTAAATCTTGGGGGGGCCAAGGCCCCCTCTAGAGAGGCTTACGCACCGCCTCTGCTTATCAACATCCTTGCTATTTGATTCTTTTGCATGCATTGTTTGTTATGAATTTCAATCATCATCAGGCATTGTGTTTCTTGACCAGGTTGCTAACTATCGACCTCTTTTCGCTTTTCTTGAAACTTTGTTAAAAAAACTATTGGTGTGCGCATGAGGTGACACTCCTGCATTATATCATGGTCGCTTAAACATGAACTCTGAATTAATGCAATATATATTTTGTTAATTTCGAGTGGCTTTCTGTTTGTGTACAGTACAAACTATTTCGATGAAGCACTTTTTTAGCAGCACCAGCTTTAACGCTCATGATTGTACACTCTTTTTTTCACTATATTATCCAATATATTATCTATCCTTCTTATTATTTTACCATAGCTGATCTCTTGATTAAACAACCCACATCAAAGAGTGGGCATATTCTAGTTTATATGACAAACACAAATTTATCAGAATTCCAAAGATTTTCTTAGTCTTTGGTGGACTTAGGGTTGAGATTCTAAATCTGAAATCCAAAACTTCCTAAAAACCATTGCATGATCCTCCAGAATAGAAGTTTGAGATCAATATTCAATCAATTACTATAATAAAAGCAAATCAGCATCACAAAAAGATTATAATTGCCAATAACTGCGATGTCAAACTCAATCTTTATTACATTACAGAAAACAAGAAACAAGCAAGATTATGCCATAACAACATCCAAATCAAATGAAGGTTTTCAAAGACAAACGAAAGCTGGAAGAACCATTATTCGAAATACTGCTTAATAAAGCATCCACACCGTCTACTTGATCACAAGCCTGCAAATTGAAAAAAGAAAAAAATCAAGTTTCAATAATAAAGACAACAAACATTACAAAGTAATTAGGTACCGAGTAGAGATTATACTCTGTTTTCCTGCGAGAGTGGTAGTTTTCAAGTAGCTTGATCAATAGAACTGCGATTGTAGACCAACTGGTGCTATACATTTATAATGCACAACATAGTTGCAACCAGACTTTGCACATTCGAGAGCCAGATCTTGACAAAGCTCACCACATTCATCGCATTCAGGGTAGACATGAATCTTCTTGACAAAAGTGAGAGGGTGTGGATGATTCCCTTCTTTGTAGATACTCCCGAGTTTGATAAATGGATAATCTTCAAGAACACAATTGATATGAGCAGAAGTATCACAAGTTGCACAATGATAAAACCAGTGATTTGGATCTCGTCTTTCTTCACAAATGTCACAATAATGGCTGTCCGAATACTTATTATCACCATGATAAGAGAGTGCAAGAATATGTTGATCACATTTGTGTCGAGCTTTATTTGGTAGGCCAATACATTTCAAATCTAAAGCAAAATTGCAATCCTTACAAAGAAATGCATATGAACGATCGACACCACAAGCACTGCACTGCCCATTATACTCAAGGTAAAGAAAAAGGGGGTGTTCGTGCCCTTGACATCTTTGAGCACCAGGAATTATAGTTACACATCGAAGACAAATGTGATGCTCACATTTATCACATTTATAGGCAAAGCCATTAGAAAGATAATCACATGCTTCACATCTGAAAATGCTACCTGAAGTAAGGATTAAGGCCTGTTCACAATCGTGAAACCAAACATGCTTCATCTTAGGAAATTCAACACATGCTTTATGAAGAAAGAAATCACACTGTGAACAGTAATAAAAGGAAGCCAAGATTGGTAGCATGCACCCATCACAACATTTATCACACTCTGTGATTTTATCACGTAACATCAAGTTGTGTACATCCATGAAATGCTTTATTCTTGTGGCTTCTCCAACATCGTTTCTCTCAATAATAGTGCTGGAGTTAATATCAGACAAAATTTCCAAACTATCAATAGACTGCTCATCTTCATTTTCTAGTGAAATTATCTGATAAAAATCTTTGTCCTTCGTTGCACAATTCACATGAAATATAATATTGCAACTTGCACAATAGTAACTACCGTGCTCTGTATCAACCTTATCATTGCACATTATGCAATTCAAACTTCGAAGATCTTCTTTGAGAATGAAATATGTGTGGAGAACCCGATGATCATGCCACCAGCTTTTGATAATGCGTGGCAATGAGATGCATCTTTTATGAACTATAATGCTGCATGTACAACATATATAAGCACCATAATTTCCTTCAGTACCACATGCGTCACAAATGAATGAGGGTTGCCCCCAAAATAGAGTGAATGGATGTGGATGACTTTTATCTTCAATAATGGGCGATGATGATGCACATTCAATGTGAACAACAAACTTGCAAAGCGAACAGGAATAAACAAATCCTCTTCGTTGGGCTTTTTGGCATATCTTGCATGAAAGTCGTTCACCATTAAATTGTAGGACAAGAGGATGTCTGCGGTGACACATATGATTGATTTTGAGGGGTAACTCAAGACATTTCTTATGTAAACTAAATCCACAATCAAGGGAAAAGTATGTATAATTTGCTAAGGGTTCCCGACACCCAAAGCACTTTTCAAGATCTTCACCAATATCATTTTCAGTGGAAATCAGTGGATCTTCAAGAGCAACATGTTCAAGCTCTTTGAAATATTTTTCCGCAATATTATACGTAAATAAAGCACATTTGATATGAAAGTCCAATTTACAAGAGCAGTGATAAACGAACCTCTCACAACTTTTGTCACAGAAATCGCAACGTGCACGATAGGGTGGATTTTGCAGAAGAACAAGAGCATGATCGCGATGAAAAGGATGATTAATTTCCAAAGGTGCCTCAGCACATTTCTTGTGGAGGTAAAACCCACAATCCACACAGCTAAGACTTGGAGCCGACACCTTCTCCCCACACCTCGAACAAACAGCTCTTCTACTTCCATTGTTGATCATCTCTTCAACCAACAGTAGCAGCGGATGTTCATGGCCAAAATTTTGTATCTCCTCCATCTGTCCTTCCTTGTGTCTCTTCCCAAGTAGCAGAAAAATAATCAAACCAAAAGACCAAAACGAAAGAGAAGCTTGATTTGGAGCTTTAGAGCAAAGGTCCAAGATGCAAGAAAATGAAAACAAAAAAGAAGTAAAGAAGGATTCTTATTTATGATTTGGGAGAGGCTTGAAAGAGATTCTTTACTTGTTGATATAATAGTTGTAGGATGCGTTTCGGGGAGATTTCAAAGAGGAATTTACTCTTCATGTCTCTTTTTCAACTTTGTAACAAAACAAGCAAGATTTTGTTCTAAGCATATCAGACAAAATGGCTTCAAAGAGAAACAAAAGTATGGGAGAGGCTTATAAGAATACTCATTGGCAAAGCAAAGCATCCTCGACAAGCAAAAACAAAGCATTACAAGTACTAGAGTAATATTTGATTCTTTTGTCCATTGCTTGGACAAGATAAAATGTTTGATTCTTAAAGATCTATTAACAAGCTTTAATCTCACCAGTGGATTAAAGCTTGTCTCCAGAAGCTGCTTTTTATGGCAGGATCCTTCTAGGATTTATCAGCATTGGCCACTTTTTTTTTCATTGGATTGAAAGAAGTTTATTATTATTTTCAAAATAATTTATAATTAATTTATTAAAATGTTAAATTTTATAATTGAATTAGAGAATTGATATATTTTTTATTAAATAAATTTATAAAAACTAACAGGAGTTTATATATTTTTTATTATAATAATTTTAGAAAAATTAATAAATTGATTAATTATTAAATGGGCATGCATGATAAAAAAATTAATTTAATTGGTGAAATTTAATAAATTTTAATATCATAATTAAATAAATTAAAAAATGGATGTAATTATTAAATAGACATGTAAATTAAGATATTTAAAATAAACATCAAATTAACCATATTGGGCAAATAAAAAGACTACATTTTTAATTCTTAATTTCTTATAAAAAGAAAGAAAAATGAACTGACCTATATAGACTTTTTCGCATTTCAGAGTTGAAATTGATTCAAAAGATGATGACTGTTTGTTTCTGTTCTGATTTTGTGATGTGTGTTTTGGCAGAGATAGCATGAAAAACATCAAAGCTGAGTTGCAGAAGTCTGAAGAACAAGAAGTTTCAACCAATGCTGACTAGTTGCTCGCCCCTCTATTCTCAACAAGATGATATAATCAATGCAAAGGTGAGAAACTCAAACTGATCCTCTAATTTTTCATGAAATGGTTTGGTAGCACTTTGAGGTTAGAACGTCCATTCTTCCATGAATAAAGAATATTCATATATTGTTCGTAACAGAAGATGGTTGTGGTCTGAACCATTGTTCTGAGTGAGTTCATACTGTTCCCGTATTTGATTTCAGTTTTCTGAACGATGCCATTTTCTTTAGCTTGTCCCGGTGGAACCATTCATGCCCCTCGTAGCTGTGCAATAGATCTGACAATCCGTATAGGTGTTATACCAAATCGTAAATGTATCATATAAAATACATAAAT
The DNA here is from genome assembly GCA_031772115.1 of Heritiera littoralis. Classification (NCBI taxonomy): domain Eukaryota; kingdom Viridiplantae; phylum Streptophyta; class Magnoliopsida; order Malvales; family Malvaceae; genus Heritiera; species Heritiera littoralis. Next base: position 2,018,244 of record JAPDPK010000111.1, on the reverse strand, counting down.
TATCATATCAAATTTCGTGTCAACATATAGAAAAAAATATTTATTTAACATTTGCCAAAATAATATACAATTTTTATTAAATTTTAACATATGTCATCTTTTAGTATTTTTTTTTCCTGTTACTGTGTCACTCTGCAGTATCAGCTTCATATCCTCTGTGTTATGGTTTCAAGCTTACAATTGCAGAGATAAATGAAATTGGAAAGGCAGCCAAAGAAAAGAAGTAGCAGGGACACATGGAAAAGAGATTGCATCAAGCAGGTAGAGCCAGGCTTCCTTTTGCGTTCACTCCTGAAGCTGGTAGGGTAATTTGACAAAATATATATGCACCAGGCCAATGTGAAATTTAATATGAGCTGGCTATCATGCAAATTGGCAAACTTCATGTTCTGGAATTTAGTTGAATTTCTGTTATTCACTTATTTGGTTGCCAGGAATTTTTCTTTTTTTGTATATATATTTTTTAAATTTATGATATGGGATAGGGAGGAAATTGGCTTTGTCAAAGAGTTAAACCAATTATAATTTTCATTTCGCCTGGAAGTGAACCTATCACAAGGTACTTGGTATCATAGAGGTGGCAAAAGTTGATCCGACTCGAAAAATCCGTCCAATTAACTCGAATCCAAGCTCGACCGATCCGATTTGACTAAAAAAGTCAACAATCCAAATCCAACCCTATCCGAATCCGAATTGATCCTAAACCAAATTTATCTGAATTTACATTGATCCAAACCCGACCGGATCCGAACCCAAATTCATCCGAATTTAGATTGATCTGAACATAAATTGACTCGAATCCAAATTGATCCGAATCTAAATTTACCCAAACTTGAAAAGATTCAAACTTAAATTTAATATTATCAATAAATATTTAAATGTTAAAATTAAAAATCAAAGTATTTTAATATAGTAAAAATATAATTTTGTCAATAATATTTAATCTTTTTTTTGTTATAAGAGGAATATAAATAATTAGGGATGAGAGTGCTTGGATTCGAATCCAAGACTTACAATATGCCACAACTCATCCTTTAATCTAGCTAAATTTAAATATCACTTTTATATTGCATTCATTTGAACATACTGTATAATTATTTCATGGTTAATCTATAATAGAGAACAAAAACTATATCATCTACACTAATGTCTCCAATTACTCTATAAAAAATCAAAATAAATTAAAGAGATATATAGTACTATTTTATGATATTTAGTAGGGATTATTAAATCACTTTGATTCAAAAGTTATTAATTATTGTAGATAATAAAAATAAAATGAAAAAAATGTAATTAATTTATGAATATTGGTAAATATATTATAAAGAAAACTATCATACAAATTATTAAATATTTTGATTATTTCAATCCCAATTGTACTCTAGATCATGTAAGAAGAAAATTTTATTTTCATGAGTTTTTTAATTCTTAGAAATATGGTTTCAGTTGATTTTCATACCAGATAAATCACATCAAGATGGCCAAAGCTTAATCTAATAAATCTGTCCAATCGACCCGAATCCAAATCCTACCAACCTGAATTGACTAAAAAAGTCAACGATCCAAATCCGACCTTATCCGAACCTGAAATGATCCGAACCCGAAATAGATTGATTTTTCCTTGATCCAAACCTGACCTTATCCGAACTTGAAATGATAAGATTTTTCCTTAATCCAAAATGATCTGATCCAAAATAATCTAACCCTAACCCGATCCGATCTCCCCCATTTGCCACCTCTATGGTATCGTCTTTGGTTTCTATACTTGATTTCCTCCGTCAAGGAGGGTGCTTAAAAAATGTATAGAGCATATGATTTTGGCGTATAATACTAGGTCTAATATTCGTATATTTTCTTCATACCAGCACAAAATTCTAAAGGAATGCACATTTCGTAAATATTAGTTCCTACATTTTACTTGCTATATTTAGTGTGGCTAATTTTTGATATTTGCATTTGCATTTTCGAGACATCTTTTGGTAACACTATCTTGTTGAACAATGCTATCATTTATGTCAAGTAGAAAGGGTTCATTACTTACAAGTAGAAGCGGTTATACTATTCCAGTTTTGCTTGCCTTAGGCTAACAGCAGTGTTTTGCTAGTCTATCCTGGGATAGTACATTCTGAACCTCATGAACAGATGTCATGGGCTGAATTTCAGTATGTTTTTTATGATTACGGAGGTAAGCTGATGGAGGACCACCTTTTTTGGGCTCTGTTAGACTTTATTTGTCATTACTGTTTATTTATGAATTATCACTTTTGTTTTCTTTCATAATTTCTTATTTCTATTAAGACTTTAGGGTCTGCTAAATTTATTCTTCTTTTGAAATATTGAATGCTGAAATTAGTGTTTCTCTCCCACCTTTTTCCTTCCCTCTGTTTCTCCATTCTTCTTCCCTTGTTGTTTCTATTTTTTTTCCCACTTCTCTTGGCTTCTCGATTGTGTGTTTATATTTCTTCATGCAGCTTGTTATATTATCTTAACCTAATTTATTTGTTACCTTTTTGTTTTAAATTCAGATATCTTTTTTGAAATTTTTGATGATGATAATATCTTACAAGATCGTGGAGCAAGTAACCTTGTGATGAGGATATTTTTGCTTCTAAAATGTTGTTTTCATTTTGTAGCTTAAATTAAATTTGGTGCCACCACATATTTACTTCAAAGTTGGGTGTCACTGATTTATCATTTAGAAGTCACTAGACTAACAGTTGTTGTGCATTGCATAACTGAAGAATATGGTCAACAATGATATATACTTTTCAGATTTTGCCATCAAAGGCTTCAAAGCTGCTAAGGGATTTTGAAAAACCTTTCATCAATCTTTTATCAAAGAATAAATGGTTTATGAAATTACAAAAATACGTAATAATTTGCAAATTGTGTTATAAGGGTTTGGAAATGTTAAAAAATGTACGCATGCTTTATTTTGTTCTCTGCTTAGTGATTGTATGTCTCATTATCTTCTGACATGGTACAAGTTGAAGAAGTTAAGAAATTGTATTATGGCTAGTCTGGATGGATTATGAGATTGACTCTGGTGAGATTGAAAAAGATAAAATGACTTGTATTATGGCTAGTTTGGATGGATTATGAGATTGACTCCGACGAGATTGCAAAAGATAAAATGATCACTCAAGATATATACTCTTTTAACAAAATACTAAAAATTGAAACTAAGGGTGTCTTAAAAGATTCCACCACACTGGACCCACCCATTAAACATTAGGACACCTATATTGCATGAGAATCCAACAGAATGGTGATTACATGTGCTTTTTGAGATATTACTACAACAAATGTTCATAATGGTAATGTTAACAGCCAAAAGATTGATGGACTTTTGTTTTCTTACCAGTTATACATTCGCCCCTTGACTTTAGTTTCTAGATATTGCATGCCATAAAGAGATTTAGTATTTTCCCTCATTGTAATCAATGCTTGCCGCATTGTAAAGTTTGTGATGATTTCTTTTCTTTCAGAACGCTCTGATTGGGACGGACATTCTAGTACATGAGAATTTTTCTTGATAAGCCAAAGTGAATTTATTTATTAAAAGTTTCATGAAGGCTCATAAAAATCAGCATTACAGCCAAATCACTGCTTCGACAAATAAAAAAAAAAAACAACAACAATGTCGCAGCGCTGCACCATAGCAGAAACATGGTCATAAAAACAGTGGTGACCATATCAGCAAAAATAAAAAATAGAAGCACCAGCCACTAAGAATAGAGCCCAAATCATTTCAAACCACACCATGTATATCCCTTGAAGCTTCAAAAATAGCCCAAGAAATCAACTGCTCCGAATACTCTAAACTGACCGAACTCAAAAAACTTCATGGATAATCAAAGCTCCATAATAGACCAAAATCAGACAAGCGGCAAAAATTGGAACAAAAAGACAATTCAACATAAATAAGGCCATCAACATTTCTTACCTTTGGCACTTGTCCAAGACAACGTCGAATTGGGGAAATCTTGAGTCTGTCCAAACCAACACTACCAAAACCAGCCAAAGATCGGATCCTAACGATAGCTTCAATATACTTGCGACATTCTTCTCAATCAGTCAAAACAGCATAAAAACAGTAAATAACACAAGTCACAAGGAGGATAACAATGGGTGCTCCATTTCCATAGTTATCATATCTTTCAATTTGTCAATCACAATATCGTCCTCGCAGTTCGCTGAGAGACCAAGCATTTTTCCCAACTCCATGTGGCTTGAGCTTCCTTTGTTATGACTTGAAATCTGTTTTCAAAATCACCATCGGATAGTGATTCATTAGCATATTTTCCACCTCTTTTCTTTACTCCTTTCAACTGGGTCTTTATGGCTTTTCTACCTCTCTGCTTTTTCTTTGGGATCAATTTGTTGTTCAACGCTTCCTCAATCTCTTCCAAAGATCTTATTTTACGACTTCCTAACTTTTTTGACTGAATATAACGATTCTGTGACGCTCTTTTATCAGACAAGTTTGGCTCATTATCAATTATCAAGATCAACTTGTCGTTAAGATCCTTTGCAACCTGATCAACTTAGCGCTTGCTACAAGCGGCGTTTCAGGCATTGTCATTTTGCCATCTAAATATATCTCCTCCGCTTTATCATTCACACCCATGCAAATATTCTCAAAAACAGCCTCCTCCAACACATTTGCGTCCTCTGTCTCAGCAACAATCTCTTCCAAGTCATCCATTGTGTTTTTGTCTCCACCAACACTATCACTAACTTTATCAGCATCGCCCTTATCAAAAACAATTTTTGTAGGATCTTCTATCTTCTGAACAGATTTTTCTACTTCAATATTATCAATAGCATAATCCATTTCACATTACGAATTAACCTCTCCTGAGAGGGTAATCCGGCACCGGTAGCGGAGACATTGCATTTACATATAGACTTTAAGCCATCATTTGAGAAGTTAGCATTGATTTTTTCAGTTGAGATCTTGATAGAGAATGTTTCTTTATCAATGCAGACACTGACTTCCTTAGGAAAAGAGCAATCTTCCTTGACTAAGACAAGAATTCTACCATTATCTAAACGTGTTTTCTTAGCTATAGCATCATCCAAAGAAATTATCTCTCCCCATAAGTTCCCAATGGTAGCAAAAAAATTATATTGCCAAGCATGTAAAGGAACAACCTCAACAAAACAAGTTTTGAGTGGCATACATCCTTAGATTTCCAAGGGTTTATGGAGACAAACCAATTAAGGAGCCATTCATAATCCTCTTCAAGAACTGGTAACATTTCCTCCCTACTTTCAAATCTTATCAAAACCATGCTACCTCCCATGATTGTAACTGAGCACTTAGAGAGAATACCTCCTGTTAAGTGTGGGTGACTTGAAAGTTGCCGTCCCTTGTCAACCAATTAAATGAAGTGGTTGATTGTTGTTTGTTTTGGAAAGCATTAAAGGTGTAAGTTGGCAGCCCTCATTTCGTCCACTTCCAAGCTTCCTTTGTAGTCTTTGTTCTCGGCTGCCAGTTCCTCAACAAACTAAATTAATGCATTCACACATTAATTTCGCGCCCCTTGTTCGCCTATAAATGGAGAATGAATGCTGCATTGCAACAAGTGGAATCAAGCAGAAGCAATAGCCGAGAGTGAGTTAAAGCTTAAGAGAGTGTTGGGTTATTTTGAGAACTTTCGTTCTCGGGTTTATGGGGAGAGCTCTGTGAGGTGGAGTGTAAAACACTTGTAATCTTCATCTTCTTGTTATAGTAAAATTTTTCGTTGTCTTCGCCCGTGGACGTAGGCTTATAAGCCGAACCAAGTATATCGTGTGTCCTTGTTGCTTAATTTTTCTTGCATTTTATTTCTTGGTGCATAGTCCTGGTGAATTGTTTGCAGTCTATTTTAGCCCCGCTGCACAACAAATTGGTATCAGAGCACGTTGTACGAGACGACTAAAATGGCTACAAGTACATCATCAACTAAATATGAAGTCGAGAAGTTCACCGGAAGGAATAGCTTCAGTCTATGGCGCATCAAGATGCGAGCGATGCTAGTTCAACAAGGTTTGGTGAAAGCTCTAGTTGGTATAGACAAATTACCGGATACACTTTCAGACGATCAGAAGAACGAGGTTATGGAGAAGGCACATAGTGCAATCCTACTCAGCCTTGGAGATGAAGTTTTATGAGAGGTAGCAGATGAAACCACCGCGCCAGGTTTGTGGCTTAAGCTAGAGAGCAAGTATATGACAAAGACGTTGACAAACTGGTTATACCTCAAGCAAAGGCTCTACACCCTAAAAATGGAGGAAGGTATGCCCATACACCAGCACCTAGATACTTTTAATACCATTATTATGGATCTCAAAAATATCGATATTAATATCGATGATGAAGATCAAGCCTTGATTCTGCTTTGTTCGTTGCCACCATCGTACGAGAATTTTGTCAATACGATGTTATATGGTCGTGATGATATTTCTCTTGACGATGTTAAAAGTGCCTTGGGTTCCACTGAGTTAAGGAAGAAACTTATCGGCAAGGCAGTTGACAACAATCAAGGTGAAGGTCTGGTCACTCGAGGGAGATCCAAAACAAAGAGTGGTAGTTCAAGCAGGAATCACACCAGATCAAAGTCCAGAAAAAGAATTCAATGTTTCTATTGCAGGAAATTTGGGCACATAAAGAAAGATTGTCCAAAGAAGAAGGATAAAGTTGAATCGTCAGAGCAACCAGAAAATGGTGCAAACGTGGTCGATTCACAGTCTTCTGAAGATGCCGAAATAGTTCTAGCAGTATCAGAATCGCAGGTCAGCGAGAAATGGATTCTTGATACGGCTGCTACATTTCACATTAGCACTTCCAGAAATTTATTTGCCACATACAAAACGTGTGTAGGCTCGGTGCTAATGGGGAATGATCACGCATGTCAGGTCGTGGGAATTGGCACAGTCCGTATTAAGATGTTTGATAGTATTGTCAGAACCTTGATAGATGTTCGGCATATTCCTGAGATGAAGAAGAACTTGATATCCTTGAGCACTTTGGACACTAAAGGCTTTTGATACTTCGGTGAAGGTGGAGTACTGAGAGTATCCTTAGGTGCCTTGACTGTGATGCGTGGACATTTGGAGCGAGGACTTTACATCCTAGATGGTACCACTGTTACTGGTGTTGTAGCAGTTTCATCATCAGTTGATCCAGATTCTGACACCACCAGGTTATGACATATGCGGCTTGGCCATATGAGTGAGAGAGGTCTTTCAGTGTTGAGCAAGCAAGGTTTACTTTGTGGACAAAGTGCTGGAAAGCTTGACTTCTGTGAACACTGTGTCTTTGGCAAGCAAACTCGAGTAAAGTTCAGCACTGGGATTCATCGAACCAAAGGTACGGTTGATTATATTCATTCTGATCTTTGGGGTCCCTCTCCAACAATCTCAAAGGGTGGTCATAGATATCTGTTAACTTTTATTGATGATTATTCGAGAAAGGTTTGGGTGTATTTTCTAAAGCACAAACACCAAGTGCTTGTCATCTTCAAGCAATTCAAAGCCTTGATCGAAAATCGAACAGGGAAAAAGATCAAGAGGTTCCGAACGGATAATGGTTTGGAATATTGCTCAGGTGAATTTAACGACTTCTGCAAAAATGAAGGAATAGTGAGACACCGCACTGTTCGACGCACACCACAGCAAAATGGAGTTGCAAAATGGATGAATAGAACTCTCTTGGAGTGAGCTCGGTGCATGAGATCAAATGCTGGACTTGGTGAAGACTTCTGGGCTGAAGCTGTAAATGCTGCATGCTATTTGGTAAATAGATCTCCGTCTACAACTATTGAGCTGAAGACTCCAGAAGAAGTATGGTCTGGTTCTCCTGCTGATTACTCAAGCTTACGAGCGTTTGGCTGTCCTGCTTATGCTCATGTTAATGAGGGGAAACTTAAACCCAGAGCGAAGAAATGCATATTTCTGGGGTATGGCCAAGGGGTGAAGGGATACAGGTTGTGGTGTCCTGACCCAGAATCACCTAAGTTCATTTACAGTAGAGACGTGACTTTTGATGAGTCATCCATGCTCCAATCCACCAACAATTCCCGGGAAAAGAAGGAGTCAAGTGGTAAAGGAGATCACGGTGTGGAGCAGCAGGTGGAGTTTCAGGTGGAGGCTCCTAGTAATTCTATGGAAGGTACTTCAGTCCAGGACAATCGTATTGAGGTACATGATTCTCATGACGTATCTCAAGAGCAGCAATATAGCATTGCCACTGGAAGAGAGAGGAGACAGATTAAACCTCCTCAGCGTTATGCAGATGCAAGTTTGGTTTCTTATGCACTTAGTGTGGCAGAATCCATCGGTACAGAACCTTCCAGTTATAATGATGCAGTCACATGTGAAGAGTCAGCACAGTGGGCAATTGCTATGAATGAAGAAATAGAATCTCTTCATAAAAATCAGACGTGGGAGTTGGTTGAACCGTCAAATAATCAAAGGATTATTGGCTGCAAATGGGTCTTCAAGAAAAAGGAAGGCATCCCAAGGGCTGATACAACAAGAAACAAGGCACGATTGGTAGCTAAAGGCTTTAGTCAAAAAGAAGGGATTGATTTCAATGAAGTTTTCTCTCCGGTGGTAAGGCATAGCTCCATTCGCGTGTTGCTTGCATTGGTAGCCAAGTTTGATATGGAGCTTGAGCAGCTTGATGTGAAGACAGCATTTCTGCATGGTGAGCTCGAGGAAAAGATCTACATGCATCAGCCAAAGGGTTTCACAATGCCTGGTAAGGAAGATTATGTTTGCTTGTTAAAAAAGTCTTTATATGGATTAAAGCAATCACCAAGGCAGTGGTATAAGCGGTTTGACACCTTTATGATAGAACATGGCTATATCCGATGTGATTATGATGCTTGTGTCTATCATAGGCAACTCTCAGATGATTCATATATATATTTGTTGCTTTATGTTGATGACATGTTAATTGCTGCTAAAAACATGTTGGAAATCAACAAGTTAAAATCACAGCTGAGTGGTGAGTTCGAGATGAAGGATTTGGGAACTGCTAAAAAGATTCTTGGAATGGAGATTCACAGAGACCGAAAGGAGGGCAAGCTTTTCTTATCACAAGAAAATTATATCAGAAGAGTGCTTGAACACTTCGGTATGGATAAGGCTAAACCTGTGAACACTCCTTTAGCAGCGCACTTTAGGCTCTCGGCTCAGTTATCACCACAGTCTGATGAGGAGCAGCAAATGTCTTGTATCCCATACGCGAGTGCAGTTGGGAGTTTAATGTATGCCATGGTTTGCACTCGACCAGATATTTCACATGCAGTCAGTGTAGTAAGCAGATATATGGCTTGTCCGGGTAAGGAACATTGGCAGGGTGTGAAATGGATTCTCAGGTATTTGAGAGGTACTGCGGATTTATGCTTAGTGTATGATCAGAGTGTCTGTTCTAGAGACATCATGGGTTTTGTGGACTCTGATTATGCTGGCGATTTGGATAGAAGAAGATCTCTGACGGGTTATGTTTTCACTCTTTTCGGAGGAGCCATAAGTTGGAAGGCTGTGTTACAGTCTACCGTAGCCTTGTCTACAACCGAGGCAGAATATATGGCAGCAGTAGAAGCAGTGAAAGAAGCCTTGTGGATGAAAGGTCTGGCTAGCAGTTTGGGGTTGCAGCAGGATTCTACTGTTGTATTTTGCGATAAACAGAGTGCAATTCATCTGACGAAAAATCAGATGTATCACGGGCGGACCAACCACATTGATGTCAGATATCATTTTGTTCGAGATCATGTTACGCAAAGTGATGTTGTGATCAGAAAGATTGCTACGGAGGATAATCCTGCTGACATGCTAACGAAGACTATCCCTACAAACAAGTTCAAGCATTGTTTGGACTTGGTTGGAATTCGCAGTCAATGGTGCTGAAAGGCAATTAAGGCGAAGATTTCAAAGTTTCGAGAAATTTGGCTTGAAAGCAATTTTCAAGTCAAGGTGGAGATTTGTTAAGTGTGGGTGACTTGAAAGTTGCCGTCCCTTGTCAACCAATTAAATGAAGTGGTTGATTGTTGTTTGTTTTGGAAAGCATTAAAGGTGTAAGTTGGCAACCCTCATTTCGTCCACTTCCAAGCTTCCTTTAAGTCTTTGTTTTCGGGTGCCAGTTCCTCAACAAACTGAATTAATGCATTCACACATTAATTTCGCGCCCCTTGTTCGCCTATAAATGGAGAATGAATGCTGCGTTGCAACAAGTGGAAGCAAGCAGAAGCAATAGCCGAGAGTGAGTAAAAGCTTAAGAGAGTGTTGGGTTATTTTGAGAACTTTCGTTCTCGGGTTTATGGGGAGAGCTCTGTGAGGTGGAGTGTAAAACACTTGTAATCTTCATCTTCTTGTTATAGTAAAATTTCTCGTTGTCTTCGCCCGTGGACGTAGGCTTATAAGCCGAACCAAGTATATCGTGTGTCCTTGTTGCTTAATTTTTCTTGCATTTTATTTCTTGGTGCATAGCCCTGGTGAATTGTTTGCAGTCTATTTTAGCCCCGCTGCACAACACCTCTAGAGAGAAGTTGGCTGTCAATGGCATTGATGGAGTCAGGGAATCTAATAATTCCAACGACACTTCGTTGAATCTTTCCAGATCTTCTTCATTTGGAGTGAATTCAAAAGTCTCATTCCTATTGCCATCTTTGGAGTCTGTTGTCAATGTCGAAGCGACTTTTGCTTGGAACATTTCAGACATCGTAGATGATGACGAAAGTCCTTTTGATGATGATTATTTTGAGGTTAGAGACCATTGATTGTTGATATCTAAAGTGAATATGTAATATTCTTTTTAGCAGTTTGGCTGCTTAAGTCACATTCACATCAAACAGGTCATGGATTCTGAAGTATCTGAGGCTCCAGTTTATTGGGGAATGCCAGATGCTGCAAATACCAGCTGGGTTCATCCTATTTATCTTGCCAAGTGCTTGACAAAGGTGACGACGACTTAGTTTCCTATAACTACAAGTTGTACATAAATAGAATATGCCCATTACTATAAGATCATATGCACTACCGATTCCTGAATGATAATAATATATTTGTTGTATTATTTATGTTTTAATTACCATATTTATTACTATATTTTTGTTTAAAATTAATTATTTAATTTATTTTGTAAATTAATTTAAAGAAAGTGACTTAGGGATTAATTTTAAAAGTTATGGCATGAAATCAAACAATAAATTATGCGATTGTAATAAACTTTGAAATATATTGTTTGAGATTCTAACGTTATAATTAAATCTTGATTTTTTTTAAAGACCTTTGGGGACCACAAGATTAAAATAGAATGAAAGGCTGAGATTATTCCTTGTCTAAAAAGAAACCCTAGAAATTTTTAAGAAAAAAAAACAAATTATAAAAGAAAGGGGAGTGGCGGCAGTTGAAAGGAGCAAAAGCAAATCAAGAAATAGAGAGAGGAATTTAGAAGAGGACCTGATATGAGCCAATTTGTAATTGCTGGCTGTTGTTGTTTTTTCTGGGATATATCGTTTTTGTCTTTGGACTTTAGCTTTTCATTTCTGTTATAACAGAAACTGCTGAGTCAACTAGTGCCAAGTCGACTGTACTATATAAACAATGTCAGCATACGAAATATACACATCAGAATCATTTTACAATACTCTAGAAGAATTCCTGCCTCTTCTGTTTCTAATTCCTTCTATCTTCCTCTATTTTCTTCTCTTCCCTTGTTTGCTGCATAAGAATTTCAGAATTCCATTTCAGAATTTTAGATTACTTCGTTCTTTGAGTTACTTGCTAACATTTATAAACTGCAAATTCTCGTATATTCTACTGGAATATATCATTGGTATCAGAGCTGCGAATTCTCACAATGGTGGATGGTATTCAAACCAGAGCTCAAAAAGAGATTGGAGCGTTGCAGAAAGAATTGGAGGCCAAGCTTGGAAGTATAGCTGAGCAACTCAGATCTGAGTTCCAAGCTAAGATTTGAGCTGGTCTTGAGTCGATGGGAGTTGAGATGAGGAGTATGTTTGAGAAGTTGATGTTCAAGATTGAATCCTCATCTGCGGAGGTTCATAGTTGCTATGGATCGTTAGATCCAAAGAAGAATTCAGTTACGAAATCGGTAGATGAGGTTAGAGCCAAATCTTCTATGACTACCAGAGGTTATGATTCCAATGAATCTATATTGATTCAAACTAAGTATACCAAGTTGGAATGTCCTCGATTTGATGGAAGGGATTTTCGAGGCTGGCAATTGAAGATTGAAAGATTTTTTTCTGCTAATTTGACCAGAGATCAAGATAAGGTTAGTGTTACGCCCTCAGAAGCCGGATTTTCGGTTAACTTTTTTTCCTTCACTTCCTATGTTTGTCACTCGCTCAATGTAGCTAAAAACCTAATGAGTAGTCTCACTCTTATATTTGTTTAAGACCAGTTGTCTAAGGTCCCATTATAGTCTTCTCGTAAGACACGTCGAAAACGACACTGAAAAATTTCGCCCCTATTTTAGCCTATTATCTATCCCCATACTAAGTACATCATCGTTTTCAACCTGTAGAAACTCCAAATCTCGAGATAACTACTGAAATACTTAACATCCATTAATTCAATATATAAACATATCGAGATTACAACTTAACTATGAATTACAGTATGTTTACAAACTCGATATCTCCTAGTACTTATATCTCGAATCCTATTCACTATGTACACAAAAGACTTTAGTCTGGGATATAAACAAAAGAATAAAGGATTATACCTTGGCTCAAAATACAACTTTCTGTAGCTCAACAAAATGACTCTCGATGCACCACGCTCGTACCGAGTCTACCTGAAATAATTTGAGGTGGAAGGGGGTGAGCTTTGGGGAAAGCCCAGTAAGAAAACATACGCTAAGTGATATTAGATGTTCTACTATGTTCGTGCATGTGTATGCGTGAATAAGTGCGTCAAAACTCATGCTTAAGTGTGACTTACGGAAAAAATGCAAGTTGACAAATCATTGTTCCATAAGCTATAAAAACACTTACACTCACGCATTTATAAAATCGAAATACACAATCAAAATATTTCCAAGAGACAGGATTTCTTTGATAAGGTATCGTAATATAACCGGGATCTTTGGAAATAACCGAAAGCTTTCTATGAAAGCGTCCACTGTAGCTAGCAGTGGTTACCGTTCCGAACCAAGATTCTATCCATGATCATGAATCATCCCGCACCAGTGATCATCTAGTAGCTGAGGTACAAGTCACAACTATTTGTCGGACACCTGGAAGATCACAAAGCAATGAAGGATATTTTACGATAATTGCCACACAGGCTTACTAAATGCCACATAGGCATAATTTAAAAGCCACACAAGCATAATTTAAAAGCCACACAGGCGAATGCCACACAGGCTTAATAAACGCCACATAGGCGAGTGCCACACAGGCTTAGTAAACGCCACACAGGCGAGTTAAGTGCCACACAGGCAATTCCATATGTCCCCTGTCTCTTACGCTAAAATTCATGCAAGAATACTTTTACAATGTATCTTGAGAAGGGAAGGCATGAATCGTATTAAACCCTCTCAATTTGATAACCTCATCGTACAAAACATATTAAAATAAAACATTATCTCGAGGATCAGTAATACTGCTTAAGGCATATGAGGTTTTAAAGACATAATAAAATTTAAACCAATGCCGAAAATCTATTTAATAATTTCTAACGAAATTTCGGCATTATGACGGCATAGGTAGAACACTACCCAGCATCATAATCCACAACCAAACAACCTGCATAAAATGCCAACCAATAGTATTTTTATCCACAAATCTAACACAGTTCAAATTCAAGACCATTTGTACTTCAACTCAGTTCAATACGTATGAAATTCAACCAAGAATGCATTTCAAATCAATAAGTATTAAATAACAGAACTTTGGACATACACAACATAGCAGACTAATAAACGTTTACCGTAAATTCCCTTACCTAATGTGTACCACACAATTGTTGATGCCAACACCCTTGCACACATTGAACTCTCTAATACATTTTTGATTTCCTTTCTTTAGCCTTTAATTTTAGGATATTAAATAACACTCATCTCATTGAAATTCTCCTACATCAAAGCAAGCTTGTATTATTTAGTCACCTTAGGAATTTTCATATATATATATATATATTTAAAGTTGTTCCTAAAGATCATTACCTTATGCTTCTCACTTGGTTGTCATGTAATTCCCTTAAACTTTGAATTCTCTTCTTCACTCAACCTACATCAAAACAACCTTTTAACCTCTTCTTTTCGCCTTATATTTATCATTTAAAAGCCTATATAAAATAGATTAGCACCAATTACCCATTTTGGAGCCTTCAAGCTGTGATCCTCCCTTTAATAGCCTTGATCTTTACTGTTTTAGGTTGGGATTTTCCGTCAAGATGTACTACTCTCTTGCCTCTATTGTTGCTATCCTTGGTAAGTTGCTATTTAGCTCCAAAAGCAGCAATTTTTCACATGGTATTGAGGCCTAAAGATGGCAGCTACCAAGTGGGGCAGAGGAGCTTGGATTCAAGATTGAGTTTTCCCCTACCCTTTCTTGGTTTGCAGCAGTAGTTAGTCCTCAAACACTAACCAAAAATGACTCCTCTTCACCCTTTCCTTCACTCTCGTTAACAACCCTAAATACTTTCTAAAAATTTCAGACAATGTAACGCCTCTACTGCTTTATTTTTGGACCGAGTGTGAAGTTTCATCCTTCTACCATCATCGAAACAGTCCTTCAACTCCTTTTATAAATCCAGAAAATGGACACTCTAGCTGCTCTGTTTTTCATCGCGTTTCCCCTTCCTCTTAGTGCTCTCGGTTCTGGTTTGGAAGAAGAGAACACGCAGATCTTGTACTGCCTCGACTTGGCCTACAAGGGGCCCTAAATGCAGCAGCAAGAAATGCTGCTTTACTCCAGTCACCGTGAAGGACAGTAACCACACAGCTGGTTGTTCTTTTTCTGCTTCGATCTCCCTCGTTCACCACCTAAAGATCCTAAGCAAGTCACCCTTATTGTGATCTGTTTTCCTGCTCCAAAGAAGGTTTCCCAACTACTATTATGAGCTTCGATTCTACCCAAATCTAGCTTCCATTCTCGATTTCAATCTTCCTCAACTTCCATGGAAGCTTCGGTTTGTTGCTATTTGTCGTTTCTGCTCCCCTTTTTCCACCTTCTTTTCCAGTCGAGAGAAGCATCCTCTGGTTGTCTTCACTCTTTCTCTCCTTTGTTCTCTCTATTCTTTCTCACATTTCCAGCCAACAATGGCTTTTTCTCCCCAACAATCTGCTGCTTGCCGACAATGAGTAATGGGAGTTGTTAGAGTAGGCTTCTTCAAGAAGCCACATCTTAAACTTTAAAATTTAATATTCATTTCCATCACATGCCATATTATTATTATTTTTTAGATTTATTTCCTTTTTTTTATACCTCTTATATATATTTTCAATAATACACATACATATATAATATAAATTATATTTCCTTTTATGTTTACTCATTATATATATGCTTTTGTTTAATACATAAATGCATATACATATTAACTTAATCTAAATCTTCTCTCTCTCTCTCTCTCTCTCTCTCTCTCTCTCTCTCTCTCTCTCTCTCTCTTTTATTCTAAAATATTATCACTTAATTAAATTCTCATGACATTTTTAAGTACTCCATATTAAATTATACTAGTCTAAAATAAATAGATTCGCTCACTAAGTTCAAAAGATTATGGTTATTACAGTTAGAATGATGATAATGCATTTGGATGGAAAGGCACTTCAATGGCATCAAAGATATATGCAAAATCAAAAAGATTAGAGTGAGGTAATCTGGACTCAATATGTTGCTGATATGCGATCTAGATTTAGTGATAATGTGTGAGACCCGATTTTTTTTATATACTGTATAACCTATTGTAAATGATGGATAACAGAATTAAATTACTTAATGGAATTAGATAAATGTTGAATATGAAATCTCATTTTACATTAGGGAATTGTTGGAATTTTATGTTACAATACAGTGTGAACATTCGGTTGGAAAGAATGCAAAAGAGATAACATGAAGTCATGGATAAAAGAAGCCTTATTGGTTGAAGTGTGAAAAGGATGTATGAAGGAAAGTCAAGAAAGGTGGCTGCAAAGTGGAGTACACGCCACTTCCCTTCCATGGCAAGAAAGAGCCAAATTTTCAAGTGATAAATTAAATGGTTTCACATGAGATTAGTGGTGATTGGTTGAAATGGTAAGAAGTGGTAAGAAAAGTCAAGGAGTTGTGGACAACACGCCAAGAACCCCACCTTTATCACTAATACACTTTTCTTTCCTCATGTTTGTTAAGGCTGGAAGATTAAGAATTTAATAGCATAAAGACAAAATAAGAGATGCTTGAGGAAGAAGGGTTAACAAATTCAACAAGAAAATATTAACTAGTCAATAACGTATAGGAAGAAAAGAGAATTAGCCGATTTCTTGTGGGTTGATTTTCTTCATGCATTAACACACTACAAGACAAGAGAGGTGATGAAGGAAGAAGCTAAGGTGAACATGCAGGTTATAAAAATTCATGTCCCTGGTTAGCTAACTACCTAACCCCTTTGCTAAATCTCCCTTTCATCTCAAACCCTCCAAGAAACCGAGAAAGTAAGGACTGACGAGGGAGGAACAACAACAACTTGGATGTTGTGCTGGTTCGGTTAAACCAAGGTAAAGAAATTTCCAGCCAACGTTGTATGTATTTAATCTTTGGGTTATAAATAGTGATGCCAGGCTAGGTAGATTACTGGGCATGAAAGTGTATAGTTTATGGTTGAACATAAGCTGCTGTATTATGCATGTGTAATGTGATAGATAAATCACGGTGGGCGAACAAGAATAGCCTTCTTGCCAAGCAGATGAGCAAGGAAATTGGGGTACTCGCCTAAGGGTTGAGGCTGATCGCCTGAATGGGCGAGGGTGTATGATCGCCCAAAATACATGGAAATTGTGACCGCCCAAATGGGCGAGAAGGGCGACTATTGTGATCGCCCATGTGGAATGTTGGTGATCGCCAATGAGGCGAGTGGGGCGAGGTCGCCAAGCATTAGTTCAGTTCGTGGAGCGAGTCCACTTTCGAATAAAAAGCCACGAATGGCGAACTGAGATGCAAGAGCAGCGAGTTGAATTGTCGGGTGAGCTCCCATGTTGGGTAAACTCCCACGAATAAGACAATAAATGGCGAGTAATGTCGGGCGAGTTTCCATGTGTAAACCCTTAGTGAAGGACGAGCTCTGTTAGGCGAATGGCGAGCTGTAGAGTAGTCATAACTCTCGCCCATTTTGTTAGAAAATATTAATAGGTTTAGAAAATATTCGAAAAGAAAATATTAATAGTTTTCATAAATTATTTTGCAGCAAGGAATTGGGAATTGATAAAGGCAGCCAGGAAGCAAGGCTTCGTAATACCAGGTAAGGGAAATGTGTGTGAAGCGAATGCATGTCCTGTGGAGTTAAATATTATCAAAATAAGAGAAATTGTTTTGTTTTATGACATGCATTGGTTTGATAATTGTTTTGACTTGGGTGAGCTAAAAGCCGACCCCTATATATATGATTGGGCGAATTGGTACAGGGCGGGCGAGCTTTTTGATGTTGGGCGAACTGGTAAGGGCGGGTGAGCCAAACCTTTTATGAATTTTGGGCGAAGAACCCTTTTTATGATATTTTGGGCGAGTGACCTTGTTTTAAATAGAAATCCGGGCAAGCCACAGATGGGCGAACCCTTTTATAATGCTTTGGGGGCAGGCGACCCCCTTTTTGTTGAGAAAACAGATGGGCGAGCTACTGAGGGCGAGCCAGTTTTACTTATTGTTTTTAAAAGCAAGGGTTGGCGGGCAAACACTTGTTCACCCCATTTCAAGTTGACCATGGGCGAGCTGACCATGGCGAACAGAGTTAAATTTGCATTTTTTCAACAAAAAATGAGTAAATTTTAATAGAAAATATAAAACCTTTTTTGGGCGAGTTGACCAATGGGCGAGTTGACCATGGAATTGCCATAGTTGGGCGAGTTGACCATGAGAAATGCCATAACAGGCGAACTGATCGTCGGGCGAGCCATTATGGGCGAGCCAGTGTTTTTGTTTTAAGTGCTATGGTTGGCGGGCGAACATTAGTTCACCTCACTGGGTGAGCTACCATGGGCGAGCCATAATGGGCGAGCTGACCATGGGCGAGAAGGTTTTAAATGTTGAGATTTCGGACTATTTTCAAGGTGTTTTGTAAACAGAAAGCCTAAACATTTTTGGAAATCAAATCATTTTGAGAAAATGATAATACGGGTGAGATAATTCCATAAAGGTTTTTCATGAGATATAAAAGTGAATTTTGAGACTTTAGGCCTTGAGTTCATGCATTATTATTCATGTAATTGCGTGACCCACCTGGGGCGGTGGCTCGGGTCGATGGACCAATGGGTGCACCTCAAGGTGTCACAAGGCTGATGAACCCGCCAAGTCATCAGCGGTCTCGAGGTCACTTGGCAAGTGGACCCGAGGACCACCTATAGATTATGGCCATAGATCTAGCCGAGATCGCCGTGAGGGGCGATGGCCTACGGGTGCACCCCAAAAGCGGGCAACTTGTGTTCCTGGAGGAACAATGAGAGCATGATTTGTTTGTTGCCTAGTCTTAACTTATTGATTTCTGTTTACTGAAAGGATCTATTGAATCCTGTTTAATGTTAACTATATCCATTGTTTTCCTAATGGGTTTGATTATTAAAAATAATAAACTTATTTGGAGGATATAGTTTTACAAGCAGCATACACTTTCCTTACTGAGCACGTTGTCGCTCACTCCTTATTTTTCACTCCACAGATTATTGATTTCGGATTAAGGGCATTACCTTCCAGAGATCTGATATCAAAGGTACATTATTTTCTTTTATATATTCAGTAAAGTTATACAGTACTACATAGAAGGGAATGTGTATACATCTTAAGGAGAGAATTTCATAATTCATATTTTCAAATTAGTATGAGGAAAACGAGTACTAATTCAAATTTAAGTGTTGGTAGTTATTAAGCATCACAGACAGCTCAACCGGTAAGTAAGTGTAATTTATAAGTGAATATTACGTTATACTGTGGAATTGGGATGTTACATAATGAATATACTGATCCTATGTGTGAACTTGTTAGTCTTAAACATACTACTATTGTTGAAGATTATTTTGATACTTTTGAAAGTCTATTAAATTTTTCACACTTGACCGAGGATTATGCCTTAAGCATATATTCATTAGTAATCTCAAGCCTGAAGTTTCTAAATCAGTGAAACTATTCTATCCAAAAACACTTAACCATGCCTATAACCTAACCAAACAGTTGGAATCTATAGTGTATGATTGTAACATCCCAAGTACACCAAAATACATAATATTCACTTATAAATTATACTCACTTATCGGTTGGGCTGTCTGTGATGCTTAACAACTCCTAACACTTTTATAAGAATTAGTACTCTTAATTCCTTATACTAATATGGAAGTATGAATTATTAAAAATTTTTTCCTTAAGATGCATATACATTTCCTTCTATTCAAAGTAGTACTGTACAATTTTACTGAATATATAAAAGAAAATAATGTACCTTCGATATCGAATAACTGCTGACTCTAGCAGTCGATAATCCCTGGAAGTTAATTCTCTTAATCCAAAATCAACAATCTGTGGAGTGGAAAATAAGGGGTGAGCGACAACGTGCTCAGTAAGGAAGATGTACGCTGCTTTATACAAATCAAACCATATTCCCTAAAACACTTATTTTTCTTAACAGTAAACCTAGTAGGGAAAACAATGGATATAATAAACAATTTTTAATATTCAAATCACTGGCTAAACAGTTTACAATATCATGTAGTAAACAGTAAATAGGATTCAACAAATCCTCTCAGTAAACAGAAATCAACAAGTTGAGACTAGCATCACCCTATAAATAAATCATGCTATCATCGTTCCCCCTCCCCCTTACGACAACGGAATAATCATCCCAACAGGGATACAGTAGATCTATGGCCACAATCTATGGGTGGTCCTCGGGGTCCACTTGTCAGGTGACCTCGAGACCTCTGATGACTTAGCAGGTCCAGCAGACTCATAACTCATAATGCATGAAACTTGGGGCCTAAAGTCTCAAAATCAACTTTATAGCTCAAAATACCTTTGAGGAAACACATTTATGAATTTAAATCATTTAAATAAATAATAATTCCAAAAAGGTTTTATTCTCATTTTTGTAAAGAAAATGTAAAATTGAAACCTGTTCGCCATGGTCAGCTCGCCCATTAAGGCCCGCCCATGGTCAACTCGCCAGTGCGGTGAATTAGTATTCGCCCGCCAATCCTTAGCGATTAAAAAAAAACAAGTTAAACTGGCTCGCCCATGTCAGTTCACCCATCTGGCATTGCCCATGGTCAACTCGCCCAATGCGGCACTTCCATGGTCAACTCGCCCATTTTATAAAAACTGGTTTATTTTCTTTGCTTTGCCAGCCATTTTGTTAAACAAGGGGTCGC
Source organism: Heritiera littoralis (assembly GCA_031772115.1). NCBI lineage: Eukaryota > Viridiplantae > Streptophyta > Magnoliopsida > Malvales > Malvaceae > Heritiera > Heritiera littoralis. Next base: position 1,997,672 of record JAPDPK010000111.1, on the reverse strand, counting down.
CCGCCCCCAACACATTACAAAAAGGGTTTGCCCACTTTGGCTCGCCCGGATTTCTAATAAAACAGGGTTACTCGCCCAACTTATCAAAATAACATAAAAGAGAGTTCGCCCATATTGGCTCACCCGAATTTTTAGTAAAACAGGGGTCGTTCGCCCCAAAACAACGTAAAAGAGGTTGTTCGCCCAAACATCCGAAAAAAAGGAGGGCTCGTCCGCCCTGTACCAGTTCGCCCAATCAGAACATAGGGGTCGACTTTTAGCTCACCCAAATCAGAATAATTTATCAAACCAATGCATGTCATAAAACAAAACAATTTTTCAATATTTTCATAATATTTTCTCCACAGGACATGCATTCACTTTACACACATCTCCCTTACCTCGTCTGATGAAGCCTTATTTCCCGCTCGCCTTATCAATTCTCACTTCCCCACTGCAAAATATTAATACCATTAATATTTTCTTTTCGAATTATTTCCTAAAATTATTACTATTTTTCCTTTCAATTATTTAAGACACTTAGGCGAGATTTAAGACTAGTTCGTCATTCGCCCAACAGAGCTCGCCATTCGCCCAATAGAGCTCGCCATTCAATATTGGCTTATTCATGGGAGTTCGCCCAGCATGGGAGCTCGCCCAACATTTGACTCGCCATGCCGATGCATGTGAGTTCGCCTGACACATCTTTTATTAAGAGGTGAGCTCGCCTAAAGGTCAAATTAGCATGTGGCGACCTCTTTTTATTTCCTACTTGCCTCATTGGCGATCACTAACTTTACACATGGGCGATCACAATGGTCGCCATCTCACCTTTTTGGGCGATCATTGGTCTTCGCCCATCCGGCTATCATCCTGGTTATCCATAAATATTGGCGAACATGGTATCACCGAGTCATGCACTTCATTAAGCTTGCCTCATCCTTTGGGCGAGTACCTACTTTTGCTCGCCTATTTGGCAAGCAGTTGAAAAATCACTTCGCCCATCGTGTTTTCTTATACATTCTAACAAGATTTAGCTACAACAAGGCTATATCTATGTTTATTACGTTGTAAAACATAGAAATCTAATATTGAATATCAAGAGAACCATAGAAATATGGAACTCACCTTAACTGAGTTGCACTTCCTGAAACAAAGTGCTTTTCTACCTCACTTAGCTTTACTTTGCTTGTTTCTTAGCTCTTCAATGATGGATGAAAGATTTAACTGACCAAAGGATGAAGTTCCATGGCTCATGTATGAGAGGAATGGAAGAAACAAAGTTGAACTTGCAGCAAAATAGGATGGGCGAGTAGCAATAATATGGTTTTTCCTCATGTATTCTTCTTGTATAGCCATCCAAATCCACTCAGAAACTACCACCTATTCTTATCCCGTTTTCTTTCATCATTTCACGTCTCTCATGCATTAAAAACCGAAGAAAATTGTGATAAAAGGAACAGTGGTGAAGCTTCCTGCTGCAGTCTGTTTTTGACAAAATTTCTCTTCTTTTATCCTTCCTCTCCACGCCACTTCCAGTTCCAGCCACTAATGTTGACTTTTTATCTCATTTGTTCCTCATTAGTCTAATAGCATTTATTCCCTTTCACACATCCATTTCGGTTCCAGCCTTGATTCTTCACACTTTCTCATGCTTCATTTAATGTTTTCATACCATAAATACTATCTTCAACCTTTTTACCAAGATTAAATCCCATCTATTTCTTGTTGCACTTTGATGTTTGTTTTTCTTTCTTTTATACACCATACTATAAGTCATAATTTATAATAATTAAAATGAAGGTTGGAAATTCACATTCAATATTTATTTAATTTCATTAAAAGAATTTATTTCCACTATCAATCATGTACAATTATGGTGTACAGTGTAAAATAATCGGGTCTCACAATGATACTCCACACAAACCAACTTTACCTTATCAAGCTTTTCCAAACATTAACCAATTTCATTCATTGATTCAGCGACCAGCTAAAATTGACCAACCTCTTTTGTTACCTACTCTAAAACTTAATCCTTCTTATCCCCAAACAACCAAACTTGGAAATACTTTTAAACCCCAGAATGCTAGATTGGAAGTGCCTATTATAAAAAATGCTAGAGCTTCAACAAAAGAGGAGAGGGAGGAAAGGAGAAGGAAAGGTTTATGTATGTGGTGTGGTGTCAAGTTCACAGTAGGCCATAGGTGTATGAAGCCTCAACTTTATCAGATTTTAGTTGAGAATGTGGATGGCCAGGTTATTGATTTGGTAGAAAATTTGAACAAGGGAATTGAGATTCGAGAACTAGTGGAGGAGGAATCTAATGAAGATTCATCGCATGTTATTTCTTTACATACTTCATTTGGTATTGGTGATTCGCAAACAATGAGCATTAAAAGCAAAATTAAACAGCAGCCTGTGATCATTCTTATAGATAGCAGTAGCACTCATAATTTCTTGTATCAAGGTGTAGCTAAAAGAGTGGGTTATCCGATTTAAGAGATGGCTGGTATCAGCGTTACTGTTGTTAATGGTGATAACATGTGGGCTCAAAAGGTCTGTAGAAATGTGAAATGGGAGTCACAAGGGCTACAGCAGGAGACTGATTTTTTGTTACTGCCTCTTATGGGTTGTGATTTAGTCCTTGGAGTGTAATGGCTAAAGGAATTGGGTCCTATTTTATGGGACTGTACAAACCTTGATATGCAGTTTGCAATCAAGAATCTTTAGTTTATACGACAAGGTTTGACAACAAATTCTGTTGAGATGGTCTCCGGTAAGCAGCTTAATCTTATGAGTAGTAAAGTCAAAGGACCTTGTACTTTGTTGATGGTCACTACTACTCAAGAACAGAATACTTCTACTAACATGGATGTTAGTAAGTTGCCTACGGAGTTGCAGGAACTTATTGGTTAGCATGTTGTAATTTTGGGAGTTCCTAAAGGATTACCTCCAGCTCGAAAACATAATCACAGTATTCCTTTGGTACTAGAAGCTCAAGCCTTCAAAATCAGGCGTTACAGGTACCCTACCATTCAAAAGAATGAGACTGAGAAACTTGTTGCAGAGATGAAAGATTCTGGAGTTATAAGGGACAGTACTAGCTGTTTTGCTTCTCCAGTGGTGATGGTTAAAAAGAAAGATGGATCTTGGAGACTTTGTGTTAATTATAGACAACTTAATCAATTGACTATAAAAGACAAGTTTCTATTTCCCTTGATTGAGGAGCTCTTTGATGAACTTACAGGGGCTTGTTTCTAGGGGTGTAAAACGGGCGGGGCGGGGTGGGCCATGCGAACAGGCTACATTTTATATGCCCGGTCCATTTTTAATACGGATCGGGCCGGCCCGCAGGCCAAGTTTTTAAAATAAAAAATAATAAAAATAAAATAAATTTTTTTAAAAAAATCATTAAAATTCACATATAAATACAATTTAAATTTACTTACAATATTTTAAAATAAATAATTACAAACTTGAAAAAACATAAATTTCTATTAAACATTAAACATTTTCAACATCTTTTTTTTCACTATCATTATCATACATATAATCTCATGGTTTGAATTCAAAATAAAATTATATAAATTCATTTTTTTGCTAGAATATAATAAAATCATGTTATGTATTATTTTGATAAGAAATAAAAATACATTAATAATATAATTTAAAAACTAATAATATATAAAATTAAAGAGGGCCTGGCCAGCCTGCGGATTGCTTGAACCAACCCGCACGCATTGGTGGCCCGTATGGGCCAACCCGACGAGCCTAAAAGAAAGAAACCGACCCTTAAAAAGCCGGCAGGTTTAATGGATCGACTTGCGGGCTTTGGCTCGTTTCACACCCCTACTTGTTTCTTTTCCAAGTTGGACCTTCGATCTAGTTATCACCAGATTCAAATGAAGGAAGATGATGTTTATAAGACTGTTCGCACTCACCATGGCCATTTTGAGTCTTTGGTAATGCCCTTTGGGCTTACTAATGCACCCTTTACTTTTCAGGCCTTGATGAACCATGTTTTTCAACGATATCTTCGAAAATTTGTCTCAATGTTTTTTGATGATATTTTGGTTTATTCTACTACTTGGTCTGACTATCTATATCACTTACAGTTGGTTTTTGAAGTTTTGTTGGAAAATCTGCTCTTTGTGAAGTTCTCTAAATGTGAATTTGCAGCTAATCACATAGGCTATTTGGGCCATGTTATAAGTCAACAAGGTGTTGCTATTGATATGATTAAAGTTGACAGCTTTCTTCAATGGCCATATCCCAAGACAGTGAAGGAGGTGAGAGGGTTTCTTGGCCTGACAGGATATTATAGGAGGTTTATTTGGAATTATGGTTTGATAGCTAAACCACTTATTGATCTGTTGAAAAAGAATGGTTTCCAATGGTCTCTTCCTGCTCAGCAAGCTTGGGATGCTTTGAAACATGTTGTCACTTCAGCTCCAGTATTGGCTTTGCCCAATTTTTCTGAGACATTTGTTGTGGAATCTGATGCTTCCAGTGAAGGTATAAGAGCTGTGTTGAGTCAAAATGGTCGTACAATTGCCTTTTCAGTCGAGCTTTATCTCTAAGGCATCAAACTTTGTTGGTTTATGAAGAAGAAATGCTCGCTATTTTAGTCGTAGTAAAAAAATGGCATTCTTATCTAATGGGAAGGCATTTTCATATTCGGACTGATCACCAAATTCTAAAGTTTTTGCTTGATCAAAAGGCTCACACCATGGCTCAACAACAATGGGTTTTTAAGATGATGTGGTATGACTTTAAGGTGAAATTCAGGACAAGGTATACAAACATGGCTGCTGATGCTTTGTCTCGTTTGCCAAAAGCTGAATTCAATGCTATTTCTTTTTATATCACTGATCTTTTGGACAGGATTAAGAAATCTTAGGTGGAAGATCCTGCTATAGTGAGGCTTTTACATAAAACCAAGAATGATCCATCTCCTGATGCCAAGTATACATGGCAGCATGATCAGTTACGGAGAAAAGGAAAGTTGCTGGTGGGTCATGATGCTAGTTTGCGGCATGATTTGTTGACCTACTTCCATTGTTCTGTGGAGAGTGGTTACTCTGGTGTTGAAGCAACTATGAAGTGAATGGCTGCTATTGTGCATTGGAAGGGAATGAAACAATCTATTAGGCAGTTTGAAAGGGAATGTTTGGTTTGTTAGAAGTATAAATATGACATAGCTGCTTATCCTGGGTTATTACAGCCCTTAAATATTCTTGATAAGGTTTGGACTGATCTTTCTATGGATTTCATAGAGGGCCTTCCCAAATCTGCTGGTAAGGATGTCATTATGGTTGTTGTGGATTGGTTTAGTAAAGCTGCTCATTTTATCACACTTTCCCATCCTTTTACTGCTCTTGTGGTGGTCCAAGCATTCTTGGACAATGTTTATAAGTTGCATGGTGTTCCTTCCAGTATAGTTTCTAATCATGGTAGAATTTTTGTTAGTTCTTTCTTGAAAGAGCTTTTTAAGAAGCTTGGCACTAGCTTGCGGATGTCTACCTCTTATCATCCTCAGCCTAATGGTCAAACTGAAGTTGTGAATAGGTGTTTGGAGTTTTATTTGCGTTGCATGGCTGGGGGAAATAAATTATCTTGAAACAGTATCTACAGATGGAGGCGCATAGATTCGTACAGTATCATCTTGTAGGTACTGGCATTTGTAGCAGTATCTATAGATGGGGGCGCATAGATTCGTGCAGAATTTCAGCAACAACCAAAATTCTTTTGCTTGGCTGTGTTATTTCAATGACGGGTGGATTTCTGGTGTGGCTATATGCTCAAAGCAGCTGATGTCACTACACTCCACATGGCATCTCACTCTCATTCTCAGGCTTTGGTTAATCATGGTGCCTCTGAAGTGGAAGGTCTACCCTATTTCCCGGCTACGGTGATAAGTACTATGATGGGTATTCCATTGACTCTACTGGTTTGCTTCCTATGGTGAAAGCCATGAACCAGAACAAAGTCCTCTAACCAACATAATTCTAATATATAATATGTGTACATGGAAAAAATATATTTGTCAAGACAGTTTAAACAAATTGATTTGGGTTAAACATCCAATCTAATGCTTTGTTGCAGGAAAAGCTAGTAGTAAAGCAGATGTTATATGTTAAGACAGAAGGTTTAGGCTTGCTTAGCCATTTTCTGTTCTGAAGCTGTGCTTAATTGAATTTTTTTACATATTTTAGTTCCAGCTCTGCATTTGAACTAAAGCCATGCCACTATACTACAAATAATGTTTGATTCTTTTGTCCATTTGTTTGCTTGGATAATAAACTATGTTTGACTCTAAAATATCTATCAACAAGATAGAGCACACAGTTTAGCTACTTTTGTTTAATTGCTTTTCTCTCTTTGACTGCATTAATGGCTGGAGCAGGAATAATTTTGGAAGGCCACTCAGTTGCTTGCATTGAACAATGAGCAGAATGGAAGAGTAATTTATCTGTGAGAATGAAATAGAATTTGGCAATCCGTGAGGCCATTGTAATTGAAATTGCAACCCTGAAGAGTTAATGGCATGACAGTAGTAGGCAAATTAGACAGATGTATATTGTTCAAGAAACTTGAGCTTAAGAAGAAGAAATTGATGTGTGAATTACAGCTGCTTGAAGTTGTTGAGAAGGCAAATTGATGCATGTAAGTCCATTTACTTACCTTATTCTGTTTGATGTGGAGATAAAACAGGAATTAATTTGAGCTGCTATTGACATGAAGCAGCAAAAAACAGTCATTGAGACTGTTATTTTGCTGTAAAGAATGTTTATTGTTAAATAAATTAAGCGAATTTACGGATAGAAACCAAGACAAGGACCTGGCTAAAGGGCAGAAGATAAAGATGTCTATATGTGAAATCCCCAATTTCATGTAATTTCATTTTGTTTGTAAAGTGTTTCAGCTGAAAGGAATAAAATAAATATGAAGTTTGATGTATGAATGATATATGAATGATGTATGGAACATGTAAGAAATAAAGAGAATTGAAAGTAAATTAATCAAAGAATTTATGTGATATCAGGAAAATATTTAAAGTATGATGAAGAAATCAAAATCAGATTTTTGATTGGTAATTAAAGCTATGAGTCATATGGAAGAGAGGAGATAAATTAATTGATGGGTCAAATAGTCTTGAGTCAAAGGCTGAGATGAATCGATGAGATGAGCATGCATTTAATGCAATGGCATGAGTCATCATCATCTCCATCACCCCACAGCAGCATCCTTTCCTAGCCCTTCTCGTTCCCTTTCTCAATTTCCATAAGTTTCCTCTATAGCTACCTTGACAAACATCCCTATCCAGCCATCGATTTGTTAAGCTTGTCAAACGAAAAACGATCCTTGTCACTAGACTAAGTGATATCTGAAGTTTAGTAGATTGAATCCAAGTATTGGAGGAGATCACAAAATCTGAAAATTTGGTTACTAGCAAAGGTAAGAGAAAGAAATGGTTTTAGTCAATTTTGTTCATATTTTGGAGTTGTACTAAATTGGTATAGCATGTGTATGATGATTGTTTAAAGGTGTGTTTTGATATGATGATTTCATATTTGAAAAAGTGAAAAGCTAAGGTTGGTCACCAAGTGATTTCGTGTTCTCGAAGTAATCGAGGTAAGGAATTTATGTAACGGACGTAAGGCAGCTATGTCTGCATCTTTTAACTATGTTTTATGTGGTTTAGAGAGAAGCACTAGTTGATTTCATACAGGAAAAGTTGCATTTTCGGGCTTTACTCCTAGTGCCAATTAGGCTAGGAGCAGCCAACTGCCTTAAAGGGAAGTCGACTGCCTAGAGACAACCAAAACGTCGTTTTTCGAAAATCGAGACAAACCAATCGACTGCTATGTAAGCCAGTCGACTGCTATGTAAGCCAATCGATTGCTATTTACCCAGAAGCATTCTGTTTCAAACCAGTCGACTGCTATAAGGGACAGTCGACTGCTTTTACAAGAAAAGCATTCTGTTTTGAAACCAACCGACTGCCTATAAGACCAGTCGACTGCTATTTACCCAGAAGCATTCTATTTCAAAAACAGTCGACTGCTATATGACCAGTCGACTGCTATTTCTTAAGAAGCATTCTGTTTGAAAACCAATCGACTGCCATATGGACCAGTCGACTGCCCCTATGAGTTTTTATAAAAGAAAATATTGGAATTTTAAATGAAAATAATTTCGATAAATGAAGTTATGAAGAAGCAGCCGACTGCCCTATGAGGCCAGTCGACTACCCTGTATGAAAAGAGATTTTCAAAGCCTATTTTGTTTAAACACAAAAGTGTTTTCTGAAGAAGTATATGATAAATGTTTTGAGACTATGGATTGCGTGATGATCATGCATCCCTGATGATTGAGAGACTCTGATCAAGTCCTCAGTATTAATTATGTTTAAGCGAGGAACCCTAGTCCAGTCCTCAAAACCACATATGACGCCTAACTAGTGTTCACTGTGGATTACTAAAGGCAGAAGAGAATCCCTGACCACTACATGGTGCACTACTGTACTAATGCATGATTAGAATCATATAAATTGATATAAATTATTTATATGATGAAGAAATCGCTTGAATAAATGTACATAGTCTCCATCTAATTTTAAAGTATATGATGTATGTTTCAAAGAAGTATATGATGTATGTTTTGAAGTAAGTTATGAAGTATGATGTTGTAAAGAAAGAAGATGATGCATGTTTTAAAGAAAATATGCTTGCCTACACCATTTGAAAGAAATATGCATGGTTGCAAACGATAGATGAAAGACATATATGATGCATGCTTTATAATGATTTACATGACATTATAGAGCCAAGCAGGAACAATGCATGTAGAGGCATAATACGCTCTTTTACATATTTTTCTTACTGAGCGTAAACTCACCCTTTTACGACTATTTTTCCTACAGACTATCTGAAGTGATCCCTTGCTCTAGACAGAAGAACTTACAAGTGGATCTTTGAAGTGTACCTTCGAGAGATGCTTCCCAGTTACTATAGAAGGTATACTTATGTAGTTATGCAAAGTAAATTGTAATTCAGCTACAGTACAATACAAGCTAGCAATTATGTATATAAGATGTTAGGGATTTAAGTTAAGATGATGTGTAAGATCATGTGGAAACGGATGATATATTTATATATGTATCATTAGTCTGTTTTATTGGAAAGTAAATTGATTTTCATTGAGCTATTAGATATCGAGCTTAAGAAGAAGCATGAATGACATTGATGAACCATATCGAATTAAGTCGCATTAGACAATAAGAAAAGGGAAAAAGTTAGATGGTAAGATGTAGTGACGAGGACGTCACAGATTGGTATCAGAGCTGATTCGATTAGTGTCCGTCAGTGTTGATAAGCTAGAAATAGAGTATATCCCCAATGTACTGTACTTGTCTAAATACAAATGCATAGTATAACTGTTTATAGTTATACTAAAGAGCTCAATTGTGATTATATTGACAGAATAAGCTCACGTAGAAGAGGTACTAGTAGAGGAAGAGGACGGGGTCGTGAAGAACAACCCCCAGCTCAGTCTCCTCATCCTTCTCCACTGCATAGCCCGAATACTAGGCTAGCGAAAATGGAGAAGCATATGAAAAATATGGCCACCATGTTCACGCAGTTTATGTCAATTTTCCAAATGTGGCTACAAGTACCCCAGCAGCTACACCTGTTGTCCCTCCTACTCAGACAGAGTTGCCCTCACCAGTCTCAGCTACTGAAAGGCGGGATGCCAAGGCATATTGTAATGTGACCTTGATTAAAGAGTTCAAGAAGTTGGATCCGCCTAAGTTTAAGGGGGATAGAGATTTATTGGCCGCAGAGAACTGGATGAAGGCGGTCATGAAGTCTTTTGAGTATATGACCTGCTCCAAAAGGGAGAAGGTAGGCCTAGCTGCTTACTTGCTAATGGATGATGCCGAGTATTGGTGGCAGGCCACTAGGACAGTATTGGAAGCCCGATATGATGAGGTTACGTGGGATCGATTTATGGAAGCTTTTAATGAGCAATACATCCCACACACGGATCAGAATAGATTAAAGATCGAATTTCTGAGTTTGACTCAAGGTACGATGACGGTGAATCAGTATGAATCGAAGTTTACTACCTTGAGTAGATTCGATCCAAAGGTCCTAAGAGATGGAGGACACAAGATCTACCGGTTCATAGAGGGATTGAAGTTCCCTATTAGATCAAAGTTGTACCCGATGGATGTTACCACTTATGGAGAGGCAATCCGTAAGGCTCAATTGTGTGAGCAGGACTATGACTTCCATCATGCTGACAACCGATGAAGCGGAAGTCGGATGAGAAAGCTCCGAGTGATAGGTCTCCATATCAAAGAAGTAGACGATCTGAAGGAGTTTCTGTAGGTAAGTAAAGTATAAGAAGATGATTTCTGATTTAATTAAATGTTTCTATGGAAATATATTAAATTTGGAGTTATGATGATGATGATACAGGAACTCCTAGAGCTATCGGGATCAAGATAAATGATGAAAGATCCCGATATCCAGCTGGAAGTACCGCTAGCTCACCGAAGAGTACGACACAAAGATGTGAGCAATGCAGGAAGTTTCATGGATCGCAGCCATGCCGATTGGCAAGTGGCGCATGTTTCAGATGTGGTGAGTGAGGGCACATGATTAGAAATTGCCCTAAGAGAGACCAAAGGGTGCTCGAGGAATTTGATAAGACCCCTCCACCACAGCCTAAGGCCACTGCTACCGAGAAGGGAAAGAAAGCTGTGACCCAAGGACGAGTATTCCCCATCGACGAAGAATCTGCCGATGCCTCGTCCAAAGTGATCAAAGGTAAAATTTACCTCTTTGATATAAGTGTCACTGTATTGTTTGATCCAGGCTCCACGCATTCATTCATGTCACCTAAGATTGCTATGAAAGTGCCTGTTGAGCCTGAGCCTTTAGGACACTTATTGCAAATAAGCACGCCCTTTAAGGAATCACAAATGATGGAACTAGTGTATAGAAACTGTAAGCTACGGGTAGGAGAAAGAGAATCAATAGCTGACCTAATCCTACTAAATATGTATGGATTTGATGTAATCTTGGGTATGGATTGGTTAGCTAAGAAGCATGTCATATTAGATTGTTATGCTAAGAGTGTAACCTTCTCGTCACTCGTTAGCTATGTTGTAAGTTTCGCAAGTGATTAATGCAAAAGTATGTTTATGTCTTGATTTGATTTCAAATGAAAGTAATGAAAAATATATATTGTCCTATGAAGGATTTATTGCTTATGTGGAGGATGTAGATCAGCAACGTCCCGGACTCCATAATATTCATGTAGTCCAATATTTTTTCGAGGTATTTTGGGATGATCTTTTAGGACTTCCTCCGGATAGGGAAGTGAAGTTTACGATCGATTTGGTGCCAGGAACAGAGCCCATTTCGAGATCTCCCTATCGGATGGCATTGGTGGAATTGGAAGAACTCAAGAAGCAGCTTTAAGAGTTACTAGATAAGGGATTTATACGACCCAGCGTATCCCCTTGGGGTGCTCTTGTGCTTTTTGTCTGAAAGGACGGTAGTATGAGGTTATGCATAGACTACCGATGGTTGAATAAAGTGACGATAAAGAACAAGTACCCTCTTCCCAGGATTGATGACCTCTTTGATCAGCTTAAGGGTGCACAAGTCTTTTCCAAGATAGACTTGAGGTCGGGATATCATCAATTGAAGATTCGGAGTGAAGATATCCCTAAGACTACATTCAGGACACGGTATGGTCACTATGAATTTCTACTGATGCCGTTTGGATTAACTAATGCACCCGCGGCTTTCATGAACCTGATGAATGATGTATTCAAGCAGTACTTGGATCATTTTATTATTGTCTTTATCGATGACATCTTGGTGTACTCGAGGCCTTGGGAAGAGCATGAGTAGCATTTGCAGATAGTTCTGCAAACCCTCAAGGATCGAGGATTGTATGCCAAGTTAAGTAAGTGTGATTTCTGGTTGAATCAAATCTCCTTTTTGGGTCATGTTATTAGTAAAGACGAAGTCTCGGTTGATCCATCGAAGATTGAGGCGGTGATTCAATAGGAGAGATCGAAGACAGTGACAGAGATTAGGAGTTTCTTGGGTTTAGCTGGCTACTATAGAAGATTTATAGAGACTTTCTCGAAGTTAGCTGCTCCATTGACGCGCTTAACGTGCAAAGAGGTAAAGTATGAGTGGAATGACGCCTATGAGTGTAGCTTCCAAGAGTTGAAGCACAGGCTGACGACTGCACCTAACCTCACCATTCCTAGTGGTTCTGGAGGATTTGCGGTGTATAGTGATGCCTCAGGGCAAGGCTTGGGATGTGTACTAATGCAGCATGGTAAGGTAGTAGCATATGGTTCTAGACAACTAAAAAACCATGAGAAGAACTAACCAACTCATGATTTGGAGTTACCTGCAGTAGTATTTGCTTTCAAGTTATGGAGGCATTACTTGTATGGTGAGAGATTTCAGATTTTTACGGATCATAAAAGTTTGAAATACTTGTTCTCCCAAAGAGAATTGAACATGAGGCAAAGAAGATGGCTCGAGCTTCTAAAGGACTATGATTGTGAGATCTTGTACCACCCGGGGAAAGCTAATATGGTGGCGGATGCTCTGAGCCGGAAGCATGTAAGTATGGTAGCTTATATGATGACAAAAAAGTATGAACTGATTGAGCAGTTTGCAAGCCTCAACTTAAGTGTTACACCTTATGAGCATTTTGGAATGATGGCTAGTTTGAGGATTGAGCCAGAATTGATGGACAGAATTCAAATTGCTCAGAAGGAAGATGATCAGTGCATTGAGGCTATGAGTCAGATTTAGTTAGGTATGCCTTCAGAGTTCAATAGGGGTAATGACGAGGTTTTAAGGTTCAGGAATCGTATATGTGTTCCACATGATGATGAATTAAAGAAGTTAATTTTGACAGAAGCACATGCCACTAAGTACACGTTGCATCCAGGAAATACGAAGATGTATCATAAACTTCGCAAGGTGTATGGGTAGAATGGCATGAAGAGAGACATAGCTGAGTTTGTAGCAAAGTGTCTCACATGTCAACAAGTTCAGGTAGAACACCAAAAGCCAGCAGGATTGTTACATCCTCTACCTATACCTATGTGGAAATGGGAGCACATTACGATGGATTTCATTATGAGATTGCCCAGGACCAAAAGGAATCATGATGGTATTTGGGTGATCGTGGACAGGTTAACAAAGTCAGCTCACTTCCTGCCTATGAAGTCAACAGACACACTTAGTGCTTTAGTAGATTTGTATATAAGAGACATCGTAAGACTGCACGGTGTTCCAGTGAGCATCACATCTGATAGAGATTCCAGGTTTACCTCTCACTTTTGGGAGCATTTTCAAGAAGCCATAGGATCTAAGTTGAATTTTAGCACAGCTTTTCATCCGCAGACTGATGGACAGTCCGAGCGCACTATTCAGACGCTTGAGGATATGTTGAGAGCTTGTGCTATGGATTTTAAAGGCTCCTAGGATGACTATCTGCTATTGGTTGAGTTTGCATACAATAATAGCTATCATGCAAGTATCGGGATGGCACCATATGAAGCTCTGTATGGTAGAAGGTGTCGATCTCAGATTGGGTGGGAAGGAGTAGGCGAACGTAAGTTGTTGGCTCCAGATTTGGTCGAGCAAGCCTCTGAGGATGTTAAGATGATTTGTCAAAGACTCAAGACAGCTCAAAGTCGACAAAAGAGTTATGCAGATGCTCGACGGAGACCACTCGAGTTTTTGGTTAGAGATTTTGTGTTTCTGAAAGTTTCTTCATCCAAAGGGATCATGAGATTTGGTCAACGAGGTAAGTTGAGTCCTCACTACATCGGTCCATTTGAGGTCTTAGATCGAGTTGGTGATGTTGCCTATAGATTGGCTTTGCCTCCGGAGCTATCGAGAGCACATAATGTGTTTCATGTGTCGATGCTTCGAAGTATAATTCGGATTCATCTCATGTTATTGAGTATGAGCCCTTAGAGATAAGGGAAGATATGAGCTATGTAGAAAAGTCGATTTGAATTTTGGACAGAAAAGAGAAGGTTTTGAGGTCTAAGACGATCCCACTAGTGAAAGTTCTCTGGCAATAACATACGACGGAAGAAGCCACATGGGAGTTAGAGAGCTTGATGAAAGAGAAGTACCCAGAATTGTTTACTTAATAAGCCGGTTTGAATTTGGAGGACCAAATTCTCTAAGGTGGGGAGGATGTGAAATCCCTAATTTCATGTAATTTCATTTTGTTTGTAAAGTGTTTCAGCTGAAAGGAATAAAATAAATATGAAGTTTGATGTATGAATGATATATGAATGATGTATGGAACATGTAAGAAATAAAGAGAATTGAAAGTAAATTAATCAAAGAATTTATATGATATCAGGAAAATATTTTAAGTATGATGAAGAAATCAAAATCAGATTTTTGATTGGTAATTAAAGCTATGAGTCATATGGAAGAAAGGAGATAAATTAATTGATGGGTCAAATAGTCTTGAGTCAAAGGCTGAGATGAATTGATGAGATGAGCATACATTTAATGCAATGGCATGAGTCATCATCATCTACATCACCCCACGGCAGCATCCTTTCCCAACCCTTCTCGTTCCCTCTCTCAATTTCCGTAAGTTTCCTCCATAGCTACCTTGACAAACATCCCTATCCAGCCATCGATTTGTTAAGCTTGTCGAACGAAAAACGATCCTTGTCAATAGACTAAATTATATCCGAAGTTTGGTAGATTGAATCCAAGTATTGGAGGAGATCTCAAAATCTGAAAATTTGGTTACTAGCAAAGGTAAGGGAAAGAAATGGTTTTAGTCAATTTCGTTCATAGTTTGGAGTTGTACTAAATTGGTATAGCATGTGTATGATGATTGTTTAAAGGTGTGCTTTGATATGATGATTTCAGATTTGAAAAAGTGAAAAGCTAGGGTTGGTCACCAAGTGATTTCGTGTTCTCGAAGTAATCGAGGTAAGGAATTTATGTAACGGACGTAAGGCGGCTATGTCCGCATGTTTTAACTATGTTTTATGTGGTTTGGAGAGAAGCACTAGTTGATTTCATATACGAAAAGTTGCATTTTCGGGCTTGACTCCTAGTGCCAATTAGGCTAGTAGCAGCCAACTACCTTAAAGGGAAGTCAACTGTCTAGAGACAACCAAAACGCCATTTTTCGAAAATCGAGACAAGCCAGTCGACTGCTATTTACCCAGAAGCATTCTGTTTCAAACCAGTCGACTGCTTTTACAAGAAAAGCATTCTGTTTGAAACCAACCGACTGCCTATAAGACCAGTCGACTGCTATTTACCCAAAAGCATTCTGTTTCAAAAACAGTCGACTGCTATATGACCAGTCGACTGCTATTTCTTAAGAAGCATTCTGTTTGAAAACCTGTCGACTGCCATATGGACCAGTCGACTGCCCCCATGAGTTTTCAGAAAAGAAAATATCGGAATTTTAAATGAAAATAATTTCGATAAATGAAGTTATGAAGAAGAAGCCGACTGCCCTATGAAGCCAGTCGACTGCCCTGTATGAAAAGAGATTTTCAAAGCCTATTTTGTTTAAACACAAAAGTGTTTTCTGAAGAAGTATATGATAAATGTTTTGAGACTATGGACTGCGTGATGATCATGCATCCCTGATGGCTGAGAGACTCTGATCAAGTCCTCAGTATTAATTATGTTTAAGCAAGGAACCCTAGTCTGGTCCTCAAAACCACAGATGACACCTGACTAGTGTTCACTGTGGATTACTAAAGACAGGAGAGAATCCCTGACCATTACATGGTGCACCACTGTACTAGTGCATGATTAGAATCATATAAATGGGTATAAATGATTTATATGATAATGAAATCACTTGAATAAATGTACATAGTCTCCATCTAATTTTAAAGTATATGATGTATGTTTCAAAGAAGTATATGATGTATGTTTTGAAGTAAGTTATGAAGTATGATGTTGTAAAGAAAGAAGATGATGCATGTTTTAAAGAAAGTATGCTTGCCTACACCATTTGAAAGAAATATGCATGGTTGCAAATGATATATGAAAGACATATATGATGCATGCTTTATAATGATTTACATGACATTATAGAGCCAAGCAGGAACAATGCATATAGAGGCATAATACGCTCTTTTACATATTTTTCTTACTGAGCGTAAACTCACCCTTTTACGACTATTTTTCCTACAGACTATCTGAAGTGATCCTTTGCTCTAGACAGAAGAGCTTACAAGTGGATCTTTGAAGTGTACCTTCGAGAGATGCTTCCCAGTTAGTATAGAGGGTATACTTATGTAGTTATGCAAAGTAAATTGTAATTCAGCTACAGTACAGTACAAGCTAGCAATTATGTATATAAGATATCGGGGATTTAAGTTAAGATGATGTGTAAGATCCTGTGGAAACAGATGATATATTTATATATGCATCATTAGTCTGTTTTATTGGAAAGTAAATTGATTTTCATTGAGCTATTAGATATCGAGCTTAGGAAGAAGACTGAATGACATTGATGAACCAAATCGAATTAAGTCGCATTAGATAATAAGAAAGGGAAAAAGTTAGATGGTAAGATGTAGTGCCGAAGACGTCACACTATCTGATTACTTCCATGGTACATTCTAAAACAAGGTTACACTAGAATGCACCAAGGGTTAACACCAAGCCAGTTTAAGCTCAGCAAGGACATTGAGTAGCTAGGCCTTTAAACATACAATTCTTCATGATTACAATCAGTCAACAAGACAATGACAATCTCAAGAAAAAACAAAAGATAAGATGATGAACAATTTTTTTCTCCAATACCAGGAGCTTTGATTCTTTCATAATTTCACTAATATATGGTTCAAATCCTATCTAACATAACACATAGTTCAACTTTTACTCGAGAAGAGGATGACAAGGAAGTTTCTTCAGTGTCTTCCTTTTTACAACAATGCTGTAAAACAAGCAGAACAAACCTTCAACAGACTAGCTAAACAAACATGTTAATTTGAACATTGTTAGTGGTAATCCATAAATCTCTTCAAAGCATGCCACACATTGGACCACATTTAGCAATAGGAAAATTGTATTTGCTAATAGCTCTCAAACGTTGGTCAAACTACTACTAAGACAATATAATGATGCTAATAACACATCAAAAAGATAACAATTTTCTCAAATACCAACCTTTATAAATCATTTATTGCTCACAAGCACAAAAATGGCAGTAATGGGTTTTCAAATGTAAATTACAAACTATTAATTATGCAAACAAATACAATGAAGTGGAATCAAACCTTAAGTGGTGCTTCATTCTTGGCACTTGCATTGGCAGCAATATCTACCGATGGGGGCACATAGATTCTCGCTTTCTTGAGAGTTTCATCAACAACCCAATTCTAACGCTTGCTCAACGGCTTAGGAGGATCCAATTTAACCTGTAACAAATGCACATATAGAAGTATTCGAAGTTCTGCTATATTGAACCAAAAAAAAACCCCCTCGCCGATGTTACATTGATCGTTTTGGTCGTGGGCCATGAACTTGGAGGTGCGCTTGACGTAGCGGTTGTAGAGCTTGTTATGGAAGAGCCTGTCCACTGCTACTACCACTGATTTCTGCATCTTATTTGAAAACGACAACACCCACAACCGATTTCATCTTCTTCTCCTCTTTGATGGACCTAAAACCAAACCGTTCTACTAAATTAATAGTTTAGGAGTGGGAGCTGGGTGATTTAGCTTAGGGGGTTGGGTTTGGGTTGGATTTCTGCATTAAAATCATTTCATAATATGACTGATATTCATCTGGAGTTGAATTAACATAGATCCAAACCAAAATGCATTTCTATTAAGTAAATAATGAAATGACTTTGTTTTTCAATTCAGCAGTGTGCAAAAGCAGCAGAGAATGCCAGCTATGCTCTGCTCTGCAGTCTCAACTTCATATCCTTTCTGTTATGGTTATGGTTTCAAATTTCCAATTGCTGGGAAAGCTGAATTTGGGAAGGCAGCCGAAGAAACAGGTTGCGTCAAGCAGGTGGAGGTTTTCCTTTGTGTTCACTCTCGGTCAGGAACATATAAATTGTAACAAATTGATTAGAACTTTGATTTCATTGCTTGGTAGTGGAATTCTACAATAAGTTAACAGATTTTTAGGTATCCATCAGATTAGTGACCAATAACTCTTAGAATAGCTCATAAATAAATTCAAGGAATTAAATTTTTAAGATAATATTTTTTTATAATTACAGATATTTTTACTGATTTTATGATTTGGAATTAATCATGTTTAGTTCAGAAAATATTAGTACAAATTATCATTAAATATTAAAAAATAAAAAAAACAATTATTTATTATTCAATATTTTGTCAATAAAGTTTTTAAACTTCATATACATAATTAATATGGTGACAAATATCATTTATAGAATATTAAAAAAAATAAAGTAGAATATGTGTCATTATTCTAATGTGAAGTTTAAAATCTAAACTAATATATTGTTTTCAAATTTGAATAGATGATCAATTACATTTAAGTTGATATGATTAATGGCAATTCTATAATTTTATTTCTAACATATATTCGTGTACCTAATACTCAAAAAAAAAAATTAGTGCAAAAATTAAATGCTAGAAAAATTCAACCGTTTTTAACCCAAAAAAAAGGAAAAATTCAAACCATTAATTTTTTAGTACTATTGTATTTTCTAAAAAAATACTATATTAATTACCATCTCTCTAAGGATTTTACATTAAAAAGTAAATATTTTAATCCATTAATTGCATTAAAAAATTAAATTTATGTTTTATACTTCTTGAATAGTGAAGTACACATAAAAATTAATCCCAACATCCCAAAAATAATGTTTGGTTTGAATCTTTTGCAATCAAAAATTTTCAATATTGAGTGTTGATATCTTAAATATTGTATTAAATTAATTTTTTATGAACGTTTATTTAAATACCTCTTAATTCAAGTTTTGTGAAAAAAAAATTTTTTTTCATATTTTACGTAGTAATATAGTTAAAATAAGCCAAATTCAAAGTTGAAAAATATTGATCACAAATTAAAAGTCAAACTAAATGGTATTTATGGGATAGAGATAGTTATATAATTTTTTTTTATGACAAACACAAACTTATCACCATTCCAAAGATTTTCTTAGCCTTTGGTGGATTTAGAGTTGAGATTCTAAATCTGAATCCAAAACTTCCTAAAAACCATTGCATGATCCTCCAACAGAATAGAAGTCTGAGATCAATATTCAATCAATTACTATAATAAAAGCAAATCAGCGTCACAAAGAGATTATTATTGCCAATAACTGCAACGTCAAACACTCAAACTCAGTCTGTATTACATTACAGAAAACAAGAAACAAGCAAGATTATGACACAACAACAGCCAAATCAAATGAAGGTTTTCAAAAACAAACGAAAGCCGGGAGAAGCCTTATGCACAGCTTGGTAAAGCATCCGTCTTGATCACAGGCCTGCAAAATGAAAAAAAAAAATCTAACTTTCAATAATAAAGACAACGTACATTACAAAATAATCAAGTACCGAGTAGGGATCATACTCTGTTTTGTGACGAAAGTGGCAAGTAGCTTGATCAATAAAACTTCCCGCGTAGACCACGTGGCGCTATGCATTTATAATGCACAACATAGTTGCATCCAGACTTTGCACATTCGAGAGCCAGATCTTGACAAAGCTCACCACATTTAGTGCATTCAGGGTAAACATGAATCTTCTTGACAAAAGTGAGAGGGTGTGGATGATTCCCTTCTTTGTAGATACTCCCGAGTTTGATATATGGATAATTTCCAAGAACACAATTGATATGAGCAGAAGTATCACAAGTTGCACAATGATAAAACCAGTGATCTGCATCTCGTCTTTTTTCACAAATGTCACAATAATGGGAGTCCGAATACTTATTATCATCATGATAAGAGAGTGCAAGAAGATGTTCATCACATTTGTGTTGAGCTTTATTTGGCAGGCCAATACATCTGTAATCTAAAGCAAAATTGCAGTCTTCACAACAGAACAGAGCATAAGTATCACCACAAGCACTACACTGTCCTTTATACTCATAATTGAAAAAGAGGGGGTGTTCATGTCCTTGACATGTTTGAGCACCAGGAATTAGAGTAGTTACACATCGAAGGCATACGAGTTGCTTGCATTTATCACATGTATAGGCAAAGCCATTAGAAAGGTAGAGACATACTTCACATCTGAAAATGTAGCCTGAGGTAAGGATTGAGGCTTCTTGATGTATATGGAACCAAACATGCTTCATCTTAGGTAATTCAGCACATGTTTTATGAAGAAAGAAATCACACTGTGAACAAGAGTAAAAGGAAGCCGAGATTGGTAGCATGCACCCATCACAACATTTATCATACTCTGTGATTTTATCATGTAGCATCAAGTTGTGTATATGCATGAAATGTTTTATTTTTGCGGCTTCTCCAACATCGTTTCTCTCAATAATAGTGATGGAGTTAATATCAGACGAAATTGCCAAACTATCAATAGACTGCTCATCTTCATTTTCTGGTGAAATTATATCATACCAATCTTTATTCTTCAGTGCACAATTGACATGGAATATAATATTGCAACCTGCACAGTAGTAACTACCGTGCTCTGTATCAACCTCATCATTGCACATTATGCAATTCGAACTTTTAAAATCTTCTTTGTGAAGGAAACATGTGTGGAGAACCCGATGATCATGCCACCTGCTTTTGATGATGCGTGGCAATGAGATGCATCCTTTATGGACTATAATGCTGCATGTACAACATATAGAAGCAACATAATTTCCTTCAATGCCACATGCATCACAAATGAATGAGGATTGTCTCCAACATAGGGCGAATGGGTGTTGATGACTTTTATCTTCAATAATGGACGAAGGTGGTGCACATTCAATGTGAACAACAAACTTGCAAGGTGAACAACAATAAACAACTCCTCTTCGTTGGGTTTCTTGGCATATCTTGCATGGAAGTCGTTCACTATTAAATTGTAGCACAAGAGGATGCTTGCGGTGACACAAATGATTGATTTTGAGGGGTAGCTGAGCACATTTCTTATGTAAACTAAATCCACAATCAAGAGAAAAGTATGCATACTTTTTTAATGGTTTCCAACACCCAAAGCACTTTTCAAGTTCTTCACCAGTATCATTTTCAGTGGAAATCAGTGGATCTTTAAGAGCAACAAGTTCAAGCTCTTTAAAATTTTTTTCAGCAATATTATATGTAAATAAAGCACATTTGATATGAAAGTCCAATCCACAAGAGCAGTGATAAACGAACCTCTCACAACTTTTGTCGCAAAAATCGCAAATTGCATACTTTATATCATAGGGTGGAGTTTGCAGGAGAACAAGAGGATGCTCGCGATGAAAAGGATGATTAATTTCCAAAGGTGCCTCAGCACATTTCTTGTGGAGGTAAAACCCACAGTCCACGCAGCTAAGACTTGGAGCCGACACCTTCTCCCCACACCTCGAACAAGCAGCTTTTTTACTTCCATTGTTGATCAGCTCTTCATTCAACGGTAGGAGTGGATGTCGATGCCCAAAATTTTGTGACTCCTCCATCTCTCCTTCCTTTATGTTTCTTCACAAGTAGCAGAAAAATAATCAAACTAAAAGACCAAAACGAAAGAGAAGCTTGGTTTGGAGCCTTAGAGCAAAGGTTTCGAAGCAAGAAAAAGAAAACAAAAAAGAAGTAAAGAAGGATTCTTATTTATGAATTGAGAGAGGCTTGAAAGAGAGATTCTTTGCATGTTGATATAAGAGTTGTAGGATGCATTTCACGGAGATTTCAAAAAGAAAATTTACTCTTCCTGTCTCTTCTCAACTTTCTTTGACAAGGCAAGCAAGATTTTGTTAAAAGCATATCAGACAAATGGCTTCAAAGAGAAACGAAATTATTGGAGAAGCCTTATCAGAATACTGATTGGCGAAGCAAAGCATCCTCAACAAGTAATAAAAAGCATTTCATGTACTAAAGTAAGAACCACTTGAAATAACGCCTATAGTACAAGTAATGTTTGATTCTTTTGTCCATTTGCTTGCTTGGATGATAAATAATGTTTGATTCTTGAATATCTACCAACATTCAACAAGCTTTCATAGAGGCTTGACTTGAATACTTGTTGGGAGTTCTTTTAATGTGGCAGGAACTGCTTTTTATTAAATTTACTAATTCTATACACGACATTATGATATGAAAATTACATAAATAAAAGATAAAATGGTAGTACGAACTAAAATTGTATATAAATTTGTATATAAATTTAATAAAACTGAAAAAAATATATTATGATCAACGAGTTGACATGACTTTTGACACAAAATTTTTATATTTTACACGATACGAACATGATTTAATGCTACACAACACAAATTAACAGATCTAATTTTGATGACAAGATACTTTTATGATTTATCAGATTACGTTTTTATTTTCAATTGGATTCACTGAAGTTTTTTTTTTCAGAATACCTCTTCCAAAGGCCGCTAAGAAAGTAGTTCTTCAATGTATTGGTTCTTGAGTTTGATAAGTCAAAGTGTTCATTGAATTGAAGAGAATTCATGAGTGATGAGATGTACCCTGCCATTTCTATTTTCATGGGTAGCTCTGTTATACTTAGTTTCTGCATTCTTGCAGTTGATCATGTGGAACATGCCCGAACAATGGACCATCCCTCGACTGTTGTTTCTATTGTGGGTTTCTCAGACCAGCCTTATTACACTGAGTCAAATTACTGGGAATTATAGGGATCGTCAAACCAGATAGCACTGCTAGAAAATATGTCAAGATTTAATCTCTTAACGGTACTTTTGTAACTTCACACAAACCAGGAATGAAATTCCTTAGGTTCAGAAATTCTCTTCTAGCGAACAGCTTGTGGAAGCTTGAAAACACTACGATCTGGGTGTTTCTTTTTGTTCTTTCTGAAGTGGAAAATATGCCTTTTTCTTTAGACTTCTTTTGTACATTCTACATTACTTGCTGCCTTTGAACACTTTTTTGGATATGCAAATTACATATTGGTGAAATTTGCAATTTCTCTGATCTTCTTGGTTTTGCCCTTGTCTAGATGGCGAAGCTTCCAAATATGGTGGATGTAGAAGTGGATCGACTCTTTTTCGATTCGAGATATTGAGAATGGAATTATTCTCTATGTATGGTGTTCAGGCATGTAATTTACTGTCTCCCGCACCATATCTCTAAGTTTTTGTTTCAGCATTGGTGGTGAATCAGACATATCTAGTTCAGATGAACAGAGCATGGAAGAAGTATTATTATTACCTTATATTGGCCTTTAAAAATATTCACCGAGTTGGTATCACTTGACTCATGACACCAAACTCAAACACATTGTATATAGTAAATTGGAAAGAACCTATCTTTTTACTCTAACTAGCATTTGTTTTACCTGGTATCTTTATTTAGTGTTCCGTCGAGATGCGCAAACCAGAAGTAATTTCAAAAACAAAGCTGTAATAAACTTGTTACTTCTCTGTAACCTGTGTATCAAGACTTGGAAGGTTCTCTTAACCAGCATTGTTGCAACCAAGCAAAGCAACAGCTGCATTTTGGCATATGCGTCAGTGGAGCAATAACCAGTTACAAATGCTTACTAAAATGATATTTCAGTGTCCTCATTTCAGCTGTGCTGAGACTTCATATTTAGCTTTAACCAGTGTCTGATTGCCCTCGTCTCAAAATCATGAAGAAAACTCCTCTTCAATAGATTTTCAAAGAATACAAAAGTTGGAATACAAGCCGTTGACATGTCCGATAGTTTCCCTATTACATCATGATTTCTTCCCTGCGCATGTTTTCCCATGTTGTTTTCAATGATTTCCCTTACACCAGTGCTAGTGGTACACTCATGCTTGCTAGCATCCTCAGATTTTGAGCTTCCAGCTATTGTTCCTTGATCAGAGGTTACCGAAACCGGCCTCCTCATCGAAATGCTTGCTTCTTACAGGATCTTCATCGGCAACACCAGCTACGGCTAAGCATTGATCCTCTTCCTTGTCACCCCTACAATGTACATTAACTTTCTCATGTTCACAGCTGAATTGCTCAAAAACTTTTGTGACATCCCAAGGGTCAGACAGTTATGAAGAAACAGACAACAAATCATACAAACAGAGACATAGACATAGACATGGAGAGATCAACGGTTTTGCAAGTTAGGATCAATGGTCTGTTGCAGGTTGGAAAATAAACAGTTCGAATTGTGAAGTTAATTACCCAGAATATATAACAAGTCCAACAGCTACTGCAACAAAGGCTAAAAAGTATATCCAATCAACCTGAATAATATTACTGCTATCAGAAAACTGATCCTCGATCTATCAAATTAGACTTGAATTCAATCCCAAATTTAAAGATAAAAATATAAGTTAGATTGCCAACCTTCTCCTGGTAAGCAAAAATGCGGATTATGACAGCCCACATCTCTGAGGTTAGTAAAGAGAGATTGAGCATTGTGGAACCACTCATCTGCAAGGAAGGAAACCAACAACAAAAAAAAAATGTCAACAAATATTAGATTCAATATATTCATAAGAGCAGTGCTGGAGAATTTATTAGACTTGGTAATCTTAAATACAACACAACAAATAATACGATACAAAATAATATGAAAAAAAATGAAAATAACAGATTAAAACTTGATAAAAATTGTATATGAATTGGCCAAAAGTTAAAAAAAAAAAAATAGCGTTTGATGAGTCAACATATTTGACAGATAATTTTTCTTTTTTACAATACACAAACATGATATAACTTAACATGAATATGAAATATATACACCAATTGTCAGCTTTAAAATTTATCCTATCAATCTAAAGTTTGTTTAAAAAAATAACCCGAGTCCTAATATTTCCTGGAGAAGTTGGGTAAAGAGTAAAATAAAGATTCTATCACTTGATCATATGAATCAAGGATTTTACTGCAATCCAACTTCTAAAGATTCTAAATACAAGTTGGACTGCTCAGGACAAGAGAATGAATGCATTTCCAGAGAGAATTCACCGGAATGTCTTTATGCACTCGCATCGTCAAAACATGTCTTTCTGAAACTTGTATCACTAATCTGAATCAGTTAGATAAATAATGTACCAAATAACAGAACAATACAATTTCTAGACCTCTGCATAAAAAATCTACCAAAAGAAAAACACTAATTCGAGTAGCCAACTAATGAAAACTTGAGATAAGCATATATTATGAGTAAAACTTTAAAATACAAAACTAAATGAAAAGCTTCGATTTTCTTTACTCTCTCTCTCTCTCTTTTTTTAATGTAAAGAAAAGAAACATGCACGGACTTGCTAATACAATAAAAAAAAATAACAGTATACAAACTGTCCTCATTCCAGTTTCTGGCTCTTTGCCACCTTAATTGAGCATATATATATGTATATATAAATATATATTGCTCAGACTAACTTGAGCATATTTATGGTGCGAAAAGGTATATATTATATGAAATCTTAAATGAAGATTTTCGTACCTTAAGTAAAACAGGGACAAATGAGTAAAACAGAAACATAGCCAATGAAAATCCAAAAAATGGAAACGCCTGAAAAAACAAAAAAGAATAATTAAAGTACATTAAGAAAACAAAAACTCAAACTTCTGTTATAGCTTAGCTGTGGGCAGTTGCATTTTTCTTTTATTTTTCTTAATCGGATAGCAATCCTGTTGGGCAAATTTGACACCTATCAGATATTAGGGAACTCAAAATGCTTATAAGAATTTTCGAAGAAACTCACAGCACCAGCTGTCCAGCGGATAGATTCGAGTTCATTGCGTTCAATTATGCTTCTATAGACATCATTAAGAGTTACAGATTGACATTATAATTTTAATCCATAAAGAAATACGTAACCAGATATCTCTGGGATTATACGGAATTCATATCTTTAACAAATTCTTGATGGTATTAATATCACGGGATGCTACAACTTGTCTAGCACTGTGTAGATGGGTATGCATATTAATGAGAAATTATAACTTTGAAAAAAGTAAATAGACAGTAAATTTCATAAAATGAAATATAAATCCATGACAATGATGAGTTATTGAATTAAGAACAATCAAACTCGGAAGGCAAGGATACATTTGGATTGCACTAATAATGGCACCGTAAAGGCCCAAAAATGACATGAGTTCCAACTCTATCAGCATTCTTCACAAGAAACTCCTGCAAAAGAGCAAACAAATAAGGATGCAGAGAATGCTATGTAATGACTGACAAATATCAATGATTGTTAAGGCAACTTCATTTACAAAAAATTGGTCATTCTTCAAGCCGTAAAAGAAAATCGTTTCACATTTGAAAATCCATCTTTAAACCTGATTGATTAAATGAATGTGCAGCAAGTATTAGCCGGAGGAGACAGAGAGAAAGAGAGAGACCAAGGAAAATCTTTGGATGCATGAAAATCGTAGCAAGACCATCAGATGAGGTAGGTGACAGGGACAAATGATTTCAGGTATTGCATTTACGACAGCGATCGTCATAAGCAATCTTTTTTTATTATGTTCTTCGATTATCAGTATATATGTGTGCTACATTAATAAAAGGGTGAAAACTATTTCAGGTTTCCCATGCAGAGTAACATAAAAGAAATTACCTCGCTGACATTACTAATGGCATAGAGTTTTGCCCCAGCGATAACAAGTAAATCTCCTGTGCGAGGGTTGCTGCCTCCTACAACCCACAATAGCATTTCTCAGATCATAACATACCTCACATTGACCCATCTTTATGTCTTGAAGTAAACTAAAATAGACAATGACGATATGTGGTTATAATGAAAATATGCAAGTGCCTTAGTATTAGATTAAATTCATAATTATGAAGATCAGTCGAAAGGTTAAGAAAAGAAGCGTACAAAAAATGGAGCAAATGCCAAAACTTTACCTGCTCAGTCGCCTGCGTGAACATCTGAAAAAACAACCTTGATGAGACCAGCAACGCATACAACCACACCAGCTATCTTTCTGAATCTGTACTTTGTTTTCAAGAAAATAAAAGTAAGCAGCATGACAGATGGGATAGACCAACAATCTAGCAGCATGACACTTGTTATAGATGTGTACTGATAGGCCTTCACCACTGCACATCAAGTGACAGTCCATTAACAAGAGTAAAGATTAATCGATTTTCAGATACAACTATTTTCAGAAGTTTATACAATCTTACTCAATAAAATATCACATGGGCACAACGATGCTACTGAATTTTTTATTCCCAGCTTAAGTCTCATTCATCACTTTACTATGCATAGTTTCTCTTGAGTTTCTAGTTTATTGATGAAGGTGAACTAATAAAGTGCTGATCAACGTCCCAAAATATTCTCTCAGCCATGGACGGTCATATTACAGAGTTATAGTTCTTGCAGGGAATTGTCACCGGTTGACAAATTATAAAATATGGGAAAAGAAACTGCAACTAAACTTGGTTTAATTATAAGAGCATCTGTCATGATAAACTATAGAAGATTTTACAAAGCAAAATCAACTAGAGAGGAGAGAAAGCTTCTGCTAAAAACATCTTTATCAATCAATTAAGCTCAAAGTCCGCAATTTTCAGAAGTGTCCTGCATATTCTTTTACCTTTCAAGTTAAAAATATAAATTTAGTCTAAAACAAAAATAATTTAGAACACTGAAAATATGTGAAGCAAGGTATCAAATCTGCCAAGTTCATTGGAAGTAAATTATACACTTACCAAGATAATTGGCCTCTACATCTACCAATCCAAGAACAGCATAATAATACCATTTTGCCTGCACAAATTCCAAATAAGGCAGCCAAACTCAAGCTCAAGGAATTAAATTAGAAAATTAAAAAAAAAAGGAAAAGAAATCCATGATAGAGAGCATTGGTAAAAACAAAACCTGCATCAAGCCCATCCTAACCAGTTACTTTTCTACTTGGAAGCGATGAATAAGGGCACCAAACACATGAATTTTTAAGCCTATAATAGCTATATTCAGCCAAATTCTAAATCCACTAAGTTGAAATGAGCAGAAGACAAGTCAAAGTGAATAAATACCTTAAGTGCTTGCCTTCTATAAATCATGAAACTTCCATAGACAATAGTCAAGAGCACATAATTTAGAAAAGACTGAGATGTTGGCACATTGATTCCTAAGATACATAATAAAACAGAGAAATAAATGATCAATGGTGTAAGATCAACTCAACACATGGAAAACTATCTTCTAATGAATAAACAAATGATGCAACATAGTTCAAAAACTATGTGAATGCACCAACCTTTCTTTTTGTTACTTCACTTTTGAGCTTTGAAAATCTCCTAGAACATAAACAAGCGGCCAAGAAAGGCCTGGTTGTAAAAACAAAGAACCTCTCAAATTTAATGGACAATGAGTAAAAAACAAGAAATATAGTTGATCAAACCAAAAATTCAGCCCTTTTTAATCTAATATTTTGAAGAGTTTTATGAGAGAAAAAAGCTCCATGCTTTGCAATCGATTAGCTCGAGAAACATATCTACAAGTTTAAAACTTAACAATCAATTAAATAAGGAGTTAAAGCTAGGAATCAAATGAAACTAATTGAATTATATTTCTTTTCCAATCCTCAACCAAATTTTCATTAAAGGGTACATTTCCATAGGATCATTATTGACAAAACAAAAAAGAAATTACAGATAAAGCCAAAACCTTTTTTAGCGAGTTCAGAGGAAGAGAAGCCGGTAGAAGTGACAAGATGAGACAGAAGCTGCCCCAGTATAAGTCCAACCAATGTCTTCCTTGTCCAAAACTGCTTAAAACTCATCATTTTCTCTCTCACACAATTCTCAATACCCAAAAGTCATCACCAAAACGTTTGAAAAAAAAAGGTGGTTGCTTAAAAATGTTGAATTAGCAGAGAAGGCAGCAAGAAAACATAGGAGAAGAAGAAGTAGAACACTTTTATTGAGAATGAATCTTGATACACAGCAGATATACATTCATTTATTTATAGCTCAAGTTCTCTTAACTGCCTAACTAACTCTTAACAGCTAGCTCTAACTGACTAACAACTAACCGATGTTGGTTACACAGCTGTTAAGTAAAAACTCAGTTAACAGCTCTGCTATTACTCCCTCGTAAGCTGATCTCTCTAACTATTTAAAATTCAGTTAAGAAAAATGTTAGAGTAAATTTCAGTGACGTCTTCAAAGTTTTTTGTTTGAAAAATAAATATTTTTGTCCAAAATTATAAATTTAATGGTAAAAAAATTATTTTATTAAGTTACTTTTAAAAAATTTATTAATTTAAATATTTGTTGCTCGGTGAAATATATATAGTACTTTTTTTGTATTAAAAAATAATTTTTTAAAATTACTTAAAAATAATATATAATAATAAAATTCATTATTAATATTTGAGAATATGATATTATTAATTTAAGTTTAATAATTTATTGATATATGTTAAAATTATTTGTGATTTTTAAAATTAATTGATTAAAATTGAATTATAAAAAACTTTAAGACCTCAATAAAATTTACCCAAAACCAAAATACTAAGAAACCCATTTGCAAAACTCCTTTTAAAAGCTTCAAAAAGCAGCTAAATTGTCCCAATATCAGATACCCACCCATGGTTTTTGTCAGTGTAGGTATTGCAGCGATAGGCTTTGACAGTGAAAAGGCCGTGTTTTCCACTTTAATTTGCAAAACTAGCAAGGAACCAATGGCTCTGCTGAGTTTCAAATTCTTCAAGAAAAAGAATTCTCTTCCTCTGAAAAAAAAATGGGCATTACCAACCATCAAGTTTGGCCATTTTCGCTTGTTTTCCACAAATCAATATATCTTTCTAAGGTGAGAATTGAGAAAGCCTTTAAAATCGTTCGAAAATACATACAAAATCAATCTCAGATACCGTTTTGTAAAAGAAGAACGAAACAATATGGATTGTGGAGCTTTGATTGTAACACATAAATTAAATTTCAAAATCCTGTAAACATGTTGAATAAACCAAATTAATGATATTATTGATTTATTTTTTATATAAATATAATATAATCATATGTATTATATTAAGTTTTTTTGTTAAAAAATTTAAGTAATTGGACGGAGGTGGTGTTGCTAGATTTATAAAATGTCTCAATTCATCTTTAAGACTTCAACTACTCAGCCAAAAGATTAGTAGCTATTATAGTAAGTTTTTACCATTTTACCATCTAAAGCCAAAATGAATATAATTATAATTTTTTATGAAAAACTAATGTACATATTCAGTATCTTCAAATTGTTAAAATACTATTTAGCTTCTCCACTCCTTCATTTTTCAAAAATTTCTCAGTTCATTTAATGATTAAAATATTATCCGAATACATTTAAAACAATTAAAATTATCCAAGTATTATTTTCAAATTTTTAAAATAATTAAATAATTAGAATATTATATGATATTTAATCCAATTTAAAAAAAAAAGTTTAAAATTATCTAACACATTTAAAAACAATTAAAATTATCTAAGCATTTTCTTCAAAATTATAAAATGATTAAAATGTTATCTAATTTCAAAAATAATTAAAATATTATATATTTTGTCAATCCATTTAAAAATAGAAATTATTTTAAAAATAACTTAAATATTATCTAATATCTAATCTATTTAAAAAATAAATATCTTTTTTAATTACTCGAGCATTTGATTGTTGGCCTGACTTGGACTTCGGAACAAACTGGAAAAATTGATTGTTTCTTCAATGAAATGATGAGTTCAGGATAAATTAGTCCTGAGAATTGTCAACCAACAGGATCTTCTCAGCATGAAAAGGACCATTCTCACCATGCAAAACCTGCCCATTCCATTTCATTTGATCTGTAATGCCTTTTAGTTTCATAACAACATCCACATGATCTCTTATTATGACTGCTCCTTGGGGCCTAAGTATTCGATAAATTTCGAGCAGGATGTCAACAAAATCACACCTGCATTGAGACATGATAAATTTCATGTTAGAAAACTGATGTGTTTTACTCAACTCAAATTAATGGTTGAAGGAAGTAGTGAAAGAATTGGATAGAAAACCAGGAAAAATGGCTTAAAGTAGCAAAAGTGAAACTGGTAAGAAAATCAAGTGTGGATGACTGCAAAGATAAAATTCCAGAGATCATGCAGCTAGCTCCAGCTTCTTCCTGTCCTGTTTTCAAACTTAGAACTTCAATAGAAATGTATTCAAATTTTCCATACAACCCTCATGCCATCAATGTTTTGGACTGTTTCTTCCAAATAAGCTTTAGAGTGGAACCCTTATACTGCATTTAGCATGCTTTCTGGTCAAGCATTTAGCAATCAATAATCGAAATCAGGCATATGCTTTGCTTCAGTATGGAACTACAATGATGGTGCATGGCAGTGGACTAATGACATTAAGGTTTCTCAGTAATGTAATCTTGTATCGCTCAAAAAACTAACAAAAAAAAGTGTTCTAAAATTCTTACTTGTCCATATACATGCTGAATACACCATAGGCATGTACCAGATCATACGTACGAGGGTATGTTGAGAAGGCTTCACACCTGCAAGCAAGCATCATGGACTTACAATGTCATATAATAGGCAATTAAAAAACCAATATCTTACGAGCAACAGCCACATTTAGGAGTAAGACATTAGATCTGAAGTGAAGCTAGAAAACTATCCTTATAAATGATATTGAATCTCAGCTGCTGTGGATAGTGGGCAAAAACATAACTAAAACGCATACATTGTCACCCCAAAGTTAGAACTTGAACTTCCAGTTGAGAGATCTTAAGTTTGGATTTGGAGGGTTGAGGGGGGGACTGAAAAGCATTTTCTGCAGCCTTACCAATTCATGTAAGTTCCAATGAGACCACGCTCGTACACAATTCCAAGGGTGTTCATTGTGGCATCAGAAGGAACCACATTCATAACCCAAACTGGATACTTAACCATTGCTGAGGCAAAACCACCCAATCCAGCATTCATATCCATAACATTTCTGAATTTACCTTCAGACAGAGACTTGAGTATGAGCCCATAGTATGAAACTCTTCTTTTCCATAGCTTATTATCTTCATCAAATGACTTGATTGTAATGCCTTCTATATATCCACTTTTCACTCTGGGAGGCACAGCATTCAATCTTCTAGGCCAATTTTCGAGACTACCTCCAGAAATTTCTCTGATGTCATTCACATTTGGAAGAGGAGTAATGCATGAATCCATCATTGTGTACCTGTTGTACAATGAGAAAGAACAAATGCATGGAAAGATTATTAGCAAGAATTGGGACTCTCACTAGAAGAGAAAAATATATGCAGCCAAGCATAGGTACAATAACAAAGCAATTAGTGATGCATACTGCATATTCCAGATAATGCTTAGTATCCCAATAAAATTCTTTCACAACTCATTTGAAGACAGTGTAACTGCACAGATTTGCTGTCAATTAGCAAAGATGAAACAATATTCAATATCAAACTGCATTCTTAACTCTAATAGCTCCGCACATCAGGAAGTGCTTGCATCAGGATACTATACAAGTGGGATGAAGAGAACTTACCATCCAGCATCAGGGTCAAGCTTGGTGCAAAACTTGGGTGATTTCCAAGTTTTTATCTTTTGGTTGCAGTGCAAATGATTAGTGGGCTTTTGCCACACAGCTAATGGTCCCCTCTCTGCAATCTTTTTCCAGCACAATCTCCTAGCAAGGTTTTCCAATCTCATTTGCTCATTTTCCAAGTCCTTAGGCTCTCTCTCCCAGCCTTTGTAGTTAAACCTCCAATTTATAGGTGGCCCAGAAAGTAACCAGTAGCCACCAGGACGCAAAACCCGGTCAATCTCCAGCAGATAAAGTCCACCTAATCCATTTGATTTTGTGTAATAGAAAAAGGTTAGTAATGAAAAAGGAAAGATAGTAGATTCCTGGAACTAAGTACCAAACTGTACATGCCATTAGAAGCTAGCTGCAGCATAGGAATAACTTTTTGATTAGTGATTTCCTGTAATCTAACTAGAAAGATTGTAGAGAGTTGTGACTTAGTTACCACATTGTCACCATTTCCTTAACTACATATCTCCCACTCTTTTAGTATATGATTCTCATTTGTTTCTCCTAGGAATGGAGAATGTATATTTTCTTTTTCCTGCAGATACAGTATGTATGCATGATTACCATATTCAGTCCATGGAACCAGGCATCTGGAACAGTGAGCCATGTCAAAAGATCTTGACGGGAATGGAAGCCGATAGGTGCTCAGAACACCCAGCATGGCTGGAATTCCTCTTTCTAAGGCAAACTGCACTTGAGCTTCATGTATATCTCTTGGTGCCATTGACATTGTCAATATGTTGTAATCCATTAGAAAGGCTCCAAAGCTTGCAACCTAGGGAGAATAGTAAGACCTATGAGCATTCACCATACAAAAGTTACAAATCTATTCCCCATAATTGAACAAAGTCATTACATTGAATGTTTGAATATTTCCAAGGCTGAAAAGCCTTTGGTTCTGAGTAATTTTTAATTAAAGAAATAGCAGCGAAATTCTCAAACCATCTTGAAATGGAACCAAATCCATAAAATGCATCTAAATAGGCACCAGCAGGAACAATTTAAACTTCCAAAGAAAAGTTGACTGAATTATCAGATAAACTAAATTGACATAAAAAAAGTAAAAGAAATAAGTTTATATTACCCCACAACCAACATCAAGGGCTGTCCTGATCTTCCCAGATTTCAAAGGCAGAACTCTCTTAATCTCCCCAATATAACCCTTCACTCCCTTTGGAAAAGAAGTCCCACCACCAGGAAAAACTAGCTTATCACCTTCCACTCTAACCCAATTCTGTCCTTTCTTATACTCTGCCAGCCTCTTAAAAGGCACATTCTTGAACCAAGCAAAGTCCCTACTCTGAGGCCATGGAACTGGCCTTTTGTAACCTTTAGGCCGTGGTATCAAACACCAAACTTTTTCATCACTTTCAGGGCAATGCCTTTCCCTATGCGAGAATCTTAGAACACTGAACCTTCTTTCTCTATTTGGGTCATGGCAGGGTAAGTAATTGGTGAAGTTTGCAGAGCAAAAGCTCAAATTTTTTATGGGTTCTTGAGGGAGAGGGAGTCTGTGGAGTGGCTCAAAGTTAAGAGGAGCTGGAAACTGGTAATGGGTAGTGAAATTTTGCGGTGAACAGTGAGGTGAGTAATGATCTTGATGCTGAGGGAGACTGAAGTTGGAAGAGTTGCAGTAAGAGCCAAGTAGGTAAGAAAGTGAGCAAAAAATGGTTACTAGAAGGAGCCTTAGTAAAGGTCTTTTGCAAGGATTTGGAGATGGAGCAAGTGATTGTTGTTGCTGCTGTGGCTGCCTTGCTGTTGCCATTTTGGTCAGCTTTGGCAGAGACTGCAGAGAGGACTTTAGTCTTAGTTTTAGTCAGATTGACAGAGATCCAAGAGTGATGGTGAAGAACCAATATATCAATCAAAAATGGGTCTCAGAATTAAAATACGCCATGGGACCATGTAGGCCATTGATGACAATACCAGTTTCCTTTGCTCAATGTAAAAATTTCAAGGGTTCCATTCTCTTTACTTTTGGCTTTTTTTTTTGTATTGACTTCCAGTTCAAGGCAAGTTTTATGTGGCAGAATTTGTTTCCTTTGCTTAACTTTTAGCTAGAGATATTTTGGGGTAGTTGACAAGAAAAATGATAGATGACAATTACAGGTAACTACTATGTAGTACTAACAAAAATTTCACAAATTCAACATTTGTCGGTGGAATTTGAATTTGGATTTTGCTTAATGATATTTAATTTTTTTTCATTAAATGGGTATTTTATTTCATGTCAATTTCATATCATCATTTAAAATAAATAGCCAAATTACCAACGTAAAATAGAGTTAATTTTAATTTTTTTTCTTGTGTTAAATTTTTTTTCTAATCCGTTTTTTGTTTTCCTTTTTCTAATCTGTTTATACAGTAAAAATAATTAAAATCAACTTGGTTGATAGTTTCACACTTGCACCTTAAACATATACTAGTGTGGATATCCCAGATGTAGATTTATACTGACCTAAAAGTATTTATTTTTTGAGTTTTTAAGGGCTTTTCGCCTCAAATTATTTTTTTTTCTTATTTTTGTGCTCTATAAATTGCATTACTCTTTTAAAGTTACTATAAAAGCTACATTTTTGGAGTTTTAGCATTTTGCTATTGATGCAAAGGGAATTTCTTTGATAATTTTGTATCAAGCTATGAATTAAATATTATTTTTCATAAATTATAAATTATCAATCTATAAAAAAAAACCCTAAACATTAATAAAATTATTAATTTATAATTATAACTGATAAATGATAAATTATCAATTTATAAAAAAAAAACCTACACATTAATAACTTTAAAATTTAATAATATTATCAATTTATAATTTTTGAATCAATTTATAATTATAAATGTATAAATTATAAATAAAAAAAGAATCGTGCAATTTGGGTGCCACAAGGCTTTAAGGCTAACACAACCTGAGTTTTGTGAAGCTTGCATAAGGTACAACGTCAATGTTGTAAATTTTGTAACGGAGAGTATTTCGATTTTTTGTTACAATAAAATATATTAGTATTAGTTGTTTTGATATATTATTTTAGATTTTTTTATTTAATTTAATAATATTTTATAAAATTTTCATACATGTAATAATATTGTTAATAATAAGCAATATAAATATAGAAAACATTTAACATTGATAATGATAAGTATAAAATTAATAAAATTACTTGTACAATAAATAATAATTATTTTTAATATTGTTAAATTTGTTAATGCTTTTACTTAATTCATTATTTATGTATTTATTAGTTTTAATCAATATCAAAACATATAATAAAAGTAAAAAAATTCAATTTTCTTTTAATTTTTTCGAATCAACCAAAACATTGAATTTCATCGAAATCGACCAAAACTATCCGAAATTCACGAAACCAATCGATATTACCCAGGATCAAAATTGGGGTGAAAAATCAACTCAAGTATTTTGGATTTTATGAAAATTGACACGTATTGGTGTGTACGATCGAACGATATTAACACCCAATCAAATTTTTTTCAAAAAATTGTAAAAAACGAGTAATATGAGAGATTTTTTATATTTTGTGTAGAATTTAAAGGGTATAAAGAGCAAATTTTTTATATATAACAGAATGAGGCTTAGTGGTAGGGTAAATGGAGAGAAAAAAATGAATTTAGAAGCTCACTAAACTCTTTCTAAATTTTTTGACAAAAACAAAACCTCCTTTTATTTTATATGGCTATTGGCTTCAACTTAGTTTTTTTTTTATTACAAAAAGTTTAAGAGTAGAAGATGTTCTCACATTCATCTCAAATCTATTCTTGAAATTTAGGAATCCATTGGATTTCCACTTGTGAATTTTTTTAAATTTAAAGATCATATATCAATGAGGACCTTAACTAATAATAAATTACCCTAATTGTAATTTGAAAATTACAAAAAATTAGGGTTTGAAATATTTTATTTTAAATAAATTTAAATCCTATTTAAGAATCTTTAAAAATGTGTTTAAAACGTCTCTATTATTGTGAATAATGAAGCTAAATAGCTATGAAATGGATTGTTTTTTAAACTTATAATTAAAAACATGGTGTTGTTTTTTTTTTTTGAGTCAAAATCATCTGGAAATTTTATTTACCTAAAAAAAAAACATGGTATTGTCTTAAAAGTGGATCAGATTAATTGAATCAAATATCAATGAATTATTTCGAGATCTGCTTTTGTAAATGACACGATTCAAATCTGTTTTTTATATATATTTTATTAATATACTTATCATTGAATCGACAAAAATATATAGTAATTATTTGTTCTATTTAAAAAAATGATACATTTTTTGTCTTATAACGTAATTAAACCATCCAATTGAAAGAAAGGACAATCAACCAATTCAATATTCAATCCAATTATTCAAATATAATTTATGGGTTAAAATATTAAAAGAGCCTTAGTATTTTGTTAATTTTTAGAGTGGTTTCTGTCCTTTTATGGTACATAATTAAATTCTTAAAATGTTATTTTTGGTTAATTACATCCTTTAAATTTAATTTTTATTTACATTAAATAATTTTTATAACAAAAATTTAATTAAAATTAATGTTTCAAAGGAACATTGAATACAATAAAAAAAAAAGCTTTTTTAAATGTATCTTAATGGTTATATTTTTCTGTCAAAAAAATTGAAGCACCAACCTATAAAATAAAAAATTTGAGTGCCAACTAAGCACAATTAGTGAAGTGGTTGCGTTTGTTTTTGGCTTTGCGTGATGAGTGGATCCCACACAAAAACATGGAAGTGGTTGTGCTAGTTTGGCTTTGCATACGGCATATTAAATTATTTTAGGCTACGTATGAATATATTGTTGTCAATAGATTAATTATTATAATAATGAGATTGTGGAGTGTAATTAGAGGTGGTTACGGGCCGGACCGGGCCGGTTTCGGGCCGGTTTTCACCGGTTCCGGCCCTAACCATAAGAGAACCGGTCCGAACCGGTAGTAAACCGGTCCGGTTCGGACCGGTTCTATATATTATGAGAGGCGAACCGACCCGGTTCGTTGGACCGGTTCGCCTCAAAACCGGACCGAACCGGTTTAAACCGGTTCGGTCCATTTTTTTTTCTTTTTAAAATTTTTATTTTTAAAAAAATTATATTAATTTATTTTAATATATATTAATATATTTTAATAATTTAATGTAGTAAATTTATTTTTATAATAAATAATGTTAATAGTTTAATTTAACAATAATTTATTATAAGTTATATTATAATTTATTTAATTAATGTAACAATAATGTAAAAACAAACTATTATAAAATTATCTAATAAAATTATTGTTATAATAAATTAAAGTTATATTGTGAATATAATATTATAATAAAATGATATTTGATTCAAAATACAAATAATGATATTATGAATATTATTATTATATTCATTTTGCATATCTTTATTTATATTCATTTTGCATTTAAAATAATTTATTATATTTGAAATATCATTTACTTAATATTTATTCATTTATTTAATATGTTTTTAAAATATTAATTCATTTTGTATTTTAAATATTTATTTATTTTAAACATATATAAGTATAACATTAATTAATTTGGTATGTAATAATAATAATAATAATAACAACAACAACAAAAGGAGAAAAAGGAGAGAGTAGGAGACCAAAGATTTTTTAAGTGGAAAACCCCTTCAAAAGTTAGAAGGGTAAAAACCACGGGACCGTAGTCCATAAAAATATTCACTATGACTAAACTTATTTACAATTTTACATACAATTTACAAAAAAAAAATTATTCTCTACTCTTCATAATTTATACGGATTGCCTTGGAAATTTCTTCCTCCTCTTCTGAATTATTATCAGCAAATTCATTGGCCATTCCAAGTTCGACATTGCGCGATTCCGCATCAAACCAATCTTTAAGGCATGTTAACATGCACAATGAATCCGGATTAAGAGTGGTTCGATGGTCTCCAATAATTCTTCCACACGTCGAGAATGCGGATTCCGAAGCAACAGAAGAAACTTGCACCGCAAAAACATCTCGGGCCATGGAAGCTAAAACTGGAAATTGTTTTTGATTTTCTTTCCACCATTGGAGAAGATCAAAGTTATCATCTACAGAAAAATCTTGACTTAAGAAAAATCCTAGCTCATTGAAGCTAGAACTCCGTCGAGTTGTTGATCCCGATCCCGATCCCGATCCGCTCACTTTTCCTTTTAGCTTCATTCTCTTCTTTGCTGCTTCCTTAATTGCGTTTAAAATTCCTTTTCCTTTTTTGCTACTTTCGGTTTCTTCGTATGAATCTTCTTCTTCTCGATTAAAGTTGAATTGCTCCCTTTCTGTTTCATAAACATTAAACAATTCTCGAAAAAGATTGTTAATTGAGGACTTTTGATCCTCAATAGAATCAAGACCAAGAAATTCTTTATAACAATCAAAAAAAATTTCTATATTTACCTCACCTTGACTAGGATCTAGTAAAGTTGCAATACAATAAATAGGAGGAATTATTTCCCAATATTTTTTAAATTTTTCCTCCATATCATATACAAAAGAACTTAAAGTTTCATGATTCCTAAATTTTACAAATTTGTCAAACATTGTGTAGATAATAGGAACAAAATACGGTGTAGTTGGATAAAATTGAGTTGAAAATCTTTCGGTTGCATCTTTAAAAGTAGATAATAAATCAACACAATATTCAATAAAAGTCCAATCTTCTTCAAAAAGTACTAAATGTGTGCTACTTGTATAATTGTTATAAAAAGGAGTAACAAGTTCTTTATAAGGTAAAATAGAAGAAAGTAAACGATGAAGTGAATTCCATCTTGTTTCCACGGGAAGTGGAAATGCTTTAACAGGTATATTATTTGTTATACAAATTTGCTTCCATTCACGTTTATTACTTGGTGTGCGAATCCATTTTGCTAAAATTTTAATTTTATCAATTGGACCTATGCCAGTACCAGTACCACTAGAACTAAAACCACTTTGAACACATAAATTTATAATATGACATGCACATCTTGCATGAAAAAATATGCCTTGCATAACAGGGTTTAAACTTTTAATTAAATGAGGAATAGCTACAGTATTACTTGAAGCATTATCAAAAGTAATAGCAAAAACTTTATTATTTTCTAGTCCATATAATTTACAAACTTTAGTAATATATTTATGAATAGTATATGAATTATGTGCTTCTTCTATTACATCTAAAGATAAAATTCGTTTTTGCATAGACCAATCTTCATCTATCCAATGACAAGTTATAACAAGATAACTTATACCATTAGTACTAGTCCATATATCACTAGTTAAACTAACCCTAGATGAAATATTACTAAGTTTATCAATTAAAGCTTGTCTATATTCTTTAAACATATCCATGCAATCTCTTTTTAATGTATGTCTAGAAATAGATTTATATGCGGGTTGTAAATATTTACAAATAAATTCTAAATATCCTGTTTTTTCACAAATTGTGAATGATTGTTCAGTTCTAACTACAAATCTAACTAAACCACGTCTAGCTTGAACATTATCAAAATTAAAATTTTTTCCACCATCATGCGTATTAATTTGAGATTGTTTACCTTCTAAAATTTCATTTTCTTCGGCATCAGGATTAATTTTATGTATAGTAATTAAATGTCTTTTATACGTACTTGTACCGCCACCACCTCCACCGGAGTTATAAGAGTAAACGCCTTTGCACAATTTACAGATGGCACAATATTTATTCGTCTCGCCTTCTTTTGCTACAATGTCGAAATACTCCCATACCCTGCTTGTTTTTTTTCGACTAAACTTCGGTCTTGATGATGTAGCAGCAGTGGCAGCAGCTGATGATTGTGTTTGAGCATGACTTCCTCCACGACCACGACCACGACCAAACGATGGTGCCAAAGGAAGCTCCTCCTCCGGATGAATATCGGGTTCGATTTTATTAAATGATTCGTCACCCAAATTAGGAATTTCAGTGGAACCAAAAGGTCGAGAAACAGAGCATGAACGACGAAAGAAATTTGACATTTTTATTTTTTTTTTTGAAAATAAATATATGTTAAAAATTAAAAAAATAGATGTATGATAATATATTGGAATTTGAAAATTGAAACTTGAAAATTAAAAGTAAAATTTGCAAAATTATAAAATAAAAAGAAAAAAAATTTATAAAGAAAATGATGATATTATAAATTTGGAATAAGGAATATATATAATATATTAGAATTTGAAAATTAAAAGTAAAATTTGTAAAATTATAAAATAAAAAGAAAAATGAAATTTAGAAAGGAAATGAATATTATAAATTTGGAATAAGGGAATTTAAGTGAATTTGAGAGAGTTTGAGTGAATATTGAGAGAGTATGTGAGTGAAGAGAATAAGAGTAGATGAATATAGATAGTAGATTTGAGAGAAAATATAGAAGAAATGTAAATGAAAATAGAAGATTATAGAGGTATTTATAGGAAAAAAATTAGAATAAAAAAATAAAAAAAATTAAAAAAAAAGATTGATGGGCAACGGCCATTTCAAAGTATTAATCAAACACA
This sequence comes from Heritiera littoralis, assembly GCA_031772115.1. Classification (NCBI taxonomy): domain Eukaryota; kingdom Viridiplantae; phylum Streptophyta; class Magnoliopsida; order Malvales; family Malvaceae; genus Heritiera; species Heritiera littoralis. The sequence goes on along the minus strand of JAPDPK010000111.1, from coordinate 1,956,450 downwards.
GAGCAGAGGCAAACCTCTGCTCTGCGTACTGCACTGCAGTTGCACTTGCACTGCTACTGCAGTGCAAGTGCAACTGCAAGAGGCTACAAGCCTCTTTTTCTTTTTTTTTTTTTTAAATTTAATTAAAATAAAAAAAAAGAAGAGAAAGATTGATTTAGCCGTTGCCCATCAAAACGCAGACTCGCAGAGGGCAAGCCTCTGCGAGTCTGCATGCAGCAGTTGCACTGCAGTCAGTGCAACTGCTGCAGTTTTAATTTTTTTTTTTAACCGGACCGGGCCCTTACCGGGCCCGGTTCTAATAATCTGAAACCGGCCCAGCCCGGTAACAAACCGGGCCGGGCCGGTTCCGAACCGGTACTGTACCGGTTCGGATTTTGGGCCGGATTGACCCGATCCGGTTGCGAACCGGGTCGGGCCAACCCGGCCCAATAAGCATCTCTAAGTGTAATAATGAGATTAAGATAAATGAAATAAAAGCTAAAGTTACTGTTTAGCTTAAGTGGTTATCTTGAGTTAAGAAGAATTAGGTTTAAAGTTTTTTTTTTTTTTTATGAACTAAAAAAATTAAAGAGGAAGTATTTGTTTGACAGCATATGCATAATTATTAAAAATTATTATATTTGTTTTTGTTTAAATAAAAAATTAATAAAAATTGTAGTAATATATCAAATATTTTGTTTTAAAAATTGATGATAATGTATTATGTATATATCTATAGGTTTATATATGATGTATTTATAGTGTATATTTTCTATATACTGTCAATGTATTAGAGATTGATACCTTATCAATAATCAAACTAAAAAATGCTACGTCTTTAAAAATAAAAACAAATAATTTTTTTCAATTTGCTTGTAAAAGTTTATTGTTGAGATGTCAACTTTTGTTGTATTGACAATATATAAAAATTATATATTATCAATGCATCATATATAAATCCTATATTTATATATAAATTGAAAATATTTTATTCATTTATATGATTATTTTTTATGTCAAAATATTCATTATTATATTAAAAAATAATAGAACATTATCATATAAAAGTAATTACTTATGTAGTTATATATTTAATTGTAAAATATTTCTATTCATTTATTAAATATTTATTTATAAATTAGTTTTTATTTATATAATTATGTAAATCCTTTTTCATGACTTGGTGGTGGTGCCAGCTCATCAACTACTGGACAGGAATCTCAAAGTGGCATCCGGGAATACAGTGAGTTGCTCTGCTGTTAATTTCAGTACATCTTTTTCTATGACCCATTCAATGTATTCTAGAGTTATTTAAGCAAATTATACACGTGTGCATTATACTTAGTCACATACATAGACTGCACATGTTGCATGTGCGTGTCTGTGTGTGGAGAGAGAACATCTATGTACACTGGATTTACCTAGAAGTAGATTTCACACCCTAAAAAGCGACGAAGATGTTGACCGATTCGCTGATAGAATGGAAATTCTACGTAGTATGGTGGTGACAGCAAAGGGTTTTCTAGTAAGGTTTTGCACCCTCATATTAAATCAAAAGCATGATTCTTGCGCTTATCACATGTCATCTCTGATGTTTGAATGTATGATCCCTTGATATAATTGACTGAATGTGAATAACTTCAAATTCATGATTTGTGCATGGATTTGCAGTCTGATATCTAGTTTTATACCAGGTTTATATTGAACAAGAAATTCTTACCAATAAAACTATCCACGTCAGCTATAATGTAAGATATCTTAATAGTAGTTAATGCATTTAAGAGATTTGAATTTAATTGAATCGACACGTTTCAAATCTGTTTTTTATATATATTTTATTAATATACTTATCATTGAATTGACAAAAATATTTATTAATTATTTGTTCTATTTAAAAAAATGATACATTTTTGTCTTATAACGTAATTAAACCATCCAGGTAAAAGAAAGGACAATCAACCAATTCAACATTCAATCCAATTATTCAAATATAATTTATGGGTTAAAATATTAAAAGAGCTTTAGTATTTTGTTAATTTTTTATAGTGGTTTCTGTCCTTTTATGGTACATAATTAAATTCTTAAAATGTTATTTTTGGTTAATTTCATCCTTTAAATTTAATTTTTATTTCATAAAATAATTTGTACAACAAAAACTTAAATTAAAATTAATATTTCAGAGGCACATTGAATATAATAAAAAATAAAAAAGCCTTTTTAAATGTATCTTAATGGTTTTATTTTTCTGTCAAAAAAATTGAAGCACCAGCCTACAAAATAAAAAATTTGAGTGCCAACTAAGCACAATTAGTGAAGTGGTTGTGTTTGTTTTTGGCTTTGCGTGATGAGTGGTTCCCACACAAAAACATGGAAATGGTTGTGCTAGTTTGGTTTTGCATACGGCATATTAAAATATTTTAGGCTATTTTTGAAAGATTAATTATTATAATAATGAGTGTGTAACAATGAGATTCAGATAAATGAAATAAAAGCTAAAGTTACTGTTTAGCTTAAGTGGTTATCTTGAGTTAAGAAGAATAAGGTTTAAAGTTTTATTATTTTTTTATGAACTAAAAAAATTAAAGAGGAAATATTTGTTTGAAAGCATATGCATAATTATTAAAAATTATTATATTTGGTTTTGTTTAAATAAAAAATTAATAAAAATTGTAGTAATATATCAAATATTTTGTTTTAAAAATTGATGATAATGTATATATTAATAGGTTTATATATGATGTACTTATAGTGTATATTTTCTATATACTGTCAATATACTAGAGATTGACATCTTATTAATAATCAAACTAAAAAATGCTAAGTCTTTAAAAATAAAAACAAATAATTTTTTTCAATGGATTTATATATGATGCACTGACAGTGTATAGTTTCTATACATTGTTAATGCACCAGAGATTGACACCTTATCAATAGGCCCTTATATGCAAATATAAATAAACTTTTTTAATTTGCTCATAAGGGCTTATTGATGAGGTGTCAACTTCTGATGCATTGACAGTGTATAGAAGCTATACACTATCAGTGTATCATATACAAATTCTTTTTCAATTTGCTTGTAAAAGTTTATTGTTTAGGTGTCAATTTTTGGTGCATTGACAATATATAGAAATTATATATTATCAGTGCATCATATATAAATCCTATATTTATATATAAATTGAAAATTTTTATTCATTTATATGATTATTTTTTATGTCAAAATATTCATTATTATATTAAAAAATAATAGTACATTATCATATAAAAGTAATTACTTATGTAGTTATATATTTAATTGTAAAATATTTCTATTCATTTATTAAATATTTATTTATAAATTAGTTTTTATTTATATAATTATAAAATTTTGTATTATATTAAGTCAACAAAATTATTTAAACATTTTAAATAAAAAATCAAATTAAAAAAAGAAAAGAAAAAAGAGAAAATAACAAGGGCATTTTTGCAAACAAACAGAACACTGTGCTGACCGATGGCACGATGGCGGGAGCTGGCTATCCGAATGGGGCCTGAGACAACTGTGTTGACTGGGCCTCAGCTCCTCCGTTTCCCTCGTTTTCCTCCCAAACCAAACATACCTATAAAGCTCACCTTCGCTCCTTCCTTTCTCTCCTGGGTTTTACGCTTTTCTTTCTTTTCCTTCCTCCTCCATGGCTTTCATTCCCTCCTTCAAATCCTCTGTTTATGTTCCCAACCATATTCCCGGCCCCAACTACGTCCGCATCTTGGACACCACCCTCCGCAAAGGCGAACAATCCCCCGGCGCCACCCTGACTTCCAACGAAAAACTTGACATTGCTCGCCAACTAGCGCAGCTCCGCGCGGATGTAATTGAAGCTGGGTCTCCAGCTGCCTCCAAAGACGATTTGAAGCTGTTAAGAATATTGCTAAAGAGGTTGGGAATGCAGTGGATGAGAATGGATACGTGCCTGTTATATGTGGACATTGTAGGTGTAATAAGAAGGACATTAAGGAGGCTTGGGAGGCGGTTAAGTTTGCAAAAAGGCCTAGGATTCATACCTTGATCGCTACGAGTGGGATTCATTTGAAGTATAAGTTGAGGAAGAGTAAAGAGGGGGTTTTGGATATTGCTAGGAGTATGGTTCGCTTTGCTAGGAGTTGGGGTTGTAATGATGTCGAATTTGGCGCCGAAGACGCTGGCAGGTTCGAATTTTGATTTGATTCCCTTTTCTCTTATTATGTTATGCTTCTAAAATGGATTGTTGAAGGATAAGATTATATATGTATATTTTCATAGAAGGGATAATCTCATATTCAATTGCTACTTGTGTAGAAGATAAGAAATAACAGAAAGGGTTGCAATTATAAGAATAGTTTAACTTGGTTTAGAATAGGGGGAGTAAGAAAAAAAGTTTAAGACCAGAAAGATGAATTGAAGTTTAAATATGGATAAACTATGGTTTAATACTTGTTTCTTGATTGCGTATAATTAAAGAAAACCGTTTTGCTTGATCAAAATATTGTTGCAACAAGTGAATGCTTGTTTTTGTTTGAGGTGGACTAATTATTCCCAGGACTTTAATTGGTGGCTATTTTGCAGTAGCAGCAGTGTATGAACCGGCTATATGCTGGTTTTGAACTAAGAAAAGTAAATGTAAAGAGTATTTGTCATTTGTTCTCTTGTTGACGTTATAGTCTTGTTTCTTTTGATACTACTGGATCTGACAAAGACTTTTTATATGAGATTTTGGGTGAAGTGATAAAGGCTGGAGCAACAACTCTTAGCATACCTGATACTGTTGGCATAACGATGCCCAGCGAGTTTGGGCAGTTTATTGCTGATATGAAAGCGAATACCCATGGGATTGAGAATGTTATTATTTCAACACACTGCCACAATGGTCTTGGGGTTTCTACTGCCAACACTTTAGCTATAGGCCACTGCTCTACTTCATTAATTGATGCAGAGTTTGATATAGCTGGGATTGCATTTACATCTTAGCTGGTGAATTCAGGGAGTTTGTGCTGGTGCAAGGCAAGCAGAAGTAACAATCAATGGCACTGGGCAAAGAGCTGGAAATGCTTCATTGGAGGAGATGAGTTTTTGCATTTTGCAATATCAGAACGATTGTGTACTTGGAATTTGAGTTATGCAGAAGTAAATGGGAAAACCTTGTTTTGAGTAGCACCATCCAGTGTTATTGGATATTTTAGTCAAAGAATCCATGATGCATGAGTCCAAACTACCTAAGACTCCTCACTTTGTCTAACAAATCTGCTTTAGATGGCAACAATTACCCTGAAATTCAGTTAAGGAGGGGTTCATGGAATTTTCATCTGCTGAAATATTTGAGATAGTACTTCCTTGTGTTCCTCCAATATACTATGTTCATTGGCTGCCCTTTTATGGCCTTTTTTTTTAAAAAAAAAATTTCATTGTTTATGCTAAAGATAGAAGGAGGGAGAAAGGGCATTTGAAGGCTCACATTATCAAGTAACTCATGACAGAGGCTATGTCCGTTGTGAGATAAATTGGCAAAGAACACAGCCAGTCTTACTGAAACTCTCAAGAGTTGATATGATGCTTGTTACATCATAAACAAATGCATTCTGTGAAAATAATTGTAAATTATATTAAATGAATTCATCATACCTTTTATTGTTGAGAGAGAGGAGTGTGTGTGTGGAGGGTGGGCTTCTTGACAATAAGGTTTTTTATGCATCCATTTGTTAAATTTTTAGATTCTAGTTTTGTAGTCTGCCTATGTTAAACATTTAAATTCTGTAAACAAAAGACTTTTAGCTGTCAATTGCTCTATTCTAGCTTCGAGTTGATTTAAGAACCATTATTTTTGTTGTAATTGTTGAAATTTTTTCCCTTAATGGATGGTTCTTATAAAATCCAATTACCTACATTTTGTTTTACCATTTTGGTCCCTTTGAGCTTTTACTTTTATGTGTAGGTTGTGATGGCCTTAAAATGTCGTGGTGAGCATGTATTTGGAGGTCTTTATATAGGAATCAATACCCGACACATTCTGATGGCAAGCAAAATGGTATTCTTTTTGTGAACTTCGTTTGTAATCCAGTTTACTGACTGGTTTAGCTCTGGGAGTTATTGTTGACTCAAAATGGTTGCTTAGGTGGAAGAGTATACGGGGTTACATGTGCAGCCACATAAGGCTATTGTTGGAGCCAATGCTTTTGCTTATGAAAGTGGTATCCACCAGGTTGGTTTTCTAGTGTTTGACTCAATGTATGTTTCTGTCTATTTTCAAACTTTAGTTGTTTTATGGCTGATCTCCTTGATGTAACAATTTCTCTTTTCTAACTTTTTATATTTTAAGAAATACAACTTCCTTATATGCCTGTGAAATTTACTTGTTAGCTGTGGTGTTCTTTCATGGGTGTTCTGTTTTTTCCCCTTTTTTTGTTCTTTATTTTCTTTCTTTCTTCCCTTGAGTGAATATGGACCATATTAATTGATAATTATTTTTAATATTTTTAGCTGTTGGTGATTTTCTTGTACAAATCGCGCTTGCTGAGTGAACTTGTTGACAATTAGTGATGGCATAGTTCAGAGCCAACTCAACCACACTCTCTTAATCCTTAATCCCAAACTAGTTGTAACTGGTTATAATAATCTGTTTTTGTCATTCTGTTTGTTTGAGGACGCTATCTCTGAAAGACCTAAAGAAGGCAAAAAAGTGAATTTTTCATTCTACACACACATGTATGTACTTACAAAACAAATAATAAAAACAATAAGATATATATATTCCAAAATGCTTTCTGGGCTGTAGGATGGAATGCTAAAGTACAAAGGTACATATGAAATTATATCTCCTGAAGATATCGGGCTTGAACGGTCCAACAAAGCTGGTATTGTCCTAGGAAAACTTATGTGGGTTTTTCATCTTTCAGAATCTTTTTTCTCCATTTTTCTGGTAAACTTTTTTCCTTTAAATATGTTTTGGATAGAGTTTAGGGGGATGTAGATAGTGAAATATGTGTAGGACACCAAGAGCTATAAATGATTTTTCTGTTGCTTTTGGTTGTTGGATTCAATGTCACAATGAATCGGATTGAAATGGTTGAAGATTTAACATAAGAAGCAATATATTTTGTCCCATTACAAAGAATATTGTATTTAGGTTTGTGAATATATCTTATATATCTTGGTGACTATTTTTTAACATTTGACTGTGAACTTTATTTGGGGATAGTGGAACTGGTGCAATGATCTGGGCGACATTTGCTTGGCTTTTTCTCATTAATATGAGAGGTTTTCATTTGCTGATATCAAGGTAGAGAAAGGACAAACAAATTGCTAATATCACTTGAGTTGCTAGGCACCAAAAAATTTCCTGGCCATATAAAACAAGGTATTATTATTAATATATATTTGATAAATGTACTTAACTTTACCTAATATTCTAGACTAGCCTGGCAAGTTATCAGAAATATTTGTGAAGCATAAAGGTTGAGCCCATTTGTTTGATTTCTGGCAAGTATCTTTGTTTGTAAACATAAATTTCTCTACCTCTTGTTCCTTTCCTTCTTGAGATCTTATCATAATCATATTGTTGTTATCTTCCTATTCGTTTTTTATTCTTACAAATTCAGTTGTTACAAAACTTATGGTTTCTCTGTTATTCTTTTTCTTTTGTAATTCTCTGGTAAAGTGGACGTCATGCTTTGAAAGATCGATTAAAAGAGGTATGCTGCTATATGGCTTGTGTAAAGTTGATGAAAATTTCTCTCTTTGCTTTATATAAGCACATAGCTCTTTCTGTTTCCCTCAGCTTGGTTATGAGATTGATGATGAAGGGCTGGGGAACATATTCTGGCGCTTCAAAACAGTAGCTGAACAAGAGTCTTTACTGATTTCCTGGATCTCTTTCCCCTCAGATCATTGCACAATCAACTATTTATATAATTTCCAGCTGAATGAGTTTCATTTTGAAATTAAGCTGTATTCAACTGTGGAAACTTCTGTGTTTTCCAGTGATGCTCTTCCGGAAATATGAAACATAAGGAGAGATTGTGCCTAGAGTACAATTTTCAGAAAATTTTCTTTCGGAAAACCAGCATTATTATCATAGATTACATTTTTAAACAGTTTTTCGAGTTCTCCATCTATGTTTACTCTATTATTTTAAAGACCCTGGTTTTCTAGTTTCAGCAATTAAAAAAGTTCTTTTTATCTGCATAGAAAATAAGAAAAGAAAAACAAATGAGATATAATACAGAGACAAGAAATAGGAAATGTTTTTACTGGTAAATGTAATTTTTCTTTTCCCTGTTTACTATATTAGTGGTCTCATAATCTCTGCTGAATGTAATTTTAACACAAAAAACACGTATTTTTATTAATCCAGGAGTTATGACATGGTTATCCTTGTAATTTAAGCTTAAAGAGATGATGTTGGTTTAAGAAAAGGTCTGTGGGCTTAGAAAACGAAGACATTGGCCTGAAAGGTGGATGGTTGCTGGCAGTTGATGCAAGATTTCTGGGTAGCCCCAGTGTAAAGTTTCTGGTTGTCTGTAATGGCTTAGCAAATGATTAATGAGGAATTTTGGGTGTTTTTGTGTTCCAAGTAATTGAAAAAAATATTTTCAAGATCTTATAGTGAATTTTGAAAAATATTAAAAAGTAATGATTTTTGTTGGTACGAATGCTTGTATCAATTAGCTTCTCTAGTTGCCTGGCTTCCGTGGCATTTTACGTTCTCGGATGTGGAAGTTCAGTTTATTTTGGTTGAGCTGTTGTTGCTAATGTACAATATCTTTATTCTTAAAAGGGAAAAATAACTGTTGTTTCTAAAGCTCTGCTAAATGCATGATTCTTTTTGTTTGTTCATGAAATGGCATGGTCTATGCTTATTTTCCTTGCTGGTCTTCCAGAGAGTAATCGATGCTGATCTAATAACATTGGTTTCGGATGAAGTTTTTCAATTAAAGGTTGTTCGGAAGCTTCATGATCTGCAGGTAACGAGACATTGTTTTGAACCATAGTTACAGTAATGTGGCATGGGGTGTGTGACCTAGATATTTTATGGTTCAGTGGGGTTATGCTTTATTGATTTGTTATTTTGGGCTACTGTTCAAGCATGATTGGAGTTGTATTTCTTTAAAATATATACCTTTTTGTTTACATGAGTTTATTTTAATCTGAACATATAAGTTTATAGATATTTTATGATATATAATATACATGATTACAAGAAAATGCATTATTTTTTAAGTGGTTTCTTTTGGTGTTTTTAATTTTCTTCCTTTTGAGACAAAACACCATTATATTTTATATTAATTGGTTTGCTAGTTATTCTCCGAATTATATGCTAGTCAATTTATTTAATTACCAACGAAAAGCTGGGAACAAAATTTTGCATTTCTGCAAACTAAAGAAATATTAATGAGCTTGATTAAACCCCAATAACAAATTAATGAGCTTCTTGAAACCCACAATAACACATTAGTCTAAATCCAAAACTATGCTTTTTTTTTTAATTTCAACATTAACATAAGAAGTGGATCGCAGTTCTAGGGGTAGCTGCGATCCTGGTAATGGGTTTTTAACTATGTTGTTCATCATCCAATTTGAATGAAATTTAGTTTATGAGTTATACTTAAAAGGAAAACATAACATGCAGGTTACTTGTGGAACTCTTGGTCTTTCTACTGCAACAGCTAAACTCATTGGTGCTGATGGGAGGGAGCATGTTGCATGATCAGTTGGAACTGGGCCAGTAGATTCAGCTTATAAAGCTATTGATCTCATTATAAAAGTTTGATACAGGAGATTAGTAGTTTTCCTTTGTTTGCTTGAATTTTCTGTTGGCTGTTGATAAGATATGATGAAAGATTAACTGTTAGCGTTATTAAAATTTTATCTATGAATTCTGGGTTTTATTATGTCAGCATAATAGGATTCTGGTTTTTATAATTCTGTCCTTTGTTCTGTTTAGTTTTACCCCATGCACTCTATCTTCCCCAGCCCTTCTGTTGAATTATAATACTTTTCTGAACATACTTTTACCGAGATTGTGGAGCAATACTTCAACTTTTCTTCCTTCATATGCAGGAACCAGTTACACTTCTCGAGTACTCCATGAATGCTGTTACAGAAGGCATTGATGCTATAGCCACCACTCTTGTCCTAATTCGTGCAGAGAAAAGTCACATACCTGCTCATACTTTGACCGGTGAAGTTGTTCATCGAATATTTAGGTATGTAATCTTCTTGCTCTTGTTTCCATTGACATTTTAATACTTCCACCTCCAAATTTCAGTGCATAAATCTTTATACTTTGGTGCCAGTGGAACTGGGGCAGGAATGGATATTGTTGTTTCCAGTGTCAAGGCTTATATCAGTGCATTAAATAAGATGTTGGGTTTCAAGGAGCAATATCCAACAAAGGCTTCTATAGCAAGAACTCAACTTTCTGCTTAAGAAGTAAAGTAGCTTATCACACAGTTCTGTATCGCTTACATGCATTTTCGGTCACTTTTGTGACTACAGGTGCTCCCTGCTTTGATATCTTTTTGTATACAAATTTCAGAGAAAGAATTGTTCGTAAGTTTATGAAACCACATTGTCTGTTGTTCTTCTTTCTTGTGAATTTGTAGTTTGTATTTAAGTATTGTCGAAACTGAGTGAAGCATCAGCTGTTATATTAAAGACAAACAATTCTAATCGGACTAAGGTGTCCAGATCTCCCCTGATTTTTAGTTCACAATGCTTTTTTTTTTTCGAGTTATGAATAGTGGTGTAATCGAACCCAATCGAAACAATCCAGTATTGGGCTTGAGCTCGGCTCAACTTGAAAACTTGAGGCTTGAAACTCGACTCGAGCTTAGCTTGTGAAGCTTGAGCTTGACTCGACAAAATACTCGAGTGGCTCGAATTTGGCTCGATATGCTCAAACTTGACTCGTTAGGCTCAATTTATCATTTTCCTGCTATATCCTATGGGGGCAAAATAGTAAATTCATAATAAAATATTTAAAAATATATATTAAAAAAAGCTCGATTAAGGTCACGAGTCACTCGAGTCGGGTATGAAGAAACTTGAACTCGGCTCGATTTGTTACTCGAATAACTTGAGCTCGAGCTAGGCTCAAAAATAAACGAATCAAATTTCAGTAATCATCGAGTTTGAGTTCGAATAGTTCACGAGTAGCGTGACTTATTTACACCTTTAGTTATGAAAATGAAAGTCAATGGGAGGAGCTTTGGCCTATGAACAAGTTTCAAATCTTGAGGTGATTAAAAATCTTGCAATTGTGCTGTGATGAAAATTTTTATTAATTTGTTTTCTTTTATGTGCATAAAGATCTTGAGCTACATAATATGAGATACTGATCGAATTCAAGATTGACTTAATGGATTTTGTAAGTTCTCTTCGGGATTGTTTATTTGTTTTTATGTACTCAATACAAGTTGTTTATTTATGGAGTCGCGCTGAATAAGCCTATGATCACATGAAATCTCTCTTCCAATGACTATTTTTAAGGTCAATTATGCTCAAAATCTATGAAGTAATCACCTAATATGGTGGAGAAGGGTCTAATGGAAGGAGAAGAGAAAATAGGGAAAAAAGAGAGAGAAGTGTGAGTAAGATCGAAGTAATAACCTATTGAATTAATCTTGAAAATGTTGAGACAGTCAAATTGGGAAAAAAGAGAGAAGTATGAGTAAGATTAAAGTAAAAGAGATCTGAATGCAAATGTTAAGTTTTGAAATATAATTGTATAAAACAGATGGTAAAGTCTGAATGTCCGTCATCTCTTACATACAAAGGCTTAATTCCTAAAGCAATTCTTGAAGCTAAAAACTAGAAGAAACCTTTTGTGGTCTACATTTCAGACAACTTTTTCTTCTTTATTTGATCTGGTTTGTAATTTAATTAATTTATTTATTTTGCTTAAGTGTATTAGTACGTACAAATTCTTTTTATTAGCAAGTCTTTGATTTAGTTACCATGATTGAGAAATACTGATTTTTCTGTTTTATTGTAATTATGATTAATAACTTTGATGCTTATTGGAATTTTAGGTGAAGATGCTGAGTCAAAAAACTTGGAGAATTCAACGGGAACTGACCTAAAAGTTTTTCTTATGTTTGTGCTCTATATCTTAACATGGTGGAGACGGGTGAAAGAGTCATTGTCAAAACATTGCATTCCATTGTATATCTTAGGAGGAAGCAGTGATGCTGCAAATTTTTCTGCCATATGTATCCTGATTCTTGAGTATAAATTATATTATTCTTTTATAGTTACTCTAAAAGCTAGATTTTTTGGAGTTTCAGCGTTTTGCTACTGATGCTTAGGGTATTTCTGTGATAATTTTGCATCAAAGTGTGAATTAACTATTTGATATTGGACTGATCTTATTACTCTTCCTTGTATGCATTTATAAAATGTTGTCGAAGTTACTAGCATTCATGTGATGAACTGTTTATGTTTGGTGGCAGATGCACCATTTACTGTTGGATCCTATGAAGAATTAACTTATATGTGCTCTTGGATCTTTTGGTCACCAATATATGAGAAGAATTTATTGGCTGTGCTCAACCTTTATATTCTCTTGTTTGAAAGCATGTTGCGTCACAGGAAGTACTATGTGATTACCATTTTTGGTTTCTTCTTGTATATCCTTCTTTGTATGAGTCACGAGTCTCTTGAAGATAATGAAAACCTACTTAAAATAGGGGGCAATGTGATTCTTCTTTCCTTTGTATATAGAACCTGTAGCTGTTATTTGGTATGAGGTTGAGTTCCCATGTCTACCATTTCAATGGCCACTTATAACGTGCATGCTAAATGAAACTTGTTCGAGTTGGTATTTCTTGTTTGCTATTGTAAGTATCTGCTACCAGTTTTAATAAGGGAACAAATCCTTGCATCAACATGATGCAGACCCAGAGAAATCTGTCCCACGCAGAACAGCAATTGGATCTTTTTATTTTTGATCAAGCATGCAGTATGTATGGGGAAAATGTTCTAAAGAGTATTATTTTCTTTTGGTGGAACTTTCAGCGATGAAGTTCTGGCATCCAGTTTAGAGAAGGCATGGTTGACTCTGCAAATCAAGGTATGCTAATGATGGTTGAATTTAGGACTGTTATCCGGTTAGTGAAGAGATGTTCAATGCTCATTTACCGCATTCAGTTTATGATTTTTGGATTTCTTTACATTCTTAGTTTTCGGGTCAAAACTGCAGGAAACAATAGCAACAGCCCTTAGTGCTGCACATGCTCCAAAGAAATATGAATCATCTAGTTCTTGTTGAGAAAAATATCCCTTAAACTAAACACCCACGAAAATAGTAAAATGCAAAAACAAACAAAATAATTTTTAATGTGGTTTGGCCAATAACCATCCAATCAAACAATTACAACTATGTAAATTTTTACAAGAAAAAAATTGCAAACTCGTTATAAGTCTAACTATACAATTTTTAGAGAGAAAAATTGTAAACTACTAACAAAAATCTCAAAGCCCAATTGCATCCTTTAATAGCTTAAACCCTAGTTATTCTTTCGGTATCTACAACTCTTTGGGACGCTTTACAAACCAAGTTTGACACATCATTTATAAGAGAATAATCCTTACAACTTTTTTACACTTTCGATGTGGGATTCAAAACAAACCCCAACAAATCCTCCATTGACTTAAATCCCTAAATTCTCAAAACTGTTTGACAACATGAAACCATTTTCAAACTGAATAATAACTCGACCATCATCCTCATCATCTTTCTTCAATCATCATCATCAAACTCATAATGATCATCTTCTTTCAAAATATCATGGTCATCATCATCATCATTTTCATAGCTTTCTTTTTCTCGTAAGATCACGAATCTTGAGATCTGATACCATTTGTTAGAAAAATATCCTTCAAATCAAACACTTACAAAAATAGTAAAAAGTAAAAACAAACACAATAATTTTTAATGTGGTTTAGCCCAACTAAATTGATCTATAATCACCCAATCAAACTAATAACCAATCAAACAATTAAAACTATGCAATTTTTTAGAAGAGAAAAATTGTAAACTCCTTACAAGTCCAACTATGTAATTTTTAGAAAGAAAAATTACAAATTTCTAATAAAGATTCCAAAGCCAACTACATCCTTTAATTACCCAAACCTTAGTTATTTTATCGGTGTTTACAACTCTTTGAAATACTTTACAAACCAAGTCTGACATATCATTTATAAGAGAATAATCTTCATAACTTTTCTTACACTTTCAATGTGAGATTCGGGATGAATCCCAACAGTTCTGAAGCTCCAACTGTTAGCCATTCTGAGCGAGGAAGTTCTTCAAGTGCTTCTGTTTCGTCGGTCACAATGAACGAGGTTGTCCAGTCCTTGGAATCTAAACTAGCAGTTACTTCTGGGGTGATAGAGGCAAACAATAATAGTGAAGACACAATTAAGATAAAATTAAATGCTGGCTGTCCTGATAGTGCTTTCTGATTTTTCTTTGACCATGGGAGTTTCCGGGAAGGGGTGCACTTGGACTTGAACCCAAGCTATGGTGCCAAACGAAGAGGCTTGCTACCATTAGGTAAAAGGGGAAGTACTTTGGTAGTTTGAAGACTTTGCTTGACATTGGATTTTTTGTATCCCGACATGGCAGGAGAAAAATCCTGAAATGGTTGACAAGGGTAGTTCAGAATCATTTGGTGCCTCAGCTAATGTTGTGGATGAACAATGTGATGTTTCCACTAAAGCAAACGAGATCAGTTATTGGGTCTGTTACTCTTAAGTCCACGATAGCTTTCTTTTTTACTAAGGATTAGTTTAGATGGGCGGTATAATTGATTCCGATAAGATTGAAATGAGAAAAATGATCACCGTAGGTATAAGTTTTATTAATAAAATATTTAAAAGAAGGGATAAAAAAATAATTTTACAAGTTTTTTTTGTCTTTTTGTAATTTTTTGTTTTATTTTATGTGAAAGATTTCATCGCACCGCACCGCACCGGAGCCAATCGGTGTGCCAAACTAGCCCTAAATGTGAACACTATTCTGTGGTGACCTCATTTTAGCATTTACTCATAGATGATAAGCTTCTGTTAATCTCACTGCATTGAAGATATTTTAAACTTGGCTGAAGTGTTCTTAAAGTTTTAACATTGCGTTACCTTCGCATGTGAGGAGTGTTCCTTGTCTATAAAATATGCCTATGAAAGTGCAGTAGTTCGATAAAGGAGTATTACTTTTGAAATGTCTTTCATTCACCACTATTGCTTTCCTCCTGCCTGCCAATTTTGAGTAAAGTTTTATTTCACTTGAGTCTGCTTGATAGACGAGCATTGATCTTGGTTCCACATCAGAAGTTCATCTGCTGACCAAAGAATTTCTCTGCCTAATGAAGCTATGGGGGATATTTTGCTTACATCAAAAGCTTTTTGTCTTATGTAAATCGTTTTTCATATCTTGGTGGTGGTGCCAGCTCATCAACTACTGGACAGGAATCTCAAAGTGTCATCCGGAAATACAGTGAGTTGCTCTGCTGTTACTTTCAGTACCTTTTTTCCTGCTGGGCCTTTCTTCAGTTAAAATGTTTATTCTATGACCCATTCAATGTATTCTAAAGTTATTTAAGCAAATTATACACGTGTGCATTATACTTTGTCACATTCATATACGGCACATGTTGCATGTGTGTGTCTGTGTGTAGAGAGAGAACATCCATTTAACTGATAGAACTCCCTTCTGGAAGAGAAATTCTACAAAAATTCTCTTCCGTGAGCCTTAAGAAATTCTTGGGAATTCTTGCTTGTGAGCCTCATCAATTCTTTTTTTTTGAAGTTCTCAGAGTTCACCGAAAAAATTTCGGTAATCCTCGTGAGTTTTTTGATTTAAGGGTAAAATAATAAATTGTTAAAAGGATAGGGTGTATTTAGTTTTATTTTTTTTTGTATTTAGAAGCTCCCTTTATATATTTTGTGCAAAAGATTAAAGTTAGTCAAAACTATTAAAAAAGCCTTTGAACTTTATCATTTTATTTAAATAAGTCATTATACTTTTCTGCATTCAAATAAGTTCTTTAAATTTTAATTTGAGTATTCAGATGAGCCATTAACCTTTACTTTATACCTAAATGAATCTTTAACATAAATAAACTTTTTAATAAGAGTGAGCAATCGATTGATTTTTCAAACGAGTTTTAGAGCTCAACTTCTTATATTAAAAAATCAATTATGTATAATATATTATATAATATTTAATTATTTATATTATATATAATACATTTAAAATATATCAATTAATTCATTTAGTTTGATTCATAATTTTAGATACCAACTTAATCAAATAAACCAACATAAAAAATTTACTTGAACTAAAAATTGATTTAATTAAACTAAATTAACCAAATTTTAATCGATTAAATTAATTTGAATCGAGTTTACTCACATGTAATCTTTTATTTGAAAAAAGAATTTGTTTGAATATAAATTAAAGTTTAGTAGTTTATCTGAATGCAAAAAAACTACATGGGCTTATTTAAACAAAGTAATAAAATTCAAGTTTTTTTTTTATATTTTAGCCTTAAAGCTATATTTGTTTTTTTTTTTTCATCCTTTTTCTCAAACAAAACTTTAGTCTTTTGTTTTTATTGGGTGAGAGGCTGAGAGCAAAACTTTAGTTTTAGCAACGAGGATGACAACCCAGTCACGCAACGTGAGTCATGTGATTTTGTATGCATGGGGAACAAAAGAAATCTATCACAATGTATATATTTTATTGAATTATTTGCACGAGGTTCACATTTCTTTAGAGGAAATATGAAAGCTAATATATATCACGTCACTTTCTTTATTATTGAACATCTTTATTTCATAACGTATGGCTCATGGCATAGTCTATGTCTATAGAATTATGGGTGATATGTGATTCATTAAATTAGTGTAATTTATTTGAACTTAGATTATCTAGTATTAGATTTAAACTCAATTCGTTTTGAAAATTTTAAGCTTGAAATTGGATCATGTTTAATTTATAGATCTCAAACTTAATTTGATAAAATATTCAAGTTACTTGAATTTGATTCAATAGATCGAATTTTTTTTATTTTTCAATCATATATCATGAGAGTAAAATAAGAAATTAATAACTAAATATCAAAAGATATTTAAAAAATGTTTAATTAAACTCTTTTGCTCTTAAATTAGTATAGTTAAATATTCGAACTTAATTGAATCCTTTGTTTGAGTAATTCGAATTATAACTTAACTAGAAAATTAACTACTCAAAGTCAAATAATCATTTAATTCAACTCAAGGATTTCATAAATAATTTCATTCATTTTAACTTTTTATTTTGTTAATCAAATATTATTGAACACTAAATACGTGATTTTACGTGTCAAATCCAAACATTTATGAACTAGACTGAGTCATTATTCTTTATTAAACCAAATGTTGGATATGCTTGTGCATTGACACAATTAATCTATCGTCGGATAAGTTCGATAAACGACCCTAGTTGTAATTTAGAGAATACTTATTCGTTAAAGGATAAACCTAAAATATTAAAAAATTCGACTTCCAACAAGTAAGTACAAACTTGATCCCAGGAAGTTGTATTAAAATTGGCTTTGTAAAAAGTAAGTGGGTCCCATGGTAACCAAAAGGACAAGAATTGAGTGGGTCCCACATTTAATCGCATTGAATTTGTTGCGTTGGCATTGGCTTTGCATGTTTAGCGAGTGGCAGTGGGTCCCACGCTTCAAATTTTGATCCGTTTTAAGAACATCCACCTAAAATCTTATCAGCACACTACACTGGAGCAAGTGTGCTGACTGCTCTTTTTCTTTTCCCCCAGTTTCCTTCCTTGCCAAACGTATGTATAAAAAGCTGAAACCCGAAGTCACTTTCACTTCTGCCTTCCTTTCTCTCCAGGGTTTTACACATTTCCTTTCCTTTCCTCCATGGCTTCCTCTGTCTTAACTTCCTCCAAACTAACTCCCTTTCCTTCTCCCTCCTTCAAGTCCTCTCTTTTCCTTCCTCCGACTTCCCTTCCTTTCCGTCCTTCCAAACAACCCGCTTTCCCTTCATTTCCCTCCAAATCATTCACCAAATCCCTCCTCATATCTTCTTCTTTGAACCCCATCCCTCCCTCTCCCCAGCGCCGCCCCGCTTACATTCCCAACCATATTCCCGACCCCAACTACGTCCGCATCTTCGACACCACCCTCCGCGACGGCGAACAGTCCCCCGGCGCCACCCTCACTTCCAAGGAAAAACTCGACATTGCTCGCCAGCTAGCGAAGCTCGGCGTGGATATAATTGAAGCTGGTTTTCCAGCTGCCTCGAAAGACGATTTTGAAGCTGTTAAGGCTATTGCTAAGGAGGTTGGGAATGCGGTGGATGAGAATGGGTATGTGCCTGTTATTTGTGGACTTTCTAGGTGTAATGAGAACGATATTGAGGCGGCTTGGGAGGCGGTTAAGTATGCGAAAAGGCCTAGGATTCATACCTTTATCGCTACGAGTGGGATTCATTTGGAGTATAAGTTGAGGAAGAGTAAAGAAGAGGTTTTGGATATTGCTAGGAGTATGGTTCGGTTTGCTAGGAGTTTGGGTTGTAATGATGTCGAGTTTAGCCCCGAAGACGCTGGCAGGTTCGAATTTTTATATCATTTTTCTCTTGTTATGTCGTGCTTGTAAAATGGATTGTTCAATGATAAGATTATATAGATTTTATTATAGAAAGGATAAGATTATATTCAATTACTACTGGTGTCGAAGAAAAGAAATAACAGAGAAGGTTGCAAATATGTGAATGGTCTTATTTGGTTAATGTAGAAACTGATATTGTAGAGAATGGAAAAACTGATACGAACATGTTTTTCTGATTTTTTACTCAAAAAACTATAGCTTACAGAGAGTATAAATAGTTGTAGGCTAAACTAGGAAATCTATGTAAATCCCTATATATCCTATATACCATTTACAGAAAAGGAAAAGAAATCCTAAATATATCCTATATACCACATTCTCTACTAGGAAATCTACATTCAGGGGGAGAGTGCGAGAGAATATCAACTTTGGGAAACCGTACCTGCTGCTGAACCAGTACCTTCACTACCAGCCCAAATCTCTTGTCCACCAGCCCAAATATCTAGTCCACCTATAATCCTCACAGAAATCCACCACCAACCTCTTAATCCTGAGATAACTAACACTCAACTTAGCCCTTAAAACCCTGAGTCCGTGAAAGAAACAACAACAAAAGACATGATTGTTTACTCAAGGAGACCGAAATCTCAAAAGGAGGTAGAGAGTTGCACATCTCCAAAGCAAAACCAAGATTCATATCCAAATCCAGAAGTTTCTGAGATGCATACAAGTAACATAATTGCTGAACTTATCTCTAGTAATTTTCCTAGTGATCTTGACCAACCTATTGCAATAAGAAAAGGAGTGAGGACATGCACTCAGCATCCTATCAGCAACTTTGCATCCTATGACAGCCTATCTCCAGCTTTTCGTGCGTTTGTGTCCACTTTAACAGATGTTCAAGTTCCAAGCAATATTCAAAAAGCTCTGATAACGTTTTTACATTCTCTACAATATCAGTTTCTACAGTTTAAAATAGTGGGACTAAGAAAATAAAAGGTTAAATGGTACAGAAGAATTGAAGTTTAAATATGGATATACTGTGGTTTAATACTTGTTGCTTGATTGCATATAATTGAAGATAAACCATTTTGGTGAGAGATATGTGCTTGATCAAATATTGATGCAACAGGTGCATGCTTGTTTTTGTAAGAGTCGGACTAAGTATTCCCCGGACTTCAATCAATATCTATTTTGCAATAGCAGTAGTGTGTGAATCTGCTGTAGGCTGCTTTTGGAATAAGATAAGTAAATGTAAAAGGGTATTTGTCTGTCCTTCTCTTGTTGACATTATAGTCTTGTTTCTTTCGATTCTACCAGATCTGACAGAGAATATTTATATGAGATTTTGGGTGAAGTGATCAAGGCTGGGGCGACAACTCTTAACATACCCGATACTGTTGGCATAACGATGCCCGGCGAGTTTGGGAAATTAATTGCTGATATAAAAGCCAATACCCCTGGGATTGAGAATGTTATTATTTCAACACACTGCCAAAATGATCTTGGACTTTCTACTGCCAACACTTTAGCGGTAGGCCATTGCTTTACTTTGTTAATTGATGCAGAGTTTGATGTACTTGGATTGCATTTACATCTTAGCTGTTATGAATTCAGGGAGCTTGTGCAGGTGCAAGGCAAGTGGAAGTAACAATCAATGGCATTGGGGAAAGAGCAGGAAATGCTTCATTGGAGGAGGTGAGCTTTTGCTTTTTGCAATATTAGAATGATTGTATATTTGGAATTTGAGTTATGCAGAAGCGGATGAAAAACCTGGTTTTTTGCAGCACCATCTGGTGTTCTTGGACATTTTAGTCAAATAATCCATGATGCAGGAATCCAGACTACCTAAGATCCCACTCTTTGTCAACCAAAGCTGCTTCATCTGACAACAAATTACCCTGAAATTCATTTAAAGAGGGGTTTATGGAATATTCATGTGCTTCAATATTTGATGTAGTTACTGCCTTGTGTGCCTCCAATGTACTATGTTTGTCGGTCTCCCATATATGGCCCTTTTTTTTCATTGGTTATGCAAAAGCTAAATGAGGGAAAAGGGCATTCGAAGGCCTCATTTATCAAGTAACTCATGATAGAGGTCATGTCTGTTGTTAGATAAATTGGCAAAGAACACAACAAGTTTTAGTGAAACTATTAAAAGTTGATATCAAGCTTGTTACATCATAAATGAATGCAGAATTTTGTGAAAATAATTGTAAATTAATCAAATGAGTTCATCATGTCTTTTTTTTTTTTTTTTTTTGATAGAGAGAGAGAGAGGGTGGAGGGTGAGGCCCTTGAAAATGAGGGTGTTTATACATCCATCTGATAAATTTTCTTGTATGTAGTCTGCCTATGCTGAACATTTAAATTCTGTAAATAAAAGACTTTCAGCTCTCAATTGCACTCTATTCTAGGATCAAGTTGACTTAAGAACTGTTATTTTGGTTGTAGTTGTTGAAATTTTGTCCTTCGATGTATGGTTCTTGTAATATCCTATTACCTATATTTTGTTTAGCTGTTTTCATTCCATTGAGTTTTTAGTTTGCTGTTTGTAGGTTGTGATGGCCTTAAAATGTCGCGGTGGGCATGTGTTAGGAGGTCTTTATACAGGAATAAGTAATCGACACATTGTGATGGCAAGCAAAATGGTATTCCTTTGTGAACTTTGGTTACAATTCAATCGTTTCTTACTCTTGACTGATTAAGCTCCGGGAGTTGTTGTTTAGGTGGAAGAGTATACTGGGTTACACGTGCAGCCGCATAAGGCTATTGTTGGAGCCAATGCTTTTGCTCATGAAAGTGGTATCCACCAGGTTGGTTTTCTAGAGTTTGAGTGCATCTATGTCGTGGACCTCCAAACTATTTTCTGTCTATTTGCAAAGTTTGTTTGTTTTATGGCTGACCTCCTTGGTGTAACAATTTCCTCTTGCTAACCTTTTATATTTAGAAATACAACTTCTTTATATGCTTTTGGAGTTTACTTGAATGTGTAATCTATTAGCTGTGGTGTTCTTTCATGTGTGTTCTTGTGTTTCTTTTGACCTGTGTTTTCTTTCTTTCTCCTCTTAAGTGAATATTGACAATAATAATTATTAATAATTGTTAATACGCCTACTACGCTGGTGATTTCTTATACAAATCAGGCCTGCTGAGTGAAATTGCTGACAATTGGTGATGGTATAGTTCAGCGCCAACTCATTTTAACTCACCTAACTAATCCCAAACTAGTTATGCCTGGTTATAAGAATCTGTTTTTGTCATTTTGTTTCGCTAAGGATGCTATCCTCTGAAAGATCTAAAGAAGGAAAAAAGGTAAATTTTTTGTTGTTTTGGTTAATAAAAATAGATATATTTACTTACAAAAAATAATAAAAACAATAAGATATATATTTCAAAATGCTTTCATTTCTGTAGGATGGAATGCTTAAGCACAAAGGTACATATGAAATTATATCTCCCGAAGATATTGGGCTTGAACGGTCCAATGAAGCTGGTATTGTCCTTGGAAAACTTAGGTAGGTATTTCATTTTTTCAAAATCTTTTCCTCCATTTTTCTGGTAAATCTTTTTTCTTTTTAATATGTTTTAAATGGAGTTTAGAGGGATGTAGATAGTGAAATATGTTTAGTGCAGCAAGAGATATAAATGGTTTTTCCATTGCTTTTGAATGTTTGATGCAATATCACAATGAATCTGACAGAAATAGTAGAGGATTTAACATAAGAAGCAATATATTTTGTCACCATTACGATGAATATTGTATTTAGGTTTGTGAATATATCTTATATCCAATCTTGATGAGCATTTATGAACTTTTGACTGTGAACTTCATTTGAGGATAGTGGAATTGATGCAATGATATGGGGCAATCTTTTACTAGATTTTTCCTTGGCCTTTTCTCGTTCACATGAAAGAAGGTGTTCATCTGCTGATATCAGGTAGTCAAACGGCAAACAAATTGCTAATATCTCCTTAGTTGCTAGGCACCAAAAAATTTCTTGGCCAAGTAAAATAGGTTACTATTATTAATATATTTGATAAATATATTGAACTTACCTAATATTCTAGAATAGCTTGGGAAGTTATTAGAAGTACTTGTGAAGCATAAAGGTTTACTTCTTTTGTTAGATTTCTGGCTAGTTTCTTTGTGTGTAAAAATAGACTTCTCTACCGCTCTTTTTTTTTTCTTTTAGATATCTGATGCACCAACTTTTAAGCTTTCTCCAATTTCATGAATGAACTTCCATTGTGCTAACTGCTAAGTTGCTCGGAGTTGGATGAGTGTTGGACATGAGTACAAGTTGTACTGCTCAATTTTCCTAAGTTTTTCCTTATATTGGATGGGTCATACCTTTGTATCTCTATCTATTTTGAGGTGTCAAATATGTGTTCAACATGGGTACTTTAGAACAGATAAAGAATCACAGCAAGATTTTTGACATATATGCTCACACATTTTGAATTAATAGAAAAGTCTTCCATTCTAGCCTGTGGGAGTTTGGAACAGGTGAATTGAAAGAGGAAGCCTAGATTCCACAAGCAGGGAATTTCCTCCCCCCCCCTCTCTTTCTCTTCCCACTTTCACCACCACAACCACCAAAAAATTAGCAACTTCATTTGCAAGATTGATACCATCCTCTGGTTTTTTCCTATATGCAGTCCTGTTACGATACTTATAATAATCATATTGTTTTATCTTCCCATTAATTTTTTATTTTTACAAATTCAGTTGTATAAAACTTATGACTTCTCTGTTTTTCTTTTTCTTTTGCAATTCCCTGGTAAAGTGGACGTCATGCTTTGAGGGACCGATTGAAAGAGGTATGCTGCTAGTAGTGCATTTGTAAAATTGATGAACTTGCCTCACTTTGCTTTATCTAAGCACCTAGCTCTTCATTTTTACCTCAGCTTGGTTATGAGCTTGATGATGAACAGCTTGGGAGTATATTCTGGCGCTTCAAAGCAATAGCTGAACAAAAGAAGGTGAACAAAAGTCTTTACTGATTTCCTGGATTTCTTTTCCCCTCAGATCATTGAACAATCAACTATTTGTATTATTTCCAACTGAATGAGTTGCATTTGGAAATTAAGCTGTCTTCAATTATGGAAACTTCTGTGTTTTCCAGTTATTTTTTATTTTGGAAAATGAAAATGAAAAATAAGGAGTGGTAGTGCCTAGGGTAGAATTTTTGTAAATTTTCCCTCGGAAAACCAGCATTATTATCATAGATTACATTTTTTCTACAGGTTTTTCGAGTTCTCCATCTCCGTTTTCTGTTGTTTTTAAAAACCTGGTTTTCTAGTTTCAGCAAGTAAAAAGTAAGTTTTTTTTTTACTCTGTGTGGAAAATAAGATGAGAAAAAAAATTGAAATACAATAGAGAGACAGGAAATAGGAAATGTTTTTATTGGTAAATGTAGTTTTTCCTTTCCCTGTTTACTATATTTGTGGAGTCATAAACTCCGCTGAATGTATTTTTAACACAAAAACACCTATCTTTATTTATCCATCATGGAGTTATGAGATGGTTAACCTTGTAATTTAAGCTTAAAGAAATGATGTTGGTTTAAGAAATGGTCTGTGGGCTTAGAAAATGAAGACATAGGCCTGAAAAGTGGATGGTTGCTGGCAGTTGATATGTTAGAAGATTTTCTATGTAGGCCCAGTTTAAGGGTTTCGGTTGCCAGTGACAGCTTAGTAAATGGTTAATAAGGGATTTTGGTGGGTTGGTGTTCAAAGTAATTAAAAAAATATTTTCAGAATCTTATGGTGATTTTGGAAAACAAGAATAATGGTTTTTGTTGGTATGAATGCTTGTATCAATTAGCTTCTCAAGTTGCCTGGCTTCCATGGCATTTTATGTTCTTGGTTGTGGTAATTCAGTTTATTTTAGTTGAGTTGTAACTGTAGTTGCTTTGTACTGTATCTTGATTCTTAAAAGCAAAAAGTAACTGTTGTTCTAAATCTCTGCTAAATGTATAATTTCTTTTGTTTGTTTATGAAGATGATGCAGTCTATACTTATTTTCTTTACTGGTGTTCCAGCGAGTCACCGACGCCGATCTAATAGCATTGGTTTCGGATGAAGTTTTTCAACCAGAAACTGTTTGGAAGCTTATTGATCTGCAGGTAGCTAGACATTGTTTTGAACTGTAGTTACAAGAATGTGGCTTGGGGTGTGTGACTTAGATAATTTATGGTTCAGTAGGGGCATGCTTCATTGGTTCGGTATTTTGGGTTGCAGTACCGTATAAAGCGTTGTTGAAGTTGTATTGCTTTAATATATATATATATATATATATATATATATATATATATATATTTGTTAAGCTAGTTTATTCTAATATGAGCATATAAGTTTATAGATATTTTATAATCAATAGTATAAATGATTTTAAGAAAATGCATTATTTTAAAAGTGGTGGTGTATTAAATTTTTCTCGCTTGGTTGGAAGGAAAGAGGAATTTATTAATCCAATGGTTAAGCTACAAAGTAGGAAAGTGGTCATAGAACGTAACCATTGGCTTGACAATTTTCCATTCTCATTTCTTTCTGTTCTTCTTACCAAGCAAAACCTTAAAGAGAACATAATAGTGGTATATTCTTCGAATTACTGCCAGCCAGTTTATATTATATAATTACCAATGAAAAATTAAGAATAAAATTCTGGATTTCTGTGAACTAAAGAAAAATTAATGAGTTTGATTAAACCCTAATAACAAATTAACTAGCTTCTTGGAACCCCAATAAAACATTATTCTAAGTCCAAAACCTTGCTTATTTTTAAGGTTAACTCATGCCACCTTACCCCTTAGTCCCTAGCTGTTTTCACCTCACTGTCTACCCCCAAACTATGAATTTTCCAGATTCTTCCTTATTTTTTTGACTGGTTATCTCCTTTTCCCTATTAGATCCTCTTTCCCTTTCTTTCTTCACTGTTTCTTCTCGTCCCTCTTTCTTTCTATTTTACCTGTCAATTTGGGTCCATGGTTTTGGCAATCCAGGTCGCGTACCAAAGCGATCCAGGATGCAAAAGAACCACAATCTGGGACATATGAAGTGGATCGCAGTTCTAGGGGGTAGTAGCGATCCTGGTAACTGTGTTTTTTACTATGTTGTTCATCACTGAAGTTGAATAAAATTTTAGTTCGAGTTATACTTAAATGGAAACATAACATGCAGGTTACTTGTGGAACTCTTGGACTTTCTACTGCAACAGTTAAACTCAATGGGGCTGATGGGAACGAGCATGTTGCATGCTCAGTTGGAACTGGGCCAGTAGATTCAGCTTATAAAGCTATTGATCTCATTATAAAGGTTTGATGCAGAAGGTTATTAGCTTTCCTTTGTTTGCTAGAATTTTCTGTTGGGTGTTGATAAGATATGAAGCAAGCTTCGCTGTTAGGGTTATTAAAATTTGTCTATGAATACATGATTTTATTATAATTAAGGTTATTTTTGGAATTTACTCTTTCTTTATATAGGGTTTCATTGGCTGAAATTTATAATTTTCAGTTAGATTATTGAACTTTAGTTTGGTCTATTCACCATTTTAGTGAACTCTTATTTCCTTTTCTCCCTCAGTTTTTCTCCTTTTTTTTTCCTTTGCTTTAGATTCCTCTTTATCTCCTGTTTTTTCACCCCCTACATCTCTTCCAGTTCTCTACCTAATTTTGTAGCAAGGCTTTTTGCTTGTCTTTATTTGGTTAGTTGGTCAATAGATACGTTTTGTCCATGCTTTATTTGTCTTTTCTTATACCATAAAAATAAAGGCTTGTTGCCAGCTTTGCGAGCCTTGTTTTTCTCAATCGAATTGTAGCTCATCACTAGGGCTGATAGGTTGCAACCCTAAATTCTTTAGTTATTAAAATTCTGTTACCTTTTTGAGCACCGGAATTAGAATTTAGTCTTTAGTTATTAAGTGAATATCTTCCATTCTTCTTTCTACCCTGTTTCTCTTCCCACCTCGTGTTAAAATATCATGTGAGCATTCTTCAATGAACAGTTTCTCATGGTTGGCTTCCTTGTCCATAATGGGTTTCTAGGGTATTTGCTATAAGGAGGAAGGTATTGATCATCATCATTGTCAGAGCCTTTATCCTAAGAGATTGGCGTAGGTTATATAAACCAATATCTGAATTCACGTTAGATCGTCCATATGTATTCTCCTCTTCCGTAGATTCCTATCCAAGGTCATTTGCTCATTCAACTCTAAAACCTTCATATCTTTCCAAACTACTTCCTTCCAAGTATTTTTCGGTCTTCTTCTAGTCTTAGCCCTTCTCTCAACATCCATAGCCTCTATTCTCCTAACTGGAGCATCTACAGGTCTACGTTTTACGTGTCCAAACCAGCATAAGCGATTTTCACACATCTTGTCTTCGATAGGTATCACTCCAACTATCTTACGAATGTCTTCATTTCTCATTCTATCCTTTTTTGTATATCTACGTATCCACCGCAACATTCGTATTTCTGTTACACTCATATTTTGTACATGTAGCCTCTTAATCGCCCAACATTCACTACCATATAACAATGTTGGTCTAACAACTATCCTATAAAACTTACCTTTCAACCATATAGGAATTCCTTTATCGCACAACACACCTGTAGCATTTCTTCACTTACTCCATCTAGCCTAGATCCTATAGGTCACATCACCATCAATCTCTCTGTTTATCTGTACTATCGATCCCAGATATCGAAAATGGTCCTGCTTAGGTATCGCCACCCCATCTAACGTCACTACACTATGCTTTTCTGCTCGGTTAGAACTGAATTTACACTTACACTCCATGTATTCAGTCTTCACTCTCCTTAGTTTAAATATTTTTTATTCCAATGTTTGTCTCTTTAATTCCAACTTTGCATTGATCTCCGCTCTAGTTTCCGCACATAAAACAATATCATCCGCAAACATCATACACCAAGGCACCTTATCCTGGATGGATTTTGTCAGTTCATCCATGTCAAGAATATTATTGGAAAGTCAACTACTGTTTTAATTAATTTGTTATTTTAGGAAATCAGTATATATGTGTATCCCTAGCATTAAGGTTAGAGAATCACTCGATTATAGATTCTATTAATTAGAATAATATCTAGGATTATGAGTGATATACTTTCCTATTTAGTTAGAAGTTCTTTGTATATAAATAGGGTACCTATGTACAGTTTTACCTTAAGTCTTTTCAATACAATACTTTGATTTCCTACATGGTATCAAGAGCTTTAGGTTTTTTTTTTTTTTTTCTTGGAAATCAGTCACTTTTTCAGCCTTCATTGCTGATTTTCTGCAGTTTCTTCTTCAGCCTTCATTGCTGATTTTCTGCAGTTTCTTCTTCAGCCTTCATTGCTGATTTTTTTGCCTTAGGCCTTCATAGCCATTTTCTCATCCAGCCTTCATCATGAAAATTTGTTTTTGTTCATCTCTATAGGCTCGGTTCTGGTTCTATTGTTCCAGCCTTCATCACTGTTGTCTTTGCTCTGTTTTCTAAAGACAAAACAGAGTATTTCATGTGTTCTTTTTTATCAGCCTTCATAGCTGAATTTTTCCTCTGTTCTCCATCATTGGTGGTTTCTCTTTGTTGCTTGGCCTTCATTGCCGATTTATCCTTGATTCTCACCTATCCTTCAGCAAGTTTTGATTTGTGAAAGATGTCAAAAGTTGCAGAAACAACCACTGCAGCACCAAAGGAGTTGGGCAGTCTCAACAAAGAAGAGATTGAAAAGCTAAGAAATCTCCTAAGTATCCTCGAAAAACCTTCAGGTACCTATTCATTGATACATTCAGGTAAACTTCCAACCTCTCACGCTTTAAATGCCTCAGATAGAACCTTTAAACATTTGTGGATTATTGATTCAGGAACCACAGATCATATGACTCATTCCTTTCAAAACTTTAGTTCATATTCACCTTGTTCTAGTAGTAGGAAAATTGCTACTGCCGATGGCTCCTTGGCCACGGTAGCTGGGGTAGGAGAAATAAAAATCAGTCCTAACCTTACTTTGAAAAATGTCCTACATGTTCCCAAATTGTCCACCAATCTTTTATCAATATCCAAGCTTTCTCATGACATGAATTGCAAAGTAACTTTTTTTCCATCTTATTGTCTATTTCAAGACCAGGGCTCGGGAATGATGATTGGACGTGCTAAGGAGAAGGACGGATTATACTATCTTGAGGAATTAGAGAAATCGAAAGTTGGTAAGTGGAACCAGCCCCTAACCTACCTTTCTGGACAAAACCTCACCAATAAAGACACAATTTGGCTTCACCATTTTAGACTCGGACATCCTTCTTTTTCAACACTTGAAATTATGTTCCCTTCTTTGTTCAAAGGACTAGTTGATAAGCAGTTTCATTGTGATGCATGTGAACTTGCAAAACATAAACGTGCTACCTTTCCCACCAATAACAAAAGAAGTCTTTTTCCTTTTGAGTTGATTCATAGTGATATATGGGGTCCATCTACAATTCCAAATATTTCTGGGGCACGTTGGTTTGTTTCATTTATTGATGATTGTACAAGAGTTACCTGGATATTTTTGCTTAAATCAAAATCTGATGTGAGTGATATCCTCCCAAACTTCTTTTCCATGATAAAAAACCAATTTGGGGTCCAAATCAAAAGGTTTAGGTCAGATAATGCAAAAGATTATTTCAACCAAACACTTTCCCCATATTTTCAACAAGTAGGTATTATTCATGAGTCATCCTGTGTCTCTACTCCACAACAAAATGGAGTTGCAGAAAGGAAAAATGGCCATCTCCTAAACACTACTCGAGCATTATTATTTCAGAAAAATGTGCCAAAATACCTTTGGGGGGAAGCAGTTCTTACAGCCACACATGTCATAAACAGGTTACCATCCTGAGTGTTAAACTTCAAGAGTCCCATGGAGGTATTGTCTCACTTTTATCCAAGTCTTAGTACAACAAACCATCTTGTTCCCAGAGTATTTGGGTGTGTCTCATTTGTTCATGTCCACAGCCAAAATAGAGGAAAGTTAGACCCTAGAGCTATCAAGTGTGCCTTTGTGGGATACTCTTCAACACAGAAAGGGTACAAGTGCTATCACCCACCTACTAAAAAACTCCTAATCTCCGCAGATGTTACCTTCATTGAAACAGAACCATATTTTACTCAACCTTATCTTCAGGGGGAGACAACATTTGTGGAAGATAAGGATCGAGACTTCTTTCTCCTTGACTTGCCATCATCATCTTCCAAATTCCAACCCGAGATCGAAACCTCTCCTAAAGCTACAATTGAGCAACCTGAGCCTCCACCTTCACAAACCCAAAATGAATCCTCCTTACAACCTAGTTCACAAGCAGATGGGGGAAAGGCCACTACTGACAATCGGTTCTCACAGGTTTACTCAAGAAGGAAAAGTCTAGCCCCTGAACCAAGGCCGGACCAATCATCAGACTCAAATCCTGGAAATGAGGTAATATCTTCTAGCTCTACTCCTCAAAGTGATTTCTTATCTGACATTGATTTGCCCATAGCCCTTAGGAAAGGAACTAGAGAGTGCACAAAACATCCATTATACCCAATATCCCACTTTGTGTCCTTTGAGAAATGCTCTCCATCTCATAGAAGTTTCCTTACAAACATAAACACAGTATCCATTCCAAAAACATTATCAGAGGCTTTAAATTGTGAAAATTGGAAGAATGCTATGAATGTTGAAATGCAGGCCCTGGAGAAGAACAATACTTGGGAGATTGTGGAGCTACCAAGAGGAAAGAAATCGGTGGGATGTAAGTGGGTCTTTACAGTTAAGCATAAAGCAGATGGAACGCTTGAGAGGTACAAAGCTAGGCTGGTGGCTAAAGGATACACACAGACATATGGAATAGATTATCAAGAGACCTTTGCTCCAGTTGCCAAGATGAATACGGTGAGAATTCTTCTATCTTTAGCAGTTAACTTTGACTGGCCTTTACAACAGTTTGATGTAAAAAATGCATTCTTGCACGGAGATCTTGAGGAGGAAATCTATATGGAAATACCCCCTGGATTCAATAGAAACATGGCTGCAAATAAGGTTTGCAAGCTCAAGAAGGCACTATATGGCCTAAAACAGTCACCAAGAGCCTGGTTTGGGAGATTTGCCAAGGTAATGCATTCCATGGGGTACAAGCAGAGCCAAGGGGATCACACCTTATTCATAAAACACTCAGGTTCAGAGGGAGTTACTGCTCTCATTGTCTATGTTGACGATATCATAGTGACGGGAAATAGTGAAAAGGAAAGGCAAAACTTGGGAAGATGTTTGGCAAAGGAGTTCGAGATTAAGGAATTAGGAAACTTGAAATATTTCTTGGGCATTGAAGTCGCACGGTCGAACCAAGGGATCTTTATATCCCAACAAAAGTATGTCCTCGATCTCTTGCGAGACACGGGAAAATTGGCGTGCAAACCATCCAGCACACCAATTGATCCTAATCATAAACTTGGAGAAGTAGAGGGAGACAATGCTACAGACAAAGAATCATATCAGAGACTGGTTGGTAGACTAATCTACCTATCCCACACACGGCCTGATATTGCCTATGCAGTTAGTGTGGTGAGCCAATTTATGCACAACCCTAAGGAACTCCATTTGCATGCAGTTCACAGAATATTGCACTATCTCAAGGGAACTCCAGGAAAGGGAATTTTGTTCAAAAAAGGTGATAAGCTCACTTTGGAGGCCTACACCGACGCTGACTACGCAAGCTCAGTGGTTGATAGAAGATCCACCACAGGTTATTGCACCTTTTTGGGAGGAAACTTAGTTACTTGGAGGAGCAAAAAGCAGAATGTTATGGCAAGATCAAGTACAGAATCAGAATTTCGGGCAATGGCGCAAGGTGTATGTGAGCTACTATGGTTGAAGATCATTTTGGAAGATCTAAGACTCAAGTGGGATGGCCCTATGAAGCTCTACTGTGACAACAAATCTGCAATTAGCATTGCACACAATCCTGTGCAGCATGACAGAACAAAACATATTGAAGTTGACAGACACTTCATTAAGGAGAAGCTTGACAGTGGTCTCATTTGCACACCCTATGTACCAAGCGAATCACAGCTAGCAGACGTTCTAACTAAGGGACTTAACAATCCACTCTTCCACAAGATTGTAACCAAGCTGGGAATGGACAATATTTATTCACCAGCTTGAGAGGGAGTGTCAAGAATATTATTGGAAAGTCAACTACTGTTTTAATTAATTTGTTATTTTAGGAAATCAGTATATATGTGTATCCCTAGCATTAAGGTTAGAGAATCACTCGATTATAGATTCTATTAATTAGAATAATATCTAGGATTATGAGTGATATACTTTCCTATTTAGTTAGAAGTTCTTTGTATATAAATAGGGTACCTATGTACAGTTTTACCTTAAGTCTTTTCAATACAATACTTTGATTTCCTACAATCCATAACTACCACAAACAAGAATGGACTTAACGCTGACCCTTAGTGTAATCCCACCGTAATAGGAAACTCACTTGTTTGCCCCCCACCTGTCCTCACATGTGTCCTTGCATCTCCACACATATCTTTAATTAGTTTAATATATTTCAAAGGAATTTTTTTCTTCATTAAGGACCACCATAATACCTCCCTAGGAACTTTATCATATACTTTCTCTAAATCTATAAAGATCATATGGAGATCTTTACCCAGTATTCGAGAGCGCTCCATAAGTTGTCTAAGAAAATGTATTGCCTCCATAGTTGATCGACCCGGTATAAAACCAAATTGATTCTCCGATATCTCTATATTTATTCTTAATCTCCGTTCTATCACTCTCTCCCATAGTTTCATCATGTGACTCATCAATTTTATGCCTTGATAGTTGGCACAACTTTGAATATCTCCCTTGTTTTTATATAGAGGTATTAAGACACTCTTCTTCCATTCCTCCGACATTTTGTTAGTGCGTCAAATCTTATTAAACAGATTTGTCAACCATCTAACTCCTACATCTCCAAGGCATTTTCAAACTTCAATTGGAATGTCATCAGGTCCAACAGCTTTTTTGTTCTTCATCCTCTTTAGTGCCTCTTTTACCTCTGTCTCTTGGATTCTACGCATAAAGCAATGATTTAAATCCTTGAGAGACACCGAGATATTGTCCAAAACTTTATTTTGTCCATCATTAAATAATTTGTTAAAATAATCACGCCATCTGTCCTTAATATCATTGTCTTTAACGAGAGTTTTTTTATGCTCATCCTTAATACATTTCACGACTCTTAAGTCGCGACTCCTCCTTTCTCTTGCTCGCGCCAATCTGTATATCTTTTTCTCTCTCTCCTTTGTGTTCAACTTGTTGTAAATCTCTTTCGCAACCTTCGTCTTAGCTTCTGCCACAGCCTTCTTTGCCTCCTTTTATGCTAACTTATATTCCGAGGAGGAAGGTATTGATGTCAGTAGTTAATAATTCTACCCTTTTTTCCTGGTTTTACCCCCTGCACTTTATCTTCCTCAATCCTTCTCATGTTATAATACTTTTCTTTTCCAAAGATCGTGGAACAATACATCAACATTTCTTCCTTCATTTGCAGGAACCAGTTACACTTCTGGAGTACTCCTTGAATGCTGTTACAGAAGGCATTGATGCTATAGCCACCACTCGTGTCCTAATTCATGCAGACAAAAATCACATGTCTACTCGTGCTTTGACTGGTGAAGTCGTTCATCGAACATTTAGGTATAAAATCTTCTTGCTTTTGTTTCCATTGACATTTTTATACATCCACCTCCAAAATTCAGTGCATAAATTTTTAATTTTGGTGCCAGTGGAACTGGGGCAGGAATGGATATTGTTGTTTCCAGTGTCAAGGCTTATATCGGCGCATTAAACAAGATGTTGGCTTTCAAGGAGCAATATCCAACAAAGGCTTCTGTACAAAAAACTCCAGTTTCTGCTTAAGTAGCTTATCACAAAGTTCTCTACCACTTAC
Organism: Heritiera littoralis; assembly: GCA_031772115.1. NCBI lineage: Eukaryota > Viridiplantae > Streptophyta > Magnoliopsida > Malvales > Malvaceae > Heritiera > Heritiera littoralis. Next base: position 1,922,864 of record JAPDPK010000111.1, on the reverse strand, counting down.
GTTCTTACAGGTGCTCCCTCCCTTTCTTCATGCAGTAGTGATAATGCTTTGAAAAGTTTCTGTATACAAATTTCAGAGACAGAATTGTTTGTAAGTTTAAGAAAAAAACATTGTTGGTTTTTGTTCTTTCTTCTGAATTTGTAGTTTCTGTATTAAGGAATTGTCGAAACTAAGTGAAGCATCAGTTATCTTAAAAACAAACAAGTTTCTTCAAAGTAAGGTGTCCGGATGTACTTTTTTTTTTTGGGTTACAAAAATGAAAATGATGGGAGTGGGAGCTTTGGCTTATGAACAAGTTCTCAAATCTTGAGGTGATTTGGAGGATTCAAAATGTTGCAGTTGTTGTGTTATGGCCAGTTTTTGTTCATTTGTTTTTCTTTTTTGTGCATAAAGATTTTGGGATACAGAATATGAGATTGTCTTGCTCATTTCACTGGTTGGCAAGGTTGCCTGGCAATTCTGACATTCATATAAAGAAAGATGGCGTGGTGGAGGGAGCCAGAAAGACCAAAAGCAGTCACAGCCTCGTTGGAGCTCTCTATTTTCTTATTGCCCCATGCCCTTGAATGGATGGACAGCCACACAGAAAAGAAACAGAACTTTTCAAGTCTACCATGATTCAACAACGCATCAGCGTTGCCAATTTCTCAGGCTTGATGCGCACACTATTTTATCATACATTTTGACATAATTAATTTGTAGGATATTTCTTTTTAAAAAACTGATTGATTGTGGCTTGCTTTCATGGTCATTGGTCACTCACTATATAATAGACACAATGAAAAATGAAACATTTACAAAAAAAAAAAATTGGAGTGGTACATATAAAAAATACGATAAGTGAAAGTTGTTTATGTTAGTTTGGACATGTAATATAAATTTGTGGATGCTTTAGTTAGGAGAACAGAGATTGGAAATGATAAAAAAAAAATTAGTCAAAGATAAGAGAAGGTCAAAAAAGAATAGAAAAAATAAATCATTATGAAAGATATGAAGGTACAAAAAAAAAAACATTATCTTTGGATAATTATCGAGGAGGAAATTCATATTGATAATTTAATGTGAGGTTTTGATATATATAATCTATTTCAACATTGAGATAAAAGCATTACATATGATATGTACTTGTCCTGGGAATGAGAAGGAAAGATTAAAAAGATGCTTTATATTTTTCTTCTGCCTTTCCCTTGTATGCTTTTCTATTAAGGAAGCATATTAGTTGAACTAACAATCAAGTAGCTTTACAAGAAAAAATGTTTCAATTAAATAAAATTTCGAATATGCATTATTGTTAAGAGACATTACAATGATGAAAGAGGAATTTGGTCATCGATCAATTGGACTTAGAAAACTTAAGCCGTGCTCGAACAGCTGACGTTTTCATCATTTGAATCAATTCAATCCATCCATTTTATTACCTTTATTTGTAAGTTAAAACAGGCTTATTTTTTTATTGTCTAACCTGAAAGCTAATGTTTAACCTAGTGAATTTTTTTGAGGGATTAGATTTAAAGTTTAAATCTTTTTTTTTTAATTTCTTATTAAAAAAATTGAAATCCAAATTAATTTTTATATACTGAAAAAAATATTCTCCTAAAGCAAACAACGAGAAAAAAAAAGCTTGTTTTTGTTTAACTATTTTAAAAAATATAATGCTAATTATCTTTTCCATTATATGTAGATGTTGTCCTGAAAATTTATAATAAAAAAGTAAAAAATCGTACTCAAATATAAAATAATTTTAATAATTTTATAAATATCAAATATATATTATAAATTTCAGTATATATAATTTTTATCTAATATACTTTACAATCATTTTCTCTTTTTATTACATTTTATTGACGATTGTATCCAAACACATACCAAAATCTCAACATTATTTTTTAATGGTTTAATACTTACATATACTCTCAACGTTTACTACAAAATAAAATTAAATATTCAATATTTAATTGTATGAAAATTAATACATTAAATTTTATTTTAAACAATTAAAATCTAAATATTTCAAAATAATATAATTACGTCAATTTCTATTAAATTTAATTGTTGTTACCCTTACAAAATAATTAAAACTTAACGGTGTTTGAGAGACTTTATGAAAATGTACTTAATTGCTTAAAATAAAATTTAATGGAGTAATTTTAATGCAATTAAACATTTAAAATTTAATTATAATTTATGATAAACATAAAGAGATATTTGTGTATTAAGGTTTTTTTTTTAATCTCATCGGTAAATATTTTTAATCTCTCATGTTCTATCCAAAGTTTAAGCAAACTTTTTTTAGTAAGAAATGACCCATAATGTTTTTAGGCCTTACTTCTCGGAAATTTAAATGGTGATTATTAAAGCACATTTTTCGCCATTTTAGGGTGGCTCAACCTGTTCATTTGTCACACCTAATTGTCAGCTCAAAAGTAAATCTAACAATTTAAGAATACATTTCCTGTTTATGTTTACTTATTAAACAATGTTTGTAATGTATAACATATGAAAATTATTGTATCAAAATTTTGTATCAATATATTAAACACATAATATATTTAACTTTCAGCATATCTGTATACAGTTTTTGATGAAATTTAACTTGTGCTATTTTTGGTTTTTTTTTTCAGTTTTTATTGTGTTACGTCCAAGATTTTCAAGAAGAAATTTACTTTTTATGGGTTAAGAGTGAAATTTAAATTATTTTTAAATGTTTATTTTTTTTGCAAACAAAGAAAAGAATGAATAGCTTTGTTTTCGTTAATTTTAAAAGATTATGCTAATTATTTTTATAACTACATCTAGCTATTGTCGTAAAAATATATAACAATATATTTAAAAATTATATTTAAATATTGTGTTAATTTTTCAATTTTAACCTTAATTTAAAATTAGTAGTTTGAAACATAAACATTTCGGTCCAAAATTATCAATTGGACAACACAAAAAAATGTTCCGCTAAGTCAATGTCAAAAAATTTGTTAGTTTAAACATTTATTTCTCAGCCAATGAGGCCTTGACTTGATAGCAAGGAGGAGGCTTTGAGACTTTGAGGTCTCAAGTTCGAGTCTCACTAAATGTGAGATTTGTTTAGTTTGTTAGTGTTTAGTTAATTTGTTAAATATTGTTATTGTATTTACCAGTTCATTAAGTTACTTGTTCATCGAATGTAATATCTGATTATGATTGTAACTTTGAATGAGATGTACTCTTTCAAAAAAAAACATTTATTTCTCATGTAATGTTCATAATGCTCATTTTTTTATATTGAAAAATAAAAATCACACATAAAATAACTTTAAAAAAGTACCTAAATAAATAAATAATAATAAAATTCATTGATGATACTTAAGAGTATAATATTATTAATTTAAATTTAGTAATTAACTGATATATGTTAACATTTCAATTGTAAATTTTGGGATAAAGTGTCAGTTTTCCAAATTAATAAACAAAAATTGAATTATGACCAAATTTTAAAAATTTTGGTGGAATTTACCCTTAAATATTTGATTTAATTGTTAATATACATAATATTTCACTTAAACACTTAAATTTTAGTTTAATAATTGATGCGTTGCACGGTTGATTCATTATAAAGAATAAGATTTAAATTCATTCTTCAAATTCAAAATAAATAAATAAATCCATAAATAAATACCAATCTATCCATTCCATTATCCAAATCTTAAAAAACGAACATACGACGAAATAAGCTCTGGTTGTATACTGCTGAAGGAAAATGAGATAAAAATAAACGTTGGGTTTGGAATATAAATCTTATAATCATGTTTAAATCATATTATAGTATTTTTTATTAAAAAATTATTTAATTTTTATTTTTATTTTAAAATTTATAAATTAATAAGATAATGTGTTATGATTTACCGATGGTATATAAAAGTATGGATGTTGATAAAAATTTTTTATTAATAAAAGCAAATATTTAGGTTCGTCATACTTTTAAATGATCATTTTAGATATTTTATAAATTTTATTTAATTTAATAATAAGAAGTTTAATTTCATTGAAAGGCTTTTTTTAAATGAATCTCTTTGATATAAAAATCTTAAAATTTATATTAAATTTTTATTGTTAGATTTTTAGTTTTCATTAACATTAAAAGTAATAAATTAATCAAATTTGGTGATAAGGGTTAAAGTCACCGCTATATTATGTTTGAAGCTCAATATTATTTATTTATATTTATAGATGAGTGTAATTTTATTCGTTCATAAAGAACAAGTCTATTACAAGAATAACATTTTACAAAAGCTTTATATTCAAATAGACAAAGAAAATAAATAAATTAATCTAAAAATTTTCATTGAGATTCTAACTATGACAAGGAGACTTCATAGTTTTCACTCTAAAATGATAATTTGGAGCTTATAATTAAATAGAATGGTTAAGTATATATTTTGCACATAATATAAACTTTACATGCTAATGCGAATTTAGAAATTAATATGCACTTCATTAATTTAAACTATTTGTAAAATATGAAACAAAATATTTAATCTACAATTATTATTTTAAACAAATGAAAAAAATAAGTATTTACATGCATCACATATTACCAAAAATATTATTTTTGAATAAAAAATTACTATATGAATGTTTAATAGCCAAACATGCACTTAATTTTTTGCATAAAATGAAAATAAGACATCAAGGTTTTATTGCATGTAAATTCGTCTATAAACTTTTATTTTACAATAAACAAATTTTTAACATTTTAAAATAACGTAATTAAGTCAAAATTTACTAAATAAGATTAATTACCGTTTGAACATCTTATGTAGTAACTGATGTGGATAAGTTTATTGTTGTCACATGTGTAATACAATGAAAGTTAGTCTCAACAAATTTAGAGTTAATTAAATGATCTTGAAAAATTAAAAATTTATTTACAATAAGATAATCGTTAATGAATTAATTTACATACCGTAAAACGTTAAAATGTTATATTCATTTTCCATAAAAAATTAAGAATATATTTAGTTATTATTCTAAACAATTATAGTAAAATTGGTAATTTTATATATTTTATTTATTTATTTTGGTCAAATACATTTTATTTATTGGAAATGATTTTTTTTGCCATAATTTATTGGAAATGTTTAGGTGTGTGTCAAAATAGCAATGATCAAACTAAAAGAAGAGAAAAGAAAAGAAAAGAAAAGCTATATTTAAACATAGAAATATTCCACTTTATTTATTATTTTAATCCTTTTCCCCGCGTTGCCTCTCTGTCAATTCTCTCTCTTCTTTCTTTTAAAAGCAAAGATAAAAAACCAAGGCAGAAAGCAGCGTTCAAAGGATCAAAGCTTCCAATTCCTCTCAGTTTCTGTCTGTTTCTTTCATCTCTCTCTCTTTCTCTTTCTCTCCTACACACTCCCAATTCCTTAACATACAAACCCTAGAAAGAGAAAGAGAGGAGATTGTTTTACAATCAAAGAGAGAGAGAACAGAGAGAAAAGCCAGGTATAATTCTCTTTCTTTTTCTTTTTTTTTTCAATTTTTATCCATTTTAATCCTTTAATTTCGGTTTCGATCTGAAAGCTGTTTTTCCGTGTTCTTATCTGTCTTTTGTTTGCTTTTCTCAGCTATTTTTTTTACACCCTTTCCTTTCTTTTTTCTCATTTTGAGAACAAATTTGAGGGTTTCATTTATCTTTTGATCATTCCATTTCCTTCGTTAAGTCGCAACGACCCGTTTTAGAATTGGGGCTTAATTTTTCTGGGTTATCGTTTAATTTTTGATTTGTTTGCATTTTGATCTTTAATTTCTCCCCTTTTTAATGGAAAGCGAGGATAATCAGAATGGCTTGGTGGTAAGGCTTAATGGGTCTCCTTTTTCTTTTATTTTTACTTGTATTCGAATGTTAAAGATGGAAATTCTATAGAAAATTCACCTCATGAGGTTTTATTGATTAATTATAATTAATTCAATTGTAATTCAATTGTATTTTTTTCCTGTTTAAATTGTACTCCATGACATTGCATTTAAAATTTGATCAGTCATTGCTACAGGTTCTCTGGATATATGGAACTGTTCTTTTTTTTGGATACAAATATCTAGGTGTTTGTTTTATCTATCATGAGGTTAACGAAATGCAATCCGCATTTTTCCATTGCCCATATTTTAAAATTCCTTATAATATTTTGTTGTAAATTTCCCAAATTGTTATGGTAGGATGATAGGGAAAGCTTTTTTTTTTTTTTTATAATGTTTGTTGCGTTTCTTAATTTTATTTTTTATTTTTATATATGTTGTTTACTATGTTGGAATTTTGACCTCTTGAACTTTTTGATGAATGTTAAATCTCTCTTAGATGTGTCGTATCCTTTTTCAGCTTGTTTCCTGTCCTGGTTATGCATGGAGATTTGTTTTGATTATAATAGTTTACTCATGTAAGAATTACTGTGTGTTCGTTGGATTATGATTGAATGTCTTTTGGAATTATGCAGGCGCATGCACCTCCTCCTGGCTACTTTCTTCGACTAGAGAATACTTACAATCAGTCTTTGAAGAAAAGAACAAGGATGCGTCGGTGGCTTTGCTGTTCCTGTCAGGTAGAGGAGAATTACCAATCACATGAAAATGAGCACTTGAAGAGCCCCAAGTATAATACAGATGGTATGTTACTTTGATGCTAACCTGATGTGGCAATTCTGGTTTACCATTAGGAAGCCGTTGGGTGTGTAGTAGCAATTGTTTTATATTTGGCTTTTACGTGCTAAGATACAAAATTTATTTTTAAGCTGTCCTTTTTAATTTAATTTTAATGTTTCCCCAGTGAAAAAAGGTTTGAATTGAGTTTAAGATTAATGGCATGTGTTTTCCTATATTTTAATCTGGTATTTGATATATGAATGTCTCCGTTGAAGGTTCCTTACAAAGTTTTTTTTCTTATTACTGTTTAATTGTTCACTTTTTATCATTTTTCCATTGCCATGCATGTGTCCTTATTGCTTTGCCTATGTGCTTCCAGGGAATCAAAAAAGCTCAAAGTTGGCAGCTCCTGTCAAACCTGAAGTGCAAAAATCACCACCACCTATTGAAGTGCCTGCCTTATCATTGGAAGAATTGAAAGAAAAGACTGACAATTTTGGATCAAAGGCTTTGATTGGTGAGGGTTCCTATGGAAGAGTTTATTATGCAAACTTGAACAATGGAAAAGCTGTGGCTGTGAAAAAACTTGATGTTTCCTCTGAGCCTGAGTCGAATGTGGAGTTTCTGACACAGGTGTGAGGGCAATTTGACAGAAGGGTCTTTTCTAGTCATTTTTTAAAAAAATTCTTCTTGGTAATGCAAATTCAGGTTGTTATATCATGTGTTTCCCCTTGTTTCTTAACTATTTTACTGTACAAATAATCTTTGTTTAGGTTTCCATGGTTTCAAGATTGAAGCATGATAATCTTGTTGAGTTGCAAGGTTACTGTGTTGAAGGAAATTTTCGTGTGCTTGCATACGAGTTTGCAACAATGGGATCACTACATGACATATTGCATGGTTTGTGAGGCCACTATATTATATGATTAATTCCTGAATGAGATTTAGCTGACAAAAATTTTGTTATACAAAATAGACGCTATTAGTTTGACTTATTTTATTTTGTCTTTTTGGGAATTATAGGAAGGAAGGGAGTTCAAGGGGCACAACCAGGTCCAGTGCTTGACTGGATTCAGCGGGTAAGAATAGCTGTTGATGCAGCAAGGGGCTTGGAATACTTGCATGAGAAGATTCAACCCTCTATTATACACAGAGATATCAGATCCAGCAATGTGCTTCTCTTTGAAGATTTTAAAGCCAAGGTTGCAGATTTTAACCTCTCAAACCAGGCTCCCGATATGGCTGCTCGTCTTCACTCTACTCGAGTTTTGGGGACATTTGGCTATCATGCTCCAGAGTATGCTTTATAAGCTCCTTTACGTAATGTTTATTTTTTTCTGAACAAACCAGTCATTGGCTGTTCCCGCATATTCAGTTAGCTTCTTGTAAATGGTTGGTAATGTTTAATGCATTTTGTAACAGCTAGGAAATTGTGCAGATGTTTGTAACTGGTCGAACGTCGAGATTTATTATATTATTATTTACATAATCCTTATTGGTGTCATTTTTTCCTAAATGACTGCTATTTGGACTCCCTGCCTTGTTTTCCACCTCTTTCATGATAGATATAAAACTGCATTTATGGTCCAATGCGCTGTATGCGGAGTTACTGTCTGTGTTGCTAGAACTAAGGACATGAATTTGAAGGGGCCAGTGTTTTTTGTCTGAACGCATCACTATCCCATAGTAGCTGCACAGATAATGTAGGAATTTTAGCTGATTTATGGCTCTACTGTTTTCCAGGTATGCAATGACTGGACAGTTGACACAGAAGAGTGATGTTTACAGCTTTGGGGTTGTCCTTCTAGAGCTTCTGACCGGGAGGAAACCTGTTGACCACACAATGCCTCGTGGACAGCAGAGTCTTGTTACCTGGGTAGTTTATTGCTTCCTCTTTTGTCTATCTTTTCCCTTTTCTTTATCTAGTATGAATCGTGTGGTGGCGCATTTCTGCTTCTGTTATATAGTGCTTGATGTTTTCAGCTCGCTTTAAATGTGATCAACTCTGCAACATTTCTTTTTCCCCATTTAGGCTACTCCGAGACTGAGTGAAGATAAAGTTAAACAATGTGTAGATCCAAAACTGAAGGGAGAGTATCCTCCTAAAGGAGTTGCTAAGGTATTTTTGTCCCTTATCTGCATAACTTGCACAAGTTCAATTTTGCAACTAAGAGATGGGGGTGGGTTTCAGGTGTTTGAACTCTGCAAGACATGTACAGGCACACCAAACTAGCGCTTGATGTTTTAATTATATTTTTCTCGATGCAGTTGGCAGCTGTGGCAGCATTGTGTGTGCAGTATGAAGCCGAGTTCCGTCCAAACATGAGCATCGTAGTTAAAGCTCTCCAACCGCTATTGAAGTCTGCAGCACCAGCAGCAGCACCTGAGACTTAAAGAGCAGATGAATCCAGTTTCTTCACCTTGTATCGAGATTTCTGCGACTTCACAGCTTGGTTTCATTTGACTGCAGATTTCATCAGATCACTAAATATTATATGTTTTTCTTTCCAATTTTTCATATATGGCATCGATGTGTAGATTTTGGAATGTTGGAATGTTTAATGTCAGTGATATGATCTGTCTGTTGCTGGTTTTCAAACGCGGGTGCTGATGTCTTTTTGAGCTGTAGTCATAAAATTGACGTAGGGATTGGGTCGTGTGTTGGATGTAAAATTTTACTGTGTATTGTTTGCTAGATATTTTTCCTTCTTTGTGCTGCGTAAATGATTTTATTTGTATGGATATCTTCTTCGCCACGTTGAGTTAAACCAAGTGCAGTCTGATTTGTTGATGGTAAGGTTACGCTTCATGTCCGTACTTCCTAAAAAAATGGTATTTCATTTCCATAGCTAAGAGATTAATGCTTTGCTTGGTAGGATGAAAAGAAAATGAGAAAGAAAAATTAGTTAATTAAAGGGTTATATTTTATAATAATTTTTTTATTTTGTAGTTTAACCATTTGATTAATTTTTTTTCTCACTTCTTTCTTTTTATTATATCAAGCAAAGTCTAAAAGTAGACATGGCCGCAACTCGCTGTTGAGAGAAATAATTGTTTGATTATATATAAGAGAATTAAATGGGTTACATTTAAGAATATAATCAAGTAAAATTGAGATGATTTAATATTAAATTTAATTTGATTTGAAAATTCAAGATTTAAAATTTGATTCAAGTTTAATTTTTAATTTTTTAAATTGAAGTTTAACTCGATAAAATATACAAATTATTTGAATTTGATTCAATAAATTCGAACTTGAGTTGATAAGTCTAATTTGTAATCTTTTTTTTTTTGTGGAAAGTGGTACTTCTTTGAAGAAATAACAAACAGAAAAGGATTACATCACCATCCCTAAGAGTTCAAAGGTGGGATGTTAATAGAAACATCAGAGTCAGTACATCTAACATTACGTGGGAATTTGATTCCCATTCTATCAGCTAGAATAATGTAGGAGGGTCTTCAAAAAAAAAAAACAAAAGGAGAATTTAGTAGAACGCCCTTCTTTGCCATTACATCTGCAGCAGCATTGGCCTTTCTATATATATGTCTAATCTTCACGTTTGGGATCTTTCTCATCAACAACCTGCAATCATTAACAAGAGACCAATAAATATGAGTTGAGAAAACTCCAAAGTTAACAAACCTTGTTATAACTTGGCAGTCTACTTCAATTTCCACATTAGTAAATCCTCTTTGGATGAGTATATGAATCCCATCTCTAAGCCCCCACAATTATGCACAGATGCTTGTGGTGTGGCCTAGATTACGTGAGTAACCGCAAATCCATATTCCATTTTGGTCCTGGATGACCCCTCCAGCTCCCGCTGGTCTTGGGTTTCCTTGAGAGGCACCATCAAAATTGAGCTTTATGAAGGAAGTAGGTGGAGGTTGCCATCCGATGTTGCAAATGATGGGGCTATTCAATTTTGTTTGAGAACCAGAAAGTAGGGATGTAAAACGAGCGGGGCAGGCGCGGGGCGGGTCGCAGGGATACGGGCTTTTTAAACGGGCCAATTTTTACATGCCCGGTCCGTTTTTAATGAGGACCGGGCTGGCCCGCGGGTCAAGTAATTTTTAAATAAAAAATAATAAAAATAAAATAAAATTTAAAAAATCATTAAAATTCATATAAAAATACAATTTAAATACAATTACAATTCACTTACAATATTTTAAAATAAATAATTACAATATTAAAAAAAAAAACATAAATTTCTATTAAACATTAAACTCTTCCAACATCTTATTTTCACTATTATATATATAATGTCATGGTTTGAATTCAAAATACATTAATAATATAATTAAAAAACAAATTATATAAAAAAAATGAAAAAAGGCCCAAAATGGGGCCGGCCCGCGGGCTTGTGAACCGGCTCGTGCGGGCCAACCAAACAGGCCTAAAAAATGGAATCTGGCCCTTAAAAAGCCAGTGGGTTTAACGGATCAACCAGCGGGCTTCGGCCCGTTTTACACTCCTACCAGAGAGGGCCCAATATTCTTTAACAGATCTTTGCAGCTTTTCCCACCATTTGCCTGGGCTTTCGGCCACATTTTGGAACACGATCTGATTCCTATGCAACCAAATATTCCAAATCGCGAAAGCAAAGACGATGTTCCATGGAATATTTGAAAGGTTGGAGGAAGATTTGAGGCTACAATTAAAATCAATCCATTGGGAAATCTCCATGGAAAAAGAGTGAATAGCCTAAGGAGGGATCTATGTTAAAGCCCAAAGATCTTTGACTTCAATACAATTCCTAATGCAATGAAGAGGGGACTCAGCATGTTCATTGCATCTTGGGCAAATTTCTTGAATATTTAAGCCTCGTTTGGATAATATTTCCCTTGTTGAGATTTTGTTATGCTTACACAACCAGAGAAAGTGTTTGATCTTTGGGAGAATGGGAAGTTTCCATATCGTTTTCCAGTTTCCTCCTTTATTGACTTTGGTTCCTTTAACATCTTATAGGCTGAGCCTAACTTGAATTCCCCTGTTTGGGAATACCTCCAAACAATAGTATCTTCCTCGTGACCTTGCATTTGGATTGGAATAGCTTTGATGACCTCTTGTATATCCTTTGGAATTGGCAGATCTGGGTGTTCTAAATTCCAAGTATTATTTTCTGAAACAATATCCTGGACAACCATGTTATCAACACGTTGGAGTCGAGGCCCGTAAATAATGGAGTCTAAAGAACTTAATCCCGTCCAGTCATCATGCTAGAGAGATGTTTTATCTCCTGATCTAATGATCCAACGACAGCCTTTCTTTAGGAGTGCGAAGCCTTTGCAAATTCCTACCCAGACAGTTGACTTATTATTCTTAAGAGGAGTTCCACCCCTAATATATTTAGCCTTTAAAACTTTATTCCAGGTACTTTCCTCCTCTTTGAGCAATCTCCAACCCAATTTAATCATATTGGCTGAATTAAGTTTTCTCATTTCGTTTAGTGAAGTAACAACATTCCAATTGATGAGATGGATCTTTCTTTGATTATCCGAAGAGCCCTATAAGAAGTTCCTGCTAACTTCGTCGATTTCATCACATATTTTATTTGGAATAGGAGTTCCTTGCATATAGTACATAGGAATAGAATTAACCTCTGAGTTTAGAAGGGTGGTTCTTCCTGCAAATGAGAGAGTCCTGGACTTCCAACTTGCAAGTTTGTCTTTAACTTTGTCAAGGATAAATCTGAACTTGTTATTTCTTTGTGCGCCTATTGGGAAACCCAAATATTTCCTAAGTTCTTCAACTCGTGGAATACCGAATAAATTGCTAATATATTCCTTTCTTTTCACTATCAAGATTATTGGAGAAAAGGATACTTGATTTCCCAGGATTTACCACTTGTCCGGATTTGTTACAGAATTCTCCAAACACTCTTTGGATAGAATTTGCTGTCATTTCCGTGGCTTTTCCAATTAAAAGAAGATCATCAGCGTAAAAAAGGTGGGAAAGAGAGGGACCACCCCTCGAGAGTTTGATTTCTTCCCAATCACCTTTCTCGCTTTCTTCAAGAATCATTCTTGACAAGTATTCAAGACAAAGGATAAAAATATATGGGGAGAGTGGGTCTCCTTGTCTTATGCCTCTTGTAGGCATGATCTTTAAACTTCTATCCCCATTTATGAGAATTGTAAAATTAACAGTGGAAATGCAAGACATCAAAAGATTTATCCACTTAGAAGGGAATTGAAAGTAAACTAATACTTCTTTTTATGAAATCCCACTCAAGTTTGTCGTATGCCTTTTCGAGATCAATCTTAACCACCATGAAACCTTGTTTGCCCTTCTTTTTCCTAAAGGTGTGCATGATTTCTTGCGCTATGATAACATTGTCTTGTGGTCTTCGGCCTCTAATGAAGCTCGACTGAACTGGATTTATCCAACGTGGAAGGAAAGGTCGAATCCGATTCACCAGGACCTTTGTAATGATCTTGTAAATGGTGTTACAAAGGCTAATTGGTCGAAATTAGGTGATCTTTTCTGGATTTTGAACTTTGGGGATCAAACAAATGAGGCTTTCATTGACTATTTTCCGGGACTGAACCTTTCTTGAAAACCTCTCTTGTGAAATCAAATATAGATTTTCCAACAATATTCCAGCACTTTTGAAAGAACTTGAAAGGTTTCATCCCCTTAAGTGCTTTATAAACTTCTCCCATGGTGATTTGTTTGCTCATTTGTTCAGTTTCCTCTTCACTAAGTTTGTTTCCAATTTTGCTACTCAGTGACGTCTCCCTAGGACCAGAATTATGTGATGTTTCAAAGAGTTTCTCAAAGTAATCTTTGACCAACGTTTTAATGCCATCAACATTATAGATCCAATTGCCAACCGAATCTTGAAGGGCCAAGATTTTGTTATTTCTACGATGTTGAATGGTTGTTAGGTGGTAGAATCTTGTGTTGCGGTCTCCATCGATAATTCTATCCACCCTAGCCTTTATTGCCCAAAGCTCTTCCTCTAAATCAAGAAGATGTTTGTAGTCTTTTGTGAGTTCATCCTCAAGTTGTTGGAGCTAAGGGTCCTGAGACTTTTCTTGAGCTCGTTGTACACCATCAAGGTGAGCTCTTATCCGTTTCTTCTTCCAAATGATATTTCCAAAGACATGCTTATTCCAAGGCAAGATAACTTCTTTGAATTTTGGGATTGCCCTAAGCAAAATATCATTAGTTTGTTCCCATGTGTTTTTTACAATGTCCTTGAAATCCATATGAGAGAACCACATAGTTTCAAACCTAAAGGGTCAGTACCAAATCTAGGGTTGGAAGGGTTCGAATCAAGGAGTAAAGGATTGTGATCGGAGTGGACTTTTGTAAGATGATGCACAACCGCATTTGGGTGGTGCATTTTCCATTCACTATTTGTCCACATCCTATCGATTCTTTCTCTGATAAGAGCTCCATTATGACTTTTATTTGTCCATGTGAACTTGTTTCCTATGTAGCCCATGTCAATCATGCTGCAATTTGACATACATTCGTGATAAGCTCTCGCTCTAGTAGGTGATAAGTTTCTAAAATATTCACTTTTTAGAGTATTTTATTGCATCAATTTTGCTTAAATTTTGAAATTTTAATGTAATTTCCTCTGATTTTAATTAAATTGTTTTCATGTGTAGAAATTTCGAGAATAATGAGGAAATTGAGAAAATGGCAAGAAAATTAAGGAAAATGGTTAGATTTGGTGTTTAACACCTAAAAATCATAAACTTAACCTTCTCCAAACTCTAAATCTTATTCTCATTACCTTTAAAAAAAAAAAAAGCCAATTTTTTTTTTTACCTTTAACCCTTCCCTACCATAACCCACTTAAACTCATTCTCACATAAATCTTAAATACACTTAAGCCCACTTAAATACCCAAAATTCATAAGCCCTTAAACACTTCAAATCCAACCCAAAAGTAGGCCTTTCTTGATGCAAGCCCATGGAAGCAACCCTAATTTATACAAAGAGGAAGTTGCCAGATGGTAAAAAAAAAGGGGGGTTGAGTGACAGCAGCCAAGTTCTCCCATTACTTTCTTTCGGTGTTGTTTTTTTTTATTTCGCTTTCAGTGTTGTTTCTTTAATTCAAGTTTAGCTTAGGTTTTCTTAGACTCTTTTAGGATTTCAGTTGTTTTAATTCAACTTGTTCAAGCATATGTAAACTTCAATTTCATTTTAAAATTACTTTCAATACATTTATAGTTTTTTTTCCTATAAATTCCAGACGCTGTTATTTTTTTTTTACTGATTTATTATCAAAATGTTAAATTCATTTTAGTTTCTTCATATTTCTAATTTCAAGTTCTGATTGTATAACAATGTTCTCATCTTCTTTTGCCTAAAATTTTCATCTTTTTGCACTTTGCACTGTTCTGCGTGTTCCTGTTACGAATTTCTCCTTTTGTGTGTCTGTTGTCTGGTCTCTGGAGGAGCTGTGCGTGGCTGTCGCAAGGGAGCAGTTCAGGGCTAAAGCTTACTGGTGCGATGCAACTGCTGTTGTGGGCTGCTCGTGCTAAAGGAAAGCAGGAGCTGGCATGAACAACCAGTCTTGCTGGTGTCGTGTGTGAAGGTGTGTGTCCTGCGTTGGGCTTTGCGGTTTGGCATGAAGTAGTTGGAAGCATGGTACCACTTAAGCCATGGCGAGCATGAAGTCAGGCAGCTTTAAAATTTGTTTTGTTAATTTTATTGTTAGTAGTATATTAAATCTGTTTATTAATTTCGTTTATTATTTAGTTAATTAGTTTATTACCTTAAAATGGCTTTAGTTCAATTAGAGCATTTTTTATTTCTAATATTTAATTAATTAGGTACTCAATTTTCATACATTTAAATTTTTTTTTTTAAATTTCAAGTTCCTTAAAATTAGTTGCATTTTAATTTTGCTTTGCTTTAATTTAGTTTGCATTTTTATTTTTAGTTTTAGTTTTTTTATTGCTCTTAACTTGCAATTTAGTTTTGATGCGCTTTAATTTAATTTCTAATATTAGTTTAGGTTTTATTTTAATGCTTTTAGTAGTTAATTGACTTAAAAAAATGTTCATTTACTTGAATAAACTTAGGATGACCAATTTTAGTACTTAGCTATAGCAATTCTAACTAATCCTCGTGGGAACGATATTCTACTCATCATTTTATTACTTCTCGCGACCCGTGCACTTGCAGAATAGGTCTTAGAGCGCAACAAGTGGTTGTTCACGCCAGCTCCTGCTTTCCTTTAGCACGAGCAGCCCACAACAGCAGCTGCATCGCACCAGTAAGCTTTAGCCCTGAACTGCTCCCTTGGACAACCATGCATAGCTCCTCCAGAGACCAGATAACAGACACGCAAAAGGAGAAATTCGTAACAGGAACACGCAAAACAGTGCAAAGTGCAAAAAGATGAAAATTTTAGGCAAAAGAAGATGAGAACATTGTTATACAATCAGAACTTGAAAGTAGAAATATGAAGAAACTAAAATGAATTTAACATTTTGATAATAAATTAGTAAAAAAAAAATAACAACGTATGGAATTTATAGGAATAAAAACTGTAAATGTATTGAAAGTAATTTTAAAATGAAATTGAAGTTTACATATGCTTGAACAAGTTGAATTAAAACAACTGAAATCCTAAAGGAGTCTAAGAAAACCTAAGCTAAACTTGAATTAAAGAAACAACACTGAAAGCGAAATAAAGAAAAACAACACCGAAAGAAAGTAATGGGAGAACTTGGCTGCTGTCACTCAACCCCCCTTTTTTTACCATCTGGCAACTTCCTCTTTGTATAAATTAGGGTTGCTTCCATTGGCTTGCATCAAGAAAGGCCTACTTTTAGGTTGGATTTGAAGTGTTTAAGGGCTTATGAATTTTTGGTATTTAAGTGGGCTTAAGTGTATTTGGGATTTATGTGAGAATGGGTTTAAGTGGGTTATGGTAGGGAAGGGTTAAAGGTAAAAAAAAAATTTGGCTTCTTTTTTTTTTTTTAAAGGTAATGAGAATAAGGTTTAGAGTTTGGAGAAGGTTAAGTTTATGATTTTTAGGTGTTAAACACCAAATCCAACCATTTTCCTTGATTTTTTTGCCATTTTCTCGATTTCCTCATTATTCTCGAAATTCCTACACATGAAAACAATTTAATTAAAATGAAAGGAAATTACATTAAAATTTCAAAATTTAAGCAAAATTGATGCAATAAAATACTCTAAAAAGTGAATATTTTGGAGACTTATCGTAGGTTTAATGGGTCTACCACCGAGCTTTTCCGAATCATTTAACATTTCATTAAAATCCCCCATCATGATCCAAGGATGATTGTGTCGCGACTCGCGATCTCTACTTTTAATGAAATAATAATTAAATATCAACTAAAATTTTCCTTACTCAATTACCACTTGATTAGGCTCGTTCGTCAATGTCATCCTTCTTTTTATGCTTTATGCTTTATACTTTAAGCATGATATTGTATTTCACATAAAAGGTATTTTGTATATATACAAAGGTCAACTACATCAGGATCTCAAATAACTTACATAACCTATATCCCCAACTGACGTTATATACATCAATGTAATAGTGTACTGTACAATAGCCGAAGTACTCGGCCAACAGATTATACCTTCAAGGAATAATTAGGAAGCGTGTCTCGAAGGTATACTAAAAGATCCCAAAATGAAGCTCCTTTATCCGGAGCGGAATTGTACTTCAAATAATCTGTATAAAAATAGTTGTAAATGAGTGAGTTTACGCTCAGTAAGAAAAATATGTAAAAGAGCGTACTATGTCACTATATGCAGTTTTCCTGCTTGGCTCTATAATGTCAAGTAAATTCTCATATACAAATACAAATACTTCAAATACAAATAACTTCATATCCTTTCAAATAAGTGGGAGACAATTAACTTCCAATTAGATTCATGTACCAAGTAATTCTCATTAGGATACAGCAATTATATCCCGTAAGGGATAATCTTGAGAGAAATCAAACAAGTGGTGTACCCACGCATGGGCCAGGGATCCTCCCCAAAGCCAAATATAAATTTGAGACATATGGCCATTGTCTATCGCCCACAGTGCTCACTAGTCAGGTGCCTTATTGTGGGTCTGAGGACCAAACTAAGGCTCCTCAGCCAAGCACAAATACAAATACAAATACAAATAATGTGCATGATCATCAAGGATTCCACAGTCTCCAAAAGCTTTGTCATATAGCTTTAACAAATACAAGTACGCTTTCTTAAAATAGGCTTTAGAACCTCTTTTTTTTTTCAAATGGGGCAGTCGACTGATATTTATGGCAGTAAGCTGCTACACCATATTTTTTTTTAATGAATTTCTTTTCCTTTTTGAAATTCAAATATTTTATTTTTCGAAAAGCACTTAGGGCAGTCAACTGTCCCCATATAGCAGTCGACTGGTTTTGAAATAGAATGCTTCCAAGAAAAAGGCAGTCGACTGGCTCCTTAGCAGTTGACTGTTTTCGCAAACAGAATGTTTCAGAAAATAGGGCAGTTGACTGGCTCCCCAACTAGTCAGCTGATTTTGAAACAGAATGTTTTTTAAGTAAAAGCAGTCGACTGTCCCATATAGTAGTCGACTGGTTTGAAACATAATACATTCTGGAAAATAGCAGTCGACTGTCTTACATAGCAGTCGACTGGTTTGCATCAGTTTTCAAAAATCTTCGCTTTGGTTGTCTCTTGGCAGTCCACTCCCATTCAAGGCAGTCGGCTGCTCCTAGCCTAATTGGTACTAGGAGTAAAACCCGAGATTTAACCCCCTGCACTTCAAATCAACTTGTGCTTCTCTCCAAAACAATTAAAAACATGCGGACATAATCACCCTACGTCCATTACATAAATTCCTTACCTCGATTCACTTCGAATATGCGAATCCCTTGGTTGCACCAATTCTTGCCTTTCACTTCCTCAAAGCTGTAAGCATCATAACAATTTAAACCTTTAAGAAACCTTTATAACCATACTCTATCAACTCAACTCAACTCAACTCCAAACTATGAATAAAATCAACTAGAACCACTTCCATCTCTTACCTTTGCTAGTGACCAAAATGACAGCAACAAGATCTCCTTAATCCCTTGGATTCAGCCTTTCATATTCCATATATGGCTTTAGCTAGTGACAAGGAACAATTTTCTTCTAAGAAGCTCGTTGATTCGATGGAGGAACAAGGTAGTTTATCAAGGTAAGTACAATGGAAACTTAGGAAAATGGAAGGAACAAGAGGAAGAGAGAAATGGGGCTGCCGACTTGCATAGGAAGGAGGATGATGACTCATGCCATTTCATTACATGCATAGCTGTCCCTCTCATCAATTTAGCCTTTGACTTTATTTGACTCTTGACCATTTGACCATCAATCCTTTTTATTCCATCTATGTCCCTTCTCATTTAAACATCAAATTCTCACATTTATTTCATCATTCAGATTGTAATACTTTACAAATATGGGAAAGATTACAGGAAATTGGGGATTTCACAAATTGTGAGAGGAAGTAAAGATTTCAAGTTCCTCCCATAACATTTTCCTCTTCTCAAATTTGGGATAGGCATAAATAGCTGATAGTACCCAACTATTACGGATATTCACATTAGAAGAAATAGAGTGGGAGGGAATTAAGTCAATTACCTGAACTGTTGCGTGAATTACTTGTGTGCTCCATTGCAAAATATTGACTGTAACCTCTTGTGAGTGCCATAATAGTTAGATTCCACCAGAGAAGCCTTCTGCATCCACCCGAAACACATTATCAAAACTAAGTGACCTGCTTACTTGCTCAGCTTTTTCTCCTGATATCCTTGTCTCCAACACAATCGCCATGCATGGGTTATTGATTCGCAACAGATCTATAAAAGCTTGGCGGAAGTTGGGGTTTCTCGCTCCTCTAGCGTTCCAACATAAGATCCTCATTGGAAAGGTGTCAACAGGAAGTTGGTTTAGCAAAGTTTGCTAATTTAGGGTATTCTTTAAAAGTTCCCGATGGCATCTTGCATAACAAGCTTGCTGCATTGTGCTGGTGCGGAATGCACAAGATTGAGTGGTCCTTTCGATCCTCCTTGTCCATCTGAGCTGGCCAAATGAGAATCTGAATTGGGTTGATCATTGGCTGTGATTGAAGGAAGAAGGCCTTGTTGCTCTGTCTTTGAAACGAACGTCTCCTTACTGTGTCCAAGGGAATCTGCGTTAGAGAAACATCCTTCCATAGGTGAAGGTTTATTTCCTCCTTCACCTTTACTTTCATTGGATGGAGGAACTCCTTTAGGGGATATGGGCCGTGCAGTGAGATCATCAAGTTGTTCCATGCCTCTGCAATTTCGGCTTCTCCCCACCCTTCCTCTTATGGACGGACTTTGAGAAGAATCTCCAGTGCTTGTGTTACTCTTATTGATTTCCCTTCCCTCACGAGGTACATATTCTCTAGTTTCTTGTTCCATTCTTGAATTTCCACCATTGTTGCTTTTAGAGACAAGGTTGGTATCTTTTCTTTGGGTTTTCTTCAGTTTAGTTTTTGTTACCCCTTTCTCTTCAGTTTGTTTACTCGTGAAAAGAAAACTCAGTGTATTATTCGTCTGGTTTAGTTCTGTTTGAACTAAAGGCTATTCTGTTCCATCTTCTCGACTATTATACTTACTGAGATGTCCATTCCTATCTAAAAAGAAACTGTTCTTCACGTGGCTGCTTTTTGAATTCTGTTCTGGATAGTTATTCCATGTACTCATTGACCGTTGTTGATAGGACTTTTCAAAATCGTCCATTACTTTGGGTTTGCCTTTCTCTTTCGGATTTTGATCCGAACTCCCTTTCGGGTCTTCTTTACTCGATTTTTGAACTTTCTTCTATGTGTTTCTCTTTCTGCTTACAACCATCCAAGGTCCGAACTCGTTTGTCTCCTTTCCTGTTTCCTCGGTTGATGTATTGGGATTTGCTGACTCATTGATAGAATTTGTTTCCATTTGATTGGGTTCAGTCCAGTTACAGACTTCTTTTCTGTATCTGATCATTCCGCAGGCGAAGCAAATATTGACTCCTTCATATTGGACTGTTTGAATCAAATTTCCAATCCTGATTTTTGGAATCAAAGGTTTATCTAGATCGATTTGGACACAGAACCGGGCAAACCTTCCTCTTGAATTAAACTCAGTGCATGCATCGACTTTGAGAAGGGTTCCCAGTTGGTTTCCAATACGTTGAAGAATTTTTTGGTCAAAAAATTCTAATGGTAACCTAGGAAGACGGACCCAAACGGTAGTGGTGCTGCATTTTAGATTTTTCTTAGGGATAAAACTCGATTCCCACAACCTCATTTTTAGATAATAAGGACCAATGAACCAAGGCCCTCCATGAATCACTCTCTGAAAATCTTCGAAATTGAAAAATCTAAACACAAAGAAGTTGTGCCCCAGATCGATACAGTCGAAGCTTCCTTTGGGTTTCCATAATTCCTTAACTTTTGGATAGAGAAATTTATACCCAACAGAATTGCCAAGGGTTTTAACGATTATCACATTCTTCCATGGAGACCTTATCCTTTTCTTTTCTTCTTTGGACAGAAGAATTGTGGGAATATCATCCTTGATATCCTCTTCGTTATCTGAATCTTCATTGAGAAAATTTGGTTGGCTAAGAATGGAGAATTCTTGCTCCTCCTGGTTTCCCGTCAGTGAGTCCTTATATGAAATACCCATCGGTTGATTATCTGACCTTACCTGATCTGAGTTTTTGATCTCACCGCTTTTTGTTCTTTTGACGCTCTTAAGCTTGAGATCGTCTTCTTCGTTAGATTTGCAAGGATCATGATGGTTAGTGTCCATTATTCTAGAGAGAGTTCAGAGCTTTTTCTGTTTTTCTTTTATCAAAGTTAATTTGTAATCTTTCAATCATATATATAATGAAAGTAAAATGATAAGTTATAATAAAAATATCAAAATATATATTAAAAAAAGTTGACTAATTTTGCTAGTTGTTTGAATTGAGTGTTATAACATTCGAATTTGATTTGATATAATATTTAAATTGCTCGAGCTTAAATTTAGTTTGAAATTAAATGAATTAAACTCAAATAACATACGAAAAACTTAATTTGATTACACCTCTAGTTAGGATTATAATACACTATACAAAAGGATTTCTTTGAAGCTCATTTAATAAATTTCACTTTTAAAAGTTTCTATGTGAGAATTTTAAATATTCAGCTTTTAAATTTTGAAGTAAGACCAAATTTATCATCGGACTCCTTTCAATTTTTAATTTTGTTTCTATATTTTAATTTTGTTGAACTTTATTTATTTTATTTTTAATTTGTTGAATTTTGAATAGAAAATAACATTATTTATGTTCATTTATCTTTTATATTAATATAATATTTATAAAATACTATAAATCAGAATCTGTAGTAAAATTTCCAATGAAGTCTTAGATTAACAGCAAAAGGAGGTTTTAAAATTTTGAGATTTTAGGCTTGAATCTTATCAAATGTAAGATTCAATATAGTTTGTTAATATTATTGAGTTATTGTTTTTTCTATTTACCACATCAGGTGACTGGTAGTGATATGATATTTAATTATTACTTGTATTTTATTATGTATATTTTATGTTTTTAGATTTTATTTTATATTTTAAATGTAATATATTTAAACGAATTTTAATGGATTCATTTCATTATCATCATCATCATCAGAGCCTTTATCCCAATAGATTGGGGTAGGCTATATGAACCAATATCTAAAATCACGTTAGATCGTCCATATGTATTCTCTGCCTCCATAGATTCCTATTCAAGGCCATTTGCTCATCTAATTCTAAAACCTCTATGTCTTTCCAAACTACTTCCTTCCAAGTCTTTTTCGGTCTTCCTCTAGTCTTAACCTTTCTCTCAACATCCATAGCCTCTATTCTCCTAACTGGAGCATCTACAGGTCTACGTCTTACATGTCCAAACCAACGTAAACGATTTTCACACATTTTGTCTTCGATAGGTACCACTCCAATCATCTTACGAATATCATCATTTCTCATTCTATCCTTTCTTGTATATCCATATATCCACCGTAACATTCTCATTTCTGTTACACTCATCTTTTGTGTATGTAGCATCTTAGTCGCCCAACATTCACTACCATATAACAATGTTGGTTTAACAACTGTCCTATAAAACTTGCCTTTCAACCATGTAGGAATTCCTTTATCGCACAACACACCTGTAGCACTTCTCCACTTACTCCATCCAGCCTGGATCCTATAAGTCACATCACCATCAATCTCTCCATCCATCTGTATTATTGATCCCAAGTATCGAAAATGATCCCGCTTAGGTATCGCCACCCCATCTAACTTCACTACATCATGCTCTTCCAGTCGGTTAGAACTGAATTTACACTCCATGTATTCAGTCTTCACTATGCTTAGTTTAAATCCTTTTGATTCCAACGTTTGTCTCCATACTTCCAACTTTGTATTGATCTCCGCTCTAGTTTTCGCACATAGGACAATATCATCTGCAAACATCATACACCAGGGCACCTTATCCTGTATGGATTTTGTCAGTTCGTCCATAACTACCGCGAACAAGAATGGACTCAACGCTGACCCTTGGTGTAATCCCACCGTGATAGGAAACTCACTTGTTTGCCCCCCACCTGTCCTCACATGTGTCCTTGCGCCTCTATACATGTCTTTAATTAGTTTAATATATTTCAAAGGAACTCTTTTCTTCATTAAGGACCACCAGAGTACCTCCCTAGGCACTTTATCATATGCTTTCTCCAAATCTATAAAGACCATATGAAGATCTTTACCCATTACTCGAAAGCGCTCCATAAGTTGTCTAAGCAAATATATTGCCTCCATAGTTGATCGACCCGGCATAAAACTAAATTGATTCTCCGATATCTCTACATTCTTTCTTAATCTCCGTTTTATCACTCTCTCCCATAGTTTCATCGTGTGACTCATCAATTTTATGCCTCGGTAGTTGGCGCAACTTTGAATATCTCCCTTGTTCTTATATAAAGGTACTAAGACACTCTTCCTCCATTCCTCTGGCATTTTGTTAGTGTGCCAAATCTTATTAAATAGATTTGTCAACCACCTAACTCTTACATCTCCAAGGCATTTCCAAACTTCAATTGGGATGTCATCAGGTCCAACAGCTTTTCCATTCTTCATCATCTTTAGTGCATCTTTTACCTCTGTCTCTTGGATTCTACGCATAAAGCACCGATTTAAATCCTTAAGAGGCATCGAAATATTATCTAAAACTTTATTTTGTCCATCATTAAATAATTTGTTAAAATAATCTCGCCACCTGTCCTTAATGTCATTATCTTTAACGAGAGTTCTTTAATGCTCATCCTTAATACATTTCACGACTCCTAGGTCGCGACTCCTCCTTTCTCTTGCTCGCGCCAATCTGTATATCCTTTTCTCTCCCTCCTTTGTGTTCAACTTGTCGTAAATCTCTTTCGCAACCCTCGTCTTAGCTTCTGCCACAGCCTTCTTTGCCTCCTTTCTTGCTACCTTATATTCCGAAAAACTCTCTTCTGTATTGTTCTTCTTTAAAGCCTTGTAACGCTCTCTCTTAGTCTTTATAGCATCTTTTACTACTGTAGTCCACCATGTTGCGTCCTTTCCAGTCGGCACTTTTCCGTTTGATACGCCTAATGTCTCTTTGCCTACCTCCCGAATGCATTTTGCCATCTTATTCCACATTACATTTGGGTTCTCTTCTGTTGTCCAAGCCTCTTTTTGAATCCAACTATCTCTACATGTTGTATGACAATCTTCTTTTAGCTTCCACCATCGAATCCGTTCAATTCCTTTTTGTTGGTTCCTTCGATATCGTCTATCTATCTTCATATCTAGAACTAAGAGTCTATGTTGCGCGGTAACACTCTCACCTGGGATAACCTTACAATCCAAACATCTATGTCTATCCCTACTCCTAGTTAAAAAGAAATCTATCTGACTTGCTCTTGGTTCACTTCTAAAGGTTATAAGATGAGAATCTCTCTTCTTAAACAATGTATTTGCTAGGATTATGTTATAAGATAAAGCAAAATTTAAAATAGCATCTCCTCCCTCGTTTCTTACACCATAACTAAAACCCCCATGTACTCTCTCAAAACCCTCTCTACTTGTACCTACATGTCCATTAAGATCACCGCCAATAAAAAGGTTTTCTCCTATGGGTACTTCTTGTACTACCTTATCTAAATCCTCCCAAAACTGTCGTTTACTAACCTCATCAAGTCCTATCTGGGGTGCATACACGCTAATGACATTCAACACCTCTTCTCCTAAAACTAGTTTAACCAAAATAATCCTATCCCCTTGTCTCTTAATCTGTACAACATCCTTATGGTACTCTTTATCTATAATGATACCTACTCCATTTCGGTCTCTATCTTTCCCTGTGTACCAAAGCTTATATTGCCAAGGTGCTATCTCTCTAGCCTTTTCCCCAACCCATTTGGTCTCTTGGAGACACAAGATGTTAACCCTCCTCCTACTCATAACCTCACAAATCTCACCTAACTTACCACTAAGCGTACCTAGATTCCAAGATCCTAACCTAAGCTTATGGTTATGGACTAACTTCTTTACCCACCCCCGTCCATTGTGGTGTGGGAACTTTTACCTATTTAACACCACATCCAGGCGTCGATGTGGCGCGTCACTTCCGGGCGACGACCTAGCAACCCTTGCCCACTTTTCACTACACCCGGGCTCCGATGCAGCGCGTCGCTGTCTCAAAACTTAAATTCTAGATCTTACTTAAAAAATTGTATTTGCTTACCAACAGATGCTTGGATTTGCGTTTTCTTGTTATACGTAAAAAAAACAAAGAAAAAATTTTTAAAAAAATAAAAATAATTATTTCATATATCGTCAGTCGAATTTTTTTTCTCTACAAATGGTATTAAAATCATGACATATGTCTTATAAAAATATTAAAAATAATAAATAAATAAATAAATAAATAAAATTAAATATGTATCATTATCTTAACTTTATTTGTAGAATAAAAAACTTCAAGATTAATCTCAGATCACTAAACACATCTTTGGGGAGGGGTGAAAAGTCTTAACTGTGACAAACCCCGAATAAGATTAATCTCAGACCGTTAAAACGAATGAAGATACTTATAATCTACACAAAAAAAACTTCAACTACAGTACATAAAATAATTATCTAAAAAATAAAATCGATATGAAATTCATCTTTTAATCTCTTTTAATTCCTTGTTTAGGCAACCGTACCGAGTCGACTCGTAAGAGCAGTGGTTTTGAATTCCAAATCACTGCTTGACTGCCATATCATTTTTTCCAACCATCCTAAAACCCCAGGCCGCTTTCTCTTGCTCTCTCTCTGAAACCAGTAGTGTTTCTAATCTCTTTATCAACAATGGCTGATGATCCGATGGATTCAGATTCATACGTTGGTTCCAAGCGTAGAATCACCTGTGACACTGAACAAGAACAAGAGACTCTCGTGCAACCTCCGCTTTCCTATTCTCTCTCTGAAATCGCTCCCCACCACCCCCAGGATTCAACCCATCAAGATCGCCAAGAAGAAGCAATTATGGATGATAGCAGTCCCAAGAAGAAAGCCAAGTGCTTTTCTCTTCTTTACGAGGGAAACCAAGAATTGGGTCTTCATTCTTCCACTGAGAATGCCTTTCTTTCTGGGTCTTTCGAGAAAGAAAAAATAGATAATGTGGAAATCAAAGAGGGTCCCTTTGGAGTTCAAGAAGTTGATAGCCGAGTCAATTCCAACGAAGTTGATAAGAAGGAACAACTGGAGACTTGTTTGGAATTTGATGAGAAAAGGGCTATCAAAGGAAAAGCCTTGGAACTTGAAAATGCATTGGAAGCTGAAAAGAAACGACTTCTAAGTGAGCTCGAAGTTGGAAAAATTTTTGGTGCCAAAACCTGTACTGGAAACGGAAACGGAAACGGAAACGGAAACGGAAACATCTCTGGTTTTGCAACTAACTCGTCCAAGATTGATGATGACGGCAACATTAGTGGTATCGAAGGACTTGATTTGCCTGTCAGAGGGTCATTAAAATTTGAAGTTATAGATGATACAGCGTTGATCGGATCATTTCCCCTCTCTAATACTGGAAATGGCAGTGTAAAGAATGAGAAGAAGAGTTGGAAAGAGGAAATTGATTGTAAGAAAGCTAAAAGATCTCGAAGAAAGGGAAAGAATGCGAAAAATGTTATAGGGGAAGTTGTGAGTCATATGGAGTTAGCAAAAATTGTTGATGTTCAAAATGGTAGGAAAGCAAGCAATACTCAAAGTAAGATAATGTACTCAAGAAAAGAACTAGAGGCATTGAGGTTTGCTAAGGTTGTGGAACAGCGGAAATTGTGGAGGGATGTGTATAATGGTCTTGGTTCTGATGTGATCAGAGAGTATGAGAACTTGGGAACCAGGAAGCATCAGAAGAACACCAGTTTGAGCTCTGATACTCGAAACCCATCGGGAAGGAAGGCAGAGTCTCCTGCAACTACTTTGAGTATGTTTTTATCTCTATATTCTGATGCGTGTATTCATCATTTAAGTATGCCTTTGGTTTTAGTTATCACTATTTATTTTCTTGTTTAATTTCTCTCTTCTTTTTGCATAGCAAGAGTCCAAAGCTTTAGTTTAGCACATCACATTTAGAGTCTTTTTTCTGTTATTTGGGCTTATGGTTTACTGCTGTTTTGATCTGATGTACTTCTGATGGTAATAGAACTTCTTCAATCTTTTAAATTTGTATTGTTTGATGAATAGCCGTGAAGCTTGGGTGGTGCCCTTGGTCTCTTCTGCTTTATCTTTAATTTGGAATCTTTTACTAAGATGGTAGTTTCTTAGGAGAAAGAGCTTATCCCGTTTTAGTCTTTAACTCTAGAGCAGTGAGTGAGTGGGATTTTGGTATTTACTCTAATAGCCTGGCATATAACGTGACATACTGCGAGTGTGATACCATAGGTTTTCTGCAGTATAACTCAGTGGGTTTGGGAAACAGATTGTCAGTATTTCCTTATATACAGGATTAAGATTTAACGAATATTATCTGATGTGGAGAATAGGCGATTATTTCATTTCATACTTGCCCACCTTTTTGTTTTTGTTTTATGTTTGGGCACTATACCTGTGATACCTGAAAACTACTGTTTGTTTTCATAGAATATGCAATGATTTCCTTTCATACTTGCCTACCTGTTAGTTTATAGATTATGTTTTGGCACTATACCTGAGAATTGGAATACCTGAACAATGGACATTCTTTGTTCTTCTAGTGAGATAGATTATTCATCCCTTAGATTATTCTTCCCTGCTGTTTTTAAAATTCATTTTGCATCTTATTTCATCCTACTATTTTTTCATTCTATCATTAAACTGAAGCAGAGATTTCATATCTGTTATGGATCTAGACTATTCTTATCCATGTTCAAGTTAAACTTTGTTGGTTTTATGCAGACAAAGATTTCAGCTATGTTTACTTTTAGTCCAGATGCATTTCTAAGTATTTGGTGCGGCTTTCTGTTTGTCTTGATTCCAGCAAGTAGATTCCTTTTTCTTTTAACAGAATGTTGGCTAGTAGTTTAATAGTGAAAAACACCCATTTTGCTTCAGGTCTTCCAAGTTTTCTATCTATATTTCTTCCTTTGTGCAAAGTACTCCTTAAAAAAAATCATAGTTTCGTCTTTCAAAAATTTTTTTTTTAAGCTTTTCCTCCTTGAGGTTTTTATTCAGTTCTTTTCCATATAGAAAACTGGTGTCTTATAATTAGTGTAGAAGCTCATAGACATTATGAGCAGTTTGTTCTTCCATCTACTAGAATCAGCTCATATAGTGTCAACTTGATTGGTTCATTTTCTGTTGTCACAGGTATGGTTGCTGTAAAGGGAACAAGGAATGGTCTCTATATCTTTGTACATTGAAGAATGGCCTGAAGTGATCTGCAAAAGACCTTATGTTCAACAATCAACTCATAGAATTTCCTTGTGTATACTTAGGCACATTATATCCGTGTTTAGTACCTCTATAGACTACTTGTACATAGGAGTCTTGCTGTTGGGTATTATAGATTCTAACTCTAGGAGAATGTGTGATAGTAATACAGATGATATGTTGCATTCTTTGTAACTAGAAACTAATAGAAGTGATGACATTCTTTAATGAAATTCAACCTTTCAATGCTGTGCAATTTAATGAGAAGAGTTTTTATTAGCCTTTGCTGTTACCTGCATATTTGTAATGTTTTGCATTCCTTTGGATTTAATATTTTGAATTGCAGAAGCACTGCTAAAGTTTTCGATTTCAGGGGAAGATTGTTCTAAAAACATGGATAATGAACTAGAATGCATGGAGGCTAATGAGACGGAAAATATATATCCTTCGGGTCTTACTCCTATTTATGATGTTGGAGTTGAAGATACCTTCACTGATGTAGAAGAAGAATGTATTGAAGATGATGACAGCGATGAAGATTACACCAGCATTCTTAAGCCTGCTTTTGTGGTAGAAGGAGAACCTGACTTCGATTCCGGTCCTCCAGAGGATGGATTAGAATATCTTAGGCATGTCAGGTAATTGTTCTTTATCCTTAGATTGTGAATTAATTTATGATATCATATATTTATCCGCAATGCCATTTGCTTTCATAGGGTTTGTTCGTTTCATACCTCTTCTTAGGGTCACTTCAAAGCTCAAACCATGCCATAGAAAGTAGAATAGATGCTGAAAATATGTTTCCATATAATTGGAGAATTTGTGTAGTTAATTATAGAGTCCCAGTAATTATTTGTATAATAGCTGTCTTCCTCTGCCAGCACAACATTCAAGGTTGACTGCATTAAACTGGAAAATATGTCTGAGTCTGACTAATCTATGATTAAAATTTAAGATTCTTGGAGTTTGGATGGTGCAGCTGAAATGGCAATGGCTGTTTAGGGCTTTTGTCCGGTATATCATTTATTTGGTCTAAGTAATAAATTTTCCATTTATGCTCTGAATAATAATTATCAACCATTAAACTATAAATTACCTCTCCCCCCTAATCAAGCTCTGGATTATAAATTTTGGCCTCTGGGCCATCACCATAGATTCCTTGTGTGTTTGATGCAACCCTCCCTTGCCGTCCCATGTTTTGCCGTTATGCTATGACCTGCATTAGAATGGTTCTGATCATCACTTCCACAAAGTTTTGTTCTCAAATTTTGGTTGCAATTATTCTTCTCGTTAGGTAGCTTTAATGGAGCTGCAGCTACAAAATTCTGTGTTCCTTTAAGTTATTTTTATGTTGAAAATCATATTGGAAACCTCCTCGAATTGACTACATTAATTTGTAAAATTCTTAATCAATTTTTTCCACTAGAGTTGCTTCTTGACTGAAAGGTGTGGGAGATTCTTATCATGCAAAATTGAGTTTTTCTAGGATTTATACGAATATGTTTTAATTGCATCAAACTAATATAGTCCTTTTATTTCATTTGTAGATGGGAAGCTGCTCAAATTCCAAAAGTAAAGATTGCCAAGCCTGACAGGATTAAATTGAACAAGGAACAAAGTGTTTATATGCCCCAAATCCCAGAAATTGCTAAGTGTCCAGAACATTTACTGCCATTGAAACAGTGGGAGGAAGCATTTCTTGCAGATTTTTCAGAGCTACGACTGGTACGTACTTTTGGCCCCATTTTTAATTTTGTATGTGTTTACTGTGAGAAGAGCTCTGCAGGTTTTATGTCCATATACATTTTTAATGTCCTTTCATTTTTTCCTTCCATCATCAATCCCCTTGACTCTGAATGCTGACTGAAACTAATTTGCTGGTACAAAATGAAGCCTATAGGAATTAGAAAAGCTTTCATTTCTTCAAATTCTAATTATAGAAATCCACATGAAGCAACTTCTTTCCTTTTCGCATTTTTATCCAAAACCAAAGATGTATTTTCTTTGTAGTAACACTTGGAAGAAAAAAAGTTGATGAGGTTTTCTATGAAGCCTCAGAAACCTCAGGATCCATGGAATCATCTTTAAGATCTGGAGAATAGTAAAATTCTGGAAAATTATATATCTAAAGGCTAGTAACTTTAACTTTTGTTTCTTTTCTTGATCGCAGACTCTGTCATATGTGGAGGATCCCGGTGCTGAAATATCTTGTAAACTCCCAAAGTTTACTGTTCAACAGGAGGACTTGTGTCAGCATCCCAAGAGTGTTGTTATTGAGAATGTCAACGATCTTGCAACCAGTGAAGTCCATTCTGATCAGACAACTTTGTCAAATGATGCAGACAGTGTGATTGTACCGTCTCACCAGAATCCATGTGCTAAAACCTCTGTCACTGATACTTCTGGTGACTACCCAACCTTGTCTGCAATCCGAAAGATGGACTCGGTAGCCCGAGTTTCACTGCTCAGGAAACGCATAAGCTCAATTGAGCCCATGGCCTCACTGTCAAGGAGTAGCTGTGTGTGGCTATTTGCTTTATGTGCAGCAGTTGACACTCCTCTGGATGCCGATACTTGTGCTTCTCTTCGTAGTCTGCTCCGGAAATGTGCTAACTTGAGAGCTGGGAAGTCAGAGGTCGATGATGAAGTCGTTATGCTAAATATTTTGGCCACAATTTCGGGAAGATATTTCGGCCAGTCAGAAACCTAAAGGTTTTCTCCATCCTAGACCCCAGTGTTTTCATATATTCTGGTTGCACGAACCTGCGAAGTTGTTAACGACCCTGTGATTCTATGGTATCTTATTGTGATTCTATGGTATCTTATTACAAAGAAAGTCCGAGGTTCTTGGAGAGAAAGTGGTGGCAAATTGGCTTATCTTTGTTTTTCTGCTAAACAGATGCAAAGGTTTGTGTAACAAGCAAGACAAATGTAGTTTCTTTTTCTTTGTTGTAATATCAGAGCATCCAGTGTGTTATATTGCAAAGCGAAACATTTGACTGTAAGCCGAAAATATATATATAGACTTGAAATAACTATTTAAAATGATCGTTTTATATTAATTTTTTTATCACGATTACACCTTATATTTCAAATAAAAAAAGAATCAAATATTAATAAGTTTGGTTGAACCTTTGACAAAAGTCATGTAGCATGTTTTTTAATACATTAAAAAATTACGTCTTCAAAGCATATATGGTGAATTTTGCTATTGGATAGTACATATTACAAAGGTTTGGAACTAGGGAGTACATGAAAGTAGTACTAACTCCCTCATCGTACCACTAACAATGATAGATTGTACTCTTGTTGAAGCCTTGGGTTGTGTAGTACATTTGGAGGCAAGTGCTAAGTACTGAATTGGTTAAGAAATGTGCTCTTATATAAGTCTGAATCAATGCTCAATCTCAATCTCCAAGCTGTAAGGAATCGGTGGAGGAGTCCAACAGGAGCGACATGAGATCACATGTGGTCGGTCTTAGGTTGATAACCTTATCCACTGTCTTTGATGTGTTCTCAGGTCGCCCCTGCAGGGCTTCCCTTCACCGTCTGCTTCATTTGCTACCCTTTGATGGCCACATTGGT
This sequence comes from Heritiera littoralis, assembly GCA_031772115.1. Lineage (NCBI taxonomy): Eukaryota > Viridiplantae > Streptophyta > Magnoliopsida > Malvales > Malvaceae > Heritiera > Heritiera littoralis. The sequence continues at coordinate 1,890,734 of JAPDPK010000111.1, read as the reverse complement.
GAGTTGACTTTACATTTTTTTTTGTTAAACTAAGATATGGTTTTAAATAAAAAGACTAGAACTTTAACTCTTATGAATTAAGAATTCACGAGGAACAGTTTATGTTTACTGAAATGCATCTTCTTAATTCATTCTTGATATCTATTTGTCTATTTGTTAATAACGGTGTTAATGTTATCTTAAATCGTGTTTGTGTTATGTAAAACATGAAATTTCATATCAAAATCTATATCAACATCTTAAAAATGAAGTACATTTCATGGATAATTTTTATCAAATTTTAGCATGTATCACGTTAGTGTTTTTTTTTTTTTTAATTTTCATATTGTGTCACTATATCATAACTCGTGTAAGATTGTCAGGCCAAGCTGTGGCGGCTGCAATGGAAATTTTAGTCGCAACAATGAAGGCTAAAGAGGTTGGCATTGTTTGATTTGGTGGTAAGACTAGGTTTTGTGGTGTACTAGCTGAAGGTTGTGACGACAAGATGTCATTCAATTTGCTGCTTTCATGGAAAGCAGTTTAGCTTTACATATATTCACGTGCTTAATTGGCAGTGGAAAAGAGCTTTCCAATTTGCTTGATCTTCTTGTTAAATTTTATTAATTTATCGATCTGTTGGTTAGATTTGTAAAATTTAGTTTTCTTTTTCTTTTTTTTATCTTCTAACTTAAAAATATATTTCTTAACTAAATTCAACTTTATTTGAGTTAGACGCTCTACAATTGAGACAAATAAATGCAAAATAGAAATGAACAGATATACCCATTAAATGAATTTGGTCAAAATAAAATATATCAAAAAAATTGAGTTGAATTTTAATTTCTTCGTTTAAAGCTTAAACTTGGCTCAATTCAATAGTTAACTATATAAAAAATATATTTTATATGTACATTATATCATTAATTAAATATATATACACGTAAAGTTTATAAATTTTAAGAATTGAAAACTGAATATGTGTGGTAACGCGTTCATATGGACCTAACATTTTTTTAGTCTAAAATTATTTAGACATTAATCTATTATGTGAAATTTATTAAATTTTAATTCTATATTTTTTTGTTTGAAAAAATATCATAATGTTTGAGTAGTAAACCTTAATTTTGTTCTTTACATATAAGAACTAATTTGGACAAAAAATTAAATTCAAATCGACTCAACCCATGAACAAATTTATAATTCACAATCCCATTCATCCGCCTAAAATTTATTAATACATTACTGAAACGATTAAAACTTGAATCAACCTATGGATAGATTTATAATACACAACCTCAAGGATGATTTTGGGAGCTCCCAAATATAGAGAATCTAAAGAAAATTTAATATACAATACACATATAAAACGAAGTCGTTTTTAAGCAACCTCTCATATCTGACATCTAGCATTCTATATTTCAGTCTTCAACAACTAAAATCTATCAAACCTGCTAACTCCATATGTTTTGCAGTCTCCACCTTCCATGATTCCAGTCCCGTTTTCGATTCCATGAAAACAGCTTGAAAACAGAAGCAAGAACATATTCACGGAGCCTGTCTCGGCTTTGGGACTACCTAAAACACGTCCCTTCCCTTTCACAACAACGTAAATTTACATGCACAGCTGGCTGAACATCTAAATAATCTAAATGTTTAAAGATGCCTTACCACACGCATCTTCAAACGCCTCTAGGATAAGCTACCAACTTCATTGAAAGTCGAAAGCCAGCTTGATTTCCATGTTGCAACGATAACTAGGATTCATTTCCCTGTTCAAGAAGGCTCTCTGTGTTATAACCACTGCCCCAAGCCCTCTATTTCCATATTTGTTCCACTTCAACAAATGTCAATCCCCTGGTCTCCGGCACAAACACAATCACGAAAATGACTGCAAGCACAGCTATGCCAGCAAGAATCAAGAAAGTAGCACCAGTTCCAACAGCTTCAGCAATTGTAAGAAAAGTCTGGGCCACAATCAAGTTTGAAACCCAATTCACAGTAGCAGACATGCCCCCACATATCCCTCGGTATTGAGTTCACTGTCCATGGAACAGGTCCCATTCCAGGTGAGAAGAATGCGATGTACAAGGCTAATCCAATGACCACCAGCCATCCATAAATTCCATTTGAAGAACCAGATATTTGCACAAAGAAAGCCACAGAAAGGACGACAAGGGATGCTATGACACCAGATAAGCTCGAAAGAGCCAGACTTCTCCTTCCAGCATGATCAATAAGGTAAATGCCAACAATAGTTCTGGTTGCATTCATGGCAGCAACAATGAGAGACAGGAGAAGTGCCAGCTGATTGGAACTGAATCTGGCCATCTGGACAATTGTTGGGCTATAATACCTAACTGTATTGATGCCAGTGAACTGCTGAAAAGCCTGCATAATCACAGTTTCTATGTCATTACACAGTCCTCATACTTGCTGCTAAACATAGTTAAAAAGACTATACTGTTATTGAATCAATTTTGTTAGGCATTGCTTTGTCTAATTCAAGACGTGAACATAAGTATTTTAAGAGCAAGGACAATTCAACCAGCCTGATAGATGACATAATTAATCTAGTAAAATTGTTGCCATTACAGTTCTTACCTGAAGTCCAGCCCCAGTCAAAAAGGCGAGTCTGATTTCTTTTGTTCTAAAAACATCCAAACAGCTGACAGTTCTCTTTCTTTGGCGCTCTTCTTCTAGAGCAGCAGAAAGGTGATCCACTTCATCCTTTAATCGAGCAACGTCATAAATTTTAGAAAGCACAGCTATGGCTTTAGCTTTCTCATTCTGCATAATATAATGAGAATAGTTGGTTTATTAGAGGACTAAATGGAAAGGAGGAACTGGTTAAAAACAAAAGGCATTTACAAAGAAATTTCTGCAAGGAACGAATGTACCTTCATGAAAAGCCATCATGGAGACTCAGGCAAGCATAGCATAAGGAAAAACTGAATGACTGCTGGCACAGCTGAAATTCCTAGCATCCATCTCCAGGTTCCTCGAACCTGTTCTGGCAAGAATGTTTAAGACAACTAGTAGAGGTACTTGAAAACATTTTGGACCGTGTAAAATCCTATGATGCACAAATGCCCAGATAACAAAAATCAGCTCAGACACAACCTTCACCTGTTCATGCTTCTCTCAGCTCTAAGAACATTAATGTTTTGCTTGGCAGGAAGGATAGAAAAGGATAAGAATGAGGAAGTGTTTAATCCAATGGTTAAGCCACAAAGGAGGGAGGTAGTTATGAAACCTAACTATTAGATTAAAATTTTTTCTTTTCTTACCTCTTTCTACCCTTCCTAGCAAGCAAAGCCATATATCTCGAAACTAATATATCCAAGTTTTAACAGTGTAAGATCTCAACTAATTGCGTGAGGCAGATGTACCCATGTACTTCAACTCATCGATAAAAGTGCAACAGAACTATATGCTTATTTATTCTAAGTTAAGACAGTTGTTCATCTGTTTCATAACCCCACAACTTCAGAATTGAATCCATTTCTTGAGATTAAATTATGAGTACACTAGCTTCGAGAGGAAAATTAACCTTAAAACAGAAAAATTTTAGAAGAAAGTTAAGAATTCTATTTATTAAAGGAGCAAGAAAATTATTGGTAACAGCTTCTGAAAGAGGGGGAAAAAAGGATTCTGAACATACTTTAAACTTCCTATTTCCATTTCATTAGCACACATTTCTCTGAAAAATGAAACAGATTTACGCTACATTGCATCATAGTTGAGAATCACATGCCATGACAAATTAAATTTACGAAGTAATATTCTACATGCCATAGCTGCACATGCATAACCTAACAAGTAGGAGATTCTGTCAGTGGAGTTTCCGTTCAAGAAATCATTACAACGCAAAGCCCAAATCATATCTTGATATGGCGTCTGCAAAACTGCAGAACTGAAAACCTTTCACTCAAGCAGAATAATTAATGAGCATAAATAGAAAAAGTTATCCAGCAATAACTTTTTTCCTAGAAAATAAACAATAATCACTTCAGAAAACTCTTAAACTATTTGAGGATTTCCTAATGAAGTATCTATTTGATTCACAAACAACCTCAAGAAGAGAAACTAAAAGGATGAAAAGGATGAGTTTTCAAAGTAGATTAAACAGTAATTCCACACATACACACACATTGACATTCTATCTTGGAGTTAAACAATAAGATGATCCTGATTCCAACCTTAAATCTTATCGAAATCAAAAGGGAAGTTTTGTCTTATCAACATTGATAGATTTCCATGTAACAGTTTAGCCAGCTAATTAAATTATTTATTAGCAAAGTTTAAATAGTGGCACAAGATTTACATTTTTTCCAGTTAAGCTTCATTCGATACCAACCTTGTAAGTTTTGAACTTCTAAAGCAAACAAAATTGTAAAATTGAATATTCAGTCTCAGTATCCTAGCATGGTCATTGGGAGTTTATTTTCAGTTTAAACTAATAGCTGTACCCGATACACACACGCATCACTTCAAGTGGATGAAAGCAAATGCAGTAAGAGAAAGACAAACTGACCTCTGTAAAAGCAAGATTTACAAGGTAGGAAAGAAACTGTCCACCGGCTATCATAAGCACATTTGTACTCACTAGCCCACCCCTTACTTCTGAGGGAGATGCTTCAGCAATATATACAGGAGCAGTAACAGATGCTACACCCACACCGAGGCCAACTAAAAGTTGTCCCAATATCAACACGTATGCATCGGGTGCAAAAGCCATTACAATTGCTCCAGCAGTAAAGACAACATCTGCAAGAAGAGTAGCCTTCTTACGTCCATAAGCATCATTGATCCAACCCCCTGATGCAGCTCCAACAATAGCACCAACCAAGGCCATGCTGACAATTGTTTCCTGAATGCTAAAAGATTCAGTGTGTTTCCAAACAGGGAAAGATTCACAAATTAGTAAAATTGTTTGCATGTTATCTAATATTAAGAGTTATAGAAGATGGCTATTGAGGAGTCAATAGAATTCCAAGCCTGCCAAGCCCCGAACAGCTTGAATTCTGCTATTTTATAAACACAAGATTTTCCTGTTATTATCGTACCACAATCCTCTATCCGAATGGAGTAAAAGCATGCTGCTGCATGCACAAGATCTAGAAAGCAGCTGCTTTTAGTGCTCTGCTTACAATGCTTCCACCATTAACAATATTTTAATCTAATGTCTCATTTGTATTCTTGGTCCTCTCCCAGTCAAAACTCAAAAAACAAACCACAAACCAAGATTTTTATCAATTCCATTTTGCTTCATGTTCAATTGGGAAGCAAATAAGTTCAGCATTTCAGAAGACATTTAAAAGGTGGTACCTGCAGTAAACTACTCTGATTGACCACCTCAAACTCATCTTTTATGTAAAGAAGGGCCCCTGATATTACACCTGCAGTTACCATTTCCACATTAGAAATTTCTGAGAAAGAGAAAATGAAAACTGCAAACGAAAATGCGGAAATAATAAACAGCACATGAAAAGCAAGAATAAATAACAAGTCATACATATTTTTTAAGTCAAATTTCAGATACTACTAATGAAGATGCAGATAACAAACTGCAGAAGCTTTAAGCATTACAAACAATCTCTTTTACCAAAATCTAAAGGAAGATATCACATACACCCACACCATATGAGATTCCCTAGTCCATGGAGAGATACACCCACACCATATGAGATTCCCTAGTCCATGGAGAGATAATGGTTTACTTAGTGAACACAAAAACATAGTTTTTGGTACTTAAAGGGGTCAAAGCCCAATTTTTTTAATATATATATATATATATATATATATATATATATATATATATATTAAAGTTAAAGTTGAACAGAATTTTAAATATCAATCAATTGAATTGGGTCAAAGCCCCAATTTTTAATATATATAATTAAATATCCAAATTTGATACAAATTACTTCAAATTACTTCCTTTTCTTTCCAGGTTCAAAGAAAATCCAATTCTGCTGCTGCAGTCCAGGCATTCAAATTGGTTTCATCTACTGATGCATTAAAATCTTTTCATCAGATGAACCAAAGCAAATTGCATGAAGAAAATAAAAATAAATAAATAAAAAAGAAGGGGATAAAGGGATTGAGACCTGTGTCATAGCCAAAGAGCAAGCCACTAATACCGGCAATTACAGTAAGTCCTAAAACAAAAGGATTACTGAAATATGACATTCTTCTCTCTGGAAACAAATCCAGATACCCTGAACTCCCTGGCAACGACTCTATCGTCATTCTGCTTTCCCTCCTTAGTAAACTGAAATTCAACCCCACCAAAAAGAACTCAAATTCCCAGGAAATGTAATTCCCAACTGTCAACACTTTCTGAGAACGACTAAATCTACCCCATTTTTTGCTCTTTATCTCCATTTATGTTTAAATGAACAGTAAATACAATGAAGAAAATGGGATAGAAAGAGTAAAAAGGTGGGTATGAATAGCAGCTCTCACACTTTCTCGTCTTCGTGTTATTAAAAGAAAGGTGAATTGAGTTTCCAAGGATAAAGAATTTCCCTTGATCCAAAAATAAAAACTATATATATATATATATATATATATATATATATATATATATATATATATATATATATATCCTTGAATTGTAGTCAAAACTCACAAAACAATTAACCAATGAGACATAGTGTCATGAGCCAACCTTGTATAGGATCATAACCGGGTAGGATGTCATGAGCCAACCTTGTATAAGGCCATGACTGGGTAGACAGGCATCGGGGAAAATAGAATCGTGGACTTAGGAAAATAGAATCCATGGAATTAGGAAAAGTGTCCCCGTTTCAAACATGTTTATGGTTACTGGTAGCATAGCTATAAAAGCTCGTTAGCTCTTTAGGAGGGGTGAGCAGTCGGCGGAATGTTGGGCTGCCTCACTGTCTAAGGTATGTGCAAGCACACCCATCTAGGGTTGCCCTCCTTGGCCCCGACGATGGTGTGGAAGAACCAACTCATTTTGTAATCTTTTGTAAACTCTCTATTATTAATAAAACAATTTTTTTCTACGGGAACACCTGTGGTTTTGATGTGAGAATTCTTTATGCCCCGCTATATCGTGGCGTGCCCCATATCTAACTTGTTGCTCAATTGTTGATTGTTCAGATAGTTGTGATATCTTGACTGAGTTGTGTGGACGAGACCATTCAAGTGCCGCGCGGCCAATCACTTTAGTGAGAAAAAGCCTTGTCCGTGACACGTGGTATCCGAGCTTGGTTAATTGCACTAGCAAACGAAAAGAAAATGGTGACGACTCGAGGACGGTCAGATGAGAGAATGAGAATTGAGGAGCTCGAGGCCGCAGTGGCCGCCTTGAAAGCTCACATGGTCACTAACGACCGATTGGGGGAAATTGAAGTAGCCCAGCGGGAGCTGTCCGAGTCATTAGCTAACTTGGGCGAAGAGACCAGAGATGCATTGAGAGTTATTCAGAAAGAGTTCGAGGAACTCAAGGCTCAACTTAGTGTGCTTCAACTAGCTGTGGGCAGGGCTGGTGCTAGCACGGTAGATAGGGGAAAAGAGCTAAGGTGCTGGAACCGCGCCGTTATGAGGGAGCAAGGGATGCAAAAGAACTTGAGAATTTCTTGTTTGACATCGAGCAATATTTTCGAGCGGTGCGCACAGAGTCGGAGGAAGAAAAGGTCGCAATGGCCTCGATGTATCTTGCTGGAGATGCCAAGTTACGGTGGCGTTCAAAATTTTCATGTGAGGAGTGCCCCATCAAAACATAGAGCGATCTAAAGCAAGAACTGAAGAACCAATTCTTCCCCGAAAATGTTGAATACTTGGCTCAGAGAAAGCTATGAGAATTAGTGCAAACAGGAACGGTGCGAGAGTTTGTGAGGAGCTTTTCTACCCCGATGCTGGATATTAGGGACATGTCCGAAAAGGACAAGATGTTCTATTTCCTTGAGGGACTTAAGCCTTGGGCTAGAACAGAAATCCAAAGGCAGAAGGTACAAGACGTAGCCACAACAATGGCTGTCGCCGAACGCCTTAACGATTACAATGACAGCTCAAGCAAGCGTAAGAATCCTCCATCAGTAAGCAGTAACTCCAACTATGGAAACGGGGGAAAGGCGGCCAGGGTGGATAGACCCTCAAGTGGGGGAGTAGACAGGAGACCACCAGGTAGAGACGCCCCTCCATCTAAGACAAACAACGCTCCGACGTTCAAGCCTAGATAACCATTAGCTTGCTTCTTATGCTAGGGACCGCATCGAGTGGCTGAGTGTCCCCACAGAGGTGCCTTCAATGCACTAAGGACTTCCACCCAAGAAGCTCCCCAATTGCCGCCAGTGGTTGAAGAAACTGTGGAAGAACCCGCGAGAATGGGTTCTATCTGATTCTTAAACGCCCTTCATTCGCAGCTAAGTCAAATGAAGAAAGAGCGTGAGAGGGGCTTGATGTACGTGGAGGTAATGCTTAATGGGAAATCTACAAGGGCAATGGTCGACACAGGGGCAACCGATACCTTTATCACACTCGAGGAGGCCAAGAGGTGTGGTCTAAAGGTTAGTAAGGATTGTGGGCAGATGAAAGCGGTCAACTCACAAGCCTTTGCCATTTGTGGAAGTTCTAAGAACGTGATGACCAAACTTGGACCATGGGAAGGAGGCATCAACTTCACCGTTTCCCCCATAGACGATTTCGATGTTGTCTTGGGATTAGATTTCATGATGTTGGCTCAGGCAATCCCGATTCCAGCTGCCAGTTGCCTATTGTTCTTGGGGGAACGCCCATGTGTAGTGCCGGCCACGATCCTCCCTAGAAGAGGAAAGATAATTTCAGCCTTGCAGTTTAATAAAGGAGTAAAAAGAGGGGAGCCCTCCTACGTAGGCATGCCAATTTGCAAAGAGGGGGCCGAGTCAGAGTTTGTGCCAGAGGGGATAAGGCAGGTGCTAGAAGAGTTCAAGGGGCTAATGCTTGACCAACTACCAAAGGTCCTACCACCACGAAGGTCGATAGATCATGAAATCGAACTCCTCCTCGGAGTAAAGCCTCCTGCAAAAGGACCATATCGTATGACTCCTCCAGAGTTGGCCGAGTTGAGAAAACAATTGGATGAGCTATTACAAGTCGGTTTTATCAAACCTTCCAAAGCACCTTTTGGGGCACTGGTGTTGTTCCAAAAGAAGCAAGATGGGAGCTTACGGTTATGTGTAGATTATAGAGCCTTGAACAAGGTGACGGTGAGGAACAAATATCCAATCCCCCTAATAGCGGACCTCTTTGATCAGTTAAGCCAGGCCAAGTATTTCTCTAAACTTGACCTAAGGTCCGGGTATCATCAAGTCAGAATCGCCGAAGGAGATGAGCCAAAGACTACTTGTGTAACTCGGTATGGTGCATTTGAATTCTTAGTCATGCCTTTTGGACTAACCAATGCCCCTGCCACTTTTTCTACGTTGATGAATGTCGTAACGATTTTCGTCCGGGGACTCGATCGCTAGACGATTTTGGGAAAAACACAAAATGGAGTCGCCACCAATCTTTTTTGACTAGGTGTGATTGGTCACCTAAAATTATTTTATCTTTTTAATAAAATCTTAAAATTAATTAAGTTTTATCAAAATAATTTTTTTGGTCTGCGAAAACAAAGTTTGGGTTCGGGAGTTCGGTTACGCATGGGGAAGGATTAGCACCCCCACAACGCCCGTTAAGAACGGTACCACTTAATCATATATTATCCCTTCGATCTTAGTTAAATGGTCTTAATTAAATATTTAAAAGAACTTTATTTATTTCGAAATCATTTTGTTATTTGTTTTATTTTTGAAATATTTAAATTTTATTTTTTATTTGTAATAAGTGAAAATCTTTTGTATTGAAAATTATTCCGAAGTACCCCAATACTTTTGGTAGCATTTCGGATAATTTCCTCACCTAGAGATTTCTTAAGAATCGCTACTTACGATTTCTATAGAATCCCATCTTCGGGAGATTTGCACTTATTTTGGAGTTTCATGAATGCAAATGATGCAAACGAAATATATATGATGCACATGAGAAATATGTTATTTTTTTTATTATTATTATCTTTTTTATATTATTGCTTTTGAAATTTATTGATTTTATAAAATTCATTTTTTATTGAAAAAATTACACTAAATATTCCAATACGCTGGTAACATTTAGTATATTTCTCTCACCTAGAGATCAGTTAGGAATCACTACTTGTGAATTCCATAACATCCCATCATCGGACATTATTTATATCTTATTTATTTTTAATTTGTTTTACTCTTTATTTTGAAGTCTTGTTTATTTGTTTGTTTAAAATATTTGTTTATTTATTTGTTTACAATATTTGTTTATTTATTATTTTTTAGTGTTAGTTTATTTCATATAAGTTGATTATATAAGAAATCTTAATATCGAACTAAAATTATTTGAATACCCCAATACGTTGGCAATATTCAAATATTTTATTTCGACCCTAAGGATAATCAAAGAATCACTACTTGTGATTTCTAGGGAATCCTATCATCGGAGACCTTTTATATTTAAGATGTGTATTTACATTTATTTATTTATTTATTTTAATTCCTAAATTTTTACCTATTTAAAAGTTTTTTATTTCTATTACTATTTTCTCATATTAAGCTATTTTTTATATTATTATTTTTATTACCATTTTATATTTATTATTTTTTTATACTAAGAAATCTTATTAATATTTTCTTTATACCGGAATAAAATCATTTAAATGTCCCAATACGCTGGTGACATCAAAGATTTTATTTCGATCCTAAGGATTATCAAAGAATCGCTACTTGCGATTTCTAAGAAATCTTATCATCGAAAAATCTTTAATTTAAATTATTCCATGAAGTTTTATTTTCTTTTTATATTTTATTCATTATATACATATCTTTAAACTTTTTTTTTTATAAGAACAATGAATATAAGCATGTGTGCCTAAACATGTTTTCTTTTCTTCCATGGAAATACGTCACTTCCAATCACTACTTTTAACAACTGTAAGTCTAAAATAAAACAATAAACAAATGAATAAAATATACATACCTTGCAAATTGCACTTAGTTGTAAAGCCCAAATGACAATGCTCTTTTTTATAGGTTTTTGTTGACGTTTCTGTTTGTACTTTTCAACAAAGAAAAGTCTATAGCAACTCTACAATAGCAACATACGGGCGACACTCCAGGCTAGCAACGCAGTGGTAGAAATTTGTAGCTAGCAGTGGGTTCGGACAGGGACAATGTAGAAGCGTGCAAGGCTGGAACTCTTCAATTTTGCTGCTCACGTGTAAAGAATTGTGGCAATGCAATGAGGTTCACGATAATGATGACTCACGATACAGGCAGGGTTTGTGTGCGACCAATGACTGCGGCAGGAGCAGGAACAATAATGAACTAGTAGAGCAAGGGTGACAATAGCACAACAAGCAGGAGTCGGCGGCGAAACGGGGCAAGGAGCGGCCTTGAATGTGTACAACAATATACCAGCCCCTGTTTCACTCAGTTGCACGCAGGGAGTGGTTTTGAAAACAGTAGGCACGTATGGAAACAATACAAGGCAGCAGGTTTCGATTTCAGGGAATGCAAAAATTATGCAGGCAATTGCGACGGGTAAGATGCTTGACGGTGCAGGGCTGCAACGATGCGAGGATGATGCAGTGGTTCGGCGAAGCTCACGCGAATGCAGTGAGTATTGTTGAGTGGGGAGGAACAGCAGCAGTGCAACCTAGGAAAGCAGGCCAGAAAGCTTGGACGCAGGATTTTTTTTTATTTATATTCCTCTTTGCCCGTGTAGCTCTAGAGTCCTCAATTTACAGCAAGTTTCAGCAAGTCTGACTTCTCTATAGCTTGCAGTTTTGTCTACAAGTTCTTTTTACAGCAACAAGAGACGGTGATTTAACGAATCTTGGCAGGAGAGAAGTTGTGGCGGTGATGGCAGGGACCGACGGTGGATGAAAATGGGACAGCAATGAAGGGTGGAAGCAAGGTGGCGATGACAGGATCACAAGGCCAGCGAGGATGATGATGATGATGAATGTTACCATCGTCTAAGGTGGTGGCTCTCTTTCTTTCTTTTTTTTTTTTTAACTTTCGGTCCCTCTATCTCTATTTTTCTCCCCTTTTTGAAAACCCTGTAGCTCTCTCTTTAAATGAAAAAAAAAATCCGTTTATCAATCCCACAATCATGGGATTTTATTATTTATTTCCATTTGACCTTTCCATCTTTTTATTGTTTGTTTCCTTTCCATTATTTTTATTTTTGGTAATTAACTTTAATTCCTTGATCATTTCCTTGATTCTTTCTTTTATTTTCTTCTTGGCAACAAATCCCTTTTGGTTAACATTTTGATTTAATTCTTTAAGAGAAGATTGCATGATGTGCATGGAATTGCATGGAACAGCATTGACATTTTTTATCATTATATTTATTTTTTTTATTTTATATTTTTTTTATTTTCTTTATTATTTGTTACTATTATTATTATTATTATTTTTTGCTCGGACAAAATTCGGTGTTTACAATGAACTAGGTATTTCATGACTACCTTGATAAATTTGTGGTCATCTATTTGGACGACATCTTGGTCTTTAGTTCTACCCTAGAGGAACATCAAGATCATCTGAAATGAGTCTTCAAAAGGCTTCAAGACCACCAGTTGTATGTAAAAAGGGAGAAGTGCTGCTTCGCTCAGACCCGAGTTCATTTCCTAGGCCATGTTGTGGAACAAGGGCAGATCCGGATGGATGTGGAGAAAGTCAAGGCGATTAAGGAGTGGCATGCCCCGAAAAATGTTAAGGAACTTCGCTCATTTCTTGGACTGGCCAACTATTATCGAAGATTTGTGGAAGGATACTCCCGTAGAGTAACAGCCCTCACGGAATTATTGAAGACAAGAAGTGGGACTGGTCAGGTGAATGCCACAAGGCGTTTGAGGATTTGAAGCAAACCTTAACCGAAGACCCTATATTAGTCCTCCCTGACCTTGGAAAACCCTTTAAGGTACAAACAGATGCTTCAGATTTTGCCATTGGGGGAGTTATCTTGCAAGAAAGACACCCGATTGCTTTCGAAAGCCGTAAGTTAAATGAGGCCGAAAGAAGATACACAGCACAAGAGAAGGAACTCTTAGCCGTAATCCATTGTTTGAAGGCCTGGCGGCATTATTTACTTGGATCAAAATTTGTCGTCAAGACGGATAACACAGCCGTTAGCCATTTCCTTACTCAACCGAAACTCACAGCTAAACAGGCAAGGTGGCAAGAATTTCTCGTAGAGTTTGATTTTCATTTTGAATACAAAGCGGGGAGTACCAATCAGGTAGCCGATGCACTAAGTCGACGGGCAGAATTAGCAGCACTTAGAAGAATTGCCCCAATGTCAGCTACCAAGGTGACAACAGAGATTCGTAAGCTAATCGAAGAAAATCTGAATAAAGATCCCCAAGCTAAGTCCTTAATGAAGATGGTAGAAGAAGGGAAGTCGAAGTATTTCTGGTGTGAGAATGGGGCCTTGTTAACAAGAGGTCCAAGATTATTTGACCTAAGAGCAGGAAACCTGAGACAGATGCTAATGCGAGAATGTCATGATACTCCTTAGGTAGGCCATCCGGGTTGGCAACGCTCCCTTGCTCTATTAAAGCAAGGATATTATTGGCCGCATATGAGATAAGATGTGATGGACTACACCAAGACATGCTTATTTGCCAGCAAGACAAAGTGGAAAGAAAGAAACAAGCGGGCTTACTCGAAGCATTGCTAGTGCCAACAAGACCTTGGGAAAGCATCTCTCTAGATTTCATAGCTGGGCTCCCTAAAGTTGGTGATCTTGGGTCCATCCTTGTAGTCATTGACCGATTTTCAAAATATGCCACATTAATCCCAGCCCAGAAGTACTGTACAGTGGAAGACACAGCTAGTCTAATCTTCAAGCATGTGGTCAAGTACTGGGGTATTCCAGAGAGCATCATTAGTGATAGAGATCCAAGATTCACAGGGTCATTTTGGCGAGAACTCTTCACTATCTTGGGATCTCAACTTAACATCTCCTCCAGTTATCATCCTCAAACAGATGGGCAAACAGAACGCTTTAATGGGTTGTTGGAAAAGTACTTGAGACATTTTGTGCAAGTGAATCAGAAGAATTGCCCTTTGCTATTAGATGTGGCCCAACTGTGTTTTAATTCTAGAAAGAGCTCCGCCATGAACAAGAGTCCTTTTGAAGTAGTTATGGGACAGCAACCGAGATTGCCCCACACTTCTCTTGAGCCATATAAAGGGAAAAACCCTCGAGCCTTCAACTTCACCAAAGAGTGGAGACAAAACAACGAGATTGCTAGAGCTTACTTGGAAAAAGCATCAAAGCGCATGAAGAAATGGACGGACAAGGGTCGAAGAGCACAACAGTTTAATGTGGGTGATTTGGTATTCATCATACTAGTGCCTAAACAGCTTAGATTTCTACGGAAGTGAGATAGCAGATTGGTGCGCAAGTATGAGGGTCCAGTGAAAATTCTTGGCAAGGTGGGACAGGCCTCCTACAAAATTGATCCTCCAAAGTGGATGAAAGTGTACCAAGTCTTCCATGTGAGCAACTTGAAGCCATATCATGTAGACCCAACAGATGCAAGCCGAAGTATAACAACCAGGGCCGCCATCAGCATGAAGCCCCCTTCAGAACACCGAGTAGAGGAAATCTTGGCTGATAGACATTCCGTGGTGTCAAGAAGATCAATCCATGAGTACCCGGTAAAATGGGAGGGCTTAGGACCGGAAGAAGTCAGCTGGGAAAGAGAATATGACTTGAGAGCTTTCAAGCAAAAGATCGAAGAGTTTCAAGCAACCAAGTCAACGAGGACATCGACAGATTGAGTGGGGGAGAATGTCATGAGCCAACATTGTATAGGGCCATGACCGGGTGAGATGTCATGAGCCAACCTTGTATAGGGCCATGACCGGGTAGATAGGCATCGGGGAAAACAGAATCCGTGGACTTAGGAAAATAAAATCCATGGAATTAGGAAAAGTGTCCCCGTTTCAAACATGTTTATGGTTACTGGTAGCATAGCTATAAAAGCTCGTTAGCTCTTTAGGAGGGGTGAGCAGTCGGCGGAATGTTGGGCTGCCTCACTGTCTAAGGTATGTGCAAGCACACCCATCTAGGGTTGCCCTCCTTGGCCCCGACGATGGTGTGGAAGAACCAACTCATTTTGTAATCTTTTGTAAACTCTCTATTATTAATAAAACAATTTTTTTCTACGGGAACACCTGTGGTTTTGATGTGAGAATTCTTTATGCCCCGCTATATCGTGGCGTGCCCCATATCTAACTTGTTGCTCGATTGTTGATTGTTCAGATAGTTGTAATATCTTGGCTGACTTATGTGGACGAAATCATTCAAGTGCCGCGTGACCAATCGCTTTAGTGAGAAAAAGCCTTGTCCGTGACACATGTGGCTGCTCTTTATTCTCGTTTTTTTTCGTAAATTGAAAGACGCAATTTCATTAATAACAAAATCTTAGCTTAGCGATTATTTTTTTTCAAGATGATTTAGACTCAAAATTTGATCTCTTATTTTTTTTACTTTTTATAAAAAAGAAAGAAAGACACAAGTGCGTGAATTACATCGTTGTTGAAAAATTGGTAATCGTGAAAAACGGTGAATCGGTGACCTCCACGTGTTCTCTTAACCTAGAATATTGTCTTTTTGTGGGGTCCATTCAATCTGTCAAATGTGTTTTTTCAAATTAGGATTAAATAAACTAAATTGTTATGGGCAAAAAATAAAAATGAACTAAATTGTTTCTGTGACGCTCTTTAAAATGATTAAATAATAGGATTTTTACTGCATTAAAAAATAATAAAATAATTATCAACTAAATTATTAGTTGAGTTTTTTGATTTTATAAGCAGTATTAAGATGATGACACATGTCTTTTAAAATATTAAAAAATAAAAAATAAATTAAATAGAACATGTGTTATTATCTTAATTTCGTTTGTAGAATAAAAAATTTTCACTGATAATATATTAGATAATTATTCATAAAAAATTAATATATTAATTTTTACTTGCCATTTTTAGTAAAAGAATATTATCATAAAACAATATTAATTAATATCAAAAAAATATTTTAAGATATCTGCTAACAAAATTGTACAGTATTTTATTTTATTTTTTCGTCAAAGTTCGGATATTTTATTTAATTTGTTATAAAATTAATAAAATTGAGTTGAATATTTGAGTATTTATTCACGTAATCATATTCTTATTTTTAAAATACGAAAGTTCTATAAATTTGAGTTTCAAGTCTTATAGCACTTGCGTTACTTTGTTTTTGATTAAAATACCAATAATCATAAAATGATTTTATTTAATCCAAATTCAAAATAAGCAAAACTCAAAAGACAAAAAAAAAACTTAAACCAACTTAAACTTTTTTTTTTAAATTCTTAATCTACTTTTTAATCTCTAATCTTTGTATATTTTTTTGATTCATTAATCTTTGTGTATCCAAAGGAAAAAGACATTATGTATTTTAGTTTTTCTCAACTTGCAAGGCATTATTTAATAGAGTGGAAAGAAAAATGAGAAGATATAAAATTGAAAAGAGAGAAAAATGAAAAAATATATAATTTCTTTCTATAGATATGCTTGGTAGGAAAGATAGAAAATATGAAAAAAAAAATATTTTTATTCCTTCCATTGCTTGGTAGAATTGAAAAATAGAAAGAAATAAAATAAAATTATATTAATTTATCATTAAGAAAATAAAATTATATTAATTTATCATTACTTAATTAAGGTAACAAAATAAAATTAAAAAAATAAAATTTTGTAAATATAGATATTTGACTCACATTTTTTTTTCATTTTCTCTCTATTAATCTTTTCGAGTGATTTGGTTTTGTTAATAAAAAAAATAATAAACTTTCATATTTTTTTTTTCATGCTTTTCCTTCTTATCAAACACTAATAAAAGTAATTTTCTTTTCAATTTTACACACGCTCTTATTCATCTTTTCACTTTTCTACCCTACCATGCACACCTTAAAAGATTTGCTTAAATATACATTCCATTTAAACTAATGTTCAGTTGGCACAATTAAATTTAATTGATTTTAAATTAAAAGTAAATAATTTATATTCAAAACAATATAATTTTTTTATTCGATTTGAAATGGCTTGACCTCTCGTATCCAATTGCCACTCATAGTTAGCTAAGCTATATGGTAAGCAATTTAGTTCGATATTTGTCATAGGCTACTTCGAAAATAAAAATAATAAGATTTGAGAGATTTCAAAGAAACAATTTTTTTTTTCTATCTAATAATAATAATCGTAAGACAATATAGTTTAATATAGGCCAAATCCTTAATTAGTTCAATCAATGAATCAATGCGTACATTATTCTTCCATGTTTGGAAGGAATTTTTCTCCTTCTTTTAATTAACATGAAATTCTACACTCTTCTTCTCAACTGACATTTTCCATTTTTTTTTATTGACATCATGTTGCCTTCAAACTATCAAAAAGTTCAAGGGTGAAAAAGAAGCAATTGCTCTAACAATTAAAGATTAATCAAATGATTGTTACCTCTTTTGAAAAAATTAAATTTAAGGTGAATTTTTTTTATTTTCTTACACCTCCTTTTGAAAAAAAGAAGGGAACAAACAATTGTCCCATGAAATGGTGAAGAGGAAGTAAACAGCTCATCAAAATATCTCTGCAAAAACATATCACCACCACCACCACGCATAATTATGCAATCATGTCCTAACCCAACGAGACAGACGCCATGCTCCTCCTGCTTGTCTAAAGCCAATAATTGATAAATATTATATATTCAAAATAAAGCTGAAATAATAATACTTAAAAAATATTTAAAATCTTATAATATTTTTAACATATGTTAAACAATAATTGATAAATAATATATATATATATATATATAAAAAAATTGCACCAGAAGTTTTCTTGGTCTTTGTCTCAACCCCCACTTTCCAGAACTTTTTTTTTACTTATTGTTGTGAAAAAGGTGAATTGAATTATATCCAGAAAAAATTTAAAAAGTTTATTTTTAATTTTCAATATTTTCGAGAGTTAAATTATGATAATATTTTCAAAAGTTGCTTCAAAAACTATAATAGAAACGAGTTCAATCAGAACATCACTGTCCCATTTATTGTTGAAAGAGTGGAGAGTTGGACCTAATGTATGTATGGTTTTGAGTTTTTCAACCTGACCTTTTTATACTTTTGATTCTCCTAGATCTACACTTTTGAAAGCAATCAAAAAAAATAAAATTTGATGGAAAGGTTTTACAGCCTTTTATTACCAGTGAGCAAGATTTTGGTCGAGAAGCAACCTGAGAGGACCAGTAACAAAAGCAGATAGAGTATTGCTGATGATTTGTCGGTCTCAGCCCTTTGAGTGTATGAGTTAATGCTGGCAGCCTGGCACCTTGGTTGGGCAGTTGAGCATCTCTCGAGAATCTGTCAAGGTACGGCTGTCAAACCTTTTCCACTAAGCAAGATGCTTTGTAAAGCTTTTCTTGTGTTTGTGTTCATGGTCATCTTATACTTGCTAAAAATTTTCACATACATGCTGAGAGGCGACAATATACTTACTAGATATGAGGAACTTTAGTGTGCTCTATTAGTGGTTGTATTAATTCCTGCAATGTGGATAATAAAATATAGAAGGTAACAAATTTTCATTCTTTCATAGATTAATTCCTACATGTTTAAATGCCATTGGAGGAAAAAGCCTCACCTGGAAAGGTTTTGCATGCATTTCAAAATGGATCATGTAACTTTGCAACTTGCAAGCATGCATTTTTGTTCTCGTCTCTCACAGCAAACAATCCAGAAACAAAACAGAGAATAAAAGCCTCACCTAGAAAGGGAAGGGAAGAAGAATTGCAAACCACAATTCCCCCAATTCACTCTTTGTCTTCCTCTTTTGCTCAATACTATAAAAAAATTGCAAGCAGAATCAATGGTTATTCCAAGAAAAATATAATTATAAATGTTTTGTTGCCAAGAAAAAGCTAACACTTTAAAGACATAATTTCATAAAGTCCAATTTTACATAGCAGCAAAAAACTAGGCAAAAAGTTAGAAAAGAAAAATTACGAACCTGGAAATCGAGGAATAAAATAAACAAATTATCAAAACAGTAATTTTAATCTCGTATCACACTCCTTTTAGAAGGTGGTATGTGTGTGCGCGCGTGTTTATATATATATATATATGTATATGTGTGTGTATTGTATTTCTACAATTCTACTATCTGTTGTGGTAATTTTTTTTTTTATTCATAAGAGATATAAGAGGGGAGTAGAAAATCAAACCTAAGACTTAGTCTCTTTTAAGGAGGAATAATAACAACTAGGCCAAGTCTTGGTTGTTAGTAATTTTTTTTTTTTATCTTTGTTTCATGTGGTTTTACTGTATAGATTCTAAGTTTCGAAGCTTATCCAACTCAGGGTGGTTCAGATTCAACTAAGCGGAGGACCCTTTTGTTTGACACTGTCAAGCTCTGTCATGGATTTTAAAACATAGCAAGGACATGTATATATTACCGTGGAAAACTCCAAAAAAATGGATTGAAGTTGTAGGCTTTGATTGAAGTTTGTGGGCTTGGCTGCAACCAGAAAAGCTTGGAGAATGGACCCGCATCCTCAAACATTATAAACCTCGCCAATGTATGATCAGAAAGCAAGATAACCCATCGACATAAGGTGATCTATCCTTTTATGTATCCATGATTTCATGCATGCAATTGTCTAAATTAGCTTGGAATAATTACACATTTGTACTATGTTAATAAATTACCAACATTTCAAAGCAATGAAGAATTGAATGTAAGGGTGATTTACATACGCTTTGGACTCCTCAAATTTAATGACTATCTCGGTCTTTGGGGGTCTGGTTCTTCCTCCTCATCAGAGCCGAAACATCTTTTGAGCCTAGCTCTCATTGGTTCCAATGTCTCATTGGTTGGGTCCACTGCCTCTTCACCGTCAGATCTCACGGCATCCATGTATAATACATTGACACCACATTTTTGCACTTCTTCTATCTGCTTCCATCCAGAATCCAAAACTTCAATGGAGAAATCAAACGAGACCTCATCAAAATGGTTGTCTTTGGATGTTTCAACAATGCCACTTTGAAAAGCATGAAACAAAACGATCACATGATTGGACTCAATGCCATTGAATTCCTCCATTTCTGTTGGCCAAAGGAGGTTAGATCCAAATTTGTGATGGTCACCGCACTCGGTTTTTAAGCGAAATTTGTAATTGACTCTTAATGCGCCTACTTGATGGTGCTTAAAATCAACCACAATGCATAGAACAAAGCCCAGGAATCTTTACTAGAACAAGCTGGACTCAACCGGACAGTTATTGAAGAGTTTGTACTCCTATTTTTGAATGTCTCTGGAATTTCACTTCCAGGAAAACAAGAAAAGACACTTTTATCTTGATTATAATACGGACCATCGTTAGGTTCCACTGCAAATTCCTCTACCATGCGTATGGTAAATTTATTTTGAGTTGATGCTCCGTCTCGATTGGCTTATGAACGTTTTGGTGATATCATTACGTTTGACACCACATATAAAACCAATAAGTATAGTCTGCCATTTGCTCCTTTTGTAGGATTAAATCATCATTGCCAATCAATTTTATTTGATCGTGCTTTGTTGTAAGATGAGTCTGAGTAAAGTTTCTTTTGGTTATTCGAGACTTGGCTTGAGGCGATGCATAGAAAAGCTCCGATATCCATAATTATTGATCAAGACTTAGTTATAAGGGGTGCTGTAATGAAAGTGTTTCTTGAATCTTGCCACCGTTTATTCCTTTGACACATAAAGAAGAAATTTTCGGAGAAACTTTCCCATGTATATCATAAGAACTCTACTTTCAAATGTGAACAAAAGAGATGCATCCGTCAATCATTTTCCGTGGAGGAGTTTGAGGAGTTGCATGAACTAATTGTGAAGAACAATTTGGAACAAAATGAATGGCTTCAAGGGTTGTATGAGATCCGTAATTCATGGATTCTTGTGTATAATCATAATACTTTTTTTACAGGAATGAACACTACTTAAAGCAGTGTTGTTAATAGCGACCATAGCGGCCGCTATAGCAGCATAGCATAACAGAAAATTAGCTACCGCTATGGCAACATACAAAGCGTAGCAGTTTTACAATAGTGGCCAATAGTGGCCTATAGCGGGCACAATAGCAGGTAGTGGCCAGTAGTGGCACTATTGAACAAATTTGGTCAAATGTCCATTTAACCAATTTTTTTCTTCTGGATTTAATTACAGCCAATGGTTTTATTTTATTTAAGGGTATTTAAGTCTTTTAAGCTTTCCAAAATTTATTTAAATTAAAAACCTTTTTTTATTAAAATTAAGTAAACTTAAATTAAACTTTATAAAGTAAAACTATCGTAGTAGCCACTCTCTACATCCATTTGCAAAGCAGCGACCTTGCCACTTCTTAGTTAAGGTGGCTGAGCTTGCTTTGGATCTTCAAAGACCAGATAAGGAAGAAGAGGAGTTTGAGCTATATATTGATGGTAGAGCTCAAAAAGACCAAGTTAATAATGATGATATTGGGGTTGAGCAAGAGAAAGTGGAAGCTAAAGAAGAGGAGGAGGATTAGTAGATTGTGTTTATTAGGAATTGCATTTGTGTTTGCGCTTGCTTTTAGTGTCTTAAGTGACTTGGTAGTTTGTTATTTGCTATGGTTTTATTTGTTTGAGAACATTATTGGAATGATTTATGTAATTTTTGAGCTATTATGGTCATTTTATTGTCTTCTATTAAATTACACATTTTTTATAAAAAAAAATTATGGCCCCTACTGTGTCAATAGCAGCCGCTACGCTATCCGCTTTTCATTTGTAGCGGAATTTGGCCTCCCCGCTATGGTTCGCTATTCGTTATTGATAACATTGACCCAAAGAAGTGAGCATAAATTCTTTTTTTGATTCTTTTGTAGATTCCACTACTACATTGAAAGAGTTTGTGGTGAAATATGAGAAAGCAGTTGAAAGTTGTTATGACAAAGGAAAAAAAGAAGATTTCGAATCAAGGCACAAGTCTTGAATTTTGAAAATTGGTTCTAAAATGGAGCATCAGTCTATAAAAAAATGTTTTTAATGTATTCTAAGATAAGCTTGTCAAGAATAATCAATTCATAAAGCAAAAGGTAACAAAATCTAGCTCTTGTTACAAATATAAGGTTTCTAATTGTTTTGATTCTCGTGACCACTCTCTTATTCGTCTTAATTTGAGTTCTAAAGTTGATACTTATGACTGCAATTTGTTTGAATTTAAAGGCATCTTGTGTAGACATAAGTTGGCAATTTTTTACTTTAAAAATATTGTTGAGATTCCAAGTCATTACATTTTGAAACGCTCGACAAAGGAAGCAAATAGAGGTTATGAAATTTCTGAAAGTGTGCGAAGTCTTCAAGTTGATCATGAGAAGTCAGCAATTTTAAGAACTTTACATGTTTGTCGACTCATAAATCAACTATCATTTTTTTGCTGAAAATTCTAAAGAGATATATAAAGTTATTGTGGGACATTTGGAACAGATACTCAAAAAGGTTTCCATGATGGACAACCAAGTGCTTGCTATTACAGAAAAAGACAATGGTTCAAGCCAACAGTTGACGACCGGTCATTGAGTCTCAGATTCCTTTGCCCATGAATATTAGTGATCTAGAAATTTCGCAAATTAAAGGTCGAAAGAAGGGTGGTCATGAGTCTCAGAGTGGAAGACTCAAAAGTGGGCTTGAGATAGCTTTGGCTCATACAACTATAAAAAGGCGATCATGTCAAATTTGTGGAGGGTATGGTCATTAACAAGTGTAGCTGTAAAGGAATAGGAAAGTCTACAAATATCACAACATTTAGTATTTTAGAGTGAAAGGTATGATTTTGATGATTTTATTTACGTTTTTTTTATATTATAATATGCATCTTTAATTAAATTTTCTTGAATTTTTTCTTTGGTTTTCTTTTGCTTGCAGAAGAGCAACATGTGGGGATGTAAATGAAAAATAATGCTTTTAGGAGGAATTTATTAAAGTGTAAAAGTTCTTTATTTTAGATTTTTTTCATAGATAAGATATTGTGGTACAATTTGATGAATAATTTTTATCCTTTTTTAAGTACATAACTTGTCGTTTTATTTTTAAGCAGTAATAATACCTTTGAAATGCTCCAAGTATTGTCTATCATAGTCTTTTTTGGGTATCTATTGTATTGCTCTCCTAAAAAGATAAATAATTATCTCTATACATAAATATGATACAGACATCAATTTT
Source organism: Heritiera littoralis (assembly GCA_031772115.1). Classification (NCBI taxonomy): domain Eukaryota; kingdom Viridiplantae; phylum Streptophyta; class Magnoliopsida; order Malvales; family Malvaceae; genus Heritiera; species Heritiera littoralis. The sequence continues at coordinate 1,867,390 of JAPDPK010000111.1, read as the reverse complement.
TTGTCATTATTATCATGTCAATGAAAAACATTTTATGACTATGAGGATGACGCATTTGCATAAAATAGTAAATTTCTAACCTAAATATCTTTGTTCTTTCCTAAATGGGTTTGTGTTTTTGAACAAACATCTAGTCATGAATGAAGATACGCAATATAGAATTAACAAATACTCCTCCAAAGGTAATCCATAGAACCAACACTAGCAAGAGAAATTGTGCAAGTATTATGATTTATATTATACAGGTTAATCACCAATTCATCTGTATATATTGTAAAAACAAAATTCAATTACAGGCCTATAAAAGGCAACGTGTACATTGCATAGCTGTTTCTGAGCTCAATTACAAACCTATAACAATAAACTAAATGAGAAAAATAATTGTAATAATGCAAATATTAAAAACAAACAGAAAGATCACAGCCCTTTCAAACCAATGTTTTATGGATGTGGACAACAAACGCACCACACTTCTGCTTAAGCCACAACAGCAAGGTTCTGTTTTGCTCCAACATGTTGCAGTTGCTTTGATCACGGCTACAACACGGTTTTGCTTACAGCAGCTTTCAATCCAGCAACTTTGCCTTTTCCTTCAGCTGCCTCAAGCAAGTTTGCCTTTCCCTTCAACCTTTCTTTCAACTCTAACATGTTCAAAATAAAGAAAATCATTTGGATCATAATCAATAGATTCTGGTTTCATGACCTTGTGTGTGTACATATATATTTATATATATAAGGACAACGTGAAAGTGCTGTATATACATTTATACAAACAGTCTCAATGTAAAAGTGTTGTATTCATAGGCATATTCTTTTTTTTTTTTGAAAAGCAAAGGAATTTTCATTGATGAAAAAGATCATTACACAAGATCATCCATCCTAAATACATACAAAAACAGATAATACACAAACAACCAACCACCAATTCAGAGACTCAATCCAATTTGAGTTTTCAGTGGGGCGAAATATCGAACATCTTGGAGGCATCGAATAGGAAAAAAAGATCCATTTCTTCACTATAGAACAATCTCACCTCAGGACTCCACACATAATAGAACATCAACATTGCAAAATAATAAATGTTGACAATGAAGAAAGACGACTATCTGTAATGAATTCGATCAATTCTAGGAACAAGATAGCAATGGTGCAGGGTGACAAGATGTTGGGTAATGGGCTGAAGATCAAACCAGCTGGACCAAGAGTAAAGAAGGGCCGTGAGGTAGGGAATGGGCTAGTAACTGACAGTAGTCACACTAGAAAGGAAATCAAGGTAGAGAGATTAGCATAACAACCTAGTGCGAGGCATGCCATCTTAAGACTGCTAGACAACCTTATATATTTCAGTACATTTTATTTCGTTCCTTGCAATTGTCCTATGTACAGCTCAGCAATGTACTGCTAACCGAGTATATGAACCTTGCAAACAAATGACCAACGCAGGAAATGAAAATACAAAGTTCCCTGTCTCTTAGTCTCTTCTTTCTCTCAGTCTTTTCTTCATTCACCTTCTTCAATCCTTTCTGTTATTATTCACGCTAGAATCACAGCTCAAGTTGTGACAAATTGGCATCACAGAGGTTCAAATCCATTCAACCAACTGGGAAGAGCTAAGAAAAACTTGAAAACCATGTCAGATGAAACAAGGTTGAACTCTTTGCTAGGACAAGTACAAATGATTCAAAATTAGCTGGAGGCACTGAAGGCAGCTGAGAAAAACGTGCCTGGATGGTGGGAAGAATAGAAAAGATCCATAGAGAACCAGTTAGCTGAAAACCAAAACTCATTAAGCAAAATGATCCAATCGCTATTGATGAAGGAGAGCACTCACATTCTAGCAGATCCAAGAGGCAAGGGTACAACCAGCAGCTCTCAAACAGACATGGGTTTTCAAAGAAGAGAAGGTAAGAATCCTGTGGAAATCACTGTTGTTGATAATCATGCTAGATACAACCTTAGACCTCATGAACATGGCATCTTACCCATATACCAACCAGAAAACACTTAAACAAATTTTCTAGATGGGATAATAGGAGGTAAAAACACTGAAATAGGAGTGAGGCAGATAACCAACAACCAAAACCTTTTCTCTCCAAGACTAAAAATGGAACAACCTATGTTTGAGGGAAATAACCCGAGAGGTTGGATAAAAAAAGGTCAAAAATAGTTTAGTATTTTTGCTTAGAAGAAACTCAGAAAATAGAAATTGCTTCTATGTATTTATCTGGGAGAACTGAAAACTGGTTTGATGGGCATTTGATGCAAAAACCAAGACTGAGATGGCCAGAATTTGTTAATGACTTGTGCTTGAGGTTTAGTGACAAGACCTGTGCTGATATAGTTGAAGAATTTAATAAGTTGGTGCAAAAGTCTTTTGTGGAGGATTATCAAGAAAGGTTTGAAGAATTGAAACCCTATATGCTTCAAACCAACCCCTACTTAGATGAAAGTTATTTCTTATCCAGTTTTGTTAGTGGGCTTAAAGAGGAACTCAAACACAGAGTTAAGGTTGGCATACCTATGTCATTGGCTGCTGCATTTAGACTAGCCAAGCTACATGAACTTTCATTAGAGATTGAGAACAGAAAACACAAACAGTTTACCAGGCCTAACACCTTACCTACCTTGAATGCTACACCTGGACAACCTTACAATTCCTGGAACCAAATCACCAACAACACAAACAGCAACTTGAACACCAGTGGTAGACAGACCCTATATGAGCAAAGAAGGGCTCAGAGCTTATGCTACAAGTGTGGAGAGAAGTTTGGACCTGGCCATATATGCAAGCCTAAACAGTTGCAAGCCATGACAGGAGAACCTTTTCCAAGTGAAGAAGAAGGGGCAATAGCAAAATCCTTTGAACAGGGCAATGTGGTAATGGTGAGGTTGAGGCTAATGAAGAAAATCTGGAAATTTCAATCAATGCCTTAATAGGTAATGCAAGACACAGTACCTTGAGAATCCGAGGTCACATTAAAGGAAAGCCACTCAATGTGCTCATAGACAGTGGGAGCACCCACTGCTTTATAACCCTTAGGTGGGCCAAAGATGGGTTGGAAACAGTGCATACCACTCCACTATCCATTACAGTGGCTATTGGGGAAAGGTTATTCAGTAATGCCAAATGCAGTGATGCAGGGGCATTCTTTCAGCCAAGACCTTGGAGTTTTGTCGCTAAGAGGTAGTGATATGGTGTTGGGGGTTGATTGGATGAAAAAAATATAGTCCACTAATATTTGATTTTAATAAGTTATCTTTGACTTTCTATAAAGAAGGACAAGAAGTAAATTTGATTGGTGGGCAACAGTAAGCTACCTTGAAGTACATTACTAGTGAGAAGATACAAAAACTGGCAGATAAGGATCTAGAGATCCTTGGAGAGATATTTATGCTTAATGTTGAGTATGGTAATGAAGAAACTCCAAGGCAGCTTAAGTATTTACTTGATTCTTACCAAGATGCGTTAACAGAACCATTAGGCCTACCTTCTGAGCTAATTTGGGATGCTAATTCCTTTGCTAAAGTAGATGCAGTAAAAGAATTACTAAAAGAAAAGGAAAATCTCAGCAGGCTGCAAGTAGATCAATTGACAAAAGCACAACATAGGATGAAGTTCTATGTTGATAAGCATGGGAGTAAAAGAACATTTGAAGTTGGTGATGAAGTATACTTGAAGCTGCAATCCTACAGACAGACTTCTATAGCTCTTGGGAAGAACCTCAAACTAGCTTCAAGGTACTATGGACCTTATAAGGCGATAGCCAAAGTAGGTCTAGTTGCTTATAAATTGCTGCTACTCCCAACTCCAAAATTCATCGAGTTTTTCATGCAAGTTTGCTTAAGAAGAAAGTGGGAAACAGGGCTGTTCCTTGTGTTGCACCTCTAGAGACTAATGATGAAGGCCAAACAATGGTGTATCTGGTCAGAGTTTTGGATAAAAGAATGGTTAAAAGAAACAAACAAGCTATCACTCAACTCTTAGTAGAGTGGTTAAATTTGGGCCTTGATAATGCTACTTAGGAGGACTTCATTGTTCTTCATTCCCTGTTTTCAGATTTTGATCCTTGGGGACAAGGATCCACTGAAGAGGGGGAAATGTAATGAATTTATCAATTCTGGGAACAAGATAGCAATGGTGCAAGGTAACAAGAATTTGGGTAATGGGCTGAAGATTAAACTAGCTAGACCAAGAGTGAAGGGCCGTGAGGTAGGAAATGGGCTAGTAGCTGACAGTAGTCACACCAGTAAGGAAATCAAGGCAGAGAGACTAGCATAACAACCTCGTGCCAGGCATGCCATCTTGAGATTGCCAGACAACCTCTTATATTTCAGTTCATTTTATTTCATTCCTTGCAATTGTCCTATGTACAGCTCAGCAGTGTACTGCTAACTGAGTATATGAACCTTGCAAACAAATGACCAACGTAGGAAATGAAAATACAAAGTTCTCTGTCTCTTAGTCTATTCTTCAGTCTTTTCTTCAGTCATCTTCTTCAATCCTTTCTGTTATCATTCACGCTAGAATCACAGCTCAGGCTGTGACACTATCATGCACTGTTTCCAAGCATATAAACAACGCTTAAGTTCTTGCTTCTCTAGGAATTTTGTGAAAAATGATACTTGGAATTTTATTTTAACAATACCAATTTTGACAAAAATAATCTTACCCATGGGATTTAGGATTGATGAAACTTACCTAGTTGCCGTGAAGAGCGACGGTATATGATTTTCTGATGCCTACTGTAGGGAACGAGAAAAAGAGATGGAAAAGTTCGGATGGTTAAGTGAAGAAAAAGAGAAATGGAGAAGATTTTCTGTGAACAAAGAGAGGGAATTGTATAAGCTACAGTGAATTGAAGAGAAATAGAGATGGAAAAGAGAGGGCTATCGTGGAGAAAGAGAGATGAAGAAGAGAAGAGAAGCCTGTCGTGACTCGTGAGGAAGAGAGGCTGAAAAGAAAACATAAAATAGAGAGATAAAAATATTTTTACATTAATTTTTATATTTAGTTTTACATTCAAAGGGGTTTAATCTTAGCCTTTAATTTTTTTCATCTTTGTTTCATGTAGTTTTACTTAGCAGATTCTGAGTTTCGAAGCTTATCCAACTCAATGTGGTTCTAATTCAACAAAGTGGAAGACCCCTTTGTTTGTCACTGTCAAGCTCCGTCATGGATTTTAAAACATAGCAAGGACATGTATATATTACCGTGGAAAACTCCAAAAAAAAAATGGATTGAAGTTGTAGGCTTCGATTGAAGTTTGTGGGCTTGGCTAGTACTAGAAAAGGTTGTAGAATGGACCCCCATCATTTACCTTACCAAGGTATGATCAGAAAGCAAGATAATTCATCTATATGAGGTGATCTATCCTTTTATGTATCCATGATTTCATGCATGCCATTGTCTAAATCAGCCGGGAATAATTACACATTCGTACGATGTTAATAAATTGCCAACATTTAAAAGCAATGAAGAATTGAATTTAAGGGTGACTTACCTATGCTTTGGAATTGCACCTTCTCAAATTTAATAACTGTATCTCGGTCTTTTAGGGTCTGGTTCTTCCTCATCAGAGCCAAAACGTCTTTTGAGCCTAGCTCTCATTGGTTCAAACGTCTCATTGGTTGTGTCCACTGCCTCTTCACCATCAGATCTCACGGCATCCCCGAACAATACATTGACACCGCATCTTTGCACGTCTATTTGCTCTTTAAATTTCCAATCAGAATCAAAAACTCTAATGGAGAAATCAAACGAGGCCTCATCAAAATGCTTGTCTCCGGATGTTTCAACAATGCCACTTTGAAAAGCATGAAACAAAACTATCACATGATTGGACTCAATGCCTTTGAATTCCTCCATTTTTGTTGGCCAGGGGCAGTTCGATCCAAATTTGTGATGATCACCGCATCGAAATTCGTAATCGACTCTAAAGTTGCCTTCTTGATGGTGCTTAAAATCAACCACAATGCATAGAACAAAGCCCAAGAATCTTTTACTAGAACAAGCTGGACTCAACCGGACAGTTATTGAAGAGTTTGTACTCCTATTCTTGAATGTCTCTGGAATTTCACTTCCAGGAAAACAAGAAAAGACACTTTTATCTTGATACTGATATCCACCATTGTAACGGTTCACATCAAATTCCTCTGCCACGTATTGAATTCTGAGTTGTGTACTAGCCACAATATTGTTGACTGCATCCCGATCAAGGTTGAAGCAATTGTTGAACATAAAGTAATTTTCATCGCAAGTCTCAAGCCTATTCACCCCGCTTTCAAAATCCTGTTTCAAAAATCTTGGTCGTATTTTTTTTGACAAAAATTTCGAAACTCTTTCCAGAGATGTACAGCTTTGTGCAATTAAATATCTTAAACAGGGTGGAAGTTCCGGCAATGATTTAAGGCTCTTGCAACATGTTAAATATAGACATATTAAATTGGAATGTTGTTTGATACCCTCAGGAATTTCCACTATATCTGATCTACTTAGATGCAATTGTTTCAAAGAGACCAAATTGCCCAAGCCAAATATATTCCAGGGAAGTAACACTTTTATGGCTGTTCTTCTCAAATAAAGACAGAATAAACTTCCCACTGTCTGTAAGAATTTTGGGAAATACTCGAAGTTTGAACAGCCATTGAGATTAAGTGTTTTAAGAGATTTTAACTTACAAATGCTGTTTGGAAGGCTCCTAAGCTTTGTGCAATCTTCCATACTCCAATTTGAAAGGCTTTTAAGCTCTGAGATTGATGAATGCACTTCTTCTATGGCTGTTCCACTCAAATCAAGACTGCTTAAATATTCCATAGTCTTTAAGATTTTCGGGAAATACTCTAAGTTTAAGCAGCCTTTGAGAGAAAGTGATTCAAGAGATTTTAACTCACAAATACTTCTTGGAAGACTCTTAAGCTTTCTGCATTTTCTCATCGACAAACAGGCAAGGCTTTTCAGCCTTGAGATAGATGAAGGCACTTCTTCTATTGCAGTGTTGTCCAAAATTAGGCTTCGTATGTTCTCCTGAACATTTGGAAACTTTGTGATGTTTGGGCAATCAGAAAGGACGATGTCTTTAAGGGCATCCAACTGAACAATCGTGCTTGGAAGATTATGAATTCGGCTGCCTTTCATATGCAAATAATCAAGTCGATTGAGACATCCAATCGATGAAGGCATTTCTTCAATCTGGTTCCCACGCAAGTACAACCATTTTAAGTTTCTCGGAACTTCTGGGAGTAGGAAGATCGGGCAATCTTCAAGTTCAAAAAATGTAAGAGATTCCAACTTATAGATATTCTTCGAAATAGCTTTAACCCTTGAGCATCTCAAAGTTAAACTCTCAAGTTGGTCGAGATTAGCGACTGAGTCGGGAATTTCTTCTATCGCTGTGTTGATTAAATACAACCATTTTATATGTTGTGGGAGCTCAGGAAATTTCTTCAAACTGTTGCAATCCATAATTATTACGAAGATGGAAAGATATTTCAAATGACTGATGGACGGGAGTTCAACCAAGCTTTTGCATCCATCAATAAACAGTTTTTCAATATTAATAGCTGCTGACAAATCTGGAATCCTGGTTAAATTCTTGCAATGCTTGAGATCAAGCACTCTTAAGTTCACAAGATTCTGTGCAATGAAGTTGAAAACAATATGAGATTAGTTTAAAGCCTCTAAGCTTATAGGGTATATTACTAAAATGAAAATAAAATATTAAAGAATACCTGCTTTCCATTCCAAAGTTGTTCAACTTCACTATTACTTAATCTTAACTCAACAAGGTTCTCCGCACAAAATTTTGAGCGCAAAGATTTCAGCATGCAGTACTCCCAATGAAAGCCCCTTAACTCATTAATAAGAGATTCAAGACCTTGGACCAAAGGAACCAATTTACCTCCCTCTCCATAGAATTTGATAATTCTAAGAAGAAGCATCATTGCAAATGCACCTAGATCCAACTGGTTTTCACCAATTTGAGACTGGTCTAGTAACATTCCTTGGATTGATTTAGTCCCCTGTGATAAACAACAAACAATAATTTACTGGAATGCATCAATCATTTATCAAGTAATGATGAGCAAGGAAAAAAAAGTTAGTGCAGTTGGCTCTTACCCTGCATTTTTCGAGCACTTGACGAACGTCATCTTGAATCCATAATCCACTATGTTCTTCAGGATATGGGGATTCTGGAAGGACAACATTCCTACCCACTTCTTGTATCAAATCATGCATACCGAGCTCGTTCCCATTTGTAACATGTAAGAGGCATTTGTCGATAAGATTGGCAATGCAAAAATAAGTAGTGTGAGCATAAGAACTGTCTAGTATTTCTGTCACATAATCTCTATCATAACCCTTAAAGAAGCATGCAATATCAGGAAATATTTTCTTCTCTACTTCAGGTAGCCCACCACTGCTGGGATATTGCTTTAGTCCATTCAATGCACTTTCCCAATATGCTATGCTCTTCTGATAAAGTATAGAGCCCAAGACCTCAATAGCTAATGGAACACCTTTAGTATATTCCAAAAAACTATTTGATAGATCCTTAAAATCATCAACAGGGTGTTTTTGCTTGAAGGCAAACAGAGAAAAAAGCTGAAGAGAGTCATTATAACTTAATTCCTTAACCTCATATATTCCATCAACTGATCCATTGAGGGTTTGTTTGTCTCTTGATATTATTATGATTCTACTACCAATACCAAAATGATCATGTCTAATCCCTAATTTCTTTAATTGGCTGGAATCATTGACATCATCAAGGACAACAATAACTCTTTTGCGACGGAGTCTATCCTTAATGAATGTGGATCCTATAAAAGGAGTACATACATGGAGGTTTTTCTGGTTTAATAGTTTGGAAAGAAGTTTATCCCGTAGAGCGATAGCACCATGTCTTTCTATCTCCTCTCTAACATTTGCCAAGAAGTAGCAACTTTCAAATTGAGCAGAGACTTCATCATATACAGCTTGAGCAAGAGTTGTTTTGCCTATACCACTCATCCCCCATATTCCAATAATACGAACACCTTGATTGCCACCAATGCACAACAGTGATTTAATTTGCTCCATAGGAGGAACTATTCCAATGAGGTCTTTGTAATCACGTTTAGACAACCGATTCAACTTGTTTAAAACATCATTAACAATTTTCTCAATGACTATGGTTTCAGGCCTGCCCAATAAGCAAAATTAATTAATTAAATTAATTAATTAAGCGAATGTAGTGAAAATTAAGAAGAAACCTAGCCAATGGTAAGAAAAACAACGACTTACTTATCTCTTGCCAACGACCACCCACTTAAGTTGCTAGCTTCTTTTAAAGCATCTTTCCACCCATGAACCTTGTCTTTCTTGCTTCTTTCATGTTCGACAAAAGCTTTTCCAAAACTCCCAGTTTGGTTTCGTATGTCGGATGGGTTAACATGGTAGAAAATGGGAACCACAAGCTGTCCCCGTGATCGCCTGCATTCCATTATCTTGGAGAGTTCTTCCAGGCACCAGGATGAAGTAGCATAGTTTTGAGAAAAAACTATTGCTGAAATCATTGATTCTTCGATTGCTTGCAACAGTGCGTGAGAAATCTCCTCTCCTCTTGAGAGTTCTTTGAAATCAGCATAAACTCCAACCCCTTTTTGTCGAAAAGCTTCATAGAGGTGATAGAGGAAGTTATTGCGAGTGTCTTCACCTCTAAAACTTAGAAAAACTTCATGCTTTGGGTGGCTAAACGTAGCAGAAATAGAGGAAGAGGAAGCCATAACCGACAGCGAGAGAGTTTTTGGAATATGACTCAGAAACTCTAAGAAAAAGAGAATGAAGTGAATAAAGAGTTTTTGGAATATATTAAAGGAGGCAAGCGAAGATTAGTCGGTGGACTACTTTCGGTGGTAAATATTTTAATGATTATATATATGCATATGTTTGAATAAAAATGCAACAAAAACGGTTAAGTATAATGAAAAAAAATTATTAAATTTATTTTTATCAAATAATAATTTTGGTATTAAATATTTAAAATTATTTTATTTATATTTAAATGTTATTTAACATTTAAAATTTTTAATGTTTTATCTAATTAATAGTGACATATAATTAATATATATAAGATTTTAAGTAATAAAAAGTTAATAATTACATATTAATTTGTGTGTATATATATACACTTATTTATATTTTAAATACATACATAATTAAATGTCTTAAACAAAAAAGTAAAAAATAGGAAAAAAAATAGCTTTAAGGGTTAGAGAAATAGTGGCAGAATTAACAAAATAAATAATTTAAAAATATAAAAAATAAATGGGTTTATATATGATACATTGACAGTGTGTAAAATCTATACACTGTTAATTAACTAAATAATATTACCTCATTAATGAGCCAAGTTTAAAAATACACATGCCCTTAAAAATAAATTTAAAAAATTACGTTAATATTTACTTTTAAGGGTTTATTCATTTTTAAATTTTATTTATTAATGAGATTATATTATGTGGTTGACTGATAGTGTATAGCTTCTATACACTGTCAGTACATTATATATAAACTCAAAATAAATTTAATAGAATAAACAAATTAAAATTAAAAGAAACAAATGGAATTTTCATCGCATCACAATGGTCTTATAGTGGTCTCATTGGATCTTTACCCCGCTAGTGTATCATTGAATGCCACTAGAGGGGCATTTGTTGCACCCAATCTATACCACAAGTCCACAAATCATGACAATCAATACACCAATAGAGTAAAGTATCATTTCCATGAGAATTGTTTAAATTTATTTTAGGTAAGTACTAAAATTATTTCATTTTATATTTATTCAAACAATGAAGTTTTTCTTAAATTAACTAAGAACTAAAACAATTAAAATAAAGTATAAAATAAAATTTGCAAATAAAAATTAAAGAACATGAAAATTAAATAACAATAAAAATTAAATTTAATGAGCATAAATTAAAAGACAAGATAAATTTAAAGAACATAAAATAAAAGGGCAAAATTAAATTGATGAACATTAATTAAATTTATCTAAAATATAAATTAAAATTTTTATAAGTAATTACCTACTTATCTAAACTAAAATGACTTATTAAGCTAATAAGTTAACAAACTAAATTACTAAACTACTATAAAATGTAAAAACTTGGCAAAATAGTTAAATAAGCTCTCAACCTTGAGCCTAAAATGGAATTAAGCCCTCAACGTTTTATTGCGTGAAAATCAGTCCATAAACTTTTTATTTTAGTGGAAACAAACTCTCATCCTTCTAAAATTATGCAATTAAGTCCAAATCTGTTAAATGACACTAGCTGCCGTTAGTATTGCACACGTGGCATGCCACGTGGCAGCCAACTAAGCTATCCACGTCAGCTTCATGTTAGATATACTAACGGCAGTTGGTGCATTTAACAGATTTGGACTTAATTGCATAATTTTAGAAGGTTGAGGGTTTATTTCCACTGAAATAAAAGTTTATGGACTGATTTTCACGCAATAAAATGTTGAAGGCTTAATTCCATTTTGGACTTAAGGTTGAGGGCTTATTTCGTTATTATTCCTAAAAACTTAAATCAAAACCTACTTTTGACTGTCAAACCCGTGGTGCTCTCTCTTCTCCAGCCAAAAGCTCAAAACCATATTTTCCACTCCCATGCATGCATGCCATCCATCATCTTAGCCAACTTACCAGCCACGTCCCATGCCTCCCCGCTCATTCACAGCCTCAGAATCAGCATTGCCTATTTCTTTTGTTCTTTAAATTATGATTTCCTATCTGACCAATAATTGCTTACACATAGCACTCTTTCCATGCTTTCTATCTTTGCCACCAAACCTATCTTGTTGGGAAATCATTGTACGTTAACGTGCATACATAAGGGAATTTTCTATTTGCCTCCATTCATTCAATGAACATAGTTTTGTCCAACAAAGTTGTAGAAGAAGATTAATCAGCATTCTCCACGAAAGTAATTGAGGAGATCATGAAAATAACAGAGGCCATGGTGTTATTTCTCAGCAAGTTGTAATTAGCATGTTGGTTATTTCTTTCTCGCCATTAGTTTGTTATGTTGTTAAGCTGATAGCCAAGCTGGGCCTTTATCTCACGTGTATATATACCTGTATCCTCTGGTAGATTTTTAGAATGAAAATCACATTTCAGATTTCAACATGGCATCAGAGCCAGTTTTTCCCGCTTTTTAAATTCTCATTTTCCCGCCTCTTGATTTTTTCTCTCGATCATTTTTTTTTCTTGCCTTCCAAACAGCCTTTCACCTTGCAATGAGCACTGCAAAACAAAATACCTCTTCATCCAACACAGCAACAAACACTGCTGGATTTGAGGATTCATCACTCAACCTTTTTTTCATCCATTCCAATGAAAATCTGTCCCTAATCCTTGTTTCCTCTGTTCTCACTGGTTCTAACTACCATTCATGGATTCGTGCCATGAAAATGGCTTTATTGTCCAAGAATAAATTTCAATTCGTCAGCGGCACTCTGGCAATTCCTTCTGTGACAAATCCACTCTTTCCAGCATGGGAGTGATGTAACACGCTGGTTCTCTCTTGGTTACTACACTCGGTCTCTCCTTCTATTGCCAAGAGTGTCATTTGGTTTGACACTACTGCCGAGATCTGGAATGATTTGAAGGCAAGGTTTTCTCAGGGTGATGCCTTCAGAATTTTTGAGCTCCAAGAAGAGATTTATTCTTTTCGACAGGGCAATCTTTCTGTTACAGATTATTACACACAGCTGAAGGTGCTGTGGGATGAGCGATGAACCTTCGGCCTATAGTAGGCTGCTCATGTAATCCAAAATGTAGTTGCAAGGCTTTGGATGCAGTTAAGAATTACCAGGGGAATGATCATGTGATTTGTTTTCTAAAGGGTTTGAATGAGGGATTTGCTGTGGTTAGATCTCAAATCTTGTTAATCGAACCCCTGCCTCCTATAAATAAAGTGTTTGCTATGGTGCTTCAACATGAAAGGCAAATCAACTCTGTTATCACTTCTACATCTTCCAAAGTTGAGTCAACTGCTTTTGCTAACAAGGCTGTATTCAATCCGTCGGTCAGAGGTTCTTCTACGAGGAGATTGAACTCAAATGTGAGGAGGCCTTTATGCACACATTGTGGTTATATGGGGCACACCATTGACAAGTGTTTCAAGAAACATGGTTTCCCTCCAGGTTTTAAACCACGATCTCACATTGGAGCAGCAAATCATGTTGATACTAATTCATCCAAGGCAAAGGAAACTCCCTCTATGTCTGATCAGACAACTCGAGATCTTACCTCATTCCCTTTTACAAAGGATCAATACACCAAATTGTTGGAGATGCTTCAATCAGCCAACACTGACTCTTCTCCAGTCGCTTATGCTAATGCTGCCAGTAAGCTTGTGTGCTCCTCTCCAACAAACCCTGAAATCCTTTCTGTGTCAGGTAAAGCTATTAACCTTTCACCTCATCAATCTACATTCATTCTTGACACAGGCGCCATTGATCATATTTTTTGCTCTCTTCACTTATTTCATTCTTGTACAACTGTATTCAATTCTCATGTTAGACTTCCTAATGGTCAATTTGCTACTGTCACACACGTTGGCACAGTATGACTTACACCAGATCTGATCTTACAGAATGCTTTACTTGTGCCCACCTTTTCTTTTAACTTGATTTCTGTCAGTAAACTAACCCAAACTCTTAATTGTTTTTTGTTGTTTCAACCTGAATTCTGTGTTATTCAAGATATCAAGAACTGGAGAATGATTGGATTAGCTAAGCATAGTCAAGGTCTTTACCAATTTGTGCCCTCATCTAGCTGTTCCACTTTGAGTCCTGTTTCAACATCTAATATGGCCACTAATCCTGATTCTTGGGATTTATGGCATTATAGATTAGGTCATACTTCCACTCCTCGAATAAGACTGTTGAACAAATTAGATCCCAAATTTACTGTACGAACACATCTCCTTGTGATATTTGTCACTTTGCTAAACAGAAGAGAAATGTTTTCCCATTGAGTAATTCTGTTTCTAATAGTTGTTTTGAACTCACACACATTGATATTTGGGGTTCATATCATGTGCCATCTCTATATGGTCATAGGTATTTTTTAACCATAGTTGATGATCATAGTCGACACACTTGGGTTTATTTCATGAAAACAAAAGCAGAGGCAAGAACTTTAATGTAGAATTTTTGTTCTCTTGTTGAAACTCAATTCAATATAAAAATTAAAATCATTCGCACTGATAATGGACAAGAGTTTAATGCTCCTTCTTTTTACTCAGAAAAAGGTATCATCCATCAAACCTCTTGCATACAAACTCCTCAGCAAAACAGCATTGTTGAACGTAAACATCAGCATATATTGAATGTGGCTAGGTCCTTACGGTTTCAAGCTCACTTATCTGAATCTTTTTGGTCAGATTGTATAGGTCATGCAGTCCATCTTATTAATAGGATACCTTCACCTGTCATAGCAAACAAAACTCCCTTTGAACTCTTATATAACAAAGCCCCCACCTATAGCCATCTTAGAACTTTCGGATGCTTATGCTATGCTTCAACCTTAGCCCATCCTCGATCCAAATTTGATCCTAGGTCCAGCAAGTGTATATTCATTGGTTTTCTTGCTGGTGTTAAAGGTTACAAATTATATTGCTTAACAACTAGGACTGTTTTTATATCAAGAGATGTGATATTTTATGAAAACATCTTCCCTTTCTCGTTTGGCAATATTGATAAACAATCTCATGGAGACTTTGTTATTCCTTCCTATCCTGAGATGTCAGTTGAGTCTTTATCCTTTCCATCCACTTCACATCCTTCAACTGATACTACAGCTCCCATCAACCCATCCTACTCACGTCAATGCCTTAATCCCACTTCATTTTCTGAGTCAGACTCAACTCACCCAGAACATGTTTCTTTAAGGAGGTCAACTAGACATAGAGTTCCACCAACATATCTTCTAAACTATCATTGTAGCTTGGTTAATTCCGATTCATCACCAGTTTTATATTCTGCAAACACAAAATCAGGTATTCTTTATCCTTTATCTTCTGTCCTCACCTACAATAAGTGTTCCCCTCCACACAAAGCTTTTTCTATAGGCATTACAACTATCACAGAGCCACAAACATATACTGAAGCAATTCAGCATGACCATTGGAGAAAGGCAATGCAGGCTGAACTAGAAGCTTTGAAAGCAAACAACACTTGGATGGTTACTGATCTGCCTGCTACTAAACAACCAATAGGTTGTAAATGGGTTTATAAGGTCAAGTATAGGGCTGATGGCCAGGTTGAAAGGTTGAAGCTAGGTTGGTTGCCAAGGGGTATACTCAACAAGCTGGTGTAGATTTCACTGACACATTCTCTCTTGTGGCTAAGATGAGTACTATTCGAACTCTCTTGGCTGTTTCCGCGGCTAAAGGATGGCATTTACACCAGCTAGATATTAATAATGCATATTTACATGGTGACCTTCATGAAGATGTATACATGGCTTTACCTCCTGGTTATCCTGATGCAAAGCCCGGTCAAGTCTGCAAGTTATTGAAGTCTTTGTATGGGTTGAAGCAGGCTGGACGTCAATGGTACCACAAGCTTAGTCAAGCTCTACTTGATCAGGGGTTTCAACAGGCTTTCTCAGATCATCCTCTGTTTTTCAAAGGCAGTCATACTTCCTTCATTGCATTACTAGTATATGTTGATGATGTTATACTAGCTAGCAATGATATCCACCTCATTGATGAGATGAAAACTTATCTTGACACTACTTTCAAGATAAAGGACCTCGGTGTACTGAAGTTTTTCCTTGGAATCGAGATTGCTAGAACACAACAAGGCATCAGTGTTTGCCAGAGAAAATATGCTTTAGAAATCTTACAAGAACATGGTTTTTTGGTGTTGAACTTGCAGATCCTTTGCCTTATCGAAGGCTAGTTGGTAAATTGATGTATCTGACTACTACTCGACCTGATTTGTCTTTTGCTGTCCAGCAACTTTCTCAATACTTGGATAAGCCTACTAACATCCATTTGACAGCAGCACATCGAGTCCTCAGATATGTCAAAGGTAGCCCTGGTCAAGGTCTTTCTTTCCCTGCCAACTCAGATCTCCAGCTCAAAACTTTTAGCGATTCAGACTGGGCTGCTTGTGTTGATACATGCAGATCCATAACTGGTTTCTTTGTGTTCTTAGGAGATGCTCTCATCTCATGGAGGTCTAAGAAACAACAAATTGTTTCCAGATCATCCTCTGAAGCCGAATACAGGGCTATGGCTTCTCTCACCTGTGAATTACAATGGCTGCTGTACTTACTTAATGATCTTCAGATTCCCCACTCTGTACCAGCATTGCTTTTCTTCGACAACAACTCTGCTATTGCCATTGCCGAAAACCCTGTCTTCCATGAACGTACAAAGCACATAGAAATTGACTGCCACTTAATTCGACAGAAACTTCAAGTTGGTGTAATTCGGTTGCTTCATGTTTCTTCTTCATGTCAGCTAGCTGATCTTTTCACCAAACCACTTTCTGCTTCTACCTTTCATGCCCTCCTCAGCAAGCTGGGAACTCAACCTCTTTACTCCAGCTTGAGGGGGGGCTAACAGAGGCCATGGAGTTATTTCTCAGCAAGTTGTAATTAGCACGTTGGTTATTTCTTTCCCGCCATTAGTTTGTTATGTTATTAAGCTGATAGCCCAGCTGGGCCCTTATCTCACGTGTATATATACCTGTATCCCCTGGTAGATTTTTAGAATGAAAATCACATTTCAGATTTCAACAGAAAAGCTGACATTCAAGAATTCTTAGCAGGAGGGAATGATCTAACTTACCTGTAAGCATGCCCTAAGAGAGATGGAAACACAACAGTTTCTTCAAATTGTCATAAATATTCTTTTTTTTGGTAAACAAATTGTCATAAATATTCTACAAACCACATAATTGCACCAATAAACCTATTTGCAATTGCAGAACAATTACCGTTTGACATAGATTGCATAAGACGGAAACTTTCTTCGCTCATAATCTTGCATCCTCTGGCAACTCAAACTACAGAAGGAAAAGTCCGAAATAAAAAATTATAGTATAAACCGATATATGAATTTACAGTACATTAATAGATGGAACAAAACCCAGAGTGAAGGATGTGCTTCCAATAGCATCCCTTCACTATATCCATACAAAACCTGATATTTCAGTGCAACCATAACATATCAATAAGAATTTTAACATGATAATTTTCTTATTTTATATAACATGATTTGACACAACATAAATATGAAATAAAAAGACTAATTATCCGTCTTCTTTACTAAAAATTATAATTCAATTTTTTTAAAATATAAAGTACTCGGCCAATTGGTTCAAAACTTACCAAGAGAAGAAGAATGTCCCAACAAATTATATTCTTTGCTCTTTGTTAAAATTGTCAATGAGTCAGGTAATGCTTTTCTTCTTTTATAACCTTACTAGTCATCATTTTTGGAGTTTTTTTTTGGCCAAAATTATTTTTGGAGTTTGAGATTTGACAATTGACACCAATTGTTACTTTAGTCGGTTAGAAAAAGAATTAGGAGAAACAAGTGAATAAAAAGTGAATGAACACAACTAAAAAGAAAACAAATTTATCTTTCTTTTGCTAGCCTTGGTCTTGGATTCTGTTTGGTGGGGTGCAACATGCAAAAGAACTTCTTTGAACTTTCCACATAATGGAAGAGAAAGATAAGCAAAAGAATTAACAAAAGAATTGTTGGTTCCAGCAAATGTGTTAGATGACCAAGACTTGGGGCTTCACTCTAGTATTCTATATTCATAACAACAAACTTTTTATGGGAGTTCATGGAGAACTAGGACAAATGAGGTGACTCAATGGAAGGTAAGCATTTTAAGGATGCATTTGGTAGAGTGGAATTTGAGAGATTGGATAGGAGTGATGCGAAAAGTGAAATGCGAAAAGTGAAAAGAAAATTATTTTTATTATTGTCCAGTAAAAGAAAAATGTAAGAAAAGAAAATAAGAAAAATTGTTATTTTTTATCTTTATTTACAAAAGTAAATTCTAAATTAGAAGGATTAGTGAAAAGAAAAAAGATCTAGGGAGCAGTTGCCTTCGGTGCTCTGCTTACAATGCTTCCACCATTAACACAATTTTGGTTTAATGTTTCATTATTTGTAGTCCTCGTCCTCCCTCAGACGAGAAGTTTAGCATTTCAGCAAACATTTAAAAGGTGTTACCTGCAGGAAACTACTCTGATTGACCACTTCAAGCTCATCTTTTATGTAAAGAAGGGTCCCTGATATTCCACCTGCGTTTACTATTTCCAAAAGGGAATTCAGAAAAAATGCAGACACTACTAAAAGTCGTATATTTCTTCTGTTAAATTTCAGATACTGCTAAAGAGATGCTTGCAAGAGTAGTATTCCGTATTCACAAATTGCAACCGACAAAACTATATATCAGAAACTCAAAGCTTAGCACTAAAGACAAAACCATCGGTCTCTGCAAAGATCACTGAATTTCAAGTGCAGCACTGAAACTGTTTGTGAACAATGATGCAACTAGCTGGCCTTTTTTTCTTAGAACATCTTGAATGACCCCACCCAATCCATCTTAATTGATTTGATAATTGAAGAAAAAAAAATATGGCCATTAATTCATTTCCATGGCATTGGTATTTTCCCAAAAACTTCCACATAGTGAATAAAGAAAGGTAAGCAACGCGGGATCGTACATTAAAGGAGTCAAACAAAATAGTTAAATTCCTAGGATTAATTCTAGCTAATGTATTGGCGGACCAAGACTTGCTTAAGCCTAGTATTCATAACAAGACATTTCCTATGGAAGTTGACGGACAAGTGAGAAGAAAATTATTCTTATTATTGCTTGGTAAAGAAATTAAAGAATGTAAAAAAAATGTAATGGTTTATTCTTATTTACAAAAATAAATTTTAAATTAAAAAAATAGTGGAGAGAAGGAAAGAGAAATGTGAGTTAAATTTGTGTATTTATTATATTGTTCATCATTTTCTACATTTTATTTTATTATCTTAATTAACTACTGATATAATAGTAAATTTTATTCGGATTCTGTTTATATTACAAATAGACTTGTTAATTGTCTTAATTTTCTAATGATATAAAAAAATTATCATATTAAAATTTATATTAATGTGTCAAACATAAAATATTTTTTAGTTTATACCAAATTCATAAAAAGTTTTTACCAACACATTAACTCGTGTAGTTTTCATATTGGCTAATTCCACACTCGACTTGGCTTTGTAATATTTTTATTAGAATTCACATTGCCTTACCTTGATCTCGTCCTATTATTTTTGTGTCGATTTCAATTCAAAAAAATATTAAAAACTCTTATTTGATTTTATTTTAATATAATTTATAGGGAAATTACCTTAAATCATTGGTAGAGTTAGTTTTTAATAGAGGTGACAAAAATTGACCCCATTTGAAAAACCAACTCGATCAATTCGAAACCAAATCCAACCAATTCAATTTGATTAAAAAAGTCAACAACCCAAATCCAACCCGATTCGAATCCAAATTGATCCTAATTCACATTGATCGAAACTCAATCAAATTCGAACTCAAATTCATTCGAATTTAGATTAACCCAAACCCGACCTGATCCAAACTAGAATTGACTTGAACCCAAATTAACTCAAACCCAAGTTAATCTGAATCCAAATTAATTCAAATCCGAAAAGATTTAAACTTAAATTTAATATTATCAAGAAATATTTAAACGTTAAAATTAATGATCAAAGTATTTTACTATAATAAAAATATAAATTTTTTCAATAATACAAGTGTTATATTTTTTAATATAGTTAAACTTAAATATTCACTTTTATATCATATTTATTTAAACCTAGTGTATCATTATTTAATGGCTAATCTATAATAGAGTACATAAGCTATATTATCTACATTTAATGTCTCCAATTATTCTATAAAAAATAAGAGAAATTAAAGAGATGTATAGTAATGTATTATGATATTTAGTAGAGATTATTAAATCACTTTGATTCATAAAGTTATTAGTTATTACAGATAATAGAAATAAAATAAAAAAATGTAATTAATTTATGAATATTGTCGAATGTATTATAAAAAAACTATTATATAGATTATTAAACATTTTGATTTTTTCAATCCTAATTTTATTGTAGGTCATGTAAGAAGAAAATTTTATTTTTATGAGTTTTGTGATTCTTAGAAATATGGTTTCAATTCATTTTCATATCAGACTAATCACATCCAGATGACCAAAGTTTAACCAATAAGAATATGTAATTAAATCATAGTCTTAATGTTTGATATGATCACTTGAAAATGGATTGAGAAAATCATGTGTGATAAGGCAAATTTACAATATGAATTAAAACATTAAAGCTTACTTAAGTTTTTGTCATTTCAAAATATATATGGCAATTTAAAGCTAACACTTTCAAATACCTAAGAATCTATTTCATAACCTGCCAATGTTCCTTACCCAGACAAGCCATATATCTGCTCACTAGACTAACTACATGTGAAAATTTGGTCGAGTGAAAACCATGGCATACATTAAACTCCCAGCTGCACTCGAGTATGGGATACGAGACATTTGTTGTTCCTTCTCATCAGACTGTGGTGATAATTGAGCCAAGAGCCTGTAATGCGTTACTAAAGCAGTGTTCACAGGTTTAGCCTTATCCATACCAAAACTTTCAAGCACCTTTGTGATATAACTTTTTTGCGATAAAAAAAGCTTGCCCTCCTTTCGATCTTTGTGAATCTCCATTCCTTTATACCACTATCTTGGTGATTGCTTTAATCCATATAAAGACTTTTTTAACAAGCAAACATAATCTTCCTTACCTGCACTAGGAAACTCTCTGGCTGATGCATGTATATCTTTTCTTCGAGCTTACCATGTAGAAATGTTGTTTTCACATTAAGCTGCTCAAGCTCCTTATCAAACTTAGCTACCATGGCAAACAACACGCAAATGGAGCTATACTTTATCATTGGAGAGAAGAATTAATTGTAATCAATCCCTTCCTTTTGACTAAAGCCTTTAGCTACCAACCATGCCTTGTATTTTACTGCATCAACTGCTGGGATGACTTCTTTTTTCTTAAAGACCCACTTGCAGCCAATAATCCTTTGATTATTTGGCAGTTTAACCAACTCCCATGTCTAAATTTTAAGAAAGGATTCTATCTCTTCATTCATAGCAATTGCCCAATATGCTGACTCATCACATGTGATGCATCATTATAACTGAAAGGTTCTGCACCGATGATTTCACCGCACTGAGTGCATAAGAAACCAAACTTACATCTGTATAACGTTGAGGAGGTTTAATTTGTGTCCTCACTCTTCCAGTGGCAATGCTATATTGCTACTCTTAAGATATATCATGAGAATTCTGTACCTCAATACGATATTCCTGAACTAAAGTACCTTCCACAGAAGTACTAGGAGCCTCCACCTGAAACTCCACCTACTACTCTGCACCGTGATCTCTCTTACTGCTTAACTCCTTTTCCCAGAAACTGTTGGTTGATTGAAGCATGGATGACTTATCAAAAGTCACATCTTTGCTGAATATAAAGTTGGGTGATTCTGGATCAAGACACCACAACCTGTATGTAACATCCCGAATCCATAGTATAATATAATATTTACTTATAAATTCCACTTACTTACCGGTTGGGCTGTCTGTGATGCTTAACAACTCGTAACCCTTTAAGTATTTCATAGTACTTCCATTTATAGTACTATAATAGAATTATGAATATTACCTTTAATTTATTTGAGATCATTACATTCCCTCTTACTCAAAGTAGTACTGTACAATTTTACTGAATATATAAAAGAATATAATGTACCTTCGATATCGTATATCTGCTGACTCCAGCAGCCGATAACTCTGGAAGGTAAACTGTTTACTTCAAATCAATAACCCGTGGAGTGAAAAATCAGGGGTGAGCGATGACGTGCTCAGTAAGGAAGGTGTATGCTGCTTTATAAAAACAAAACTATATCCCCCCAAAACGTTTATTTTCCCTAACAACATACCCATTAGGAAAACATTGGATATAGTAAACAGTCTTTAATAGTCAAATCACTGGCTAAACAATTTACAATATAATGTAGTAAACAGTAAATAGGATTCAGTAAATCCTCCCAGTAAACAGAAATCAGTAAGTTAAGACTAGGCATCACCCTACAATTAAATCATGCTATCATCATTCCCCCAAAAACATAGTAATCATCCCTACCGAGATACAGTAGATCTATGGCACAAATCAGCCACGTGAATAGTAACTCATGAAACTCGGGGCCTAAAGTCTCAGAATCAATTTATATCTCATATTTCACATATTTCATCATTTCTTTAAAATGATCGTTTTCCAAAAAGGTATTATATTTTATGTTTACAAAACACAATAAAAACAGCCAGTAAACTCATCATTTTACGTGTGAGCAAAACACGAGTTAAACCGGCTCGCCCTTTATCAGCTCGCCCATTACTGCTCGCCCATCGCAATGGATTGAGCTCGCATGTTTTCATTCGCCCACTGTGGCAAACTAACATCGCCCACTATGGCTCTCACACCGAGCTGAACTGGGGGCCGCCCATGAAATCTTTCTCTAAAAAAAACAAGGGATCGCCCACTGTTGGCTCGCCTAGAATTATATCAAAGGCGTTGCCTATCTTTGGCTCGCCCGAATTTTTATTAAAACAGGGTCGCCTATCTTTGTCTCACTCAAAATATCACAAAGGGGTCGCTTATCATTGGCTCGCCCTGATTTTATTTAAACAGGGGTCGCCTATCTTTGGCTCGCCCAGAAACAACATAGGGGTCGGCTTTATAGCTCGCCCCAATCATGGTCTGTGAAAACAGTTCATCAAACTAATGCATGTTTCAAATCAAATCATTTTCTCAGTATTTCCATAAAATTTAACTCCACAGAACATGCATTCACTTCACACACATCTCCCTTACCTGGTCTTACGAAACTGTGCTTCTCGGTTACGTCTACCGAAATCGTACTTCTTAGCTACAAAATAATTGTGTCAACTCATTAGCTTAATTATCCTTGTATCTTTAAGCTATGATTCATATCAAACTATAAGTAAGTCCCACAACTAAAATGGCTATTCTTCATGCCATTCTCTCTTACTTTATAACTCTAAAGTGAGATCCTCGCCTATTTGGACAAGTACTTTCAACTTGGCGAGTTCTTTATTTCCTACTCACCTTATTGGCTATCATTAACGTTCCACATGGGCAATCACAATAGTCGCCATTCTCACCCTTTTGGACGATCATACCTCGATCCATTTAGGCGATCCTATGCCCTTACCTATTCTCGCTCTTTTGGCGATCCTCAAGTCCATACATTTTGGGCGATCCTCAAGTCCATACATTTTGGGCGATCATTCTGATTTTTCAAAAAGTTGGCGAACATGTATATCATCGATTCATGTATTTCATTACGCTCGCCTCATCCTTTAGGTGAGTATCCTAATTTCTTTGGCGAGCAGTTGGATAATCACGTTCGCCCATCGTGTTTCATCTACTCACGTTACATATGCATAACACAACAGTTTATGTTCAGCCATTAACGTCCCCAACCAGTAAGAAATTCAGCCATGTTAACTTGCTACATACTTTCATGCCAAGTAATATACCTACACATCTCCTACTTAGCATATCATCATTATAAACCAAGGATTAAATACATACAACATTGGCTGGAAATTCCTTTACCTTTGTTTAACCGAACCAGCACAGCTCAAAGTTGTTGTTGTTTCCTCCCTCGTCAGTCCTTCATTTCTTGGTTTCTTTGATGGTTTGAGGGTGAAGGAAAGATGTATGAAGGAGTGTTAAGTGATTTGATAGCAAGAAGGTGAAATCTTGCAACTTAAACGTGAGATAGGCGGCAAAACAAAGCAGAATTTAACAGTAACAATGTCGGGCATGAAGAGGAAATATGCTGGAGTTCTTGGTTTCACTTAGTAAGATATATATATATATTCTATCATCAAAGCCTCGTAGCTTGTTATCATTTTCTTCTTCATTACGTTGTCTGATGGTTCATTAAATGGTGAAGAAAATAGTAGCCGAAAGGTAAGTGGCGGGTGCACATTTTTCTGCTCCCATTAAATGACGAAGAAAATCGTAGCCAATAAGAACGGGGTACAGTGATTTTGTCCATCCCGTTTTTCTTGACTTATTTACACTTTTGTCTTATTCCTCGTCCAATTAAAACACATCTCATATTGACTTAACATTTCTCTCTTCTCATTTCATTCAACACAGCGGACTTTCTCTCAAATCAGAAGTGGCGTGTAGCAGCAATTTTCTACTGCCCATTGACTTATTCTTCATCCCTTTTTTACATATATCTCCACCAATCAAAATAATTTACAATTATGGTGTACAGTGTAATAAATTCGGGTCTCACATTGTATCCTTTCACCCCCTGGCCATATCCCAGAAATATGCATTTCTTTGCTCCGGGTCACAGTTTCCCCTCATTAACATGAGTGTAAGTAGGACAACCAAACACTCGTAAGCCTGAGTAATCAG
The DNA here is from genome assembly GCA_031772115.1 of Heritiera littoralis. Classification (NCBI taxonomy): domain Eukaryota; kingdom Viridiplantae; phylum Streptophyta; class Magnoliopsida; order Malvales; family Malvaceae; genus Heritiera; species Heritiera littoralis. Next base: position 1,842,757 of record JAPDPK010000111.1, on the reverse strand, counting down.
TAGAAGAACCAGACCATACTTCCTCTGGAGTCTTCAACTCAATGGCAGTAGACGGAGATCTATTCACCAAATAGCATGCAGTATTTACAGCTTCAGCCCAAAAGTCTTCACCAAGCCCAGCATTTGATATCATACACCAAGCTCACTCCAAGAGAGTTCTATTCATCAGTTCTGGAACTTCATTTTGTTGTAGTATGCATCGAACAGTGCGATATCTCACCATTCCTTCATTTTTGCAAAACTTATTAAATTCACCCAAGCAATACTCCAAACCATTATCCATTTGGAGCCTATTGATCTTCTTCCCTGTTTGATTTTCGATCAAGGCTTTGAATTGCTTAAAGGTGACAAGCACTTGGTGTTTGTGCTTTAAAAAATACACCTAAACCTTTCTCGAGTAATCATCAATAAAAGTCAACAGATATCTATGACCATTGTTTGAAATTGTTAGAGACGGACCCTAAAGATCAAAATGAATATAATCAATAGTACCTTTGGTTCGATGAATCCCAATGTTGAACTTCACCCAAGTCTGCTTGCCAAAGGCACAGTGTTCACAAAAGTCAAGCTTCTCAACACTCTGTTCGCACAGTAAACCTTGCTTGCTCAACACTGAAAGACCTTTCTCACTTATATGCCCAAGCCGCATATGCCACAACCTGGTGATGTTAGAATCTAGATCAACTAACGACGATACTATCGCAACGCCAGTAACAGTGGTACCATCCAAGATGTAAAGTCCTCGTTCCAAATGTCCATGCATCACAATCAAGGCACCTAAGGATACTTTCAGTACTCTACCTTCATCGAAGTATTGAAAGCCCTTAGTGTCCAAGTGCTCAAGGATATTAAGTTCTTCTTTATCTTGAGAATATACCAAACGTCTGTCAAGGTTCTGATAATACCATCAAACATCTTAATATAGACTGTGCCAATCCTCATGACCTGACATACATGATCATTCCCTATTAGCACTGAGCTTGCACACGTATTGTATGTGCAAAAAAACTTTTGGAAGTGCTAAAGTGAAATGTAGCAACCATATCAAGAATCCATTTCACACTGACTTGTGATTTTGATATTGCTAAAACTATTTCGACATCTTCAGAAGATTGTGAATCGACCACATTTGCATCATTTTCTGATTGCTCCAATGATTCAGCTCTATCCTTCTTCTTTGGACAATCTTTCTTCATGTGCCCAAATTTCCTGCAATAAAAACATTGAATTCTTTTTTGGATTGTGATCTGGAGTGATTCCTGCTTAAACTACCACTCTTTGTCTTGGATTTTCCCCGAGTGACCAGACCTTCACCTTGATTATTGTCAACAGCCTTACTGGTATGTTTCTTCCTTAACTCACTGGAACCCAAGGCACTTTTAATATCATCAAGGGAAATATCGTCATGACCATATAACATCGCATCAACAAAATTCTTGTACGATGGTGGTAACGAACACAAGAAAATCAAGTCTTGATCTTTATCATTGATCTTAATATTGATATTTTTTAGATCCATAATAATGGTATTAAGAGTATTTAGGTGCTGGTGTGTGGGCATACCTTCCTCCATTTTTAGGGTGTAAAGCCTTTGCTTGAGGTATAACCGGTTTGTCAACGTCTTTGTCATATACTTGCTCTCCAACTTAAGCCACAAACCTGACACGGTGGTTTCATCCACTACCTCTCATAAAACTTTATCTCCAAGGCTGAGTTAGATTGCAGTATGTGCCTTCTCCATGACCTCGTTCTTCTGATCATCCGAAAGTATATTCGGTAAGTTGTCTTTACCAATAGAGCTTTCACCAAACCTTGTTGAACTAGCATTGCATGCATCTTGATGCGCCATAGACTGAAGCTATTCCTTCTGGTGAACTTCTTGACTTCATATCTGGTCGATGATATACTTGTAGCCATCTTAGTTGTCTAGTACAACCTGTTCTAATAGTAGTTTGTTGCACAGCAAGGCAAAAAATAGACTACAAATGATTCACCAAAGATATGCACCAAGAAATAAATGCAAGAAAATAATTAACAAGGACATACGATATACGTGGCACGGCTATAAGCTTATGTCCACGGGTGAAGACAATGAGAAAATTATGCTATAATAGCAAGATGAAGGATACAAGAGTTCTACACTCAAACTCACAATGCTCTCCCCATAACTAGAGAATAATAGTTCTCAAAATAACACAACAGTCCCAACCCAACTCTCTTAATCACTCTTGGCTTTGGCTTCTACTCCACACATGTCCCTCACAATGCACTACATCCTTTATATAGGAAACAATAGACGGCTAAGAAACTTCAAGAGCAAGATTGCATTAATTCTTACATGCAGCAAATTGCTTGCTATTGGCTAATGAAGAAGGCAGCCAAAATTCCCTTTAAAATGAAAGCTTTCCATTGGTTGGAGGAGAGGCAACCAATAAGAAACATGCTTCAACATTAAGGATGGGTTTGATTGGTTAAAATAGGAGGCACCGACTTGGTTTAGTAATTTTTTTTCCAAGTCATACTACAACACAACTTACGAGGTATTGTTCGCTTTGACCTGAAAGTCTCATAGTTTTGTCCCACAAAAGATGCCTTACAGGTATAGGTTTAAGTTTCTACATATATAGTATTGTAGAGTCTCACAAACTCCCAATGTGGGATTAGGATGTTAAAGGCTACCATAGCAACAATAACAACTAACATATACCTATTGCAATATGGAACATAGGCAAGATCCTTTTTTGGTTGTTTCTCCAGAGTTTTGATGCGGTTCGCTAAAGCAAGAAGTGAATTATCAATGTTAGCTCCATCGATTCCTCAACTTTTGGCCCTTTGTTTCGGAAGCTCGTTCATTACCACCAAGATATACAAGGGCAGGTTATCCTTGCATAGCTTGATTTTTAAACTTGTTTCTCAATTTTCTTCTCACAGTAATCTCCAGAACTGCATGTGATCTAGTGGGATGAAGACAACTTTATATAAGATCATGCAAAAAGTTAGAATACACTGTGAGTGCTCTAACAAAACACAAAACGTTTTTTTAGAGTTCTATATATGATCTAGAACATCCAAAAGTGAGAACAAATATAAAAACAAATTCATTCAAAGTGAAGAAAGTATAATATCAACATCATTGTAAGTTCTAGAGCAGTTAACAATTCAATAAAAATGAAATTAGTATTGTAGTAGTATATTTAGTTTTAAAAGATATACTTAAGTAGCAGTTGATAATGCATTCCCTTCTTTTTTTCCTGTTTCAATGTCTTTTTTTTCATAATCTTACAATCTTACTTAATTTTCTATTTCTTTTTAAATCACATTGTGTAACATCCCAAATCCACAGTAAAACTTAATATTCACTTATAAATTACACTTACTTACCGGTTGGGCTGTCGGTGATGCTTAACAACTCCTAACACTTCAATAAGAATTAGTACTTTTATTCCTCATACTAATATGAAAATATGAATTATTAAATTCCTTCTTTAAGATGTATTTACATTCCCTTCTATTTCAAGTAGTACTGTACAATTTTACTATATAAAAGGAAATAATGTACCTTCGATATCAAATCTCTAGAAGGTAATTTCTTTAGTCCAAAATCAATAATCTGTGGAGTGGAAAATAAGGAGTGAGCGATAACGTGCTCAGTAAGGAAGGTGCATGCTACTTTATACAAAATTAAACTATATCCCAAAAACATTTATTTTTCCTAACAACAAACCAAGTAGGAAAACAATGGATATAATAAACAGTAAACAGGATTCAATAGACCCTTTCAATAAATAGAAATCAGTAAGTTGAGACTAGGCAACAAATAAATCATGCTCTCATTGTTCCCCCAGAAACATAAGTCGTCCGCTTTTGGGGTGTACCCGTAGGCCATCGCCCCTCATGGCTATCTCGGCTAGATCTATGGCCATAATCTATAGGTGGTCCTCGGATCCACTTGCCAGGTGACCTCGAGACCTCTGATGACTTGGCGGGTCCATCAGCCTTGTGACGCCCTGGGGTGCACTCGTTGGTCTATCGACCCGAGCCATCACCCCAGGCGGGTCACTCAGTTACGTGAATATTAATGCATGAACTCGGGGCCTAAAGTCTCAAAAATCACTTTATATCTCATAGCTAACCTTTAAGGAATATTTCATAATTTCATCATTTTCTCAAAATGATTTGCTTTCCAAAAAGGTTTTATATTTTCTGTTTACAAACATAATAAAAACAACCCAAATTTTCATAAAAATTTACGCCTGAGAAATATGAGTTAAATTGGCTCGCCTATGGTCAGCTCGCCCATGATCAACTCGTCCATAGCGACTCGCCCATGGTCCGTTCGCCCATTGCGGTGAACTAGTGTTCGCTCGCCAACTTTAGAATTTAAAAACAAGCTACACTGGCTCGCCCATAACGGCTCGCCTATTGCGGTGAACTAGTGTTCGCCCGCCAACATTAGCATTTGAAAACAAGTTGAACTGGCTCGCCCAAGGTCCTCTCGCCCCTAGTCAACTCGCCCATGGTCAACTCGCCCATTATGGCTTGCCCATGGCCAGTTCGCGTATTGTCACAAAAGGGATCACCTATTTTTTTTTTGGCTCGCCCGAATTTTACAAAACATGGTTCGCCCGCCCAAAACATCACAAAAGGGTTCGCCCACTTGGCTTGCCCGGAAGTTTGTTAACAAAGGGGTCGCCCGCCCCAAAACATCACAAAAGTGGTCGCCTTCCATTGGCTCGCCCGGATTTCAATTAAAACAGGGTCGTTCGCCCAAAATAACATAAAAGGGGTCACCTTCAATTGGCTCGCCCGCCCTGTACTAGTTCGCCCAAATCAAACTATTTATCAAACTAATGCATGCCATAAACCAAAACAATTTCTCAATAATTTCATAAAATTTAACTCCACAGGACATGCATTCACTTCACACACATCTCCCTTACCTTGTATTACAAAGCCTAGCTTCCCGCTCGCCTTCCCGATCGCTTTTACCGAGTCCTTAATTCCTAGCTGCAAAATAATTTATTAAAACTATTAATATTTTTCTTTTTATATATTTCCAGCACTTGGGCGAGACTTGAGACTAACTTACTAGCTCGCCCAATTGAGCTCGCCATTCGTCCAACAGAGCTCACCATTCATTAATTGACTTACACGTGGGAGTTCGCCTAACTTTACTCGCCACTCATTTTGGCTTATATGTGGGAGCTCGCCCAACATTCTCGCCATTCATATAATGGCTTATTTGTTTGAGCTCGCCCAACGTTTAAACTCGCCATGCCTTCGCATTTGAGTTCGCCATGCGTGGTTTTCTATTTAGAGGTGGGCTCGCCTGTGAATTGAACTAACATGTGGCGACCTCGCCCACTACCACGCTCCATATTATTTAGCTCGCCCATGCAAACTGAGCTCGCCCAACACATCATTTTTACACCATTTCCAGCATCTTCCTTTGTTCATTCTTGATTAATTTCCAAACCACCTCTTATTCTAATTTCTTATATATATTCTACCAAGGTTTAACTAAAACAAGGCTATATCTATGTTTCTTATGGTATAAAACATAGAAATCTACCATTTAATATCAAGAGAACCATAGAATTATGGAACTCACCTTAACTGAGTTGTACTTCTAGAAACAGATTGCTTTCTGTCTCACTTAGCTTTACTTTGCTTATTCCTTAGCTCTTCAATGATGGAGGAAAGGTTATCTGACTGAAGGATGAAGTTCCATGGCTCATGTATGAGAGGAAAGGAAGAAACGAAGTTGAACTTGCAGTAAAATAGGATGGGCGAGAAGCAATAGTGTGGTTTTTTTCCTCATGTATTCTTCTTATATAGCCATTCAAACCCACTTAGAACCTACCACTTGTTTCTTATCCTGTTTTCTTTCATCATTTGACGTCTTTCATGCATTAAAAACCAAAGAAAATGGTGACAAAAGGAACGGTGGTGAAGCTTCCTACTGTAGTCCATTTTGACTAAATTTTCTCTTCTCCTCCTTCCTCTCCACGCCATTTCCAGCCACTATCATTGACTTTTTTATCTCATCTTTTCCTTGTCATTAATTACCTAAACCGAATTGTAAAGAGAAGCAAAGTGGTGTGAAGTCCACTTATAGCCTCTTTTATTGACTTTTCTTCATGCTTAAATTTCAAAGCTTCCTCCAATAAGCTTCTAGGAATCATGTTATATTTAATTTCCATTCTTATAATTTTTTTTTATATTCATTCTACTTCACATAGACCATATAGAATTTAAATCCAATAAAAATGGGAAGTGAAAATCCACATTCGATATTTATTTTCACTATCAATCCTTTACAAATATGGTGTACAGTGTAAAATAATAGGGTCTCACACATTGAATAAGAAATTAAGCATGTAAAATTTAAAATTAATAATGATAAATTTTTAATATAAATAAAAGGATGGAAATAAGGAAGTAAGGAACTTTTAGAATAATTTCAATTCAGTAAATTACTATTCTTAATTAAGAATTTAAACATTGCCTCCTAGTAAATTGAGCGTAAAGTAATATCAAGGATAACATGATTTAAAGCAACAAGCCAAAAACTTTGGATTTATTGTCTCCAAACTTTGGATAACATGATTTAAGTAGTGTAAAGTAAATTACTATTTTTAATTAAGAATTTAAACATTTTGTTATATTGTCTCTAAATTTTTTATCTCTATGAATGAGAGATTAACTAATTGGTAAGTCTGCTTTTTCTCTATAACCAGTGATTTTAAATTCGAATATTTAAAATTTTTAATTTAATTTAATATTCCATTTGTAGTTCTCGTTCTCTCCCAATCAATAAACACACCGCAACCAAGAATTTCATCAGTTCCATTTTTTTTTCATGTTCTATGAAGAAGCAAATAAGTTTAGCATAGAAGCAAATATTTAAAAGACAGTACCTGCAGGAAACTACTCTGATTGACCACCTCAAACTCATCATCCTCTATGTAAAGAAGCGCCCATCATACTACACTTGCATTTGCCATTTCTAATTAAGAAATTTCTAAGGAAAAAAAGAAAACTGCAAACGAAAGTGGGGAAGAAATAAACGGAACATGAAAGCACGAATGAATAAATAAAAACAAGTTTTCTTTTTGTCAGTTGCATATCCGATACTACCAAAAGAAATGCCCATAAGACAATGCAGAAGCCTCGAGCATAATTAAATTTCAGCAGAGCGCGGGTCGCACCTAGTAAAGATTAGAAAAAAAACTGCTTTCTCTGTTTACATGCATTTAGGCAGAGGACTTCTAATTTCACTACAAAAATTGCTCTATCTACTACAAAATGAGAAAAGACAAAAATATCCAAATGCAAAATGACCTTAATATCCTAAACTAAAATTGATTTTACAACTCATTTTCCCTCACTTTTTTTTCCATCTGCTGCGTGCTTCAACTTTGCTATTCACTCTTCTCCCTTCCGCTGCAGTCTTCTCCATTTCTCATTTTTCTTCATCAATCATATTCTATTTTCCTTCAAAAAATTGAAAAATATGAGTGAGAGTAGCTATTATGATAGCTATGAAGAGTATAAAAGTGAAGAAACTGAAAGAGATGAAGAAGAGGTAAGATTTGATGAGTTTTTTTTTGGATTTTTTTCGTCAGCCAAAAGCCAGAGATTAGCATCTCGCGCAAGCCAGCTTGCGCGGGATGGCCACCGGCGCGCAATCCAGCTTGCGTGGGATGGCCACCCTCGCGCAAGCCAGCTTGCGCGGGATGGCCACTCGCGCGCAAGCTAGCTTGCGCTCTATGGACATCAGCGCGCAAGATAGCTTGCGTGGTATGGCCACCAGCTTGCGTGCACTCACACACTTGTTGTTCTTTTTTATTTTTATAATTAATTATTTTTATTATATAAATTATATAATTATATAATTTATAATTTGTTTAATAATTGTACTAATTCCTTGTATAATTTATTGTAATAATTAATTAATTGTACTAATTGTTTAATATTAATTGTTTAATATTTGCAGAGTAGCAAAGAACTAGTAGTGTACAATGAAGAATTCAATAGTGTGGATGAAGAAATATTTGACTGCACTTATGCATTTACTACTAACAAGGTAAGCATATTTAAAATTAATATAATGTTTCAATACAAATACCGTAAAAAAAAAACTAATTATTAAATTTTTTTGTTCAGGTTTTCAATAGTAGAAATGTCTTGATCACATGGGCTAGAGAGGTTGGAAGAGACCTAGGTTTTGTTATTGTGATTAAATCATCCGAAGTTGGTGTTCCTGGAAGAAAGCCTAGACTTCGACTTGCATGTGAACGGTATGGAATGTATAGATCGAATAGAGATGAATTCCGTCGCTTGGGAACGGGAACAAAGAAGTGCAATTGTCAATTCGAGCTACAGGGGGTGAAATTGGAGAGCGGCGATGATTGGGTAGTCGAAGTAGTATGTGGAATGCATAACCATTTGGCTGCAAGACAGTTAGAAGGACATTCCTTTGCTGGTCGATTAACGGTGAAAGAGCAATGTATAGTGGCCGATATGACAAATAATATGGTCAAACCAAGAAATATACTAATGATGTTGAAACAACATGATAAGAAGAATTCCAGCACCATAAAGACCATCTACAATGCATGACAAAAGTATAGAATGGTTGACAAAGCTGGTAGATCACAGATGCAGCAACTCATGAAACACTAGATGATTGTAAATATGTTGAGTGGCATAGGAGTGATGAGTCAAGTGATTGTATTAGAGACTTATTTTGGGCACAGCTGTAGATTTATTGAATGCTTTTCCCAATGTGTTAGTTATGGATTGTACATATAAAACTAATCGATATAGACTCCCTCTCCTTGAGATTGTTGGTGTGACATGTACATATTTGACATTTTCTATTGCATTTGTTTACATGGAGGCTGAGCGCACTGACAACTACACTTGGGCATTAGAGAAGTTAAAAAGCTTGATGTCTTCTAATTCAATGCCTTCTATCATTGTTACTAATAGGGATTTAGCATTGATGAAAGCAGTACAAACAGTGTTCCCTAGCACAACCAATCTCTTATGTAGATGGCATATATCAAAGAATGTACTTGCTAATTGTAAAAAGTGGTTTGAGAGCAAGGAGAAGTGGGAGGCATTCATGTCAGCTTGGCGCGTTCTTGTATTCTCTTCGAATGAGTATGAGTACGAAGCAAATTTAAGTTCATTGGTAACTCATTACCATTCTTATCCTAGAGCACTCGAGAACTTGATCCATACTTGGTTGACTCAGCATAAAGAGAAATTTGTTGCTGCTTGGACAAATAAAGTAAAGCACTTTGGAAATGTTACAACAAATAGGTATGTAGGTTTATAGGGTTTACTTATTGTTATTTTCACAAAATATATAAATTATTCATTATAATAAACATTTTCTAACATCATATAGGGCGGAGAGTGCACATTCAAAGTTAAAGAGACACCTTGGATCGTCCTAAGGAGATTTCGATACATCATGGAAGGTTATCAACTCCCTGATTGAGCTGCAACATACGGAGATAAAGGCCTCATTCGAGAGAAGTCTTATTATTGTGGAACATAATTTTCGACCAACTTTGTTTAGGGAGTTACGGGGATTGTTTCTAGGACAGCATTGAGTATTATTTTGAAGGAAGCACAACGAGCAAATGATACCGGCATTGACCCTCTTGTCTGTGGTTGCGTCATTAGAGGCACACATGGATTGCCTTGTGCTCACGAGATTGCTGAATTTATAAGGTTCGGGACACCGATTCCATTGTCCGTTTTGGATCATTTTTGGTCGAAGTTGGACTTGAAGAAGAAAAGTGTTGATTACTTGGCTAAGTTGAATCTTGATGCCGAGTGGGAGCTTATAGTGAAACGCTTCGATGCTTGTGATATCTCGGGAAAATTAGCCTTGAAGAAAAAGTTAAGGGAACTCGGTGATCCAGCAACTACATTTCTTGTTCCTCCACTCGAGAAGGCTAAGACCAAAGGCACTCGAGATAAATCAACTCGACGTGATCCTTCATATTTTGAGATTGTTGAATCTCAATATGGTAGTGCATCAACACTTGTTTCAGTCAATTCAGTAAAAATGATGAAACTACCAGTGCATCGAAAAAGAAAGTGAAATTTATTGATTCTTTCCCTTTAGAGATACGCCAATACATACATTCTACTGTGGATGTTAAATCGGATGGACATTGTGGTTTTTGAGCTATAGCTGGCTTGTTAGGCATGGGAGTTGATGCATGGGCTAAGGTGCGACAAGATTTGATCGAGGAGATATGTGATTTCCGCGCTTATTATGTTAGTCTCTATGGATCAGAGGAGTGTGTTGATGAATTGATAGAGACATTATCATATTTCAAGATACCAGCTCCTTATGATAAATGGATGACTTTACCCGATATGGGTCACTTGATAGCAACAAAGTATAACGTTGTTGTTAGCTTTAAATTGCAATATATATTTTGAAATGACAAAAACTTAAGTAAGCTTTAATGTCTTAATTCACATTGTAAATTTGCTCATCACACATGATTTTCTCAATTCATTTTCAAGTGATCATATCAAACTTAAGACCATGATTTAATTACATACTCTTATTGGTCTTAATACTTTGTAATGTCTTGAATATTTTAGAAAATCACTTGATGAATGTTTGGACAATATTTTCATTTGAGAAAGTCAAGAAAAACTCCCTTAAAACTTATAAATGGTTTGGGTTGAATTAGGATCAAAGGTCATATCATTTCTAACCCAAAAGTGCAGGAAAAATGCCCTCTGGAAGAAAAGGATCGATCCCCACTGTAGCAGGATCGATCCCCTTTTGGCAGAAAGTCTTCCCAAGGTCCCTGAAGCCCAGAATTAAGATTCTGGACAAAAGGGATCGATCCCCACTGTAGCAGGATCGATCCCTTTGCACCAGAAAGCCCCCAACGGCTCTTTTCTGTGAGACACAACGGCTACTTTCTGTTTTGGCTCCAACCAACGTCCACAAACCATCCAAGGGACTATAAATAGAGGCTTAGAAGCTAAAGGAAATAAGAGGAACAACCAAGCAACATCTTTCATCATCTTATTCATCTTCCTCAAGCCTCAACATCAATTCAAGAGATAAAGAGTCTTCATCTTCTATCATTCATCTATTTCTTGTATTGCTTAGCACAAACTTTGTATAGGCTTTTACTTGTGCTTAATCTCTGTAATCACTTGCCTATCTAGAGGCCTTCTTTGATTACATCTCTTGTAAACCAAAATCATTCCTTGTAAAGGGGAGGTTTCTCTTAAGCCTTGAAAAAGAGGGAGGTTACTCTTTAGCCTAAGAAAAAGAGGGAGGTTTCTCTTAAGCCTAGAAAAAGAGAGAGGTTTCTCTTGAGCCTTGAAAAGAGGGAGTGTAATCACAAATTCAAGATAGTGGATTTGGAGAAAATCCTTGGGAGCATCTCAAGGTAGAGGACGTAGGCAAGGTAGCCGAACCTCTATAAATCGATTGTGTAAATCTCTCTCTCCTTACTCTTTATTTGCTTGCACTTATATTGTGTTTATTTAATTGAACTTGAATTGCATGCTTGTCTAGCCTAGAGAACTTAGAAAATATCAATATAGGCTAGAGAATTTAGAGAAACCGAAAAACGAGCTTAAGGTTAGTTAAAAACCGATTCACCCCCCCTCTCGGTATTGCCTATAAGAGCCAACAATTGGTATCAGAGCTTGGGTTCGAGATTGAATTAGACTAACCTCTATCGAGCAAAACGATCTTTAATGGCTCATTTGAATATAGGCACACCCCTAGGAGAAGAAGGACAATCATTAGTTAGACCTCCACTCTTCAATGGTGAAAATTATTCATATTGGAAAACTAGAATGATGTTATTTGTACAATCAAACGATTATGAAGTGTGGAGAATTATAGTGAATGGTCCTAGAATTCCCATGAAGAAAGTAGATGGAAAAGATGTCCCTAAGAGTGAAGATGAATGGGACACCAATGACATGAGATTGGCACAATTGAATGCCAAGGCTATGCACACCCTCTTTTGTGCATTAGGTCCCAATGAGTATAATAGAGTGTCTCTATGTGAAAATGCTAAGCAAATATGGGACAAATTGGCTATCACACATGAAGGGACAAATCAAGTTAGAGAGACCAAAGTAGGAATGCTCACACATGATTATGAGCTATTTAGGATGAAAGAAAATGAGTCCATTAGTGAAATGTTCACTAGGTTTAATGATATAATCAATGGACTTAAGGCTCTAGGCAAAGCTTATTCCAATGTTGAAATGGTAAAGAAAATTTTAAATAGCTTGCCTAAGTCTTGGGAGGCAAAGGTGACCGCAATAGAAGAATCTAAGGATCCTAACACCTTGTCTCTAGATGAACTTATGGGCTCCCTACTTACTTATGAGATGAAATTAAAAAGAAATGAAGAGCCTTCAAAGAAAGTAGGGGTAGCACTTAAGTCTTCCACTCATAAGGTCATTAAAGATGATAGTGATGAGAGTGGAAATGAGGAAGAAAAGGAAATGGCAATGTTTGCCAAAAGATTTAATAGATTTATGAGAATGAAAGAGAGAGAGCAAAATAGAAAACATCATAGGGGAGAGTCAAGTAGAAGAGAAAAGGACCACTTAGTGTGTTATGAATGCAATGAACCGGGACACACTAAGCTAGATTGCCCCATACTTAGGAAGGAAAAGGATAGGAAACCTAAGAAGAAAGCATTTGTGGCTGCATGGAGTGATAGTGATAGCTCCGATGAGGAAAATGTAGATGAAGAGGTAGCCTACTCATGCTTTATGGCCATTAGTGATGATGAGGCTAGTTGTAGTTCTAGTGAAGATAATGATTATACATTTAGTGAACTACAAAATGCCTTTAATGATTTAGCAAATGAATTTCAATGCATGAATTCTAAATATAAGAAAATCATTGCTAAATTAAAAATAGAAAATGAAGCCTTGACAAGTGCTAAGATAGAATTTGAAAAGAAGCTAGAAGAGGCCAACTTAGAGATAAATGAGTTAAATGAAAAGAATACAAATTTGCATAACTCATTCTCTAGGTTCTATATGGGTCAACAAAAATTAGATCACATGCTTGAGACCCAAAGAGCTTTCTTTGATAAAGATGGGTTAGGTTATAATGCAAAACAAAAAGAAACTCATCTTAAGAACTTTTTAGTGAGCAAAAATACTATGCATGATACATCTCTCACATGCTCACTATGTAATAGGATAGGCCACTCCTCACAAGCATGCACATATAGAAAAACTACATTTAGAGGAAGAGTAGTGAAGAAAATATGGGTACCTAAGCATGCTGTAAATAATGATGAATTGTGCTTGAAATGGATCCCAAAAGGATCAAAAATTATTTGTACTAACTCTCATGGACCCAAGAAAATTTGGGTACCAAAGCATGCTTGAATGTGTTTATTGTAGGAGTGTTAGAGCATGGGAATACAATGGAACAATGGAGTTTGAATGCTCAACACATCCTCATGGAGTTTGCTTGTGCTAATGAGAAAAAGGAAGAGCTTGAGGATCCATCCTTGGCAAGGTCACAACAATTCTTCAAAGAATGGCACAAGGTGGATTCAACTATTCAAGGCAAAGCATTCTCTAGCAAAGGAGTTTTGTAAGCTTAAATCTTATCTCTTCAAAACTCATATATATTAAAATTATTTATATGTTTTATTGAGGCACTTAGTTGATAACTCTTGATGCATTATGATTGAGCAAAAAGGCATGATAATTGATTGTTGAGTGGTTTGATGGATAGTACTTGAGGCATTGAATGAATGAATGAAAGGCATGATGTATGTTTTTGAAATGATTATTGAATTTCTGTAGTTTGAGCAAGTTTGTTATGCTTAGATAATATGTTTAGTTGCTCAAAAGCTTATAAATGTGTCATACATACAAAATACCATGTCATGAGCTTTAATGAAGAATATGTATGTTGGAAATCATGACATAATGTTCACAAGTATGATGATTTGATGTTATATGTGCTTAAAATCTATGTGAACAAGTTTGTTTTGGCATATTTGTGGTTTCCAAAGCTTTGGTTTTGACAAAATATGCATAATGCTTAAAATGACCCCCTTTGAGGTCAAAAATGCTTTTATTGGTGAAAATTCTTCCAAAATTGCAAAATCTTTTATAAAATGGTTTTTCATTCATGTTTTTCATTCATACAAGTCCAAAATCATGTTTTACAAATGTTTAAACCCTTACTTGGACTTAAATTACTCAAAAACGAAGTTTTGGTACCTCACAAGTCCAATTTTCTGTCAAAACAACTGCAGAATCTGCAGGAACATATGAGGGATCGATCCCCACTGTAGCAGGATCGATCCCCCCAAGCCAGAAAAGGCACTCCTGCATGCTTTCTACCGAAATTGAGAAGAACTCTTCCTTGTTTTGATATTTTCTCTCTTCTCACCTTAAAATTCATTGTTTTAACTTCCTTTGATGATCTTTAAACTATGAAAAATCATTTTTCATTGATATCATGCTTAAATTCCATTAATTTGTATCATTTCCAACAATTGATATCACTCTCAACAATCAATACCATTTCTCTTGAGCTCACAAGTGCTAAATCAGTTTTTCTCATTGAAGATGGTCATGAATTGCATAAATCTTGAAATAATCTTGAAACACACTTTCAATGAATGTTTAAACATAATTTTTGAGATTTATTTCAATGATTTGTATATATATTTGAGAATTGATGAACTTGTGCATAATGCCTATTGATTTTTCTTTTTGTTCATCTTAGTCAAGCATGCTTATAAGATTAAATCTCTTAGCTTGACTTATCAATTCCACACTAGGTTTCATGATAATTTTACATCTAGTGGATTGATTCCAAATGTAAATTCAACAATTGATAATAGTCATTGGCCTATAATTTGTGATGGTAAATGGATCCTAAATGTTAAAATGCATAAAACTTTATCATCCTTGTACTTAAAGAACTAAGGTCTTAATGACAACACCAACATTCAAAGATAAATGCAAACTTGAACAAACTTGATATTCATGCATTTATTATTTGAATATCTCCTTGCTCATAATTGGTTAAGAACGTGAATTGAAAATGAGCATAGGATTATTGTGCTTGAAACCATGGAAGAAAATGTGTTTGCTTGACTATCTTGCTTTTTGAATCTTCCATGTGGTATAAATTTGTGAATATGAATATGGATTAATATTTTATAATAGTGGACTAATGATTAATTGATCCATATGCATATTTGATGATGTGTGATTTTGTTCTTGCATATTTAGAATGATTATCTTCTTGACATGAACACACCACATCTTGGATTCATGCAACATGCCTAAGTCAACCATTAGTAACAATTGGTATTTAGAATGAAATAACAATTAGTTTCATTGGAAACCATATTTTCAATAATTGGTAAGCCAAAACTAAATTACCAATTGGTATGAGCTTTAAATTGACAACACTTCTCATGCTCCTTAGATTGAAATGACAAATAGAGAAGAATTCTCTTAGGATATTTTTGCATGAAACTCTTGTGTGCTAGAATTTGAAGTTAATTGCTATATGATTTAATTCTAGACACAATATTTCTTGAGAATGATTTATGAGCACATGCATATGATATGTTATATAATTTTAGCTCATAATCATGATATATTACCATGCACCTTAGTTGGACCTTAGCGAATAATTGATATACTTAGGTGCTTGATAGGATTAAAATGAGCAAGTCATAGAACTTAGTAGATATTTATACACAACTTGCTTCATTATTTACCAATTGGAAACTTATTGCAAAATCACTTATCAACAATTGGTATCAAGTTTATTTATAAACAATTGGTATAGGATCATAAGTCATATTCATTGCATGAATATTTCATACTCTTTGAGAATATTGACTTATTTATTTGTGCTATAAGTCCCATGTACTAACATGTTTCTTGTTGGATGGAGCATTTTTATTTCTTCTCACATAGCCATGATTTTAGGGGAAGCATATTTTTATTATTTTTCCTTCTTTTTGCTATGACAAAAAGGGGGAGAGATAGATAAAGGGAGAGATATTAAGGGGGAGAGATAATGAGGGAAAATTCATTTTCAAAACCCATGCTTATATTAAGGGGGAGCTTTATAAAATCCTGCTTTATTTGAGGGGGAGTATTCTTTTCAAAGAATTTTCAAAGCAAATTTACATTAAGTTTTGTCATATCAAAAAGGGGGAGATTGTTAGCTTTAAATTGCAATATATATTTTGAAATGACAAAAACTTAAGTAAGCTTTAATGTCTTAATTCACATTGTAAATTTGCTCATCACACATGATTTTCTCAATTCATTTTCAAGTGATCATATCAAACTTAAGACCATGATTTAATTACATACTCTTATTGGTCTTAATACTTTGTAATGTCTTGAATATTTTAGAAAATCACTTGATGAATGTTTGGACAATATTTTCATTTGAGAAAGTCAAGAAAAACTCCCTTAAAACTTATAAATGGTTTGGGTTGAATTAGGATCAAAGGTCATATCATTTCTAACCCAAAAGTGCAGGAAAAATGCCCTCTGGAAGAAAAGGATCGATCCCCACTGTAGCAGGATCGATCCCCTTTTGGCAGAAAGTCTTCCCAAGGTCCCTGAAGCCCAGAATTAAGATTCTGGACAAAAGGGATCGATCCCCACTGTAGCAGGATCGATCCCTTTGCACCAGAAAGCCCCCAACGGCTCTTTTCTGTGAGACACAACGGCTACTTTCTGTTTTGGCTCCAACCAACGTCCACAAACCATCCAAGGGACTATAAATAGAGGCTTAGAAGCTAAAGGAAATAAGAGGAACAACCAAGCAACATCTTTCATCATCTTATTCATCTTCCTCAAGCCTCAACATCAATTCAAGAGATAAAGAGTCTTCATCTTCTATCATTCATCTATTTCTTGTATTGCTTAGCACAAACTTTGTATAGGCTTTTACTTGTGCTTAATCTCTGTAATCACTTGCCTATCTAGAGGCCTTCTTTGATTACATCTCTTGTAAACCAAAATCATTCCTTGTAAAGGGGAGGTTTCTCTTAAGCCTTGAAAAAGAGGGAGGTTACTCTTTAGCCTAAGAAAAAGAGGGAGGTTTCTCTTAAGCCTAGAAAAAGAGAGAGGTTTCTCTTGAGCCTTGAAAAGAGGGAGTGTAATCACAAATTCAAGATAGTGGATTTGGAGAAAATCCTTGGGAGCATCTCAAGGTAGAGGACGTAGGCAAGGTAGCCGAACCTCTATAAATCGATTGTGTAAATCTCTCTCTCCTTACTCTTTATTTGCTTGCACTTATATTGTGTTTATTTAATTGAACTTGAATTGCATGCTTGTCTAGCCTAGAGAACTTAGAAAATATCAATATAGGCTAGAGAATTTAGAGAAACCGAAAAACGAGCTTAAGGTTAGTTAAAAACCGATTCACCCCCCCCTCTCGGTATTGCCTATAAGAGCCAACAGTTGTGTTAGTCCATTTATCTTCTAGACAATGCTTGACATATCTTCTGCTTAAAACTGCACCACCTCCCCCTCTGCAACATGGATTCATAGCACTTGGACTTATTCACGATTCTCATTTTGTTGAGGTATTGATAATAATATGTATATTAGAATTGAGATATTTTGTTTTTTATTTTTTCGTACGTTTAATAGTGATATTTTTTCAGGTATTTATGGACCCATTTGCACCAATACCTCCGATTGCATGCAATTGGCATCGGTACCGATACGATTTTGCTCGTGAGTGGGAGCTTCCATATGTATCTCGCATTGAGGAATTCTGAAATTTGTTATCGAGATCAAATGTTGCCATTAAAGAAACCATTGATTTAGACGAACCATGATATTTTATTAAATATTATTGTATTTTAACATTTATGCCTTTGTATGAATATATTATCAATTTATGTCTTTGATATGTATGCCTTCTTATGATTGTATTATCGATTTACGCATTATATGTTTTAATAACATCATCTACTATTATAAAGATAAACTCTAGGCATTAAAAAACAAAAATCACTAAATAAAACATTAAATTATAAACAAAAGTCATTACATATTTTAATAACATTGTCTAATATCATAAAGATAAACCGTATCTTTAAAAAACAAAAGTCACTGAATACAAATACACTAATCCCTCGACGCATCCTATATAATTGCCTTGCCTCTCCTTCTCCCGAGCCTAGTATAAAAACGAGTAACTGGTGGAGAAGCTATCTCTAATGTAACTAGTGGAGAAGCTATCTCTAATGTAACTGGTGGAGGAGCTGGAGGAGGAGCTATCTGTGATGGAGTTGGAGGAGGTGCTGTCTGTGATGGAGTTGGAGGAGGTGCCTTCTGTGATGGAGTTGGAGGAGGAGCTGAGGATGAAGCAGCATCTGACGACCCAGTTAATATCTCATGCAGGTCATAAATTCCCTTTGTCAATGTCTCTACATCTCTGCTGCCACTCATGAGTAATTCACAGCGAGACACTGCCTTGACATGCGCTGCGAAACAATACATGAAAGAAATTTTATCAAATCAAATAGTATTAACAAATTTTATTCACTTAGGATTTAGTGTTAATAACTTACACTAGATTGATCAGAATCGACTGGGGGAGCTTGAAGCCTCGATCTGCGTGCTGGATTTTGTACGAATGGATGAGAAATAGAGCCATACCAAGCCATATAGTCAGGAGCTGTCTCTCCTGGGATCACACACCTTTGTCCTCTATTCTCTTCTGTGAGGACATACATAGGTCATCTTTGCCATAATTGATCCATAAACTGATAAACAACATCATAAGTGGTGCTCGTACTACCTCTCTGTGCTCTATATGGCGCTAAAGGTCTCGGAGGTACAGTCTGTACATAGCCCCACTGACGTAACACTCTCTCTGGATGGTACGGCTCCACGACATCCTCAGCTTTTAAGCAGATCGTGAAAAAAGAGATCGGGGGCAATGGATGCTGTCTTCGACTATCTGCATATGGATCCCAACAGACTTGATTACGCCGGAGGTCATCTAGATGGTCCCGCAAGACATTCACATCTTGGCCATAACCACGTGGCTTCCATCGTCGAGCTCATGGCAAATTATCCTCGTAATTGAAGTTCAACTCTGGACTCAATGACGGAAAGTGCTCATAAATCCAAGCCTACATCAAATAAAATAGGATTTAGTGTTAATAAATTATACATAAACAAATTATAATTCACAAGTTATTTATATAAAAGTAAATCTTAATACCTGGACAAGGGTCATATAGCCTCCAATCTCGTGTACTTTTGACCTGCTCGCAAGACCTAACTGTCTATACATATAAGCAAGAGCATCCGCACCACGCGCATATTCACTGATAACCTGTAAATCCTCTAAACAGGATAATAATGAAACCGGAACATGTGATCCATTCTTATCCACAAAAAGTGTGCACCTAAGTAAGTGAAGTAAGTATGCACGAGTAGCATACACTATTTCCTCATCACTAAAGCCATCGGTCACATTGCCAAAAGTCAATCTCAACCATTGCAACGTCACACTAGACCCACGACCGATACTCGTCGCTGCTTGAGCTTCCGTAAAAGAGACACCTAGCAAACGAACTAACATTCTGATTGCACGCTTCATGGAGATGTGCCGGCATGATACAATCCCGCCAACCACTGGTATGCCAAGCAGTGTAGCTACATCATCTAGGGTAATCGTCATCTCCCCAAAAGGCATATGAAATGTGTTAGTCTCCGGCTGCCACCTCTCACAAAAAGCTGAGATGATGGTACTATTGCAAGTGCGATAACTACACTCAACCAAGCAACCTAAGCTAGATTGCAAAACAAGGGAGCGAATACGTGACCGATCATCGTCTAGAGTCCACTGAGAGATTTTTTGAGTGTGATTAAGAACCTTCAAATTGGCTCGCTCCTATATAAAAAACAATAAATAATAAGATCATTTTTAATAGATAAAATAGATCTATATTCTTAAATTTAACAAAATAATTACTTGACCCTCCCATATCGCAAAAGCCACATGTGATCTAAAACTGTTCAAAACAAACATATCACTCGGGCCTCCAGGACAAGGTTGAGATGCCTCATCTACATCATCTGAATCTACTTGCTCGGCCTGCTCCTCTTGCTCGACCTGTTCTACTTGTTCAGCTTGCTCGGCCTGCTCGGCCTGCTCAGCACGATATTGGCTAGCTCGTCGTCTTCTCTCTAAGCTGGTGGGTCGCCGTCATCTTCCTTGAGATGAACCTCCACCTTGTGTTTCTGCCGTATCTGAAAAAAAAAACATTTATGTCTTAGCAAATGATTGTATGATTAGAAGAATAAAACAATCAAAGCATTAATGCTCAATTCTAAGTAAAATTGCTTAAGAATCCAACAAAAATATATTCCTCATTTCACCCTAGCTATTACTTCTTTGTTGAGTAGAAACAAGGGAGCCAAGGGAGCTAATCGTTGAGCAGAAACAACAAAAAAAAAGGTAAATATTGCTCCCTGCTCGGAAGACGCGCGCAAGTTGGCTTGCGCGCGGGCACGAGTTCCGTGCAAGCTGGCTTGCGGGCAACCAAAGGTTCCGCGCAAGCTGTCTTGTGCGGAACCTGTGCCCACGTGCAAGCCAGCTTGCGCGTAACCCTTGTCTACGCGCAAGCCAGCTTGCGCGGAACCCATGCCCACGCGCAAGCCAGCTTGCCGGAACCCGTGCCCACGCGCAAGCCAGCTTGCGCGAAACCTGCACCCGCGCTCAAGCCAGCTTGTGCGGCACATGCGCCTCCATCTCGCTCCCAAGCTGCACATGGACTCTCGCGGGCTCACCTGCGCGAGGTCGGCAGCCTTGTGCGGGCGAGCCTGCGCGAGGCCACCAGTGTTGCTCAGGTAGGCTCTCACCTGCGCGAGGCTACCGACCTCGCGCAGGTGAGCTTGCGGTAGGCGAGGTAAGACCAACATAGTAGCAGCAAAATGTACAGCTCAGATTGGTACCTGTAGAGAGTGGTTTCAGTTGAAGGAGTTGTAGCCGGTGGAGAAGAGGTAAGCTGGCTGGCTTGCACGGGTGAAGGAAGGTGTTTCGGTGAAAGAGATGAAATATTTGTTTTTACAGTAAGGTTAAATTTGTAATTTAATAGTGTAAGTTTAATTCGTTTTTTGAAGGTGTAGTGTAAAGAGGAGAAAATGTAGTGGGTTTAGAAGCTCTCATTTAGGCCAATGACCAAATAATGTACCTACAAATTTAGTCTCCATCGCAATCTCTGCCTCTACAAGCGAAAGCTTCCCTTAGAAAATGACCAAATCATGTAGCTGCTCAGTTTAAGAAAGAGGGAGCCATAGTTTTAGGAGTAACCAAAGTTCCATTACACACATCACAGTCCCGAGCAATGGCCCCAGATTAGACAATGTTGTGCTTAGTCCACCTTCACATCCTTCATCTTCTCCATTGATGTAGTCCATAAGCTGTTGCTCTGATTCTCTTCTTCGAGTTTTGTGATTCCTTTTATAGTTGCCCAAAAAGTGTTTGATAAAAATCTTGGACACCTCTCCATGGGTAAAAGTCATAGTTCCCACCACCAAAATCCTTCTTCGTGTTAGAAAAATCCTAAAAACCGTGATTGAAACCACTCCAGAAGAAAAAAAAAGAAGAAAAATACCACTACCTTGCTCAACCACCAACACAATCTTCTCCTTCCTCTAGAACACCAACATGTGACCTCTGCCCAAAGCCATGCTGCCCATCACCAGTGTTCAGCATTTGGTGAAAACTTTAGTTCCATAACTTGTCATGTTTATGAATGCTAAACATGGAAACAAGGGAGTTAAGAGGGGAATTAGAGAAAATACTGATCAATGTGAGCTGGGAATAGAGTTACAAAGCAAGCTGAACACTAAAGCTGGGAGTTGTGAGCTGAGCCATCAGCTAAAAGAATGAGGACATAGAAGGATAAACAACTACCTGGGCTGAGTGAGCACTCACGTACTGATCCTTAGGAGAGGAAATTGTTAGCTGTCAGTGGTCCCTCATGACATGAGTAGCCGTTGGGTACATGTAACAAACATGACAGTACCCATATAAGGAATTATCCCATGTACCTCATTTTCTTATCAAAGGAATATACAAAAATTTGCTTTTCCTCTGTTTTCTTTTCTTTCTCTTTCTTCTATTCTCTTCTTCTCTGCACCTTTCTGATATTTTCTGGTCTATACATTCTCATTTTTATTATCACTACCACAGGATTGTGACAGATTTGGCATCAGAGCAGTTCGAATCCACCATTGAAGCTGGGAAAGTTAAAAAAGCAGAAGCAAATGGCTGATGGTACCAGGCTTAATACATTACAGAAGCAAGTTCAATCACTCCAGAATCAGTTGGAAGCTCTGAAAGCTTCTGAAAGCAATGTGCCAAGATGGTGGGAAGAGCAAAGGAGAGGAATCGAGACTCAAATGGCAGAAAACCAAAGTTACCTCATTAAGATGTTTGAGTCTATTCTTCAGAGAGAAAATGTTGTCCTACCTACTGAACCTGGAGGAAAGGCTACCTTGAGCAGCTTTCAACCCACCAACCTACCACTAAGAAGGGAAGGTAAAAATCCTATCGAGATAACTATGATTGATGAGCATGGTAAATATAGTTATAAGACTGATGAACCTGCCTTACTACCTAAAAATTAACCAAACAGTAACCTTCCACTACAGAACTATGAAACACAGACCAAAAATCCTTTAAGCCTAAGTCCCTTTTCTCCAAGACCAAAAATAGAGTTGCCTGCCTTTGATGGTGAGAACCCTAGAAGCTGGCTTAGAAAATGCTAGAAGTATTTTACTATATTTGCTATAGACGAGCCTCATAGGTTGGAAATTATTGTTATGTATTTGACTGGTAAGGCAGAGGCTTGGTTTGATGGTTATGTGATGCAAAAAACCAAGCCTCACTTGGTAAGATTTTTCAGATGATTTATGTTTGAGGTTCTCTGATAGGACTTATGCTGATGTGATTGAGGACTTCAATAAACTTGTTCAAAAATCATCTGTTGAAGATTATCAGGACAGATTTGAGGAGTTAAGGTCATATATGCTGCAGGTGAATCCTTTCTTGGATGAGGGATATTTTGTATCTAGTTTTATTAGTGGATTAAAGGAAGAAATTAAGACTAGAGTGAAGGTCAATGACTTCTACCTTAGCTACTGCCTATAGGCGGGCTAAGTTGCATGAACTCTCTCTTGAACTTGAAGGCAGAAAGTATAGGCAACTCTATAGGCCAAACCCAACTAACACCTAACTGAAAAGCACTTATACACCTTGGAACCAAACCTTAAAACCTACTACTACCACTCAAATTTCCAACCCAAAACAAAACCTAATTGAACAGAGGAGAGCTCAAATTTTGTGTTTTAAATGTGGTGAAAAGTTCACTCCTGGACATATGTGTAAAAACAGACAGCTGAATACCTTTTGTGGTGAAGAGTCCTTAGTAGAAACAACGGAACAAGTGGCTGAAATCATTGATACAGGGCAAGAATCAAATGGCAAGTTGGAGCAGTCTGAAGGGGAGTTGGAAATTTCAATTAATGCTTTAATAGGCAGCTTAGGGCACAGTACATTAAGGATTCAAGGGCATGTGAAGGGCAAGCCAATTAGTGTTTTGATTGATAGTGGAAGCACTCACAGCTTCATTACTCCAAGATGGGCTAAGGATGGGGTAGATCTGATGCAAACCAATCCTTTAACCATCACTGTGGCTAATGAAGGAAGTTGTTTAGTACTGCTAAGCGTAGACAGCTTGAGTGAAACATGCAGGGTCATTTCTTCACTCATGATTTTCGAGTATTATCTCTAGGAGGAAGTGATATGGTGTTAGGGGTTGATTGGATGAGAAGGTACAGTCCACCAACCTTTGATTTCCATAAAATGTCCCTCACTTTTGGAAAAGATGGTCAAGAAGTGGTTTTAAAAAGAAGTCAGCAGCAAGCTAGTTTGAAACTAATCTCGGGTAGCAAGTTACAGAAACTAGCTGGGAAGGATCAAGAATTAATCGGTGAATTTTGTATGATTAATGTGGATTGTGTTGACAAAGAGATTCCCACATAATTAGTGAATCTACTAGTTGAATACCAGGATATTTTTGCAGAACCCGAAGGGCTTCCACCTCAGAGGAGTCAAGATCACTTCATTCCCTTGCTACCAGGTTCACAGCCTATTAATATAAGGCCCTACAGATTTCCCTACCATCAGAAGGCTGAAGTTAAGAAGCAAATAGCAAGTATGCTATCTTCATCTATCATTCAAGCTAGCACAAGTCCATTTGCCTCACCTTGCTTGCTGGTGAAGAAGAAAGATGGCACTTGGAGGCTTTGTGTGGACTACAGACAGCTTAATGCCATGACAATAAAGAACAAATTCCCAATACCCGTGATAGAAGATCTCCTAGAAAAAGTTGAAGGGGGCTGAATACTTTTCAAAAATTGATTTGAGGTCAGGTTATTGGCAGATCAGAGTGGATGAGAAGGACATTCCAAAAACAGCTTTTAGGACTCATCAAGGGCACTATGAATTCAAGGTAATGCCCTTTGGGCTCACTAATGCCCCAGCCACTTTTCAATCTTTAATGAATGATATATTTGCCCCTTACCTAAGGAAGTTTGTATTAGTTTTTTTTGATGATATTCTGGTCTATAGTCTTGATTTGAATAGTCATGCAGAACACTTACAAGTTGTTTTTAGTCTACTGAGGTTACATAAGCTTTATGCCAAGAGAACAAAATGTTTCTTTGGCCAAAAACAGGTTGATTATCTTGGCTACATTATATCAGCAGTAGGGGTAGCTACTGATCCAGAAAAGGTGGCAGCAATGATAAATTGGCCTCAACCAAAGAACCTGAAATCACTAAGAGGATTCCTTGGGTTAACAGGGTATTATAGGAAGTTTATCAAGGGGTATGGTTCTATTAGTAGGCCCTTAACTAATATGTTGAAGAAGGATAGCTTTCAATGGACATTCGAGGCTGTAGAGGCTTTTCAGTGGCTTAAATCAGCCATGAGTTCAGCACCGGTCCTAGCTCTACCTGATTTTGGGAAACCTTTTTGTTTAGAAACGGATGCCAGTAGCAAGGGTATTGGGGCTGTTTTATCTCAGGAAGGAAGACCTATAGCTTATCTCAGCAAGGCTTTGGGCCCTAGACACATGGATTTGTCGATTTATGAAAAAGAGTATTTAGCTATCCTAATGGCAGTGGGAAAGTGGAGGCATTACTTGGAGGGAGATCAATTTGTTATAAAAACTGATCATGAGGCTCTAAAGCATCTTTTAGAGCAAAAGCTGACCACTGCCATACAAAAGAAAGGTTTGACAAAGCTACTAGGTTTGAACTACACTATTCATTACAGAAAGGGCAAATCTAACTTGGTTGCTGATGCATTGTCAAGGAATATTGAAGAGGAAGCTCAATATTATAGCCTACAGTCTACTACAATTATACCGAAATGGTTGCAAGACATTGAAGAGAGCTATAAGGAAGATGCAGTTGCACAAGAACAGATTACTTCATTGATAGTTCACTCCAATGAGAATTCTCATTACTCCTTCAGCCATGGTATTCTCAGGTATAAAGGGAAGGTTTACATAGGCAATAATGGAGCACTCAGAGATAAAATGCTGCAAATACTCCACGATTCACCACAAGGTGGACACTCAGGTGTCCAAGCCACCTACTGTAGAATTAAGTCTTATTTCTATTGGCCTAAACTAAAACAGCAAGTGGTGGAGTATGTGAGTCAATGTGAAGTTTGCCAAAGGAATAAAGATGAACATGTGGCTTACCCTGGTCTACTTCAGCCACTGCCAATACCAAAGCAAGCCTGGGAAATTATAACTATGGATTTTATTGAGGGGTTACCCCTATCTAATGGTTACAGTTGCATCCTAGTAATCATAGAAAAGTTTACTAAGTATTCACATTTTTTGCCTCTCTCTCACCCATTTTCTGCAGCAGATGTTGCCAAGCTCTACCTAAACCATATCCATAAGCTTCATGGTTCTCCAAAGACAGCTATTTCTGATAGGGATAAGGTGTTCACAAGCATGTTCTGGCAAGAGTTGATGAAGCTCCTAGGTACTCAAATTCAACTCAGCACAGCATATCATCCGAAAACAGATAGGCAATCTAAAAGACTAAACCAATGCTTGGAGCAGTACCTGCGTTGTATGTGTTTTATGAAACCAAAAGCTTGGTCTCATTGGTTACCCTTGGCTGAATGGTGGTATAACACCACCCACCACTCTGCTATTGGAATTACTCCATTTCAAGCCCTATATGGCTATGCCCATCCCACTATAGTATGGGATGCCAGCTCTCATGCCAAGGTTGCTACTGTGGAAGATTTGCTCAAGGACAGGGAACAGATCAGTAGATTAATGGTTGATCAGTTAAAAAGGGCTCAAGACCAAATGAAGTTTTATGCAGATAAGAAAAGAAGTGAGAGAGAATTTCACATTGATGATGAAGTTTACTTAAAGCTTCAGCCTTATAGGCAAACTTCAGTTGCCCTTAGAAAGAATCTTAAACTGTCTTCAAGATACTATGGACCCTACCCTGTTGTAGAGAAGGTTGGTTCAGTTGCCTACAAGTTACTGCTGCCTCCAACATCAAAGATTCATCTAGTGTTTCATGTAACCTCTTGAAGAAGAAGATAGGAGTCAAAGTAGTTCCCAGTATTAGGGACAGAGGGTCAACCATTGGTATATCCAGCTAGGGTACTTGACAAAAGGATGGTTAAGAGGAACAACCAGGCTGTAACCCAACTCTTAGTTGAATGGTGCAATCTAGGCCCTGACAATGCTACATGGGAAGACTATACAGTGCTACAGTCTCAATTCCCAAACTTTGATCCTTGGGGACAAGGATCCTCTGAAGGAGGGGGCAATGTCATGTTTATGAATGCTAAACATGGAAACAGGGGAGTTAAGAGGGGAATTAGAGAAAATATTGATCAATGTGAGCTAGGAATAGAGTTATAGAGCAAGTTGAACACTAAAGCTGGGAGCTATGAGCTGAGCCATCAGCTGAAAGAATGAGGATAGAGAAGGATAAACAACTACTTGGGCTGAGTGAGCACTCACGTACTGATCCTTAGGAGAGGAAATTGTTAGCTGTCAGTGGTCCCTCATGACATGAGTAGCTGTTGGGTGCATGTAACAAACATGACAGTACCCATATAAGGAATTATCCCATGTACCTCATTTTCTTATCAAAGGAATATACAAAAATCTGCTTCTCCTCTGTTTTCTTTTCTTTCTCCTTCTTATATTCTCTTCTTCTCTGCACCTTTCTGATATTTTCTGGTCTATACATTCTCATTTTTATTATCACTACCACTGGATTGTGACATAGCTCTTCCATTTAAGGTACTAAGAAACAATCTTAATGATGGTGGCTCGGATTCATTGAAATCTCTTGGGGGACTTTTCCTCAAATTTCTGGTCTTCAAAGAATTCAGCAGCATCATATTTCAAAGGTTAGACCTTTCCTCTATGATTTTGATCAACAATCTGAGATTGCTAAAGTCAATATTCATTTCCCAAAATTTTCGGATGCATAGAAAGCTGAACATTTTTGGAAATTTTTCGAATCTTGTAGTGATATTAGTGATGTCTACATTCCAGCAAAAAGAAAAATAAGGGGTCAAAGATTTGGTTTTGTTAGTTACGAGAACATTGATGATATTAAGTTCCTATTAGCATCTTTGAATCTCATTTGGATTGGCAGCTACAAAATAAGATTTTATAGGGCTATTGATTGTGTTTATCAAATTTTTCTAGAGAAAGAACAATTGAAAATTACTTTCATGTTTGTCACACATTTTTAAAATTGAAAATTTTGCTACCTTAGAAAAAAGCAAATAAATTTGCCCCATGAAACAGTGAAGAGGAAGTAGACAGCTCATCAAAATATTTCATCCATGTTAGCTTCCATTTATTTGTGTGACTCTCAAAATCACGTCCAAATCTATTCTGCAAAAACATGTCACCACCATCATAACTATGCAATCATGTCATCACCCAGGATGACAAACTTTATTCTCTTTCATGCCTATTTAAAACCAACATATACTACTGCCATACATGCTATATGGATAATGTCTGTACTTTTCTGATCTGATGTGACTACTCGAAGAAGATAGAGATGAGAGACTTCTAATCGACATGGTTTTCGAAATCCGAACTTTGTTAGTTGGATTGAATTCAAATCTTAAGATAAGAGGAATAAGATTATGAGATAAAGACAGATTGTTATTAATTTTATGTTATAAAATTTAATAATTTTTAAACATAAAAAAAAATCTAATTGGCTTTGTATACAATTAATTACATCACAAGTTTTAATTTTTCAAAGAGGTATTTGGTTTAAACTTTAAATAAAACTTGGTCATTAGCTTGAAGATTTCAATATATCTTATACATAAATGTTAAAGTCTTCGATAAAAAAAAGCAAGTGTCCTACGTGGATAGTTTAATCTTTTGACATGTAAACAGTCTTAAATAATTACTAAATGTCTTGCGTTTAATTATTTTAATTTAATTTTATTTAAATTTAAAATTTTTTCTTATAATAATAATCACTACGTGGATTTGCCCTTTAGTCCCTTCGATATCAAACGTTTCAATGTACAATTCATCCGAGTCCTCATCAAAATGCTTGTTTCTGGATTTTTCAAAGATTCTACTTTGAAAAACAGCAAACAAAAGGATCGCATTATTAGGCACAAAGTCTTTGAGTTCATTCAAATGTTCTGGACAATAGCAGGTATATGCATTTTCCTCACCAGTGTATTCTATCATATTCTCACAACTTACATTGTCTACCTCATCTTGTCCAAGTAACAAAATATAAGATGCATTCCATTTTTTTTCTTTTTTCAGTGTCCTTGTTTATATTCTTTGACAATGATTGCATTACTGTTAATTCTTCATCTATTGCTTCTGATTTTTGTACAAAAGTTTAAACTTCATACCTTGAGGAATATTGGCTAAATAGAAATGAGTGGAGTTGGACTTAAGTATGCGTGATTTTCAGTTTTTCAACCTGATCTTTTTATACTTTTGATTCTTCTAAACCTACACACTGGAAGCAACTGAAAAATATAAAATTCCATGGAAAGGTTCTGAAGCCTTTTATTACCAGGGAGCAAGATTTCGGTCCTGAGGTGCAACCTAAGAGGACCGATCACAGAAGCAGACAGAGTTTTGTTGGGGACTCGTGGGTCTCAAGTTTTAGACTGAGTCAGTTAATGCTCGCGCCTCTGTTGTGCAATTAAGATTCTCTCGAGACTCTGTCGAGGTATGATCTTTATACTTTCTCCACTAAGCAAGATAAATTCTTAGTAAAGCTTTTCTTTTGTTTGTGTTAAGTTTATCTTGTACGGCTAAAAATTTTCATGTGCATTTTGAGAGGACAACAATATACTGTTAGATATGAGGAACTTAACTTTCGTATGCTCTATTAATGCGGTTGTATTAAATTTAATTCCTGCTATATGGGTAATACAGTATAGAAGCTCTAACGATCCTTTTAAGATACATAGATTATCCTACATGTTTTAATGCCATTAGAGGAAAAAGCCTCACCTGGAAAAGGTTTTGCATGCTTTTTAAATTAAAACATACATTTCAAAATGAATCATGTAACTTTGCATGCATGCATTTCTTTTCTTCTCTCTTACAACAAACAATCCAAAAACAAAACAGAGAAGAAGAATCCTCACCTGAAAAGGGAACGGATAAAGAAATGCAACCACAAATTCCCCCCAATTTACTCCGTCTTTCTCTTTTGCTCAATACTGTAAAAAATGCAAACAGAATTACATGGTTATTCCAATATCAAGGCACATGAAAATTAAATGTTTCATTGTCATGATAAAGCAAACACTAGACATAATTTCATAAACTCAAATGTTACATAGCAGGAGAAACACTTAGGAAATAGGGAAGAGAAAAAGCTATGAGTCCTTACTCAACTAACAAAACTTGAAGTTAAACATCTAGAAAGCAGGAGATAGAGAAGAACAATTCCAGAAAGCAGAAAGCTAGGCAAAAAAAAAGATAAAAAGAAACGCAGAAAAGGAAAGAAGGAAAAAAGAATTTCTGGAAGCAGAGATTGAAGACTCCATTATCTCTCCAGTCCAATTTCCCACTTCCCTCTAAACTCCCCAATTCAAACAATAAAGGCCAATGTGATCTGTCTGAAAATTGTGCCCCTATATTTCAAATGCTTAGACATGAAAATTGAGCCCTTCAAGCTGTCGAAGTATTGAAAATGCCTCTGAAAACATTGTGTATGCTTCAGTGAGCATGCCCTAAGAGAAAGATTGAAAAACAACAGTTTTTTCAAATTATCATAAATATTCTACAATCCACACAATTAAATCATTACAATTCAACCATAAACCTTATACAACATACTTAAAATATTTCATTGTTTATGACTGAAATAGGAAATACATTGCTTACTTCAGCTAATTGGACCTTTCTCATCTCTTCAAGATCTTTAGCTTCTGAACAAACAGGAACTGAGTGCTTCAGTACAAGTTTGAGATTCAATATATCCGATGTTTGAAAAGGTGTTGCAGTGTTAAAATCATACTTGTGACCAGCATAGTTATTCCCACCAGTGTATATAGAACTACATTCATGTCAGCAGTTGATAAATTAGAAGATCTAGCTTGATTTTATCTGAAAATTCAAGAAAAATACAATTGCAGTGTAAATTACTCAGCATATATAACATAATTAAGGGTGGAAGTTTTACAAGGTTGTGTAAGGTGGTTCAAGCTAGAATCACCCTAACTTTAAACTGACAACCATATGTCATCAAATACGATTAAAAAAAAAGAGCTTAAAGAAGCAATTTGTAAAATAAGAAAAAGCAAGTTGAAAGAACTCAACAATTACTGTTTGACATAGATTGCACAACATGGAAACTTTCTTCACTCGTAAACTTGCATCCTGTGGCAACTCAAACTACAGAAGGAAAAGTCCAAAATCAAGCATATAATATAAACTAATGTACAAATGTACAAAACACTCATAGATCGAACAAAACCCAGACTGATGTATCTTGTTTTCATGTGGCACTAATTGAAGGATGTGCTTACAATAGCATTCTTCAGTATGGATAAGAAGATCTACCTATGTTATAGGGTATCCATATTCCATACAAAAGTATACAACTCATTACGTGATATTTCAGTTTTGCAGATTTCTGAATGTCAGATCATAGTGTTTCTGAGCTAACATTCATATAAGAAGAAATATTCTTCCTACAGATGCTTTACCTTCCATCTGGCTTGTCCTCTTGATGTGTTGCCTGAAGATTGATGACTTGCTTGCTCCTGCAAATATTTTGAGCATAAATACAGGCAGGAACTCTATTCCAGGCTAAAGTTACCATCACCGTAGAATACAATGGCAAAATTTACAAGAAATTGCACTTAAAAATGGAATCTTTAGCTTACATGGATTTAGATCATTGACACGCTAAACATTGTATATACTATAAAGGCTCTTGAGGGTAGCAGTTATTAAAATATCTCCTGCGAACGATTTGAGAGCTCAAAGAAAGGATGAACGGATCTGAGAGGTATTATTCATATCAGCTACATTTAAATCGATGGGTAGACTAAAGGGACACTACTAATATATAAAGGAAGCTGAATTTTAAAAGAAAATAGTGCAAAATAAAATAATGGTCAAATAATAATAAAATTTACCGTATTATCAAACAAAAATCATCCTGAGCATTATAATAATGAACAATTTAAGAAGACTAACAAATAATGAAATGAAACAGGTGAAAACTTGTTTTAGCAAAAAAAGAAAAAAAAAGTAAAATTATCAACAGCTAAGAACCAAAAGGTATATTCAGCCTCACTTGAATGTGCATCTTTAAGATCTTTCCCTGCCTGCATATTTCAGGGTATTCATAGTATGAATATTGTAGCTAACAATCACTGTCTGAGAACTACCACTTAGACCATCTTTAAGTATCCTGGTTAGTTTACTGCAAAATTACCAAAAGCTGCATAAGCAATGAGGGCACAGGCTACTATAGCTACAATAGCCACTATCATATACTGACGTAAATTAAGAAACAAAAGAATTTTCTGCTGTATATCTCATTAAGAAAATATGTACAAAGTGGCTATGTATATATATAATAACCCTAGCAATAGAAAAGGAAATTAACTAGGCTATCAAATCCCATGATTTATGGAATATTCTTAACCAAATCAACCAAATTCTAGGGATACAAACTGTTGCAAAATCTCCTAAAAATCTGGCTGTACATTAATCATGTTTTCCCACACTCCCCCTCAAGCTGGTGAATAGATGTTTTCCATTCCTAGCTTGGATACAATACTCTGAAACATTGAGCTACTTAACCCTTTAGTAAGCACATCTGCAAGTTGGCCATGTGTAGACACGTAAGGGGTACAAATCAACCCGCTCTCTAGTTTCTCCTTGATGAATGTCTGTCAATTTCGATGTGCTTCGTTCGATCATGTTGTACCGGGTTGTGAGCTACGCTAATCGCAGACTTATTATCACAATAAAGTCTCATTTGGCCATCTCACTTGATCTTTAAGTCTTCCAAGATGATCTTCAACCAAAGTAGTTCACACACACGTTGAGCCATTGCTCGGAATTCTGCCTCTGCACTAGACCGTGCTACCACATGTTGTTTCTTGCTCCTCCACGTCACGAGATTACCACTAAGAAAGGTGCAATATCCTGTGGTTGACCTCCTATCGACTATTGACCCAGCATAATCAGCATCTGTGTAAGCCTCAAGCACCAAACCTCTGTTTCTTTTAAACATAATACCCTTTCCTGGCGTCCCTTTGAGATACTGCAACACTCGATGAGCTGCTTGCAAATGAACTTCCTTTGGGCTATGCATGAATTGACTAATCACACTTACTGCATATGCTATGTCCGGTCGTGTGTGAGATAGATAAATGAGTTTTCCTACCAAGCACTGATACATTTCCTTATCTATTGCAGCATCTTCCTCTGCCATTCCAAGTTTAAGATTTGGGTCTATTGGAGTACTTGCTGGTTTGCACGCTATCTTACCCGTTTCTTTAAGGAGATCTGTAACATACTTTTGTTGGGAGATAAAAATGCCTTGCTTAGAGTGAGCCACCTCAATTCCAAGAAAATATTTAAGCCTTCCTAATGCTTTTATCTCAAACTCCTTAGCCAAACACTGACTTAGAAGCTGTCTCTCCTTATCATCATTCCCTGTCACTATTATGTCATCAACATACACTAAGAGTGCTGTGACTCCCCCTGAAGATGAGTGTTTAATGAAAAATGTATGATCCCCTTGGCTTTGACTATACCCCATGGCAATCATAACTCTCGCAAACCTGCCAAACCTGCCAAACCATGCCCGTGGTGATTGCTTAAGTCCATATAAAGCTTTCTTCAACTTACACACAGTATGAGCATCCAAATTATTCCTATAACCTGGGGGGACCTCCATATAAATTTCTTCTTCTAGTTCTCCATGCAAAAATGCATTCTTGACATCAAACTGTTGTAACTCCCAACCGTAATTAGTTGCTAATGACAGCAAGACTCTAACAGTATTCATTTTCGCAACTGGAGCAAAAGTCTCTAGGTAGTCAATCCCATAGGTTTGAGTATAGCCCTTGGCCACCAACCTTGCCTTATACCTCTCTATTGACCCATCTGCTCTATATTTCATTGTATAGACCCATTTACACCCCACGGGTTTCTTTCCTGCTGGTAACTTCACTAACTCCCACATTTTGTTCTTCTCCAATGCCTCCATTTCTACATTCATGGCTTGTTTCCATTTCTCATTGGACAACGCCTCAGATAAGGTGGTAGGGATGGCAATGGTGTTTAGGCTAACCAGGAAGGCTCTATGTGATGGTGAAAAATGTTTGAAGGACAGGGAGTGTGCAAGAGGATATAAAGGTCGTTTTGTGCACTCTCTAGTTCCTTTTCTAACAGCAATGGGAAGGTCTAGGTCATCATCGCCTACATGAGATTCAGTATTAACTTGTAATGAAGAATTAGAAATTGTTACCTCATTCTCAGGATTTGGGTTGGATTCTTGGACTTGCATGGATTCAAGGACAGCCGTCTTCTTCCTTGAGTACACCTTGCCAAATCTCACATTTTCAATGGCAGAGTTGGGATTTTCTGAAATTTCGGGCACATGTTTAGACACAGGATTTGGCATAGGTTCTGAAATTTCGGACGCAGGTTCAGACACAGGATTTGGCATGGGTTCAGACACAGGATTTGGCATGGACTTAGATACTGGCACAGACATTGGAAGTGACAACAGATCAAGCAAGAAATCCCTATCCTTATCTTCAAGTATGGAATTCTCCCCCTGAAGATAAGGTATGGTGAAGTAAGGCACTTGTTCATTGAAAGAAACGTCCACTGAGACATAGAACTTCTTTGATGGAGGGTGATAACACTTGTACCCTTTTTGAGTTGAGGAATAACCCACAAATACGCATTTTAATGCCCTTGGATCTAGCTTCCCTCTATTTTGACTATGAACATGGACAAATGACACGCACCCAAATATCCTAGGGACAAGATTATTTGTAGTCTGTATGTTTGGATAGAATGTTGAGAGTGTTTCTATTGGACTCTTGAATCCCAAGACTCTAGATGGTAAACGATTTATAAGATGAGTGGCTGTAAGAACTGCTTCCCCCCAAAAGGATTTAGGCATGTTTTTTTGGAATAAGAGTGCTCGGGTTGACTGAAGGAGATGACCATTTTTTCTTTCTACAACTCCATTTTGTTGTGGTGTATTGACACAGGATAACTCATGTACTATCCCTTCCTTTTGAAAATAAGTAGTTAGGACTTGATTGTAATAGTCCCTAGCATTATCTGACCTAAACCTTTTGATATTGACTCCAAATTGGTTCCTAATCATGGAACAGAAATTTGGGAGGACAGTACTAACATCAGATTTATGTTTAAACAAGAAAATCCAAGTAACACGAGTACAATCGTCAATGAATGACACAAACCATTTTACCCCAGAAACATTAGGAATAGTAGAAGGACCCCAAATATCACTGTGAATGAGATAAAAAGGAAGAGAGCTTCTGTTATTGCTTACTGGAAAAGGTACACGTTTATGTTTAGCAAGTTCGCACACTTCACAATGAAAGCTCTCAACATCTAGACCTTGAAATAAAGATGGAAACAGAATTTTAATGACTCTAAATGATGGATGTCCAAGTCGACAATGGTGAAGCCAAACTTTGTCTTTATTGGACGAATAAAGTTCTGAAACGAAAGAAGAAGGTAATTCGCCCTTGGTAATATTTGATTGGCTAAGTGCTTCAAGGTAGTAGAGCCCATCCCATTCTCTAGCATGTCCAATCGTCTTCCCCGAATCCTTGTCCTGAAATACACAATGACTATGATGAAAAATCACATTACAACATAAATCTTGAGTAAGCTTTTGGATAGAGACAAGGTTGTGGATAATCTAGGGACATGAAGAACATTTTTTAAGGTCAATGATGGACTTATTTTAACATCTCCTACACCTGCTACAGTAGTCAAAGAACCATCAGCTGTGGCTATTTTCCTATTGCTTGGACATGGGGAGTATGTGTAAAAGACATTTGGTGAGTGGGTCATATGGTCGGTAGCTCCTGAATCATGATCCAGGAGTTGGCAAAGGTTGTATCCGAGACATTTAATCCAATAGAGGATGGAAACTTACCTGAATACACCAATGAACAAGTACCTGAAGGTTTGTCAAGGTTACTAATTAGAGATCTCTGCCTCTTGACCTCTTCTTGGTTGAGACTGCCGGACTCCTTTGGTGCTGCAGTGGTTGTTTCTGCAACTACTGACATTTTTACAAATCAATACTTGCTGAAAGACTCAGGGATAAATCGGCAACAAAGGCCAAGCAACAAAGAGAAACTGTCAATGATGAAGAAGAGAGGAAAAATCCAGCTATGAAGGCTGGAAAAAGAACACTTGAAATACTCTGTTTTTTCTTTAGAAAACAGAGCAGAACAGAGCAAAAAAAACAGTGATGAAGGCTGGAACAAGAGAATCAGAATCGAGCCAAAAGAGATGAACAGAAACAAATTTTGATGATGAAGGCTGGATGAGAAAATGGCTATGAAGGCCTAAGTTAAAAAAATCAGCAATGAAGGCTGAAGAAGAAACTGCAGAAAATATCAAGAATGAAGGTTGAAAAAGAAACTGCAGAAAAATCAGCAATGAAGGCTGAAAAGATGACTGATTTCCAAGAAAAAACCTAAAGCTCTTGATACCATGACGTAAATTGAGAAACAAAAGAATTTTCTGCTGTATATCTCATTAAGAAAATATGTACAAAGTGGCTATGTATATATATAATAACCCTAGCAATAGAAAAGGAAACTAACTAAGCTATCAAATCCCATGATTTATGGAATATTCTTAACTAAATCAGCCAAATTCTAGGGATACAAACTGTTGCAAAATCTCCTAAAAATCTGGCTGTACATTAATCATGTTTTCCCACATATACCTCTTGCAGTATGGAACATAGGCAAGACCTTTCTTGTTTCCGCAAAGTGTTGATGCTGTTTGCTAAAGCAAGAAGTAAATTATCAACATTAGCTCCATTCCTCAGCTTTTGGCCCCCACTGTTTGTTTCAGAAACTCGTTTAGTGCCACCAAGATCTACAAGGACAAGTTTTCCTCACAAGGCTTGCTTTTTAAATTTGTTTCTCTGTTTACTTCTCATAGTAATCTCCAAAACTGCATGTGATCTAATAAGATGAAGACAATCATGCAACAAGTTAGAATACATTGTGAGTGCTCCAACAAAACACATAACATTTTTTTTAGGAAGTTCTATAGATGATCTAGAACATTCAAAAGTGAGAACAAATACGAAAATAAGCAACATTAGAGAAAACCCAAAATAAATAGGAATAATACATTTATAACAAAAGTGAGATTGAAACTAATGCTTACTTACCTTGATGAATGATGAGAAATCTCTAGCATAATAAAACTTAGCAAAAGCATCACTCATGCGTGCAAAAGAATAATCGCCTCCCATTCCCACCATAATCTGATCAAGTTTGGAAAAAGAAAAGAAATTTAACAAATTAAACAATTAATAAAAAAAATATTTATTGGTTGTGAGGAAGCTTGATAAAAGTGTAAGGTCTAAATGTTTACACACTTCCATACACCTCTATTTTTCAGTAGTCATGAATTTGTGTTCGTCTGTAACCACATGCCTTGAAGTAAATTTCTTTTGGGATATCTTCCCTTTCTCTCTCTATTTCTCTGCAAACAAACAATAAAAGAGATCAGGAAAAAAAAACCTAAAATTTTATTAAAAAAGTATTTTTTCTTTACTGGTCCAATAAAGTAATTTTTTTCCCTCATGGGTAGATCTCTCATAGACTAGGCCAGTTTGCCATTGCTTAATATCTGTCTTTGACATAATGAGTTGGAGTAATTAAATTGGTTTCTGAAAGGGTTTTTATGAATCTGATTGAAGTTTTATTCAGATTTTTTTTATCAAGACTACTCAAATTTGTAACATAACCAAGAAACTCATAACAGAAGACAAATTATACAAGTGAGAAATATAGGTCAGTCAATTCCCTGAATGCTAACCAGCGAAAACAACATGATTGTTGGTTGGTTTAGTGGTAGACCATGGAAGATCAAAGTCGTTAGAAATATAGAAACAAATTCATTCAAAGTGAAGATCAATTTCATTGTACACCAGTTAACACTTCAATAAAAAATGAAAGTAGCAGTATATTTAGTTCTAAAAGAATAAAAGTCCTTCTAGGTTAATAGTAGAAAAAGAAGTACAAATTATAAAGCTACCATCCATGCATAATTCAACTATGAATAATCTATAAAATGACATATTAAAATTCTTCCAAAAACTCTAAAATAAATGATTTTGTAGGCAATACAAATCTAAAAAAATGAAATAAAGAAAGAGAAGTTCAGTATCAAGTATAAACTTTTTCAACATATTTTCAGATAAAACCATCATCAAATAATCTTCAAATGCATGCAAGAAAAAAATCTCATTAAATTTAAAGATAAAAGGCAGGATATAGCCCCCCTCCCCCCCCCCCCCCCCCCCCCCCCCCCAAAAAAAAAAACTGCTCTCTGTCTATTTACATACATGTAGCCAATGAAATGATGTCCTTTTAGTTGCAATCAACTTGGTAATTCATCTCTTGAAACAATACCATAGTATTTATGTTGTTATTAATGCATATGAATTGTTAGAAAACATGGAGTAAATCAATATTATATTGAGTTTCATTTCCATATTTAAAAAAAAAAATAAAAAATTGACAACAAGGTCTAAACCATTGAAATAGTAGCATAAAGACATCAAAGATATTAATGAATGATTATTATGATAAAGAATAAAATGATAATAGTTAATAGATGCAAATAAGGAGAGTAAACATGATTAATAGATTGTAACATCCCAAATCCCCAGTATAACATGATATTCACTTACAAATCACACTTACTTACCGGTTGGGCTGTCTGTGATGCTTAACAACTCCTAACACTTTAATAAGAATTAGTACTTTTATTCCTCGTACTAATATGGAAATATGAATTATTAAATTCTTTCCTTAAGATGTATATACATTCCCTTCTATATAAAGTAGTACTGTAAAATTTTGCTGAATATATAAAAGAAATACAACATACCTTCGATATCAAATTTCCGGAAGGTAATTCTCTTAGTCCAAATCAATAATCTGTGGAGTGGAGAATAAGGAGTGAGCGACAACGTGCTCAGTAAGGAAGGTGTATGCTGCTTTATAAAACCAAAAACTATATCCTCAAAATGTCTTATTTGTCCTAACAATCAAACCCATTAGGAAAACAATGGATATAGTTAACATTAAACAGGATTCAATAGATCCTTTCAGTAAACAGAAATCAATAAGTTGAGACTAGGCAACAAACAAATCATGCTCTCATTGTTCCCTCAAGAACACAAGTCGTCCGCTTTTGGGGTGCACCCGTAGGCCATCGTCCCTCACGGCTATCTCAGCTAGATCTATGGCCATAATCTATAGGTGGTCCTCGGGTCCACTTGCCAAGTGACCTCGAGACCGCTAATGACTTGGCGGGTCAATCAGCCTTGTGACGCCCTGGGGTGTACCCGTAGGTCCATCGACCCGAGCCATCGCCCCAGGCGGGTCACTCAGTTACATGAATAATAATGCATGAACTTAGGGCCTAAAGTCTCAAAATCATATTTATAGCTCAAAATACCTTTAAGGAAACACATTTATGAGTTTAAATCATTTAAATAAATAATAATTCCGAAAAGGTATTATTCTCATTTTCGTATAAAATGCAAATTGAAAGCTGTTCGCCCATGGTCAGCTCACCAATTTTGGTTCGCCCATGTCAACTCGCCAGTACGGTGAACTAGTGTTCGCCCGCCAACTTTAGCCTTTTAAAACTAACAAGTAAAATTGGCTCGCCAATGACCAGTTCGCCCATTGTGGCATTGCCCATGGTCAACTCGCCCAGTGCGGCACTTCCATGGTCAACTCACCAAATGCGACACTTTCATGGTCAACTCGCCCATTTTTATTAAAGCAAAGGTCGCCCGCCCCAAAACATTGTAAAAGGGTTCGCCTACATTGGCTCGCCTGGATTTTATTAAAACAAGGGTCGCCCGCCC
Organism: Heritiera littoralis; assembly: GCA_031772115.1. Lineage (NCBI taxonomy): Eukaryota > Viridiplantae > Streptophyta > Magnoliopsida > Malvales > Malvaceae > Heritiera > Heritiera littoralis. The sequence goes on along the minus strand of JAPDPK010000111.1, from coordinate 1,802,947 downwards.
CAAAACAACATTAAAAGGGTTCGCCTACTTTGGCTTGCCCAGATTGCTATTTAAAGTAAAATCACTCGCCCAAGATATCATAAAAGGTTTGGCTCGCCCGCCCTTACCAGTTCGCCCAACAAACCATATAGGGGTCGACTATCTTTATAGCTCGCCCAAACCAAAATAATTTATAAAACCAATGCATGTCATAAACCAAAACAATTTCTTGATATTTTCCATACAATTTTAACTCCACAGGACATGCATTCACCTCACACACATCTCCCTTACTTGGTCTTACGTGGCCTTGCTTCCCGATCGCCTTCCCGATCGCTTTTACCAATTCCTTAATTCCCGACTGCAAAATAATTTATTAAAACTATTACTATTTTCTTTTCGAATATTTACAGCACTTTGGCGAGACTTAATAACCTACTAGCTCGCCCAAAATAGTTCGCCATACGTTAATTGGCTTACACGGGTGAGCTCGCCCCATATTACTCGTCATATATTAGCTTATTCGTGGGAGCTCGCCCACAGTTCAACTCGCCATCATATATTGGCTTAAATATGGGAGTTCGCTCAACGTTCTCGCCATTCATATTGGCTTATTCGTTGGAGCTCGCCCCAAAATTCTACTCGCCTTTTTGGGCGATCATTGGTCCTCGCCCACCCGACCTATATTCCTGATTATCCATAGGATGTTGGCGAATATTGTATCGCCGATTCATGCATTCCATTGAACTCACCTCATCCTTTGGGCGAGTACTCAATTTCTTTGCTCATTCTCAATTATTTTTCAGACTATATTTTGTTCTAGTTTCTTATATATTCTAACAAGATTCAACTAAAACAAGGCTATATCTATGTTTATTTTCGTTATAAAACATAGAAATATACCATCAATTTATCAAGATGACCATAAGAATATGGAAGCTCACCTCAACCGAATTGCACTTCCAGAAACAGAGTGTTTTCTGCCTCACTTAGCTTTACTTTGCTTATTCCTCAGCTCTTCATCGATGAAGCAAAGGTTTGGCTAACTAAAAGATAAAGTTTCATGGCTTATATATGAGAGAAACGGAAGAACTAATTGTGAGCTTGTAGTGAAAACAGAATGGGCAAGAAGGATTTTGAAGAAGATGAAGTTTGCTAAATCAGTTTTCCTCATGTATTCCTTCTTATATAACCATTCTAATCCACTCAAAATTTACCATCTGTTCTTATCCCGTTTTCTTTCATCATTTCCTTGTCTTATAGCTCATTAAATGGTGAAGAAAAATGGCAATTCCATTAAATGGCGAGGTGAAATTTTCCACAGTTCATTAAATGGTGAAGACAATTCCAGCCAAAAAGGGACGGCTAGGGGAAGTCTCTTGCTGCAGTTTGACTAAATTTTCTTTCCTTTTTCTCTTCCTCTCCACGCCAATTCCAGCCACTATTATTGACTTTGTTTTATCTTATTTGTTCATTTGTTTCTTCATTTGTTCAACACTTCATTTAATGCTTTCACACTTCAACCAATAAGGTTTCTTTTATACATGAACTTCATTTTATTTCTTTTGCATTCTTTTCAACCGAATGCTTTCTATGCATCTCTTAAATACTCAATCCTAATTCATATACACCATATTGTAAATCATAACTTAAAATGAAAAGTAGAAATTCACATTCAATGGTTCTTTAATTTTACTAAAAGAATTTATTTTCACTATCAATCATGTACAAATATGATATATAGTATAATAAAATTCGGGTCTTACATAGATGCAGATGGGAGGCAACTTAGGGGATTTAAGTGGATGGTCACTTTAATTATGCAACAATATATAGCAGGTTATATCATTGGTTTATTCACATTGCTTTGGATTGTTACTTTAAGTTGCTTTCTTACTTTAAGTGATAGCAACTCAACTTGACTTTAATTTAATGGATTTAAGTGGATAGTTACTTTAAATTGGATTATTCGTATCCCTTTTGAACAAAGGAGGTTTGATATAAACTGGACTGCACCAAAAGCCAAAGGGTCATTTAGTGATGCTTGAGGAGAAATAATCACTTCATATTGTTGAGGAATACTAGTTAAAAATAAAGGAGTTCAATGAGAAGATGACTGCCCCATTTATTGTTGGAAGAGTGGAGTTGGACTTAAAGTATGCATGGTTTTGAGTTTTTCAACCTGACCATTTTATACTTTTCATTCTCCTAGACCTACACATGTGAAAGCAACCGAAAAAAATAGAATTCCATAAAAAGGTCCTGAAGCTTTTATATTACCGGTGAGCAAGATTTTGGTCGAGGGGCAACCTGAGAGAAGGACGGTAACAATAGCAGGCAGAGTTTTCTTGATGAGTTGTTGGTCTCAGCACTTAGAGTGAATAAGTTAATGCTGTCACCTTGGTTGGGCAGTCGAGCATCTCTCATGACTCTGTCAAGGTACGATCATCAAACTTTCCCCACTAAGCAAGATACTTAGTAAAGCTTTTCTTGTGTTTGTGTTCAGGGTCATCTTATACTGCTAAAAATTTTCACATACATATTGAGAGGCAACGATACACTTCTAGATATGAGGAACTTTATCATGCTCTATTAATGTGGTTGTATTAAATCCTGCAATGTGGATAATAAAATATGGAGGTTTAACAAATTTTTGTTCTTCAATGGATTAATTCCTACATGTTTTAATGCCATTAGAGGAAAAAGCCTCACCTGGAAAGGTTTTGCATCCATTTTAAAATTACAACATGCATTTTAAATTTTAAAATGGATCATGTATAAAATTACGACATGCATTTTAAAATGGATCATGTAACTTTGCAATTTGCATGCATGCATTTCTGTTCTCTCTCTCTCAGCAAGCAATCCAGAAACAAAACAGAGAATAAGAGCCTCACCTTGAAAGGGAATGGAGAAGAATTGCAAACCACAAATTCTCCAATTCATTCTTTGTCCACTTTTTTGCTCAATACTGTAATAAAATTGCAAACAGAATCAATGGTTATTCCAATATCGAAGCACATGAAAAATATAATTAAATATTTCATTGCCAAAATAAAGCAAACACTTGACATAATTTCATAAGCTCGAATACTACATAGCAGCAAAAACACTTGGCAAAAAGTTAGAAAAGAAAAATTACAAAGCTGGAAATCGAGGAATAAAATAAACAGATCATTAAAACAGTAATTTTAATCCTGTATCACACATCTTTCAGAAGGTGGCATATAATATATATATATATATATATATATATATATATATATATATATATTGTATTTCTACTATCTGTTGCAGTGATTTTTTTCATCTTTGTTTCATGTAGTTTTACTCTGCAGATTCCAAGTTTAGAAGCATTTCCAACACAGGGTGGTTCAGATTCAGCTAAGTGGAGGACCCCTTTGTTTGTCACTGTTAAGCTCTGTCATGGATTTTAATACATCCAGCAAGGACATGTACAGATTACCCTGGAAAACTTCAAAAAAATGGATTGAAGTTTGTGGGTTTGGTTGGGACCAGAAAAGCTTGGAGAACGAAACCCCACCCTCCAACAATATAATAAACCTTGCCAAGGTATGATCATAAAGCAAGATGACATATCTCATTGAGGTGATCTATCCTTTTATTCCATGCATGCAAATTCAAAATTGCCTTCTTAATAAATTACCAACAATTAAAAGTAATGAAGAATTGAATCTAAGGGTGACTTACTTGTGCTCTGGACTCGCACCTCCTCAAAAGAAATAAAAGTCTTTCAGTTTTTGAGGATCTGATTCTTCCTCCTCATCAGAGCTAAAACTTCTTTTGAGCCTAGGCCTCATTGTAGTAGTAGGGTCATCAAGGCCTTCCTCATCATTAGCATCTTCTTCCATCAATGATCCTTCCAAATCTCTGCTGTAGGCATCACAATTCAAGGAGAGCAAATTTGAATCAATTACAGAGTTGGATTCCAACATGGAAGCATCACATCTGTTTTCTTCATCCTGGTTGAATGATGAATTTGCATGACAACTTGGTTCCAATGCCTCATTGGTTGGGTCGACCGCCTCTTCACCATCAGACCAGTAATATGTGCTGGATTCATCCTCTTCGTTATTAGATCTTACATCATCCATGTATAATACATTGACACCACAGTTTTGCACTTTGATATTCTTCTCATTCCATTTAATATCAGTAGCTGTAAAATAGAATTCAAACGAGGCCTCATCAAAATGATTGATTCTGGATGCTTCAATGATTCCACTGTCAAAACCATGATACAAAAGGATCACATGACTGGACTCAAAGTGTATGTGTTCAAGCCTACTGCTTGGCCTATCCCAGCTATGTGCAAAGTTGTGAGGAACACCTCCTGTGCTTTTGAATCGGTATTTGCATTCGATTTTGAAAGTTTGGCATTTGTGATGGTGCTCAAATTCAACCACAATGCATAGAGCAAAGCCCAAGAATCTTTTATTAGAACAAGCTGGACTCAACTGTACAGTTATCGAAGAATTTTTACTCCTATTCTTAAATGCCTCTGAAATTTCACTTCCAGGTAACCAAAAAAGGACGCTTTTATTATAAGAAAGATAAGCACCTTCATCAGATTCCAATGCAAATTGCTCTGCCATGCATTGAATTATGAGCTGTGCATTAGCCACAACGTTGTTGAGTGCATCCCGATCCAAATTGAAGCAGTTTTCGAACATAAAGCAATTGCCTAGGGAATAATTACCCTCCAACTTAAATCTGTGACCTTTCCTATAATGAAATTGTTCCCATTTCAAAACTCTTTCTAAAGATGTGCAGCCTTCTGCATATAAACATCTTAAACATGGTGGAAGTTCCTGCAATGATTTAAGATTCTTGCAAGATTTTAAATCTAGAGAAATTAAATTAGGCAGTTGTGTGATACTCTTAGGAATTTCCACTATATCTGATCCACTTAGATCCAATTCTTCCAAAAAAACCAAATTACAAAAGCTGCTTGGGACACTTAGGTTTCTACTATCACCCAAATCAAGACGGTTTAAACATTCCATAGTCTTTAAGATTTCTGGGAAACAAAAGTTTGAACAACCTTTGAGATCAAGTCTTTCAAGAGATTTTAACTCACAAATGCTAGTTGGAAGGCTCTTAAGCTTTGTGCAGCCACTCATATTCAGACGGGAAAGGCTTTTCAGTCTTGAGATTGATGAAGGCACTTCTTCTATTGGAGTGTGGTCCAACCATAAGATTTTTATGTTCTCCGGCACATTTGGAAACTTTGTGATGTTTGGGCAATGAGAGAGGTAGATTGCTTCAAGGGCATCCAACTGAACAATAGTGCTTGGAAGATTATGAATTCGGCTGCCATTCATTTCCAAACGGGAAAGTTGATTGAGACATCCGATTGTCGACGGTATTTCTTCTATTTGATTGCTATCCAAGCACAATATTTTTAAGTTTCTGGGAACTTCTGGGAATAGGACGATCGGGCAATCTCCAAGAATGAAAATATTAAGAGATTCCAACTTACAGATATTCTTTGAAACAACTTCAACCCTTGATCGAATCAAGCTTAATATCTTAAGTTGGCCGAGATACCCAATTGACTCGGGAATTTCGTCTATTACAGTGTCGAATAAAACCAACTCTTTCATTTGTTGTGGGAGCTCAGGAAATTTCTTCAAATTGTAAATATTTTCAGCTTCTTGTTCGCAGTCAAGAGATTTCAAATGAATCATGGACGGGAGTTCCACCAAGCTTTCGCATCCATCAATTACAAGTGTTTCAATATTTATGGCCGCAGACAAATCTGGGATCCTGGTTAAATTCTTGCAACCACCAATATCAAGCACTCTTAAGTTCACAAGATCCTATGCAATGAAAGTGAAAACAAATGAGATTAGTTTAAAAACTCTAAACTTATAGGGTATAGTACTAAAATGAAAATAAAATGTTATAGAATACCTGCTTTCCATACCAAAGTTGTTCAACATTGCTATTAGATAATTTTAACTCAACAAGATTCTCCGGACTAAAATTTGAGGGAAAGGATTTCAGCATGCAATACTCCCATTCCAAATACCTTAACTCATTAGTAAGAGATTCAAGACCTCGTTGAGGAACCAATTTACCTCCCTTCCCAGAGAATTTGATAATTCTAAGATCATACATCCTTGCAAAAGCACATGGATCCAACTGGACTTCATCAATTTCAGCTTGGTCTAGTAAAATTCCCTTGATTGATTTAGTCTCCTGTAATAAACAACAAACGATAATTTACTGGAATGCATCAAGCATTTATCAAGTAATGATGAGCAAGAAACAAAAAATTAGTCCAGTTAACTCTTACCCTACCATTCTTGAGCACTCGACAAACGTCACTTGGAGTCCATAATCTACTACGTTCTTCAGGCCATTGGGATTCTGCACGGACAACATTCCTACCCATTTCTTGTAGCAAATCATGCATCCCAAGCGTGTTCTCTTTTGTAACATTTAAGAGGCATTTATCAATAAGGTTGGTAATTCCACAATAAACAGTGCAACAATAACAACCATCTAGTATTTTTGTTACATAATCTCTACTATACCACTTAAAGAAGCACGCAATATCAAGAAATATGTTCTTCTCTACTTCAGGCAGCCCATCAAAGCTAATCTTTAGCACATTTTGAATTTTTGAATTGGGATATTGCTTTAGTCCATTCAATGCGCTTTCCCAATATCCTATGCTCTGCCGATAAAGTGTAGAACCCAAGACTTTAAGCGCTATTGGAACACCTTGAGCATAATTCAAAAAACTATTTGATAGATCCTTAAAATCATCAACAAGGTGGTTTTGCTTGAAGGCAAACAAACAAAAGAGCTGAAGAGAGTCATTGTAACTTAATTCCTTAACCTCATATATTCCATCAACTGATCCACTCACAAGGACGTGTTTGTCTCTAGATGTCACAATGATTCTACTACCAAAACCAAAGTGGTCATGGCTAATCGCTAATATTTCTAATTGCTCCGCGTCATCAACATCATCAAGAACAACAAGAACTCTCTTACGACAGAGTCTATCTTTAATGAATGTGGATCCTATTAAAGGAGTACATATATGAAGGTTTTCCTCATTTAATAATTTGGAAAGCAGTTTATCCCGTAGAGCGATAACACCGTGTCTTTCTGATTGCTCTCTAACATTTGCCAAGAAGTAGCAACTTTCAAACTGAGCATAGACTTCATCATATACAACTTGAGCAAGCGTTGTTTTGCCTATACCACCCATTCCCCATATTCCAATAATGCGAACGCCTTGATCCCCACCAATGCACAACATTGATTTAATTTGCTCCATATGGGGACCTATTCCAATGAGGCCTTTGCAATCACTTCTAGACAACCGAGTCAACTTGTTTACAATATCAAGGGCAATATCCTCAATGACCAAGGGCTCAGGCCTAGCCAATATGGAAAGAAAAAAAAAAGAATAAATCAAACCTAAGGCAATGAAATTAAGAAGAAAGCTAACCGATAAAACAAGACACTATAGTAAGGAAAACAATTACTTACTTATCTCCTGTCAAGGACCACCCACTTAAGTTGCCAGCTTCAGTCAAGGCATGTCTCCACCTCTCAACCTTGTCTAACCTGTTTCTTTCATGTTCAACAAAAGCATTTCCAAAACTCCCAGTTTGTTTCCGTATATCGGATGGATTAACATGGTAGAAAATGGGAACCACAAGCAGTCCCCGTGAATGCTTGCATTCCATTATCTTGGAGAGTTCTTCTAGGCACCATGATGAAGTAGCATAGTTTTGAGAAAAAACTATCATTGAAATCATTGATTCTTCGATTGCTTGCAGCAGTGTGTCAGAAATGTTCTCTCCTCTTGGGAGTTGGTTGAAATCAGCATAAGCTCCAATCCCTTTTCTTCGAAAAGCTTCATAGAGGTGATAGAGGAAGTTATTGCGTGTGTCTTCGCCTCTAAAACTCAGAAAAACTTCATGTTTTGGGTGGCGAAAGGGAGCAGAAGCAGAGGAGGAAGCCATAACAGAGAGCGAGAAGGATTCTGAAATGTGACTCTGTAACTCTAAGAAAAAGAGAAGTGAATAAAATGTTAAAGAACACAAGTTTATCTTGCTCTTATAATGTACTGGATTCCGTGCAATGCAAATGGACTGTTTAATAAGACGACGACTAAAAAGAATACAACTTTATCATGCTTTTGTTAGTAGGATGCAACCTGCAAATGAACTTAGTTGAAATTTTCACAAAAAGGAAAAGAAAGCAACGCGGTGAATCTGCTTTCGGTGATATTTAACAACGACGAAATTATTCTCAAAAACAATCACGAAATTAGTAATTTTACAAATGAGAACGAAAACAGAAATGCGATATGTGGTTGGATATAAATGTGGGGTTATTAAGTGTAATGAAAAAAAATTATTAAGGATATTAAATTAAAATTTTTAAATTATAAAATTTATTGTATATAAATTAAAATTTTTATAACTAATTACCTACTTACCTAAACTAAAACAACTTATTAAACTAATAATTTAATAACTTTAAAACAAAATCCAATCTGGACTGTCAAACCCGTAGCTCTCTCTCGCTTCCAGCCAGAACTATAACCAAACCTTTCTTTCGCTCTTCAGATATGAGTTCCTCCATTATTAGTTTGAAAATTTATGGTTTAGGTTTTACTTTATGTGGCAGTAAAGATCTGGCAACAGAGTTTGCAAACTAATAGTAGAATTAATGATTAATCTGCACAAGCATCGCCAGCAATCATTACCTGCATTCACACTATCATGATCAACCTGGCCATCCTTGCAGCCACAATAGCAGCTTGCATCGCTGTCATCTTAGCTATCGTGTTGTTCGATCCTGGTTTTTTTTTTCTTTGAATCAATTCTTGAAAGATGCATTTGTTGGGAGTATTAGGTTAAAGGTTAAAGAGAGAGAAGTGAATAAAAGAGAAAGAACAGAAAGCGAGAAGGATTTTGAAATGTGAAAATGTAACTCTTAAGAAAAAGAGAAAGAAGTGAATAAAAGGTTAAAGAACACGAGTTTGGTGGGCTGCAATGTAAATGGAATTTGTCGAAAATTTCTACAAAATGCCAAAGGAAAAGAAGCACGTGGAATCGTAAAGTGAAGCAGCAAAGAAGTCGAGCCAAAATGCAAAAGCATATATGCTGGCACTTGTTGAACAAAAAGTAAAATATGGGATTACAGATCTTGTCCACTTGGGGTACTATGAAGATGAAAACGTGAACTTCTTCTTGGACTTCAACTTCTGGAACTGAACTTCTTTGATCACGAACAGTCACGAACTAAATGCAGAGAAAGACTTCAAGGCGTGCTGCTATAATGCCACTTTCCTTAAGACTTATTTCACCCCCACCAGTTATGGTATGCAACAGGGATTATAGAAATAGCCTCAGGATACAATGAAGTCAACTTGTTTAATATTACCTTGCACTTGTAATATTAAACCACTAAACACTTTAGACAAATACAAAAGTATTATGTCTTAGCCAAAGTTTTCTGCAGCAAACAATGTCTAAGAGACTTGTTTTCTATTTTGAGATTGGGAGAGGAAAAAGAATTCAGAATATTTTCGTTATATTTTTTCTGTCTTCTATATCTCTTCTTGAATGAACATTGTCATCTCTTTTATAGAGATAATTTCAAGATATGTGTTCTTTGGTTTGAATGACACAACCTTTCAATTGTGTTGTTTCATTTAAACAAACACATCATTCAGATTGTTCACAACCTCTCAAATTCAATGGTTATGTCCTTAAACCATTCTGTAGTGAAAGATTACCCTTTGAATGAGGTTGTACCTATTCAAAGAAAACTAGTCGTTACAATTCATTTTGCACTAGAGCAGTTGACTGCCATAAGAGGCAGTTGACTGCCCTTAGATTTCCAGGCAAGGAAGTCGGATGCCCGAAAATAGCATCCGAATGCCCTAGTGTATTTTTGAAACAGTATGCAACTTCCAGGAGGGCAGTCGACTGCCTTCATATGGCAGTCGACTGCCTTAAAGTATCTTAAAATCCGAGTATTCACATTGTATAGGCAGTTGACTGCCCTATTTGGGCAGTTGACTGCCATCCCGGGGCAGCCGACTGCCCTCCCAGGGCATCCGACTGCCCAAGTGCATTTTTCGGACAGAATACTTACTGCGCAAGGGCAGTTGACTGCCCTATATGGGCAGTTGACTGCCCATAAAATTAGTAAAAATCATTTTAACATGATTTTACTTCACCCGGAGTCATACCAAACACTAGTTTTACTTGTACATTGATTAAACAACATTTTAATCAATCTTTTCACTTTATATTTTGAAATTTTCTAACAATCCCCCACCAATTTCAAAATAGAACAAGTCTAATACTTGAGGAATCCTCATGCATAAAATGATGGTGAACTAGGTCTTGAACCATCACCTTAGAGAAAAAGTTTTCAGTTAATCAGAACGGTATGGTGGACTAAGTCTTGAACCAACGGTTCTATGATGATTAACTAATGACTAAATCTCACATGAGACTTCAAAAATTTGTCCAAAGTCATTTAGTAGAACTTCGACACTTATACTGGCCATGTGTCTTGTATCATTTCATGAGTGCTTAAGAGCTAAACCCTAAGCTCCTAGAAGCGGCACCACTTCCACTCATATAGGTGAACTCATCAGAAATGCAATCATATAAGCATTCCAACACTTATACTTACGTGTTATGGGTTCATTAAGAGTAACAACTCAACCTCCTTATTTTCATATGATTTCAAGTATTCATAACCTTTGGGATGTTAATCAGCACAATACTTGCAGCCACATTCAGATAATGTACTTGATCTCATTGAACTCAAGACTTAATGTCCAATTAAGCGTTGAGTTGAGTTTCCATTATGTGTGACTAATTCAAATGGGTTTTAGTCCCATCCCCTTGGAAGTTCTAGACACTATCTCTCTTGTGAGACCTTTTGTCAATGGATCCGCCAAGTTTTCACTTGACTTGACAAAGTTAATGGTGATCACCCCATCTTTAATCAATTGTCTAACATAGCTGTGCCTTAGACCAATATGTCTAGATTTCCCATTATATACTTGGCTATAAGCCTTTGATAGTGTAGCTTCACTGTCACAATGTATTGATATAGGTGACATTGGTTTAGGCCATAAAGGAATTTCATAGAGTAAGTTTCTCAACCACTCAGCCTCCTTACTTGCCGAAGCTAATGCCACAAATTCTGACGCCATAGTAGAATCAGAAATACAAGTTTGTTTCTTGGATCCCCAAGAAACTGCACCCCCACCAAACATGAATATCCATCCACTAGTGGATGAATGATCCTCCATGTTATTAATCCAACTTGCATCTGTGTAACCTTCTAAAACAGAAGGTTCACCACTATAAGCAATGCCATAATTCATAGTTTTCTTCAAGTAACTTAATATCTAGAAATGGCATTCCAATGCATGTTACCTGGATTGCTTGTATATCTACTAAGCTTTCCAACAGCAAAAGCAATATCCGGTCTTGTGCATGTCATGGCATACATCAAACAACCAATCACTCTTGCATATTCAAGTTGTGCAATTGGTTTATCCTTATTTGAATTCAATTTCAAATTTGGATCATATGGTGTTGCAACCGTTGCACGTTCATAGTGGTTAAACCTTTTGAGAATCTTCTCAATATAATGTGATTGGGATAAGATTAAGTTGTTTTCTCTTTTATGAATTCTTATTCCCAAAATCACATCTGCAACACCCATGTCTTTCATGGAAAAGTTTTTCGATAAAAACTTCTTGGTATTTTCAACTTGTTCCAAGTCTGTACCAAAAATTAACATGTCATCTACATATAAACATATGATGACACCTTTTCCATTTATGATCTTACTATAGACACATTTATCGGATTCATTTATAATGTATCCATTTGCTAGGAGTACTTCATCAAACTTTTGATGCCATTGCTTAGGTGCTTGCTTAAGTCCATACAAGGACTTCATTAATTTACACACTTTCCTTTCTTGTCCAGGAATAACAAACCCTTTGGGTTGTTCTATATACACCTCCTCATCCAATTCACCATATAAAAATGCTGTTTTGACATCCATTTGGTGAATTTCCAATTTATAAATTGAGGCCAATGCTATTAGCATTCTTATTGTAGCAATTCTTGCTACTGGTGCATATGTATCGAAATAATCGATTCCATGTTTTTGTGTAAATCCCTTAGCAACAAGTCTAGCCTTAAACTTGTCTATAGTACCATCCACTTTCATTTTCTTTTTGAAAATCCACTTGCAACCAATTGGTTTGCAACCTGGAGGTAAATCTACTAAGATCCAAGTATTGTTCCCCATAATTGAATCCATCTCATCATTTATAGCTTCTTTCCAAAAAACTACATCTTGAGACTTCATAGCCTCTTCAAATGATTTTGGATCAGATTCAATATTGAAACAATATTCAATGTGATTGCTTATGGTTTCTCTTGATCCCTCTACAAGAAACATGTGAAAATCTGAACCATAAGTCTTAGCTTTTCTTGCTCTTTTGCTTGTTCTTGGTACAAGGTTTTGTTCTTCAATTATGGTGGAATTCTCTAATTCCTTAGAATTAGTTTGAGCAACTTCTTTTTGTGAAGGAATCAATTTGAACCTTCCTTCATCAAACAATGCATCTCTTGATTCAATAACTGTATTAATTGATATTGAATTATTTGGTTCAACAACCAAAAATCTATATGCCTTACTGTTTTGTGCATAACCAATAAAGATGCACTCAATTCCCTTCTCACCTAATTTCTTTCTTTTAGGTTCAGGAATTCTTACAATTGCTCTACAACCCCATACCTTAAGGTAACTCAAGTTGGGTTTCCTTTTCTTCCATAATTCATATGGGATAATATTGTTCCTTTTGATAGGAACTCTATTAAGAATGTGACATGCAGTCAACATTGCTTCCCCCCAAAATCCTTGTCCTAATCCTGAATAGAATAACATAGCATTAACCATTTCGATTAATGTTCTATTTTTCCTTTCAGCCACACCATTAGATTGGGGACTATATGGTGCTGTAATCTCATGAACAATACCAACAGATTCAAAATATGTTGGATCATAGTACTCTCCTCCTCTGTCAGTTTTTAAGGTTTTAATCTTAACATTACAATGTAATTCTACTTCATTTTTATAAGCTTTAAACTTATCTAATGATTCATCCTTAGAATGCATTAAGTAGACATAACAATATTTGGAGAAATCATCTATGAATGTCACATAATATTTCTTTCCTCCTATTGATGGGGTTCCATGCAAATCTCCTACATCACTATGCACTAATTCTAACAATTTAGAATTTCTTTCTACCTTGGAAAAAGGTTTCTTTGTTATTTTAGTTAGCATGCAAGTTCTACATTTTTCATCACTTCTAACTACATATGGAACAATATTAGATTTAGACATCATGATTACTTTATCATAGTTTATATGTCCTAATCTACTATGCCATAAATCAAAAGAATCCACAATATAAGCTGAATCATTCTTCTTATTATTGATATTGAAATGAGATACATTAAGTTTAAACATGCCTTCATTAGCATATCCCTTTCCCACAAAAGTTCCACTCTTGGATAGTATACACTTATCCCCTTCAAAGATAACTTTGAACCCAAACTTATTGAGTAAACTAACAGACATTAGATTCTTCCTAACTTCTGGAACATAGAAAACATTGGTTAAAGTCAATGTTTTTCCAGAAGTGAAGTTTAAATCTATGGTCCCCTTGCCTTTGATTTCAGTTGAAGAAGAATTCCCCATGTAGAGCACATTGCCATCTACTTCCTCTTTGAAAGTTTTGAACATAGCCTTGTTTGTGCACACATGTTTTGTAGCACCAGAATCTATCCACCATGCTTCTTTGTCTTCAATGACATTGACTTCAGAAATCACAGCAACAAAGTTGTCCTTGGTTGCATTGGATGCTTCTTTCTTCTTTTTGAAGACATAGCAATCCCTTTTGAAGTGCCCTGGTTTTCCACAATGGAAACATGCACCTTTCCTCTTGAACTTCTTGCCTTTGGTGGAAAGTTCTTTCTTCTTCTTTGTGGATTTTTTGTTGGAAACAGTATCCTCTACCACATGGACTTTGGAGATGTTAGTCTCCTTCTCCTTTTCTTTGTCATTCTCCTTGCGATATTGCTCTTCAATCCGAAGATAGTTTGCAAGGTAATCAAGAGTGATTTCTTCCTTTTTGTGTTTCAAGGTTCTCTTGATATCCTTCCATGATGCTGGAAGTTTGTCAATTATAGAGGACACTATAATTGACTCATCCATGTTCATTGAATACTGCTTAAACTTGTTAAGGATGACTTCAATCTCAGCAAACTGTTCCATAATAGGTCTGGAATCATTCATTCTAAAAATGTTCCAACTTGTTACCAGGAACTTTTTGCTAGTTGCGTCTTCCTTCATGTATCTTGCATCCAGCTTTTCCCATAACTCTTTTGATGTATTGATTGTGATGTAAGTATCAAATAAAGAATCAGACATACCATTTAGGATGCATCCTCTACAAGTGTAGTCATCGTTGTCCCACTTTTGTCTTTGATGCACTTCCTCATTTGTGTCATCTTCTTTTTCTTCTGGTCTTGGTGTTGTAAGTACATAGAGCACATTGAGGGATGTAAGTAAAATCTTCATCTTCTGTTGCCACCTTAGGAAGTTCCCTCCATCGAACCTCTCCAACTTTTGAAAGTTAAATGCCAATTCTTTCAACGTTTCCATCTTCATGGTTTCTGAAAATAAGTCTTAAGATTGTTGAACAAAAAGTAAAATATGGGATTACAGATCTTGTCCACTTGGGGTACTATGAAGATGAAAACGTGAACTTCTTCTTGGACTTCAACTTCTGGAACTGAACTTCTTTGATCACGAACAGTCACGAACTAAATGCAGAGAAAGACTTCAAGGCGTGCTGCTATAATGCCACTTTCCTTAAGACTTATTTCACCCCCACCAGTTATGGTATGCAACAGGGATTATAGAAATAGCCTCAGGATACAATGAAGTCAACTTGTTTAATATTACCTTGCACTTGTAATATTAAACCACTAAACACTTTAGACAAATACAAAAGTATTATGTCTTAGCCAAAGTTTTCTGCAGCAAACAATGTCTAAGAGACTTGTTTTCTATTTTGAGATTGGGAGAGGAAAAAGAATTCAGAATATTTTCGTTATATTTTTTCTGTCTTCTATATCTCTTCTTGAATGAACATTGTCATCTCTTTTATAGAGATAATTTCAAGATATGTGTTCTTTGGTTTGAATGACACAACCTTTCAATTGTGTTGTTTCATTTAAACAAACACATCATTCAGATTGTTCACAACCTCTCAAATTCAATGGTTATGTCCTTAAACCATTCTGTAGTGAAAGATTACCCTTTGAATGAGGTTGTACCTATTCAAAGAAAACTAGTCGTTACAATTCATTTTGCACTAGAGCAGTTGACTGCCATAAGAGGCAGTTGACTGCCCTTAGATTTCCAAGCAAGGAAGTCGGATGCCCGAAAATAGCATCCGAATGCCCTAGTGTATTTTTGAAACAGTATGCAACTTGCAGGAGGGCAGTCGACTGCCTTCATATGGCAGTCGACTGCCTTAAAGTATCTTAAAATCCGAGTATTCACATTGTATAGGCAGTTGACTGCCCTATTTGGGCAGTTGACTGCCATCCCGGGGCAGCCGACTGCCCTCCCAGGGCATCCGACTGCCCAAGTGCATTTTTCGGACAGAATACTTACTGCGCAAGGGCAGTTGACTGCCCTATATGGGCAGTTGACTGCCCAGTAAAATTAGTAAAAATCATTTTAACATGATTTTACTTCACCCGGAGTCATACCAAACACTAGTTTTACTTGTACATTGATTAAACAACATTTTAATCAATCTTTTCACTTTATATTTTGAAATTTTCTAACAGCACTTCAGTGTGAAGTGTGAACAAGAAAAAGAGCAAAGAGAATACAACTTTATCTTGCTTTTGTTAGTGGGGTGCAACGTCCAAATGAGTCCAAAAAAAGGGGAAAAAAGGGCAATGAAATCATAGGCGACATTGCTTACGGTGATTTTTAAAAAAGGTTAATTTTAATTGGTGCGGTTGAAATTAAGTGTATCACACGTGTTTGGATACAAATGTAATTATAATAATTAGGTAAAGAATAATAAAAAATATTATTAAAATTATTTTTATCAAATAAAAATTTTGATATTAAATATTTAAAATTATTTTATTTATATTCAAATGTAATTTAGCATTTTAAATCTTTAAAGTTTTTTTTAATAAATTATTTTTATCAAATATTTAAGTAATATATTTAAGATTTTATGTATTAAAAATTCAATAATTGCATATTAATTTGTGCATATATATATATACACTTATTTATATTTTAAATATATACATAATTAAATATGTTAAATAAAACAGTAACAAAAATAGAAATAAAATAAAGCTTTTAGGGTTCAAGAAATAGTAGCGAATAACAAAATAAATAATTTAAAAATATAAAAAAATTAATAAAATGAAAAAGATATTAACATTAAAAGATACATTTACAAATAAGATTTTCATCACATCACTTGGTCTCACTGGATCCTTACCCTCAAGTCTATCATTGAATGCCACTAGAGAGGAATTTGATGTGTCAGACCTATAGTGCAAATGCATGGATCGTAACAAGTAATATAATAGCATAATATAGTACTGTTTTACATGAATTATTTAGATTTATTTTAGCTAATTATTAAAATTATTTCATCTTAGAACAATTAAAACAACGAAATTTCTCTTAAATTAACTAATAACTAAAACAATAAAAATAATGCAAAAATAAAATTTGTAAATAAAAATTAAAGAACATGAAAAGTAAAATACAATAAAAATTAATTTTAACAACCTTAAAACAAAAAAAAAATAAATTTAAATTGTATAAAAATTAAAAAGGCAAAATTAGATTGATAAACATGAATTAAATTTATCTAAAATATAACTTAAAATTTTTATAACTAATTACCTACTTGCCTAAACTAAAAAAACTTAATAAGCTAATAATATAATAAACTAAATTAGCCAACAACCTCTTGGCCTAGTGACTAAGAATAAGTTGTGGCATATTGTAAGTCTTGAGTTCGAACCCAAGTACCCTCATCCCCAGTTATTTAATTTTTCTCTTGTAACAAAAAAAAAACTAAATTACTAAGCTAATATAAAATATAAAACCTTAAAACAAAACCTACTTTGGACTGTCAAACACACATGGCCCCAGGTAAGAGGTGCCAGATTATTTTGGATCAATCGAGGTTAAAACTTGTAAGATTGGTTATATAGATTTGCTTTTGTTGAATTATTATTCAAATGTAAAACTAACGCTTTAGTACGGTATAACCCCTATAAATGAATCTCCTCTACATTATAATTTTTTTAAATTAATAAAAAATTATAATCGGGCTATGGAACAACTTAATAAACTCCTTTATCATAATAATTAATAATTTTAATTTAAAACTTAGTATAAAAATTCAGTCTCAATTATCGCATAACTCAATTATTTGATACAAAAAATACAAAATAGATTACATAATATTAAAATCTATATAGCACTTCAAGATTGTAACAAAAAAGAAAAGAAAGCACTTCAAGATATTAATTTCAAGAAGATTATATTATTTAATATTTTTTGTTTTAATAGTTAAAAAATTATAAATATATTAGAAATATATATATATATATGTATGTAAGGAGATTTTTATGAAATTAAAAGCTATAGAGTTTCTAGAGGGATTTAAAGAATATAAAAATTAAACAAACACGCTTTTAAGACAATAATAATGTAAGGTTTCGTTGTTTCGATTTATCATGTCATACACAAAAATAAGGAACGGATTAGAAAAACAACAAAACTAAAATTACCAAGATCATGCAACAAGATTGTTTTTGGGATAAAATCTAACCTTTTGGTGTGATTCATGTAGGAATGTTCAACTTTTGAATATAGCAACCCACGAACAGTTCTCAATTTATCGTTAACTTAAGACTACTAGCTGAGAGAAGCCCTCTAACGGTATCCACACTAGTAGGACACAAAACAAGACCTTTGCCTGAGACAAGACGTGATCTGAAGCAACGGGAGGAGGAAGGGAATTGTTTTCTGAGAGTGCTAGCTCCAAGAGGCAGAGAGCGGTTATAAAAATATTCTATCTAATTTTTAGACTTAATGTTGTTTTTATAGTGCCTCTTAACAGAACCCTAAAAAGGCCTTAGCCTTAGTCCAAGTAAATTGGGTCTCTTCGGCCTTTTAAAATTACTTAATCCAAATCCAATTCATTGTAGGATATACTCTAACAATCTCCCACTTGCACTACAACCAATTGGTTATGCATTTGGATTAATAATTTGGTCTACCCATGAATTATTATATTAATAATTCATAATTATAATCTCATTATAATTAAAAAGACCAAAATACACTTTAGTAAACTCGGGCTAAAATTACTATTAATTAAATCCCAAATTCTAGTTGGAACAAGATTTCAGTCTTACTAGGAATCCTACTTATACTAGGATTCATCACATAGATCCAACTCCAATTACCTTGTTTTGGTCATACCCTTATTGTGTGTGACCCTTTAGGTTTCCATTACGTTGGCAATGATTCAGAATCTCATTCATAAATCACAAGTCAAGATTGGCATCTAGCAATGCATCATGGCTACCCAAGTAATGAACATGTCAGTGAGTTGACGACAACCTTTCAATGAGCAATTACCATATAATTCAATCATTTTGTCACCTAATATCTCAATTGAACATAGAGTATGGAACATGTCATCTCTATTAAAGTTCAACTCCATTGTTTCTCAATCTCAAGATAAATGATTTAATAAAATGAATTCAAGATCGCATCTTAAATCTCATTTTTACTGTGGCCACAGATTTTTAATCATTAATCTCTATTGAAAGGCTTTGAGATATAGATTCTTGTTACCAAGAGGGACAAATCCTATCTTGATCACTGACAACCCTCATATGATTCATGATATACCCAATTGTTGTCTTACTTGCAACCCTCATTGAAGTACGTGATAGAGATCCACTTGCTCGTGATGTTCGTAATGCTAAGGATCCATTGGTCATCCAAAGAGGTCCAATTACCCGAGCTCGAGCCAAGAAGACGCAACAAGCCCTGGCCTCATTAATGCAACAAGCTCTGGCCTCATTGAAGCATCAAGGAAGCTTCCATGAAGAGTCCCAAGACATCTATACTTGCTTGGAAGCCCAAACGACATGAGCATGGTTTACTGTCTTATTTTAGCTTAACAATAAGATGGGTTAAGTGTTTGAACAGCCCACATTTGAGTCTTATTGTGTCTTGGACTATTTATTTTATGTAACTAGGTTTAGGCATGAATTTAGGTTTAGTCTTATTTTCTGTTGGTGTTAATTCCAGCCCACTTGTTTATGGGCTTAAGTGCTAGGTATTATTATAAATACCTTGTAAACGCTATTGATAGACAGATCAGTTTTGGAATTTCAGAATTTAAGTGTGCCTTTCTCTTGGATTCCCTCTCAACTAGGCTTATCAAGGTTTTCTTCCTTGTGGCGCCTTCTTTTTTCACCATCCACCATTGCTATACCTTAGGTTCTCGAATTCATATTCGTAGGGTCAAGGTCCAATACCTTTGGGTTCAAGTCTCTTTAGGCTTCGGGTCTAGGTTCCAGAAGGTGACGTTCATCATCTTTGCTTCTGTCCTGTCGTGTCTCAGCCCCCTTCAAATTCCAATCCACGTTTCCTCAAGTTCTGCGCACATCACTACGTTTACCAGCATCAAAGTATACCAATCTACACATAAGATACCATGGTGATCTCAAGTCTAAGGATCACATATACCATTACCATTTGAGAACATCTAATGACACTCAATGTAACGATCCACATAGAGTTCTCAAGATGATTCAATCCAGTGTATTCATTCACAATGATCACCCATGTGTTGATTTGGATATCACCATATCCATGACTCATGAGATCAGTCACCTGAAGGAATCTAACACATGTTAGTCTTATTGTATCACTGATGTCCCGTCTCAGTGATACTACGACTAAGGATATTTAAGAATAGTATTCTTTGTATCAAAAGGATCTCATTATCAAAGTCACTACTTTGATTCCTTTGATACGAATCCACTATTCTAGGGACTTTATCATTTGATTATGACTTGATCAAATTAAATTTAGTCAATACTGATAAATAAATGCCATGTATTATTAAATAACATAAATAATCACAATGTCTTAAGTGTAATATAAGTCCAAATCTAATTGGCTCATAGTGTATACACTAACATTCTCCCACTTGCACTACAGCCAATTGATCATGGAAGGGCCTGAGTATCTGTTTGGACCGCTGGTGAGATTGAGGTTTCTTAGCTTGTGCAATGGCTCCATTGTTGTCATAATGGAGTACCATTGGATCAATAATGAACTTCTTGATCCAAACAATTTCCTTAATTGCATCTAATGCCACCATATACTCAGCCTCGATCGTAGAATCAGCCACTGTCTCTTGTTTAGAACTCTTCCAACTTTACAGTGCCATCATTCAGGCAAAACACATAACCAAATTGTGACCTAAAGTCATCCTTCTCTGACTAAAACTAGTATCGGTGTAACAATTTACAACGAGTTCATTTTCTCGTCCATAGACTAAAAAGGCATCCTTAGTCCTTCTCAAATACTTAAAGATGTTCTTAACTGCTACCCAGTGATGCTTACTTGGGTCAGCTTGATACCTGCTCGCCATGCTTAAAGCATATGAGACATCAAGTCTCGTACATAACATGGCGTACATGATAGATCCAATAGCTAAAGCATATGGAATCTTAGCCATTTTATCTCTCTCATCTTGTGTTTTAGGACACATGTCCTTTGAGAGATAAATGCCAGGTAACATAGCTAAAAATCCTTTCTTGGATTCTTCCATGTTGAACCTTTTCAACACTTTGTCAATTTATGTACTTTGACTTAAACCTAGCAGCCTACTCGATATATCTCTATAGATCTTTATTCTAAGAATATAGGCTGCTTCTCCTAAGTCTTTAATGGAGAAGCAATTCCCTAGCCAAGTTTGACAGATTGTAAGGCAGGAATGTCATTTCCTATGAGTAGTATGTCATCTACATATAACACTAGGAATATAACAGCACTCCCACTAAACCTTTTGTAAACACAAAGTTCATCTTCATTCTTGATAAAGCCAAACTCTTTGATTGTCTCATCAAAACAAATGTTCCAGCTTCGAGAAGCTTGCTTCAATCCATAAATGGATTTCTGAAGTTTGCATACCTCATTGGCATTCTCAGGCGTGATAAAACCGTTAGGTTGTGTCATAGACACATCTTCTAACAAGTTTCCATTTAGGAACGCGGTTTTAACATCCATCTGTCATATCTCATAATCATGGTATGCAGTGATAGCAAGCAAAATCTAAATGGACTTGAGCATTGCAACTGGTGAAAAGGTTTCATCATAGTCTATACCATGCCTTTGTTTGAAACCTTTGGCCACCAATCGGCCTTTATAGGTATGCACGTTACCATCCATGTCAGTCTTCTCTTTGAAGACTTACTTGCACCCTATGGGTTTTGTTCAATGGATCAACCAAGGTCCATACTTGGTTTGTATACATGGAGTCCATTTCGGATTTCATGGCTTCAAGCCATTTCTTAGAATCTGGGCTCGTAATTGCTTCTTCATAGGTGGTAGGCTCATCATTATCCAACAGCAATACATTGTTGTGTTGAGTGGTGAGAAGGTTAAGCTTCTCAAGCTCTCAATGTATCCTATTAGACCTACATAGGCCTTGTGTTTTTGGAGCTATTTTCTGTTTCACAACATCTTGTGTAACTTGCTCCTATTCCACTAAAGGTTTAGTGACATTTTGTGGTTCTTGAACCTCTTCAAGCTCTATTTTCTTCCCACTAGTTCTTCTAAAAAGGAAGTCCTTTTCTAGAAATACACTGTACCGAGCCACAAACACTTTGTGCTATGTGGGATTATAAAAATAGTATCCTTTTGTCTCTTTAGGATACCCCACAAATATGCATTTATCAGATTTGGGTCCTAATTTGTCCGAGACTTGTCTTTTGACATAAGCCTCACAACCCTAAATCTTTAGAAAAGACAGATTAAGCTTTTTTCCCGTCCATATCTCATGTGGTGTCTTTTCAACAGCTTTAGTAGGAACACGATTTAGTGTGAATGCTACTGTCTTTGAAGCATAACCCCAAAAGGAGACAGAGAGGTCAGATGACTCATCATGGATCGAACCATGTCTAACAAGGTCCGATTCCTCTTCTCAGATACACCGTTCCATTCAGGTGTACCAGGAGGAATGAGTTGTGGAACTATTCCACACTTTTTTAGATGATATGTAAATTTTAGTCTTAAATACTCTCCACCGTGATCTGATCGGAGTGTCTTGATATTCTTGCCTAGCTGGTTTTATACTTCATTCTTGAATTCTTTGAACTTTTCAAAGGATTCTGACTTGTGTCTCATTAAATACACATAGCCATATCTATTATAGTTATCAGTAAATGTGATAAAGTATTGGAACCCTCCTCTAGCCTATGTGGTTAATAAACC
Source organism: Heritiera littoralis (assembly GCA_031772115.1). Lineage (NCBI taxonomy): Eukaryota > Viridiplantae > Streptophyta > Magnoliopsida > Malvales > Malvaceae > Heritiera > Heritiera littoralis. The sequence goes on along the minus strand of JAPDPK010000111.1, from coordinate 1,780,267 downwards.
ACATACATCTACATGTATGAGCTCTAATAAACCACTAGCCTTTTCACTTGTTCCTGTAAAAGGGGCCTTGGTCATTTTATCAAGCAAACAAGATTCACATACATCATATGATTCAAAATCAAAAGAATCTAAGTGTCCCTCTTTGTAGAGCCTAGATGTGTGTTTCTTATTTATATGACCAAGTCTACAATGCCAGAGGAATGTAGGGTTAATCTCATTACCCTTTGACCTCTTAGAATCAATACTGTATATGTGATTATCTAAATCTAGAACATACAATCCATTCATAATGGAAGCATTGCCATAGAAAATATCATTAAAGTAAATTGAACAACTATTGTTCATTATTTTAAAAGAAAAACCTTTCTTGTCCAAACAAGAAACAAAAATAATATTCTTGACAATTGCTGGAACATAATAACAATTATCAAGTTCTAGAATTAGGCCCAAAGGCAACAATAAATTAAATGTTCCTACAGCTAACGCAACCATTTCCAACTCGTAGGACCACCTCGCCCTTGGCAAGTTTTCTACTCCTTGTTAGTCCCTACACATTCATGCAAATGTGAGAACCACATCCAATATCTAATACCCAAGATGAAGAAGTAGACAAATTTATCTCAATCACATATATACCTGAGGTGGAAGTCTCACTTCCTTTCTTTTTCTTCAGCTTCTCAAGGTACATAGTGCGTTTCGCTTCCAATGACCAGTCTTACTGTAATGGAAGCACTTTCCTGTCTTAGTGTAAGATCCGATTCTACACTACTGTAGAGTCTAATTTCATAAAAGTGATAATGGAAATTAAATAAATAGAGAGTATTGATTTCCATTTAGTTGAAAAGCTCCTTAAGTTGAGTAGTAAATGGAGCAATTATGGTGAAATAATGTATGGGCGAGTATACAGAATAGCTCGCCAACGATTTAGTAAGAAAGGATGTTCGCCAATGGGCGAGCAGATCGCCAATGGTGATGGCGAATTGGATGGTGTCAAGGGCGAATAGGTGTCTTCGCCAATGTGTGAGGTGAATCAGAACAAGGTTGGCGAGTTGAGCATACTTGGCGATCGCCTAATTGGGCGAGAACTTGTGATCGCCATACTGAGAGGCAAAGAATAGCCTAGTTGGCGAGAAAGGCAACTGCCACTTGCTAAATCTCAATATGATTGCCAAGAAAAATGAATTTCTTGTAATTGCCAAGATAAAGCTTTCAAGCTGAATGGTTGGCGAACTGAAATAGTGTTGGCAAGATGATGCCTCAAATTGACTAGGCGAGCTGGAAATAAGCATGGGCAAATGAAAACAGAATTCAACCTAGCAGCCAAGATTGACTTTGTGAGATATACGGTTGAGGACAATAAATGAAGAAAAGTTAAAGTCAATAAGGGAATTAGCCTTATTGGTTGAGGAATTAAGCAAAGTCTGCAGCAGAAGAAAAAGGTGTGTGAAAGGGAGACTTCCACGCCACTTTGAACTGCAGTTTTCTTCATGCCTTAAATGCATGAAAGACGTGAACAATGATGAAAGAAACAGGATAAGTGACAGGCGGTAGCTATTGATTGGTTGAGCATGGCTATATAAGAAGAAACAATTGAGGAAAACCGAGTTAGCCAATTCCATCTTCTTCACGAAAAAAACCACTCCACTGCAAGTTATCCTCTGTTTCTTCTATTTCTCTGCCATGATTGATCTACTAAACTTTAAACCTTAAAGTTAGCCAAATAAGAAAATCTGTTTGCAAGAACATTCTTCCATCGTTGATGAATTAAAGGAAGAAGCAAAGTGAGGCTAACAGGAGACAGAAAGAATTCTGCTCTGGAGATGCAGATGGTTGAGGTGAGTTTTATATTATGAGGTGTTCTTGATATTTAATGGTAGATTTATATGTTTGCAACAAAAGAAACATAGAACACAGCCTTGTTTTAGTTAGATCCTTAGAGAACATGAAAACAAGGAAAATAATGGAATAAGTGACAAGATTGGCGACTATAGTGATCGCCCATCAGGAAAATTAGAAATCGCCAATGAGGGCGAGTGGAAAATAAAGAACTCGCCAAGGTAAATTCTGTGTAAATGGGCGAGATCGCCCAATTCTAGTGAAGTGAATGATGGGCGAACTCCCAAATAGATTAGTGTCGAGTAATGGCGGGCGAGCTCCCACGTGTAAGCCATATGATGAATGGCGAGCTCGGTTAAGAAGCTAGTAAAATGTCTGTGGGCGAGCTGGTAGATTTACCTGAAGTCTCGCCCAAGAAATGGAAAAATATATAAAGAAAATATTAATGGAATTTATATATAATTTGCAGCCGATAATTGGGAATGGCTATGGGCAAACAGAGAGCAGGGCGAAGCAAGGCTTCGTTGGAACAGGTAAAGGAAGTAGCTAAGTTATTCATATTATTTGGAATTAAAGTTGCCTTATGATAATTGCAATTTTTAAAATATGAATAAACTTAGAATTTTACCAATATGTCTAAGTGATTTATAATTTATTTAATTAGGGCTTAGCCACAGCAACCTCAATTAAGTAAAATTATTTTTGTAAAATCACATAATGATATTAGACATAAATTGTAATTAGTTATAAGGTTATAATAAATTTTATCCCACAAGAATTTTTATTATAATTTTTAGCTAATTAGGATAAAATATCAAATTAGTTTCTTAATTTATCCACAGGAATTAGGAAATGATATAATTTGATAGCTTTATCATTATAATATGAATCTATTGAAATTAGAACTTTAGCCCACAGGCAAGTTTTATGTCTGGGATTCATTAATAAAATATGTTTACATTGGTAGACATAATTAAGTTTGCCTCAAAAATTCTAGATACATAAGCATGTGTTTTTCTTTAAGCAGTGTTTCCTCGGACTAATATTTACCTAGAAGTTCCCAAACTAGATTAAGAGAACTATAAGGTTTGGAAGGAGAGAGTTCTCCTCCAATTAGGGTGCATGGATGTAGACTATGCTATAAGGAAAGACGAGCTCGTATTGACTGAGACCAGCGCTCCTACTCAAGTAGCTTTACATGAACGCTGGGAGCGATCCAATCGCCTTAGTGTCATGTATATTAAGACAAAGATATCTGCTGGGATACGTGGTTCTGTCGAACAGCATACCAATGTTAGGACCTTACTGAAGGCCATAGATGATCAATTTGTCACTTCAAACGAAGCATTGGCCAACACCCTGATAATGAAGTTCTCATCGATGAGGCTCACCAATGTCAAAGGAGTGCACGAGCACATAATGACCATGAGAGATATAGCGGCCCAACTCAAGAAGCTAGAGGTGGAGATGTTTGAGTCTTTTCTTGTGCATTATATATTGAACACTCTACCAAAGCAGTACGGACCATTCAAGATATCCTACAACACACATAAGGATAAGTGGACCATCAATGAATTGATGACCATGTGTGTTCAAGAGGAGGGAAGGCTGCTTATGGAATCGGGTGAAAGTGCATTTTTTGCAAGCCAAGGAAAGACCAAAGATCGAGCCAAGAACAAGGGAAAAGAGAAAATCCCTGCCCAAGCTGACATTAAGAAAGAGTCCAAGTGTTTCTTCTGTAAAAAGAAAGGACACATGAAGAAGGATTGTGCCAAGCTTCAGCAGTGGCTCGTTAAGAAAGGTAATCCACTCTCATATGTTTGTTTTGAATCAAATATGGATGAGGACTCCTCCACGTTATGGCACCGGAGATTAGGTCATATCTCCATAAATAGAATTAAGAGATTGGTAAATGATTGAATACTTAGTACTCTCGATTTTACTGATTTCGACACTTGTGTGGATTGCATTAAGGGTAAGCAAACCAACAAGTCTAAGAAAGGTGCCAATAGGAGTTCAACCATATTAGAAATCATACAATCTGACATGTGCTGTCCAGACATTGATGCATATGGTCAGAAGTACTTCATCACCTTTATTGATGATTACTTGAGGTTTATGTATCTCTACATGCTTCATAACAAGAATGAAGCATTAGATGCCTTTAAAATCTTTAAGGCTGAAGTAGAGAAACAATGTGGAAAACCCATAAAGATAGTAAGAACTGATAGAGGTGGGGAGTATTACGGTAAATACACTGAAGATGGACAAGCACCTGGACCATTTGTGAAGTTCCTTCAAGAAAATGGGATTGTTGCCCAATATACCATGCCTGGTTCACCAGATTAGAATGGTGTTGCAGAAAGAAGGAACCGAACTTTGATGGAAATGGTGCGTGTATGCTTAGCAACTCGAAGTTGCCTAAGTCCTTGTGGATTGAAGCTCTTAAAACGGCAGCGTATATATTGAATCGGGTTCCAACCAAGGCTGTTCCAAAGACGCTTTTTGAATTATTCAAAGGTTGGAAACCGAGTTTGCGTCATATGCGCATTTGGGGATGCCCTTCTAAGATAAGAATTTACAACCCACAGGAAAAGAAACTGGATCCTAGGACCATAAGTGGGTATTTCATTGGATATGCCGAACGGTCCAAGGGCTACAGATTCTATTGTCCATCTCATAGCACTAGAATTGTGGAATCAAGGAACGCCAAGTTTCTTGAAAATGACTTAGTTAGTGGGAGCGATCAATCTCAAGAACTAGTTTCTGTGAGAGATCAACCCTCTAACTTGAGTCAAGGATTGGTTATCATGAACAATGTCCCTTTAGTACAGCTGGACATTGAACAGTCAATCATTGAAGATCCACAAGTAGTTGATAACTTACCAGTAGACAAGGCTCTTCTGGATACACCAGAATTGAATGAGCAACCAGTTGAACAACATGATCCTTCGGAGAATGTTGAACCAACATTAAGAAGGTCTACTAGGGAAAGGAAATCAGCTATTCCTAGTGATTACATTGTGTATCTACAAGAGTATGATTTCAATATTGGGCCTGTTAATGATCCAGAGACGTTTTCACAAGCCATGAACAGCAAAGAATCAAAACTTTGGTTCGATGCTATGAAGGATGAGAAGGATTCGATGGCATCTAATGGAGTATGGGATCTTGTCGAGTTGCCTAATGGGGCCAGGGCTATAGGCTGTAAATGGGTCTTTAAGACCAAGACTGACTCATTAGGCAACATTGAACGTTATAGGGCAAGACTCGTAGCCAAAGGATTCACTCAAAAAAGAGGGAATCGATTACAAGGAGACCTTCTCTCCTGTATCTAAGAAAGATTCTCTCCGCATCATAATGGCGCTTGTTGCACATTTTGACTTAGAGTTGCAACAAATGGATGTGAAAACGGCATTTCTCAATAGTGATCTACAGGAAGAAGTTTACATGAAACAACCTGAAGGTTTTTCCTCTAGTAACGGTGAGCATTTGGTCTGTAAGCTGAAGAAATCCATATATGGGTTGAAACAAGCTTCCCGCCAATGGTATCTAAAATTCCATGAAGTCATCTCTTCATTTGGTTTCGTTGAGAACATCATGGATCAATGTATATACTAGAAGGTCAGTGTGAGCAAGATTTGTTTCCTTGTGCTATATATGGATGATATTCTGCTTGCAACCAATGATAAGGGAATGCTACGTGAGGTGAAACAATTTCTTTCTGAGAACTTTGATATGAAGGATATGGGCGATGCATCTTGTGTCATTGGCATTAAGATTCATAGAGACAGACATAGAGGTATATTAGGTCTGTCACAAGAAGCCTATATTAATAAAGTCTTGGAAAGATTCAGAATGAAAGATTGTTCACCAAGCCCAGCTCCCATTGTGAAGGGTGACAGGTTCAATTTGAACCAGTGCCCGAAAAATGATCTTGAGCGGGAACAGATGAAGAACATTCCATATGCCTCAGCTGTTGGAAGCATTATATATGCACAGGTCTGTACCAGGCCTAATATTGCTTTTGCTGTAGGAGTGTTGGGTAGATACCAAAGTGACCTGGGGATGGACCATTGGAGAGCTGTGAAGAAGGTGCTTAGATATTTTAAAGGCACTAAGGATTACATGCTTATGTATAGACGGACTGATGAGTTGGAGGTGATTGGCTACTCAGACTCAGACTTTGCTAGCTATGTTGATACCTGGAAATCAACATCCGGTTATATCTTCATGTTTACCGGTGGAGCTATTTCATAGAAGAGTGCTAAGCAGACACTGACTGCCACTTCCACTATGGAGGCCGAGTTCGTTTCCTGTTTTGAGGCTACCTCACATGGTGTATGGCTTAAGAGTTTCATTGGTGGGCTTAGAGTTGTTGACTCCATATCTAAGCCATTGAGGATATATTGTGACAATTCAGCTGCGATATTCATGGCTAAGAACAATAAGAGTGGAAGTCGAAGTAAGCATATCGACTTTAAGTACTTAGCCATTAGAGAACGTGTTAGAGATAAAAGAGTGGTCATTGAACACGTTAGCATTGAATTGATGTTAGCTGATCCTTTAACTAAGGGCATGCCCCCGTTTAAATTTAAGGATCATGTAGAGAGAATGGGACTTGGTCCCACATTTTGATTGTAATTGAAACTCTTATTAATAATATGATGTTTCTCATTTTGATTTGTATACACTAAAGTTTTAGTTGAGAAATATCCTTGTTGTTTGGACCGAGAATAAACATAAGGTTTATTCATTAAGTAAAAATGGGTTGATTTAGAAGCATTTTACATAGTAATACATGGAAGATAATACTCACCATTTGAGGAACTGTTGCCATGATTCATGTGATTTGTTTCTTATATAAGTGAAATATATGGACCAAGTGGGAGAATGTTAGTATATCTCCACAATTATGGAAAATAAATATTTGGTTGACCAATTCCGGATATGGTCTATAATTTCACGCTGAATCTCAACTCAATATTTGGCTATTAAAACACGATTTTGTGATGGTTAAAACGTGATTTTATTGCCATAATTAGTATGCTCTCGTTAGTAATAAAGAGGGCTCCTTCCGGTCCCCAAGTACGTTAATCTCTGAAAAACACACCATCTAGTGAGGTTTTTGAGTGCTTTGAAGATTCGAAAAAGGTGTAGAATCCTGTTGTCAGATTCGGAAATCGCTTCAACAGCAGAGTTACAGAGTGCAATGGCTAGAGGTTAGATTTTGTCGCTTCTGCTTTTATTTGTTTAACATGTTTCATATTGTGTAGAAGCATGTATAATCTGAATGATGTACTTACATGATCCACTAAAAATACAATGCTTTCGAGATCATTTATTTTTAGTGTGAGCAAATATATATACTGTGTACCAACCGTTTTTCGTTTGTGTCAACTTGAAAATAGTTTCACAATTTGCCTCTTCCAAAATTATATATATATATATATATATATATATGATATTAAACATTCATTTAAATAATCATATATTGATTTTTAAAGTACGAAGTTTTATAAATCTAAAGTTTTGACACATATATAATTTCCTTTTCAGATCAGAAAATTCTATTCTACCAAAAAAATCATAAATATTTGCATGAGTGATAAATGTTAATTTATATCCTGCACTAAAAAATTGTAATTCGATTTTTTTTTTAAATATAAAAATTTAGTCAATTGGTTCAAAAATTACTGAGAGACAAAGACTGTCCAACAAATTATTACTTTAGTTGGTAAGGAAAAAAAAAGCGAAATAAGTGATTAAAAAGATAATGAACTCATCTAAGGGTCTATTTGGTCCTATTAGAGTTTTTATGAAAAATATTGTCTGAGTATAGCATTTTTAAAAATGCTATTAATAAAGCTAAATTAGCGTTTGACAAATTTAATATAAAAGTATCATAGAATGTTGAAATCTAATTAATAAATTTTTGTATATTTTTAACAAATGTAAAAATAAAATAATAAACTTTATTAAATTAAGTCACAAGTTATTAAATAAAACAAATAAATAAAATAAGAAATACTTTTTCTAATTAAAATAAAAACAAATGAAATAAATATAAAAATTGCACAAAATAAATAATTTGATGAAAAATAATTATCATCTTTATAATTTATTGAATTATTGAAGAGCAAAGTGTAAATATAAAAAAATTTCGCTAAATACATTTTATTAATCAATACTTATAAAAAAATTGATTTATACATTTATAAAAAAGGTAAAATTTACTTTCCACATAAATTAAAAATTTTAAAAATTTGAGAGCAAACATCTAACTTATGCTTCTATAATACACAACGTTGTTCATAAACGGAACCAAAACGCTTAATGTTTTTTTTTTTGTTCTTCAAAAAAAAAACATTATCTTTTTTTGTTAGCCTTAGATTTCGTTCGGTGGGGTGCAATGTGTAAAAGAACTTTCTTGAAATTGAGCCATAATGGGAAAGAAAGAAAAGCAAAAGAATTAACAAAAGAATCGTTGGGTCCAGCAAATTTGATGGATGACCATGACTTGGGGCTTGACTCTAGTGTTCATAACAACATACTTCCTATGGGAGTTCATGGCACTAGGACTAATAAAGTGGCTCAATGGAAGGTAGGTAAGGATTTTAAGGATACGTTGGTAGAGTGGGAAATTAAGACAATAGAGATAAGAAACCATGAATTTTTGAAAAATAAATAGTAAATATTCGAGAAAATTTAATTTGGACAAGTTACAATCCAAATTAGATAAGAAATAAAAATGGAGAAATTAATTGGATATTAAGAAATCCAAAAATTTAAATAAAAAAATGCGTATATTATATATTTATATAATGAGATTATATAAATATATTTTGATATGTTTTTATATAAATACATATGTATATATATGAAATATAGTATATATTATAAAATGATATATATACTATTTTAAATTAAATAAATACATGTGTATATTTTATATACAATTATGTATATAAATAAATAAATATATATATGAAATATTTATGTGTTAATTTTAAATTAAAGTGTATATATATTGTTAAAAATAAAATATATATTATTATTAATATAATTATAAATATAATTATATTATTATTAAAAAAAAGGAAAACAAGGGAATCGGGAATACAACCCGATTCCCTCATTTCTTCTCTATTGAAAACAGAGAAGAAACGCTCGGCAGTCGACCCCCTGTTGGCTTACCGGAGAAAGAAAGAGAGGAGGAGCGAGCTGCCGCCGGTCAATGGGAGGAGTAGAAGACTACCGGTGACAGCAAGAGGCGGAGAGAAGAGGAGATCCAAGAAAAAGAAGCGGAAGAAGCGAAGGCCAAAAAGAGAAAGAGGAAAAGTGGCGGGGCCGCCGATCTGGCCACCACCATGCCACCCGCGCCGCCAGCAGAGGGAAAGAAAAGAGGAGGCGACCACCAGTGAGGAAGAAAACGGCGGAGGAAGGAGAAAAAGGGAAGAGAAAAGAGCCGAACCACCACCTCCAGATCCACCACCACCGGCTCCGCCGATCGAGAAACGGAGGCCAGATCCGGCATCCTTGCAACGTCGGCCAACTGTGGGACGCGTGAACCGCCAGTGGCGAACAGACCAGCAGAAGTTGACCCTATTGGACCGGCCTGAACCAGTCCAAACCGGTTCAGGCCAGAGAGAAAAAAAAGAACAGAAAAATAGGAAGAAAAAGAAAAGAAAAGAAAAGAAGAAGAAAGAGGAGAAGAAAAGAGAAAAAAAAGGAGAAGGAAGAAGAAAGAGAAGAAGAAAAAAAAAGGAAAGAAAAAGAAATGGTAAGGAAAATTAATATATATAAATTGATGATATTTATTGAATAATTTTATTGTTATATTGATGTAAGTGCATTGATGTTGAAATTGTAGCAAAACGGAAATGAGACGAATGGTGGAGTTCGACAAGACTCGAAAATCAGAAAGTACGCTAAGCTTTGGCAATAGGTAAGATACTTTTATAAAGCATTAGTAGCTTTATATTGTATAGTTTGGAATTGTGATTTTGATATGAAATGATTGTTAAATGCTAAGAGGACCCACAACTGATGGTAGGGGTTTTAGTAAGAGATAAAGAAATTGTGAGAATCAACAGCTGTGGTTATAAACTGTGTTTCCTTGCAGGAGGTTTAGTAAAAATTAAGTCGTTATGCTGTCGAAATTTTTAAGAAAATGTTTGAGGAAAAAGAATTAATTTTCTCACATAAATGGAATCTTGGAAATAATTATTGAGAATAAACATTTAAAGGATTTTATGATATTACCGGAAAAGTTGACATTGAAATCGACGAGAAGATAGATCACTGAACACGATAACGTGGTGAATTATATGGTTTAAACCTTATAGAATTGATAAATCAAGTCATCTTAATATCACAAATGGTATCAAGTTGAGATTGAGGTAGAATTATTTATTTGACGGATCACGGATAAAAGTGACGATGATTATATGATACAACTTAAAAGAGAAAGATCGAAGTTGTAATTTAGATGATCGAATGACTGAATTGCGGAATTACCAATCGAGTGATGATTATAGAATTGATAGATTCAAATAAATGGACGTCAAACATGTGATTATACAAATTTGATTATAACCTTGGAATAGGTTTCGAAAAAAAAAATCCTTTCACATCTGAGTGATCTGGAGAAATTTGGAGTACATGATGAATGGCCCGTCTTAGTGGTATGATTGGGATGATGATAATAAGAAAGTAGATTGTGATGTCTTATGGACATTTGATAAAACACACGTCTACATAAAAATGTACTTGTACATATCGATATCAAATAGATGTGAATTGAGATTTTTGCAATAACATGGATAGTCGCAAGGCGACTTAAATAATTGAAACACTGTTGATAGTGGAAATTGACAAATTCTTTTAAGTGGGTAAATTGCCAACCAAGAATTTAATTGATGATGCTTTATAGATAATTCTAGCATGATATTACATTCTACAGGCCATATAAAAAGTGAATTGAGGATTGTGATATGATTTTATGATAGTGAATGAAATTGAACCTCAAGTCGAAATTTTTGAATGTGTGCCAATAGATCAAACCATAAATGGATTTGATAAGTGACTATTGATCTTGTGGTTCTGTGATCCTCAATGTCGACTCTGGAATAGATATCGAATAAGGATATCGGTATTGTATGATTTCAGTATCTTGATGGCTATATAGAAACTTGGTATTTAAATACTTATAGATACTAAGAGGATTCATACTAATGATGTGGTCCTAGTATCGATAATGAAATGCACAAATGAATTGTTATAATCGATAACTATTGAGAAAGGTTATTGGATACCGAATGGTTTGAATACCAAGTGATTTGATCATTGAATAATTGAATACTGAGCAAATTGAATACCGAATGAAATGAATATTGAATGATGTGAATAGGGATTCACTGATTTGACAGAGAGAAAGTTTGAAAACGAATAATTGATGGTGATAAATTTAAATGAATTGCTTCACCATATTAGACGAAAATATTGTTTATATCGATATTTGGAAATAGTATCGAGTTTACCTATTGGGTATGACATGATTGAAATCAAAAGGATGAAAATGAGGCAGTTGAATTATAATGAACATTTTAATTAAATGGCATGTTTGATGGAAATGATAGTTCACTGTTGAACTTGTGATTTAAATTGCATTGCATTTAAATATGCCTTGTTGCAGCTTAAAACATTTTAATGATGTTTATATGAATACTGTAAAGTATTGATTTGTTTTGAAATGAAAGTATATGGTAGATATATATATTTTGATATATGAAGCATCATACAGAATTTTACCATATGCTTTACGTGATATTGAAAAGAAAGCTAAAGATTTAAATGTTTTATGAGACTGTAGGCACCCTAAAAGAATTAAATTCAATAAAGCATAGTGGAAACCGCCTAACCGGAGCTTTGCTCATTAGGTAGAGATGCTTGTCCAACAATAGTCGTGGACAGGTCTCAGTCACGCCTGATCAGTGTGGCTGAGAGAGATGAGGTCTATGGCCATAGATAGCGCCCTAGTTGGTTTCCAGGGGATGATGACATGATTTTCACTGCTAGCTACAGTGATTTAAGTCTTTATTGATAGAGATGATAGGGATCTAGCCTAGTCTTTAACCGATATGATATGAAGTCTAGAGTATGATTTTATTAATATGAACTCTAGACTTGACATGATTTTTACAGTACATGAGACATGTTTGAAATGAAATATATTTTGAAACAGTACATGTTTTAAACATGTTTTAAAAGTACACGTGATATGATTTCGACACTTATATGATTTATATATGATTTTGTGTCGAACATGACATGATATGCGGTCTAGAGTATAGTTTGATTTGACATGAACTCTAGACCTGATATGACTTACAGTATATGTTTTAAAAGTATATAATATATGATTTCGACACCTATATGATTTGCATATGATTTTGTGTCGAACATGACATGATATGCGGTCTAGAGTATAGTTTGATTTGATATGAACTCTAGACCCGATATGACTTACAGTATATGAAGAAATGTTTTGAAAAACATACATGTTTCAGACATGCTCTAAAAACGAATACATGATTTGCAGTTGTACATGCACCGATCATGTTTTGAAAGTAATTATGAAATGAATTGAAAGTTATATGTTGAGCATGTTCTGAAGTATATATGATATGATTTGAAATGATAGCAGTTTATACAGTGAAGTTACATAACTACCTACTAAATCATTAGTGTATTGTACAAAAACATAAAGAGTATATGATGAGTATCATGACCCGGTGGTATCGATATTTCATCTACAGGATGTTATGATATGATATGAGACATGAATATAGAAGATGCATGAATATAGAATATACCCGAAGAGAGTTATGACTTCGTACCACCGTGATCATGATCCTCTATATGGAAAGTGATACGAGATGATAGAATATGGAAGTATGATTAAGAATGGAAAAGTGACTTCATACGATATCTCATTTGGACACGATATACTATGAGAATGATGAGAGTATGGACTAATAGTGCATGATATTCGAATTGAACACGACATATTGTTGTGCGATGCACTATAGTATAAGGATGAGAAGATTGAAAAGCGATTAAGTTGATTTATATAAAGATCTGAATGATAGACAGATGATAGGAATGTCGATAACGAAATGTTATCGATGGAAATGATGATTTGTAATTGCAAACTTGCAGATTTTAAGCATTGTGGATTAAGACAGTATAATGCTACTCCTGTATTTATATTAGTATCTTACTTAGCCGTGGTTTTGCTCACCCTATTCAATTTCATCTCTTTTCAGATTATTGAAGTTACAATCTACTTTGAGAGCTCTTAAGTGGGCCTTCAGAGACGGTACACAGGTTTGGCACTGACCATCATCCTGCGAATCCACTTCGTTACTTTGAGGTATACATTTTTGTAATTCTCTTGTTTACATGTACAGACTTTAATTAATACACAGTACGTATGTTGCTCAGTGAGTCGGGATGTAACTTAGAGATGTGATAGAATATTGTATAGAGGATCAGTGAAATTAAAGTAGTAGCCACACTAACACCGAATACAAACCTTAAAATGAAAAAAAAAAATTTTAGTTCATAAATTTGTAGACTAAGAAAAGTATGAGTATTAAGTGAATGTCGCGGTCTTTGGGTCGTGACATCGAAGAGTGAAAAAGATTATTTTTATTATTGTTTTGTAAAAGAAAAAAATTTAAGAGAAAAATAAAAAATGTTATTTTTATCTTTATTCACAAAAGCAAATTTTAAATTAAAAAAAATCAGTAGGGAGAAAAAAAGAAAAATGTGAGTCAAATGTGTATATTTGTAAAATTATTCATCATTTTATAAATTTTAATTTTGTTATCTTAATTTACTAATATTTTATTTGAACTATGTACACTCCAGTGAGACTTAGTAGTTCGCGTATATATTTTTGCTTGTGTCATGTAAATACAACAATTGTTGAGTGTGTCAAACATAAAACATTTTTTTTGGCTTACGCCAAATTCACATATAGTTTTTTAACCAAACAAAAATTCATATATAGTTTTTGCCAAAACTTTAACTTGTTGCGTATTGGACTTGGCTTTATAACAATCTAATATATCCAGTAATATATATATTATATTACAATAGACATAGCAAATGTTAGAAAATTTTCAAAATAAAGTTGAAATGATTGATTAAAATGTTGTTTAATCAATGGACAAATAAAACTAGTGTTTGGCATGATTTTGAGTTGAGTAAAATCAAGTTAAAATCATTTTTACCAAGTTTATAGGGCAGTTAACTGATCATATGGGATAGCCAATTGCCCTTATGCAGCAATCTTTCTATTCCAAAATTGTACTTGAGCAGTTGGATGCCCTAAGAAGGCAATTGAATGCCTATACAAAGTGCAGTATTGGATTTTAAATTACTTTAAGGAAATCCACTGCCCTAGGAAGAAAGTCGATTGCCTTGCCTGGATATTGTATTTTGTTTCAAAATTACAGTAAGACATTTGACTACCACTTTCGAGCATTCAACTGCTCTAGTGTAAAAGTGAATATAATTGCTAGTTTTTTGCCTAAAAAGTTTCAGACTCTTCTTTAAGCTATTCTTTCACTTTAAATGGTTAAGAAACATAGCCATTGACTTCAAAAAGTTCTGATTTTGTCAAACAATTGTATTTATTGAATCAAACAACGCAAATGAAAAATCGTATCATTTGATTCAAAGATCACATCATTTGGAATTATTCTCTATAAATAAAGATATTAAGTTCAGACTTGTGACACACCAATTAATTCTAAATTCTTCTATCATCTCTCAATTTCAAAGTAGAAAACAAGTCTCTTAGGTATTGTTTTACTGCATAAGACTTTAGCTAAGACATTATACTGTTGTATTTGTTAAAGATGTTTAGAAGTTTAATATTACTAATGCAAGGTTATATTAAATAAGTTTGACTTCATTGTATCATAAGACTATTTTCATAACCCTCTTTGCATACCATAACTAGTGGAGGTGAAATAAATCTTAAGGAAAGTAACATTATAACAGCATGCCTTGAAGCCTATTACTGCATTGTTCGTAATTGTTCTTGATCAAAGAACTCTAATTTCTAGAAGTTCAAGATTGTTTCATCTTCATCAAACCCACCAAGAAGTGACTTCATTCTTATACAACAGCATATATGGTAAGGATGCCTATATAAATGCTTATTTGGATATTCTTTTTGAATACTAATTTATATGTAAGTCAAAACAAATGATAAATACTCTCCACCTTTTCCACTTTTCCTAAAATTTTTCAATCTTTTTAATAAAATTATCTAAATATATTATAAAATAAATAATTTTAATCTTAATTTATTAAGAAAATTTTATTAACTAAACAAAAAAGTATAAAAATTTTTACAAATTGATTTGTATTTATCAAGCTGTTTTTACACTTCTGTTATGTATTAACATTGAAAACCTATTCAAAGAAACATGTATACTGCTTTAAGCTATGAAAATTATAATGATCATCGTTCTTCCATCCACGCCGACTTTTTCTTCGAAATTGGACATTTACATAAATTTCAGCATCTTTCCAATAGTACTTCGAAATTCATCAGTATAAATTTGGAAACTAAAAATGCTTCAAGATATGAGAAATGATCTTCAAATTACAAAATTAAACTTCCATGATAACTGATCAATTTACAGTAAAATATAATTTGATTTTACATTGTCCATTTAATTATTTACGTTACATTAATGTTATTATGATTATTTTTATTTTTCATTACGTTTAATAAAGTTTCTCACATATTTTGTGTTTTACCTTTTTAACTAATTTATATCAATTGATATGAATTTTATGTTTAATTTTACTAATGTTTACGTTATGTCCAATGATTGAAAATTGATAACGAAAACAAGGGAGATTAAACATAAAATTCATATCAATTGATGTAAATGAGTTAGAGGCGTCATAAAACACTAAGAAAATATATGAGAACTAATAACCTACACAAATAAAATTAAACGTAAAATTTGTGTGACATAAATGATTAAAAATGTCAAAAAATAAAAAAAATGTTAGAATTAATGATGTAAATAAATAAAATTAAACATAAAATACATGTCAATTGATGTAAACGAATTAGAAATGTCACATAACATTAAAATATTGTTTGAAAATTATTGAACGTAATAAAAAATAAAAATAAACGTTATAATATTAATGTAACATAAATAATTATATAGATAGATAACCTAAAAATCAAATTATATCAATTATGGGTGTAAACTGGTCAATTACCACCCAAGTTTAACTTTGTGATTCGGAGATCATTAAATTCTCATATCTTAAAGCATTTTTAATTCCAAATTAATCCTGAATTTCTTCAAATTGTAAGAAGTACAATTTGGAAGCTGTTGAAATTAATTTATGTTATAGCAAAGTCCACTTTCCAAGAAACAGTCAGCAGGGATAGAAGAACGATAATCATTATAATATTCGCAGCTTAAAGTATTATACATGTTTTTCTGAACAAGGTTTCGATGTGAAACATGAAAGAGAAGCGGAAAAACAGTTTGATAAATACTAATCAATTTGTAAAATCAGTCTGCATTCACGAAATCTGTATAATTTTTAAAATATAAATAAAATTAATTAATAGTTTATATTAATTTTTGCTAATCTAGAGATTATTATCGAATGACTTTACAATAAAGTCAAAAATTATAAACTTTATATAGAAGCCTTCTTAATGTTTAAATTTTAATTTCAAATGCATGATTTTATAAATATAGTACATCTTAATTGTAATAAATTTCCAACTATTTCACATCTCATTGAAATAACTTATTTGGAACATTTTCGTTGCCATGACCGAATTAAGCTTAGCTTAAAAAGATAATACAAAATCATTTGCATGTTAACTAATTAGTATTGAGAGTTATAGAAGATGGCTATTTGAGGAGTCAAGAGAACTCCAAGTCCACCAATTCCCCCAACAACTCGCATTCTACATATTTTACAAACACAAGATTTGCCTGCTCACAAGATCTAGGGAGCAGAGCTTCAGTGCTCTGCTTACGATGCTTCCACCATTAACACAATTTTAGTTCAGTTAAATTTCAGATATAATGCAGAAGCCTTGAGCATAATTAAAAGTTTTATTTTACCAAAGATATCACACACACCCACAGCATGTGAGATTCCCTAGTCCATCGACAGATAATGCTGTACTTACTGAACACAAAAAATTAGAGAGAAAGAGTAAATTTTGACAAATAATCATTCTAAGGTGATCTTCCTTAAGCACTGCTTCAACAATGTTATACCAAATTTGATAACATCTTGTTTGTCATTTCAGAAATCGATCATTTCCCTCATGGAAAATCTAGCATTTTGCATTGTAAAATGCTGAATTTATATTGAGATCCCACAACGACTTGAACAGTTGGCTTAAAGAATGATTGTTGTCCGTGATACTGGTTCGAAGTAATTGAAATAAACTTCAAAAGATAACAGTTGTCACAAAAAATTTTTCAGTACAGGAAAATTATATACATGGAGCAGGAGAATATCCTCTGAGCCACAAGCTGGTCTGATCTAAGCTGCATGGTCTGTCCCCGTGTCTTCTTCCCTGCATTTCATTGAAAAGGCCAAACAAGCATCGAAGACTATTAGGAAAATATTCGATTTGATTGGAATATTCTCATGTTGCTTGAAATAAATGTATGCCACTGTAGAGAAAATGCACTGAAACACAGCACAAAATGAATCCAAAGTTTCAGCAAAGCTACTGAATATTAGTTTGTGAGGAAATGTATAATAATGTTAAATTTCTAATAATAATAATAATAATAATAATAATAATAATATAATAATTTGTGAATAGAATATAGCAATCGAAAAAGGAAGAACACAAAGAAAAGTTCGACAATGATGCGTGTACAGAAAAATTCAGCCAGCTACATTATTAATATTTTAATTTACATAAAAAAGTACGTAAAATTCCTATTTGTGGAGATTACAACTTATTATGGTTAATATATCATTCTAATAAATACTATCCGAATCTTCTCCGATAAGTAAAGCCTTCCTTCTCAACCAGTTCCTATTGACCTTTATAAGGCAGCTCACAAATGCAGATAAGCAAAGCTGACAGAGATGTTAACAAACCAAGTAGTGCATAAAGTGGACTACGAGGAGATGAAAGTTGACTATTAACTGCTGTCAAAGTCTCCAAGATCAGGTTGGTGAATAGGAAGCCCTGCTAGCCTAAAGAACAAAAATGTTATAGTCAAGGGGAGATCAAAAAAGGGGAAAGAAATAAAAAATGTTGCAAATGAAATAGAGGGAGTCCCTAACCTTGTAAAGATTGTTCTATATTGGGGCTTTCGTTATCAGGAGCAGTTAAAGCAACGTGCACTGTTGGAGTCCACAATCTACTACGTTCTTCAGGACTTTGGGATTGGACAACATTCCTACCCATTTCTTGTAGCAAATTGTGCATGCCAAGCTTGTCCTCTTTTGTAACCTTTAAGAGGCAGTTATCGATAAGGATGGTAATTGCAAGACTAGCAATGGCACCATAACGACCTTCTAGATCTAGTGTATTTGTTACATAATCTCTATCATACCAATCACTATCATTCCTCTTAAAGAAGCATGCGATATCAAGAAATATATTCTTTTCTACTTTAGTAAGTCTATCAAAGCTAATCTTTAGCACATTTTGAATTTCTGGAATGGGATATTGCTTTAGTCTATTCAATGTTGTTTCCCAATATGCTATGCTCTGCCGATGAAGTGTAGAACCCAGGACCTTAAGAGCTAATGGAACACCTTTAGCATATTCCAAAAAACCATTTGATAGATCCTTAAAATCGTCAACAGGGTGGTTTTGCTTGAAGGCAAATAAAGAAAAAAGCTGAAGAGAGTCATTGTAACTTAATTCTTCAACCTCATATATTCCATCAACTGATCCACTCATAAGGACGTGTTTGTCTCTGGATGTCACAACGATTCTACTACCAACACCAAAGTGGTCATGGCTAATGGCTAATATTTCTAGTTGCTCCACATCATTGACATCATCAAGGACAACAAGAACTCTCTTACGACAGAGTCTATCCTTAATGAATGCGGATCCTAATGAAGGAGTACATATATGGAGGTTTTCTTGGTTTAATAAGTTGGAATGAAGTTTATCCCGTAGAGCGATAACATTATCTGGACTGTTTGACTGCTCTCTAACATTTGCCAAGAAGTAGCAACTTTCAAATTGAGCAGAGACTTCATCATATACAACTTGAGCAAGAGTTGTTTTGCCTATACCACCCATTCCCCATATTCCAATAATGCAAACACCTTGATCCCCACCAATGCACAACAACGATTTAATTTGCTCCATAGGATGACCTATTCCAATGAGACCTTTGTAATCACGTTTAGACAACCGATTCATCTTGTTTAAAACATCATAAACAATTTCCTCAATGATTATGGGTTCAGGCCTGCCCAATAAGCATAATTAATTAAGCCGAATGTAGTGAAAATTAAGAAGAAAATTAACCAATAGTAAGAAAGACTACTTACTTATCTCCTGTCAAGGTAAACCCACTTAAGTTGCCGGCTTCAGTCAAAGCATGTTTCCACCCCTGAACCTTGTCTTTCTTGCTTCTTTCATGTTCAACAAAAGCTTTTCCAAAACTTCCAGTTTGGTTTCGTATGTCGGATGGGCTAACATGGTAGAAAATTGGAACCACAAGCTGTCCCCGTGATCGCCTGCATTCCATTATCTTGGACAGTTCATCCAAGCACCATGATGAAGTAGCATAGTTTTGAGAAAAAACTATTATAGAAATCATTGATTCTTCGATTGCTTGCAGTAGTGCATGAGAAATCTCCTCTCCCCTTGGGAGTTCTTTGAAATCAGCATAAGCTCCAACCCCTTTTCGTTGAAAAGCGTCATAGAGGTAACGGAGGAAGTTATTGCGAGTGTCTTCGCCTCTAAAACTCAGAAAAACTTCGTGCTTTGGTTGACGGAAGGAAGCAGAAGCAGAAGCAGAAGCAGAATCAGAAGAAGAGGAAGCCATAACAGAGAGAAAGAAGGTTAGTAACGTAACTCTGTAACTCAGTCAGAAAAAGAAAAAGAAAGTGAATAACAAGGAAAGCTAATGAAACGGATAAAAAGAATACAACTTTACATTGCTTTTGTAATGCCTTAGATTCCGCGTGGTAGGGTGCTAATAAAGTTCGTTGAAATTTCCACGAAATGAAAAAATAGAGCAGCCACGCGGAATCGTGCGGTAAAAGAGTGAAGCAAAATAATGTTTCAGTACATAAAATTTGTATTCGCCGACCGATGTAATCATGTATGCTAGCGCTTTAATATAATACATGAAATTATCAGCGCAATTAACTCTTGCTTATTGTCACAATCATAGCTAAGTAGGCGGTGACCTTAATCTCATAATATATATACGATTAAAATCACTTAACCACTTTGGTTATTAAAGAAAATAGAAAAAAAAATTTATTTAAGCCAACAACGCTATAAATTGTTTGAGAATTTAAACATTGCCTCTTAGTAAATTGAGTGCCAAGTAATTTTAAAAATAACATAATTTAAAGCATATAAACCAAAAACTTTCAAAATCATTATATTGTCTCTAAAATTTTCTCATCATTACTTTTTAGACTTGACTGGTATTTTGATTCATCTCAATAACCACTGATTTTTATATGAATTTTTCTTAAATTTTAAACTTTAATTTCAAATGCACACTTTTTAAAAATATAATATATTTTAAATTGTGATCAATTTCAAACTGTTTCGCACTTTACCCTAACTTACTATAGGAACAACTTACTTCGTACATTTAAATTGCTATTATCATAACAAGCTTAGCTGAAGTTGTTGTTTTGTGTTGACAAATTTAGGGTGGCTAAAACTGGTACTTGGTAGATGTCCATTGTCAAAATAGTAATAAGTGACAGATCATAAAATCTTGTCTTACAATTAGATTGACGTTTTTAGAAATGATACAACAACACAGTATGAAAAAAAATATATAAAAGTTATAATGATTAAAATTTGATAAAATTTGTATGAATTTGACAAAAATTAATAATCATATCTTTATTTTTAAAGAACAAAAAGCTTTATAAATATGAAACTTTAGCACATATACTCTTTCGTTTTCAGACCAAAAAATTCTATTCTATAAAAAAAAATCATAAATATTTGCATCAATGATAAATGTTTCTTTATATCCTTCACTAAAAAATCATAATTCGATTTTTTGAAAATATAAAAATTGGCCAATTGGTTCAAAACTTACCAAGAGAGAAAGACTGTTCCAACAAATTACATTCTTTGCTTGTTGTTAAAATTGTCCATGAGTCAGGTAATATTTTTCTCTTTTGTAACCTTACTAGTCATTATATTTTAACTTTGAGATTTGACACCAAGTGCTATTTTAGTCTATAAGAAATAGGCAAGGATAAAGAAGTGAATAAAAAGATAATGAACACAACTAAAAAGAATACAACTTTATCTTGCTTTTGCTAGTCTTCGATTCCGCTCAATGCCTTGAAATTTCCATGGAATGGAAAAGAAAGATAAGCAACGTGGAATCCTACAATAAAGGAGTAAAGCCAAAGAATTGTTGGTTCATTCAACTTGACTTTGGGAGAACATTTTGCTTTCATGATTGAATGGCTAGGATTAGTTCTAGCAAATGTGCTGGATGACCAGGACTGAGGGCTTGACTTAGTATCCATAACAACTTCCTATGGGGGTTCCACGGAACTGAGACAAATGAGGTGGCTCAATGGAAAGTAAGGATTTTAAGGATGCATCTGGTAAAGTGGGAAATTTATAGAATGGATAGGAGTGATCAGGAAAAATAAAGGAAAATCATTTTATTATATTTTGGAAAAAGAAAAAATGTAAGAAAAAATAAGAAAAATTATTTTTTTTATCTTTATTCACAAAAGTAAATTCTAAATTAGAAGATTAGTAAAAAGAAAAATAGAGGATTTGATTCAAATGTGTATATTTGAAAGATTGTTCATCATTTTTGAATTTTAGTTTATTATCTTAATTTACTAATGATATAATAGAAAATTTTATTCTGGCTCTATCCATAATCCATAATAGATCTGATAACTCGTGTATATATTTTGTGTTTGTGTTATATCAAATCATGTAAAATACAAAAATTATTGGGTTAAAATGCATATTAACAAGCCGAACACAAAAGCATTTTTTAACTTATACCCAATTCGTATATAATTTTTGTCAAAACTCGAACTCTTGTTGTTTTGGTATTGTATCTAAAATTATTTAATTCCATATTAGAATAGACTTCATTTTATTCTTACTAGAATTCATATTGCCCTGCCCCAATCTCGTCCAATGATTTCTAATGTGAATTTCGATCCAAAAGGCATTCAAAACCCCTACTTGATTTTATTTTAATATAAATTTTAGAAACTAATTTACATTTTTAATAAAAGTTATAGAGAAATTATCTTAAATCATTAGTAGAGCTTTTCAAATGGGGAAAGATTCAGAAATTAGCAAAATCATTTGCATGTTATGTAATATTAAGAGTTTAGAAGATGACAATTTGAGGAGTCATGAGAATTGAGAAGTCCATGCCCCCAACAAGCATTCTGCATATTTTATGAAAACAAGATTTGCCTTTGGTGCTCGGCTTACAATGGTTCCACCATTAATAAAATTTTAGTTTAATGTTTCATTTGTTGTCCTCTCCCAGTCAACAATAAGCAAAAGGAGTTAATTGACCTCCTCAAACTCATCTGCTATTACCATTTCCAAGTGAGAACATTTCAAAGAAAAGAAAAAAAGAGAACTGCAAGCCAAAGTGGGGAAATAATAAAAGGTCCATGAAAAGCATGGATAAATAAAATTAGAACAAGTCGTTTGTATTTATTTTTTTGGTTAAATTTCAGATCCTACTAAATGCAGAGAACAGAATGTAGAAGCCTTGAGCATAATTAACAGTTTTCTTTTACCAAAATTAGAAGGAAGTGATCACACTCACCCATAACATGTGAGACACCCTAGTCCAGGGAGAGATAATGCAATACCTAGTGAACACAAAAAATTAAAGATAAAGAATAATTATATAAATTTTGACAAATAATCATCCTAAGGTGGTCTTCCTTTACCACTCCTTTAACGCTGTTACAACTAGATGTTCTGAACCTCAAAGACTTCATGCCCTTGACCCTTCTTCTATTCTGTCCATTTTCATTTCCATTTCTTTACACTATATGAAACATCATTTGACACAACACAAATATGAAATATATAGACAAAGTATAGGTCTTCTTTACTAAAAAAATTATAATTCCATTTTTTTAAATATAAAAATATTTGGCCAATTAGTTCAAAACTTACCAAGAGACAAAGAATGTCCCAACAAATTATATTGTTTACTCATTGTTGAAATTGTCAGTGAGTCAAGTAATGCTTTTCTTCTTTTATAAACCATACTAGTCATTATTTTTGGAGTTTGAGATTTGACCATTGAATTGTTGGGTCCAGCAAATGCTTTTCTTCTTTTATAAACCTTACTAGTCGGTAAGAAAAAGAATAAGAGAAAGAAGTGAATAAAAAATTAACAACTACAAAAAAAACAACTGTACCTTGCTTTTGCTAGTCTTGGTCTTGGCTTCCGTTTGGTGGGGTGCAATGTGCAAAGAGCTTCCTTGAAATTTCCACATAATGGAAAAGAAAGATAAGCAAAAGAATTGTTGGGTCCAGCAAATGTGTTGGATGACCAAGACTTAGGGCTTCACTCTATATTCATAACAACATCCTTCCTATGGGAGTTAACAGGGCACTAGGATAAATGAGGTGGCTCAGTGGAAGGTAAGCATTTTAAGGATGCATTTGGTAGAGTGGGATACGAGTGATCTGAAAAGTGAAAAGAGAATTATTTTTATTATTGTCTGATAAAAGATAAATGTAAGAAAAGAAAATAAGAAAAATTGTTATGTTTTATCTTTATTTACAAAAATAAAATCTAAATTAGAAGAATTAGTGAAAAGAAAAAAAAGATCTAGGGAGCAGTTGCCTTTGGTGCTCTGTTTACAATGCTTCCACCATTAGCACAATTGTAGTCTAATGTTTCATTTTTAGTCCCCATCCTCTCTCAGACAATAAGTTTAACATTTCAGAAGACATTTAAGGTGTTCCTTGCAGGAAACTACTCTAATTGACCACTTCGAGCTCATCTTTTATGTAAAGAAGGGTCCCTGATATTCCACCTGCATTTACCATTTCCAAAAGGGAATTCAGAGAAAATGCAGACACTACTAGAAGTAATATATTTTCTTCTGTTAAATTTCAGATACTGCTAAAGAGATGCTTGCAAGAGTAGTATTCCATATTCACAAATTACAACTGACAAAACTATATATCAAAAACTTAAAGCTTAGCACTAAAGACAAAACCATCTGTATATCCAAAGATCACTGAATTTCAAGTGTAGCACTGAAACTGTTTGTGATCAATGATGCAACTAGCTGGCCCTTTTTTCTTAGAACATCTTGAATGACCCCACCCAAACCATCTCATTAATTTGATAATTGAAGAACAATTAAAAAACAAAGATTGTCATTAATTCACTTCCACGGCATTGGTATTTTCCCAGTAGAATTGCATAATTAAAAGCATGCCCTAAGAGAGATTGAAACACAACAGTTTCTTCAAATTATCATAAATATTCTACAATCCACATAATTACATAAGATCAGAATTGGAGAGAATGAATAAACTCTTCTTATTCCTAAAACCAGCAATAGCAATACAATATATATACAAAATATAAAAGAGCTAACTAATATCTCTAAAACAGGAAACAATCTTATCTTAAACTATATCCCTATAAAACAGGAAATAATCCTGGAAACAGAATAAGAGATAAACTCCTAGAAATCTAAAACAGTCAACTTTCACAAACTGTTTCAATCCATCTAACCATTCCATAGATTCCAACACTCACCCTCAAGCTGAAAAGTATATGTTGATCATCCCCAGCTTGCTTACTAACTCCTCGAAGCTTGGCTTGTGAAGTCCATTAGTCAAAATATCTGCAGCTTGCTGTTTAGTAGGAATCTAAGTCATATAGATAATCCCTTCGTCTATTTTTTCCTTCATGAAGTGTCGATCAACTTCTACATAGTTTGTACAATCGCGGTGAACCAGGTTATGAGCTATACTCACAGCAGCCTTCTTGTCACAATACAACCTTATTGAATCACTTCCTGATACCTTCAGTTCATCCATCAATCGTTTTAGCCACATCCCTTCGCATAAACCATGAGCTAGAGCACGATATTCTGCCTCTACACTGGTGCGAGTAATTATGGGCTGTTTTTTACTTCTCCAAGTCACTAAATTACCCCAAACAAAGGTACAATAGCCTGAGGTAGATCTTCTATCAACAATTATGGTCATTTTTTCTGAAAAATAAACCCTTCCCAGGTGTACTCTTTAAGTACCTTAGGATTTTGAATAACTCTTCAAGATGTTTCTCCTTAGAGAATGCATAAATTGACCTACAAAGCTTATTGCAAAGGTAACGTCTGGTCTTGTATGTGTCAAATAAATCAGCTTTCCCGCTAAGCGTTGATATCTTTCTTGATCAACCTCTTTGTCGCCTTCTTCTATTCCAAGATTAATCTAGGCTCCATTGGTGTCTCGGCCGATTTGCACCCCATCATCCTGGTTTCTTGTAGAAGTTTAAGGACATATTTTCTTTGTGAAATAGAGATCCCAGCTTTGCTCCTTGCTACCTCCATTCCTAGAAAATATCTAAGAGCTCAAAGATCTTTGATTTCAAATTTCCCAGCTAAGTATTTTCTCAAGGCATCAAGTTCTACATGATCATCTCTTGTCATAATAATATCATCCACATATACTATTAGGACAGCAAGTTGACCATCTCTAGAATGCTTGAAGAAGAGAGTGTGCTCAGATTGGGCGTGGGCATATCCACAACTTTTGACCACTAGTGTAAATTTGTCAAACCATTCTCGTGAAGATTGCTTTAGACCATAAAGAGATTTTCTTAGCTTGCACACCTTATGGTCTCCTTCTGCAAAACCTAGAGGAAAGTCCAAATAAACTTCTTCATGCAGGTCACCATTCAAGAACGCATTTTTAACATCTAGTTGTTGTAGAGGCCAGTTAAGATTAGCTACTAGAGACAGGAGAACTCTAATAGTGTTAAGTTCGACAACCGGTGCAAATATCTTATGGCAGTCTATGCCATAGGTTTGAGTGAACCCCCTGAAAACAAGTCTCGTCTTATATCGACTTGTACTTCCATCGACATTGTGCTTCACTGTAAAGACCCATTTGCACCCAACAGTTTTCTTCCGCTTTGGTAGGTCTGTTACTTCCTGAGTCCCTTTTTCCTTTAAAGCATCTATTTCCTCTTGAACCACTAGTTTCCACTTAGGACTAGCAAGAGCTTCTTGAACATTCTTGGGAATTTTTGTATTGGACAATGAGACTATGAAGGCAAGAAACTAGGAGACAATTTTTTATAGGAGACAAATCTGGAGATAGGATGTTAAGTGCATGATCGAGTTCCTTTTCTGAGAGCTATTGGAAGGTCTAATTGGTTTGTGGAGTCTTCTACCTGAACCTAACTGGGAAAGTTATTGGGGTTCTTTGAACTGAAGCTTGGCCTTGGTTTTGAATCTTGGTAGCGCTGAATTTCAAGTTTTTCACTACCTTGTAGAAGCCTTCTTTGCGAATAGACAAGCAGATCTAGAAGATTTAGTTGAGAGTTAGCTCCTCTTGTTTCCAAAATCCTTTCATGTTCAATGGGTGGCACAATAGGATCGACAGTCCTTTCATGTTCAACTGGTGGCATAAAAGGATCAACATTAGAGGTGATGTTAGGTAGAGGGATTAATGAAGGTGAGTTCAAAGGATCTGAGGTTAAGTCCCAAGACTCATCTTCACTCAAGTTCTCCCCTTGAAGAGGAGACTTGAGACTCAAGAAATGTAACATCCATGGAAACAAGGACACGATGAAGGGTTGGAGTAGCACTTATAACCTTTTTAAGTTGGGGAATATCCAATAAACACACATTTGTTTGCCCTGGGATCAAGTTTGGACCAGTTTTGACTATGAACATGGACAAAGGCAATACACCCAAAGATTTTAAGAGGTAAAAAAAAAAGCATATCGAAAGAAGGGAAACACTTTGAGAAGTATGGATATTAGAGAATTGTATTGTAGGACTTTGGAAGGCATTCTGTTTATGAGATATGTTGCTGTTAAGACTGCTTCACCCCACAAGTATATTGGTACATGCATTGTAAACATGAGTGCTCTAGCAACCTCAAGGATGTGTCGATTTTTTCTTTCAGATATACCATTTTTTTGTGGGGTATCTGCACATGAGCTTTGATGAATAATTCCTTGGGTTGCTAAATAGTCCCCTAGAATAGACTGAAAATATTCTTTTCCGTTGTTTGTTCTCAAAGTTTGTATGGCGATGTGGAATTGAAGGTTTGAAAATTTTGGGCAGCCTTAGATTTTTCTTTGAGCAAATAAACCCAACACACTCTACTATGATCATCTATGAAAGTGATGAACCACCTTATACTAGAGATGTTTTTTTTATTCAATAAGGCCCCAAAATATCACTATGGATTGACGGAAATGGAGGACTAAATGTATTACCAGGGACTCAAGACAACCAAATTGAACCTTTGCCGGCAATGGAAGAAAATGAGCCATCAGCTATTCTAACTCGGCAGTTACCAGGGCAGGGATAATATGAGTAGAATAGTGACGGGTTACCTGTCATGTAATCTAATGCCCCTGAATCAAAAATCCAGGGATGCATTGATTTATTCTGGGCATGAAAAACAATACTTTTATGAGCAAAGGTGCAAACTGGCGAAACTTGTTTTGAAAAGATTGTAGAGGTGGATTGCTTATCTGATCCCGAAGTCTCTTTTCTGAAACTCATCACTGTGTATCTCAGTGATCGAAAGAAAGATAAATATGTGTGGCTCCTGATACCATAAAATCAAAATTGGAGAGAATGAATAAACTCTTCTTAGTCCAAAAACCAGCAATAGCAGTACAATATATATACACACAAAATAAAAGAGCTAACCATTATCTCTAAAACAAGAAACAATCTTATCTTAAACTATATCCCTATAAAACAGGAAATAATCCTGGAAACAGAATAAGAGAAACTCCTAGAAATCTGAAATAGTCAACTTTGCCAAACTGTTTCTATCCATCTAATTATTCCACAGATTCCAACATTACACTAACACAATTTAACCGTAAACCTATTTGCAATTGCAGAAAATTTTGACCCGCTTTCCTTATACAACATTCCTATAATATTTCATTGTTTATGAATAAAAAAAGGAATACATTATTTATCTTCTGTACAAACAGGGACTGAGTGCTTAACTACAGGTAGGAGATTCAACATATTTGATGTTTGAAAAGGTGTTGCAGCGTTAAAATCATACTAACTGCAAGCAGCATGGTTATTCCCATATGTATATATAGAATCCCATTTGTGTAAGCAGTTGATGAATTAGAAGACCTAGCTTGATTTCAGAGAGTTCAAGAAAAATATACAATTGCAGTGTAAATTATTCAGCATATTTAACATAATCAAGGGAGGAAGTTTTACAAAGGTTGTGTAAGGTAAGGTGGTCCAAGCTAGAATCACCCCAACTTTAAATTGACAACCATATATCATTAAGTACAACTCAAACTACAGAAGGAAAAGTCCATAATCAAGTATATGGTATAAACTAATGTACAAATGTACAATACATTCATAGATGGAACAAAACCCAGACTGAAGTATCTTGTTTTCATGTGGCACTAATTAAAGGATGTGCTTTCAATAGCATCCCTTCACTACAGATGAGGTGATCTACCTATGTGTCATAGGGTATCCATACAAGAAAATACAGCTCAATACCTGATATTTCAGTTTTGCAAAATTTTGACCATCAGACCTTAGAGAGTTAAAGTCTCTGAGCTAACAATAATATATGAAGAAATGTTCTTCCTTACAAATGCTTTGCCCTTCCATCTAGCTTGTCCTCTCGATGTCTTGCCTGAAGATTGATGACTTGCTTGCTCCTGGAAATATTTTGAACATAAATACAGACCTCAGGAACTCAAGTCCAGTCCAGATTTACTATCAACCTAGAATACAAATGCAAAATTGACAAGAAGTTAAGGCTTGTAAATGACTTTTTCCCTTACAAATGGAATCATGGATTTGGAACATTCACACACTAAACATTGTATGCTATAAAGGCTCCTAAGAGTGGCAGTTATTGAAATATCTCATGCCAAGAAGCTGAGCCAACGTTTTGAGAGCTAAAAGAAAGGGTGAACTAAAGGGACACCACTTATATATAAAGGAAGCAAAATTTTAAAAGCAAATAAGCAAAATTAAATAATGGTCAAATAATGATAAAAATTACCGTATTATCAAATAAAAATCATCGCGAGAGTTATTATAATGAATACTTTAAGAAGACTAACAACTAATGGAATGAAACAGATGAAAACTCTTTCTAGCATAAAAAAAAAAAAGAAAATTAATCAACAGCTAAAGAACCAAAAGGAATATTCAGCCTCACCTGAACATGCATCTTTATGTCCTGTGCCGTGTCTGCATATTTCAACGTACTACAGGTACAATGTCCACACACATATATCTATTGAGGTATGGAACATAGGCAAGACCCTTCTTTTGTTGTTTTCCCAAATTTTTGATCCAGTACACTAAAGCAAGAAGTGAATTATCAATGTTAGCTCCATCCTTCAGTTTTTGGCCCCCGCTGTTTGTTTCAGAAGCTCGTTCACTGCCACCAAGATCTATGAGGGCAAGTTTTCCTTGCATGGCTTGATTTTTAAAGTTGTTTCTCTGTTTTCTTCTCAAAGTAATCTCCAGAACTGCATGTGATCCAGTAGGACGAAGAAAACTTTATATGAGATGATGCAAAAAGTTAGAATACATTGTGAGCGCTCTGAGAAAACACAACATTTTTTTAAAGGAGTTCTATATATGATTTAGAACATCCAAAAGCAAGAGCAAATATGAAAATAAGCAACATTAGAGAAAATGCAAAATAAATAAGAATAATACAGTTATAGCAAAAGTGAGATTGAAACTAATGCTTACTCACCTTGATGTGTGATGAGAAATCTCTACCGTAAGAAAACTGAGCAAAAGCATCACTCATCCATGCAAAAGTATAACAGGCTCTCATTCACCACCAAATCTGATCAGGTTTGGCAAAAAAAAAAATAATTGAAATCTAACAAATTTAAACAAATAATAATAATAAATCATTTGGTACTGAAGAAGCCTGATAAAAGCATAAAGTCTAAATTTCTAGTACACACCTCCATTATTCAATAGTCATGCTTTGATCATGAATTTGTTTTCATCTGTAACAGTGTCTTGAAATGCATTTCTTTTGGGATATCTTCCCTTTCTTTCTCAATTTCTTTGCAACCAATGAAATGATGTCCTTTTACTTGCAATCAACTTGGTAATTCATCTCCTGAAGAAATATCATACTATTATGTTGTTATTAATATATATATATATATATATATATATATATGAAAATTAGAAAACTAAAGAACAAAGAAAGCACAAAAATTAAAGTCAATCAATATTATATTGAGTTTTATTTCCAGATCTAAAAAAATACGGCACGATGTCTAAATCTTTGATATCAGTAGCATAGAGACATCAAAGACATTAATGAATGATTCTTATGATAAAGAACAAAATAATAATAGATACAAATAAGGAGAATAAACATGATTAAAGATGCAGATGGAAAGCAACTCAGGATATAAGTGGATAGTCACCTTAATTATGCAACGATATATCATTCGTTTTTCCAAATTCCTTTTGAACATAGAAGGTTGGGTGGGTAGTCAATCATCTCTCAAGACTTTGTCAAGGTACGGTCTTCAAACTTTCTCCATTAAACAATATACTTAATAAAGCTTTTCTTGTGTTTGTGTTTAGGGATATTTTATAATCCTAAAATTTTTTGTGTACATATTGAGAGGGCAGCAATATACTGCTAGATGATAGGAACTTCAATTTAGTCTGCCTAATAATATGGTTGCATTAATTCCTACAATCTGGATAATACAATATAAGGGTTTAACAAATTTTTGTTCTTTCATAGCTTAATTCCTACCTGTTTTAATGCCATTAGAATAAAAAGGCTCGCATGGAAAGTTTTGCATGCATTTTAAATTTACGACTTGCATTTCTTTTCTTTCTCTCACAACAAACAATCTAGAAATGAAACAGAGAAAAAGAAACCTCACCTGGAAAGGGAAGGGAAGGGAAGAAAAATCGTAAAACACAAATTCCCCAATTCAATCTTAGTTTTTCTCTTTTGCTACATACTGTAAAATTGCAAACAGAATCAATGGTTATTCCAATATCAAGGTACATGAAAAATATAATGAAATGTTCATTGTGATAATAAAGCAAACACCTTAAAGACATGATTTCGTAGACTGGAATGTCATATATTAGCTAAAACACTTGGCAAAACGCAAGAAAGGGAAAATTACCAAGACGACAATGCGAAGAAGAAAATAAACAGATTATTAAAACAGCAATTTTAATCTGTAATTAATTAAACTCTCTTTTAACTCAAGAATCATAATCCCATATCACACATCTTGCCAAGGTATGATCAGAAAGAAAGAAAAAACATCTCCATGAGGTGATCTGTCCTTTTATGTATATAGGATTCCATGCATACAAATTACCAACATTTAAAAGTAATGAAGAAATGAATCTAAGGGTGACTTACCTATGCTCTGGAACTGTTGCCTGGACTTTAAATAAGATCTGAAAGCAAGATATATTTGAGAACTTGCACCTTCTTAAAAGAATGGATAATATAGCAGACCAGGCGCCGGTTCTTCCTGATCAGAGCTAAAACTTGGTTCCAACGTCTCACCGGTTGGGTCCACTGCCTCTTCACCGTCAGATGACTAATTTGAGCTGGATTCAACCTCTCCGTCATCAGATCTCACCGTCAAGCTCTGTCACGGATTTTAAAACATAGCAAGGACATGTATATATTAACGTGAAAAACTCCAAAAAAATGGATTGAAGTTGTAGGCTTTGATTAATGTTTTTGGGCTCGGCTGGTACCAGAAAAGCTTGGAGAATGGACCCCCATCCTCAAACATTTTAAACCTTGCCAATGTATGATCAGAAAGCAAGATAACCCATCTAAATGAGGTGATCTGTCCTTTTATGTATCCATGATTTCCTGCATGCAATTGTCTAACTTAGCTTGGAATAATTACACATTTGGACCATGTTAATAAATTACCAATGTTTAAAAGCAATGAAGAATTGAATCTAAGGGTTTTGACTTACCTACGCTTTGGAATTGCACCTCCCCAAATTTAATGACTGTATCTCGGTCTTTGAGGGTCTGGTTCTTCCTCGTCATCAGAGCTAAAACGTCTTTTGAGCCTAGCTCTCATTGTAGTAGTTGGGCCTTCCTCATCATTAGCATCTTCTTCCATCATTGATCCTTCAAAATCTCTACTGTTGACATCACATTTCAAGGAAAGCCGATTTGGACCAAGTGCAGAGTTGGGTTCAGACATGGAAGCACCACATCTGTTCTCTTCATCTTGGATGAATGACGAATTGGCATCACAACTTGGTTCCAATGTCTCTCATTGGTTGGGTCCACTGCCTTTTCACCGTCAGACCAGTAAATTGTACTGGATTCAACCTCTTTGTCATTAGATCTCACGGTATCCACGTAAAATACTTTGACACCACATTTTTGCACTTCTATTTGCTCTTTAAATTTGATTTCAGAATCAAAAAGTCTAACGGAGAAATCAAACGAGGCCTCATCAAAATGCTCGTCTCTGGATGTTTCAACAATGCCACCCTTAAAAGCAAGAAACGAAACGATCACATGATTGAACTCAATGCCTTTGCGTTCCTCCTTGTCTTCTTCAAAAGGGCTTTGGCTACATGTAAATTTGCGATATGCAAATTTGCGATGATCACCGCACTCGGTTTTTAATCGAGATTCGCAATCGACATAAAAAATGCCTTCTTGATGGTGCTTAAAATCAACCACAACGCATAGAACAAAGCCCAAGAATCTTTTATTAGAACAAGCTGGACTCAACTTGACAGTTATTGAAGAATTGCTACTGCTATTCTTGAATGTCTCTGGAATTTCACTTCCGGGGAAACAAGAAACGACACTTTTATCTCGACCTTCTAAACGATTGATATGGCCCACTGCAAATTCCTCTGCCATGCGTTGAATTTTGAGCAGTGTACTAGCCACAATATTGTTGACTGCATCCCGATCAAGGTTGAAGCAATTGTTGAACATAAAGTAATTTTCATCGTAAGTCTCATACGCTCTTACCCCGCTTTCAAAATTCCGTTTCAAAAACCTTGGTCCAATTTTTTTTGACCAAAATTTCGAAAAACTTTCCAGAGATATGCAGCCTTGTGCAAATAAATATCTTAAACAGGGTGGAAGTTCGGGCAATGATTTAAGGCTCTTGCAACATGTTAAATATAGATGAATTAAATTGGAAAGTTGTTTGATACCCTCAGGAATTTCCACTATATCTGATCCACTTAGGTGCAATTTTTTCAAAAAGACCAAATTGCCCACCCCAAATCTATTCCAGGGATGTAACACATTTATGCCTGTTCTTCTCAAATAAAGATAGAATAAACATCCCATAGTCTGTAAGATTTCTGGGAAATGCTCCAAGTTTGAACAGCCATCGAGATTAAGTGTTTCAAGAGATTTTAACTTACCAATGCTATTTGGAAGGCTCTTCAAATTTCTGCAATCTTCCATGCTCCAATGAGAAAGGCTTTCAAGCTCTGAGATTGATGAAGGCACTTCTTCTATAGCTGTTCTGCTCAAATGAAGCTCTGAAAGAGATTTTAACTTACAAATGCTTTCTGGAAGGCTCTTAAGCTTTGTGCAACCTTCCAGACTCCAATAGGCAAGGCTTATAAGCTCTGAGATTGATGAAGGCACTTCTTCTATGGCTGTTCCGTTCATACTCAAACGGGCAAGGCTTTTCAGCCTTGAGATTGATGAAGGCACTTCTTCTATTGCAGTGTTGTCCAAATATAACCCATGTATGTTCTGCGGAACAATTGGAAACTCTGTGATGTTTGGGCAATCAGAGAGGCGGATGCTTGTAAGGGCATCCAACTGAAAAATCGCGCTTGGAAGATTATGAATTCGGCTGCCACTCATATTCAAATAATGAAGTTGATTGAGACATCCGATCGACCAGGGCCTTTCCTCTATCTGGTTCCCATGCAATTCTGCAAATAGGAAGATCGAGCAATCATCAAGTTCAAAATTTTTAAGAGATTCCAACTTATAGATATTCTTCAAAATAGGTTTAACCCTTGAGTGATTCAAAGTTAAATCGACAAGTTGATCGAGATTACCGATTGGGCCGGGAATTTCTTCTATCATCGTGCCGCATATAATTAACATTATTATATGCTGTGGGAGCTCAGGAAATTTCTTCAAATTTTTACAACGATATATAAATAGGTGGCGGGGAAGATATTTCATATGAATCATGGACGGGAGTTCAACCAAGCTTTCACATCCTTCAAAATCAAAATATCTAATATTTATGGCTGCTGACAAATCTGGGATACTGGTTAAATTCTTGCAATTGTGAAGATTAAGCACTCTTAAGTTCACAAGATCCTGTGCGATGAAAGTGAAAACAATATGAGATTAGTTTAAAACCTCTAAACTTAAAGGGTATATTACTAAAATGAAAATAAAATGTTAAAGAATACCTGCTTTCCATTCCAAAGTTGTTCAACTTTGCTATTAGGTAATCTTAACTCAACAAGCCTCCTCGGACGAAATTTTGAGGGCAAAGATTTCAACATGCAGTACTCCCAATGAAACCGCCTTAATTCATTAGGAAGAAATTCAAGACCTGGTTCCAAAGGAACCAAATTACCTCCCTTCCCGTAGAATTTGATAATTCTAAGACGACACATCCTTGCAAATGCACCTGGATGCAACTGGATTTCATCAATTTGAGACTGGTCTAGTAACATTCCCTGGATTGATTTAGTCCCCTGTGATAAACAACAAACAATAGTTTACTGAAATGCATCAAGCATTTATCAAGTAATGATGAGCAAGGAACAAAAAGTTAGTGCAGTTAGCTCTTGCCTCGCCATTCTCGAGCACCAGACTAATGTCATCTGGAGTCCATAGTCTACTCCGTTCTGCAGGATCTTTGGATTCTCCAAGGACAACATTCCTACCCATTTCTTGTATCAAATCATGCATGCCAAGATCGTCATTTAAGAGGCATTTATTAATTAGGTTGGTAATTCCACAAAGAGCAGCGCCACCATAACAACCGTCTAATAAATTTTTTACATCATATCTATTATCATGCCCCTTAAAGAAGCATGCAATATCAAGAAATATATTTTTATCTGGTTCCTGAAGCCCATCATAGCTAATCTTTAGCACATCTTGAATTTCTGGATTGGGATATTGCTTGATTTTATCCAATTCACTTCGCCAATATGCAATGTTCTGCCCATAAAGTGTAGAACCCAAAACCTTAAGAGCTATTGGAATGCCTTTAGCATATTTCAAAAAACTATTTGATAGATCCTTAAAATCGTCAACAGGGTGGTTTTGCTTGAAGGCAAACAAAGAAAAAAGCTGAAGAGAGTCATTGTAACTTAATTCCTTGACCTCATATATTTCATCAGTTGGTCCATTCTTAAGGATTTGTTTGTCTCTGGACGTAACAATGATTCTGCTACCAAAACCAAAGCAGTCACGGCTAATCCCTAATTTTTCTAATTGCTTCATGTCATCCACATCATCAAGGACAACAAGAAAACTCTTACGATAGAGTCTATCCTTAATGAATTTGGATCCTATTAAAGGAGTACATATATGGAGGTTTTCTTGGTTTAATAGGTTGGAAAGAAGTTTATCCCGTAGAGCGATGACATCATCAGGTTTTGTTGACCGCTCTCTAACATTTGCCAAGAAGTAACAACTTTCAAACTGAGCAGAGACTTCATCATATACAACTTGAGCAAGAGTTGTTTTGCCTATACCACCCATTCCCCATATTCCAATAATGCGAACACCTTGATCCCCACCAATGCACAAGAGCGATTTAATTTGCTCCATAGGAGGACCTATTCCAATGAAGCTCTTGTAATCACGTTTAGACAGCCCATTCAACTTTTTTGAAACATAGTGAACAATTTCCTCAATGACTATGGGTTCAGGCCTGCCCAATGAGCAAAATTAATTAATTAATTAATTAAGCCGAATGTAGTGAAAATTAATAAGAAAATTAAACAATAGTAAGAAAAACAACTACTTACTTATCTCCTGTCAAGGTAAACCCATTTAGGTTGCCAGCTTCAGTCAAAGCATGTTTCCACCCCTCGACCTTGTCTTTCTTGCTTCTTTCATGTTCAACAAAAGCTTTTCCAAAACTCCCGGTTTGTTTCCGTATATCGGATGGGTTAACATGGTAGAAAATGGGAACCACAAGCTGTCCCCGTGATTGCCTACATTCTATTATCTTGCTAAGTTCTTCCAGGCACCATGATGAAGAAGCATAGTTTTGAGAAAAAACAATGGTTGAAATCATTGATTCCTCAATTGTTTGCAGCAGTGCGTGAGAAATCTCCTCTCCCCTTGGGAGTTCTTTGAAATCAGCATAAGGTTCAACCCCTTTTCGTCGAAAAGCTTCATAGAGGTGAGAGAGGAAGGTATGGCGAGTGTCTTCACCTCTAAAACTCAGAAAAACTTGATGTTTTAGGTGGTCGAAGGGAGCAGAAGCAGAGGAAGATGAAGCCATAACAGAGAACAAGAAGGTTTCGTAAGGTAACTCTGTAACACAGTATGAAAATGTTAATGAACACGGCTGAAACGAATACAACTTTATGTTGCTTTTGTAAGTCTTGAATTCCGTTTAAACCGCGTGGTGTGGTGCAAATGAACTTCAAGTGAAAAAGAAAGATCAGTCACGCGGAATCGTACATTAAAAGAGCCAAGAAAACGAGCTGTTGGTTCATTAAACTTAACTTTTGGCGAACACGTGGCCCTTGTATCTTGCCGTTGTATTCCTTCTGGTGGCTTGCAAATGAACTTCGTTGAAATTTGGTTAAAAGATCAAAAAAAAATTGGAAAAAAATAGTTTTTTAATTAAGTCTTTAATTTTTTTCATAATCAACTAAGTTTTTATATTTTAATTTTTATTCAATTGAATTTTTTTATAGATTTTGTTAAATTCGTACTGTATACATGATTTAAAAAATAATAGATTTAAAAAATTTTGTCCAAATAAAAATTTAATAAAATGAAATTGAAAATATAAAAATTTAATTGATTTGAAAAAAAAAAAGTGTGTTTTTCTTATTTTTTTAGTCATGAAATTTTTACATAATGAAAGGGAAAGAGAAGCCACACAGATTTGTACAGTAAAGGAGTCAAGCAAAAGAATTAAATGCCTAGGGTTAAATCTAACAAATGTATCGGATGACCAAGACTTAGGGCTTGAGTCTACTATTGGGCATTAAGACAAATGAGGTGGCTCAACTCAATGGAAGGTGAATTCGGTAGAATGAAAAGTTGAGGAATTGATTAGAGTGGACGGACAAGTGAAGAGAAAATTATTTTTATCATTGTTTGGTAATAGGAAAAAAATGTAAAAAATAAAATTAAGAAAAACGATTATTTTTTATTCTTATTCAAAAAACAAAACCTAAGCTAATTAAATATATCATTTTGTTAATTCCATTAAAAAACTCTTAAAACTCTACTAATGATTTAAGGTAATTTCTCTATAATTTATATTAAAATAAAATCAAGTAGCAGTTTTTAATATTTTCTGAATTGAAATCCACATTAAAAATTATAGGACAAGATCAAGAAAGAGCAATGTGAATTATAATGAAAATATTATAAAGCCAAGTCAAGTTTAGAATTAGATTTCATAATTTTAGATATAATACGAAAACGATACGAGTTAAAGTTTTGATAAAAACTATATATAAATTTGGTATAAGCTAAAAATTTTTTATATTTAATGTATAGATATAAATTTTAATACAATAATTTTTCCTATATCATTAGTAAATTAAGACAATTACCAAATCTATTTGGAATATGGACAGAACCGAATAAAATTTACTATTATATCAATAATAAATTAAGATAATAAAATAAAATTTAAAAATATAAACAGTCTTATAAATATACACATTTGACTCACATTTTTCTTTTTTTCACCCTACTAAATATATATATATATATATATATATATATATATCTTTGAAGATATATTAAGAAAAGTCAATTAAAAATTATTAATGAAATTACCTAAAACATTCACCTCAGTGTACACTGAATTAGCAATGTACTTACGCACCTTATCATTTTGGTTATTAGAGAAAATACAAAAAATAAAAAATCAAGCCAACAACATAATAAATTACTATTATTTATTTTTTATATTCATAAGAAGTATAGGGAGAAAATGAAGAGAATCGAATTTTGAATTTGATTCTTCTTAAAGAAAGGTAACAATCGCTAGGCTAAGTTTTGGTTATTAATAAATTATTATTATTAATTAAGAATTTAAACATTTCCTCCTGTTAAATTGTGTAAAGTAATTTTGAGGATAATATGATTTAAAGCATATAAGCCAAAAACTTTCAACCAAAATAATTATATTATTCCTAAACTTTTTATCTCTATTAATTAAATATTAACTTAATTGGTAAGTTTTCTTTTCTTTTCGTTTCTTTTCTTTTTTTAAGAAATTAATCTTTTATTCACTCAAATATGATAAGTCAGCAGCCAATTCATTATTTAGAATAGATGGACAATCCTCTACCCAATATAATGCTCTTTATCTTGATAACAAGTGATTTTAAATTCAAATATAATCTTTCATTAATTTTTAAACTTTAATTTCAAATACATAATTTTAAAAATATATTACATCTTAACTTGTGATCAATTTCGAAATATTTTACATATCCCTAAAGCAATTTATTTGGAACATTTTCATTGCTATTACCGTATAGTTTAGCTTAAAAATATAATACAAAAGATTAGTTCCCAAGCATGGAAAGATTCACAAATTAGCAAAATCGTTTGCATGTTAACTAATATTAAGAGTTATAGAAGATGATTAATTGAGGAGTAAGAGAACTGCACATTTTACAAACACAAGCATTGGCTGCTATTACTAGCACCACAATCCTCTATCCCAATCGAGTAAAGGCATGCTGCTGCACAAACAGGAACTTAACCACAATCATAGCTATATATGATTAAAACAACTTAACCACTTTGATTAGTAGAGAAAATAGAAAAAAAAAACAAATTATTTAAGTCAACAACTTGATAAATTACTATTATTGATTAAGAATTTAAACATTGCCTCTTGTAGTAAATTCAGTGTCATGTAATTTTTAAAATAACATAATTTAAAGCATATAAACCAAAAACTTTCAAGATTGTTATATTGTCTTTAAATTTTTTTTCTCTGTACTAATTAGAGAATGATTTTAAATTTGAATGTGATTTTTCATTAATATTTAAATTTTAATTTCAAATGCACAATTTTTAAAAATATATTACATTTTTAGTTGTGATCAATTTTGAACCATTTCATATCTTACTTTAACCTACTATTGGAACACTTATTTCGAAAATTTGAATTGCTATTACCATATCAAGTTTAGCATAAATTGTAATTTTCTGTAGGCAAATTTATAGTGCGTTTGGATGAGGAATTTTAAAATTTTGAGGCATTTTAAAATTAAAGCATTTCAAAATTTATTATTTTAAAATACTAACATTTATAATTGACTTGTTTGGATAAAAAAATTTTAAAAAGAATTTTTGGATACTAAAATTTGATTAAATAAAAAATAATTATAAAAGAATAATAATAATATTATATATTACAAAAAGAAAAATATCAAATAAAATATGCAATATGGGTATCATTAGATTTGTAAAAATGTATAGATATTGTTAATAATATAAAAAATAAAGATATATATTAAATTTAAATAAAACAATAAATTTTTTGTTTTTAACTCTATATTTAATAGTGGACCATGTCTAATAAAGTAGGAAAGAGTGGAAGGAATTTTGAAAAACCACCTCTTTAGGTAAATTTTCAAAAGGGAATTTGAGCATTTCAAATTCTTTTTTGAAATCCCTTCTAAATTTTTAAATTTTTCAAAATTTTTTGCCAAACAAGAAATTTACATTTTAGATTTTTAAATATCTTGATTGAAATGAATTCCCTCCTTGAAATTCCTCATCCAAACACAACCTTAGGGTGTTACCATTGCTACTTGTTGGATGGATATTGCCAAAATAGTACTAGATGATAGATCTTAAAATTTCACCTCAATATTTGTGAAATTCCCTAATTTCATGTAATTCCTCCATAATTGTAAAGTATTACAATCTGAAATGACTAAGCAAATATGATAAGTTTGATGTATGAATGATGTAAGGAATATGGAAGAAATAAGGAAATTGAAAGTCAATTAGTCAAGAAATTAATGTTGATATCAGAAAATATTAAGAGTATGAGAAAAGAATCAAAATCAGAGATTTAATTAATGTAATTGAAAATGACATGTGGAACAAAAAAAAATGGAAGAATAATTAAAGGTCAAATGAGTCAAAGGAAATGGCTGAGATTTATGGGATAATCTTGCATTAAATGAAGCTTGATGACTCATCATCCCCATCAGCCATCACCCCTACGCCAGCCCTTTCCATCCCTCTCCATCGTTTGCTCCATTTTTCCAAGTTTCCATTCCAAGCTACCTTGACAAATCACCTCACTCTCCCATCGATTCATTAAGTTCATAGAACGAAAATCGATCCTTGTCGCTAGACTAAGTGATATACAAAGTTTGGTAGAGTGAATCCAAGTATTGGAGGAGATCTCAAAATCTAGAAATTTGGTTTCTAGCAAAGGTAATAGAAGAAGATGATTTAGTCAATTTCGTTCATAATATGGAGTTGTATTGAGTCGATATGATATGTGTATGGCGATTGTTTAAAGGTTTAATTTGACATGATGTTACAGCTTTGAAGAAGTGAAAAGCTAGGGTTGGATGCACCAAGTGATTTCGTGTTCTCGAAGTAATTGAGGTAAGGAATTTATGTAACGAACGTAGGGTGGCTATGTCCGCATGTTTTAATGTGTTTTTAAGTGTTTTGGAGAGAAGTACAAGTTGGTTTTTATGCAGGAAAAAGTTACATTTCGGGTCCTACTCCTATTGCCAATTAGGCTAGGAGCAGCCGACTGCATTGATTAGCAGTCGACTGCCTAGAGACAACCAAAGCGTAGATTTTCGAAAATCGAGACAAACCAGTTGACTGTTATACAAGCCAGTCGACTACTATTTTCCAGTATGCATTTTGTTTCAAACCAGTCGACTGCTATATGGGACAGTCGACTGCTTTTACTTAAAAAGCATTCTATTTCAAAGACTAGTCGACTGCTATATGAACTAGTCGACTACCTTTTCTCGGGAAGCATTCTGTTTCAAACAAGTCAACTGCTAATTGGGACTAGTCGACTGCCCCATGTGTTTTCAGAAAATGAAAAATATTATAATTTTAAATGAAATTAATTTCGATAAATGAATTTATGAAGCAGCAGCCGACTGCCCTATGAGGCCAGTCGACTGCCCTGTATGAAAAAGAGATTTCAAAGCTCATTTGGTTTAAACACAAAAGTGTTTTCTTAAGAAGTATATGATAAATGTTTTGGAGACTATGGACATCTAAGGTGTTCATGCATATTACTTGTACTTGTTTACTTGGCTGAGGAGCCCAAGTCCAGCCCTCAGTGCTACAGCAGTTACCTGACTAGTGTTCACTGTTGCAACCGACATTGGCCAATTTGTCTATATTACTTGTTTGGCTTACAGTGTATTACCGGCCCAATAATGGGTATGCCACTTAATTGTCATAGTTCATATGAGTGATACTTGACCTCCTTACTGGACCTCCCCATATGAGTTTGACAAGATGCATGATTCTGTTGGAATCACATGTCTCCCACTTACTTGAAGTATTTGAAGTATATGAAGTTATGTGTGTATGAAAGTATTTGAAGTATATGAAGTTATTTGTATATGAAAGTATTTGAAGTAAAGTGTGAGAGCATATGATTTACTTGACTTGCATGTATATGCTACTTGAAAAATTTATACGTATTTGCCGAAAGAAGTATATGATTATGCTTTATAATGGTTTTACATGACATTATAGAGCCAATCAGGGAAAACTGCATATAGAGGCATAGTACGCTCTTTTACATACATTTCTTACTGAGCATAAACTCATCCATTTACAATTATTTTTCATCTAGATTACTTAAAGTAGACTCCGCTCCAGATAGAGGAGCTCAGTTTGGAATTATATAGCATACCTTTGAGATACGCTTCCCAAATTTTGAAGGTATACTTTTGTTGGCGCATAGTTCGGCTATTGTACAGTACACTAATGTAATTTAGACTATTGGGGAATATAGGGTATGGATGTATATGAGATCCTGATGTAATTGAAGTATATGTAAATGAAAAAGAAATTTTATTTCATGAGGCAATAGTTATATTATTTTGAATAATGATATTGGGTAAAGTATAAGAAGAAGACTAAAAAAGGATATTGACGAAACATTCTAATTGAGCAAATGTATATGTTTATTTGGAAAAATGAGGACGTCACAATATTAGACTAATAATCGTAAATATGATAAAAAAATACGAAGGTTACACATATTAAAAAAAAAAATTGTATGAACCGGCAAAAATCAAAAATATATATTTTGTGTTTGGCATATAAAAGGAATTTTAGCATGATAATTATCATATTTACACAATACGAATATGATTCGATACAATAAAAATATAAAATATATAGGCGGATTACTGATCTACGTACAATTTGAAATTATCTTCGTTCATATTTTATATGACAGGAACATACTTAGTCTAACCATTGTCATTTTTTCTTAAAAAAATTAAATCTAAAATTTGAACCTTCTCCTCCTCCCTATTAAAAAAATTATCTTGCTTTTATAAAATGTCTTGAATTCTGTTTGGTGGGGTACTGATGAACTTCGTTGGAATTTCTACGAAACGAAAAAAGAAAGAGAAGCAACGGGGAATCAAAAACAAAAACTTTACCTTGCTTTTATAATGTCCTGGTGGAAGTATCAGTGGACTTCGTTGAAAAAGAAAGGCAGCAACGCGGAATCCCACAGTAAAGGAGTCCGGCGAAAGATTTAAATGCTTGGGATAACCAAGACCTAGAGCTTGACTCTAGTCCCTTTTGTTTGTCGCCGTCTGTCAAGCTTCTTCGGATGTGGGAAAGAGCAAAGAGTTATAGTTGAATCAAAATTTTTTTTGTTGCCTGTTCAACAAAATTTAAAAATTAATTACAGTTGAAAAACATAATTTATGATAAAATTATTTTTCAGCACCATATTCTATTCAAACGTAGTTATTTTTAAGGTATTATAGGTTACGATTTTTCTCGTAAATAACTTAATACATGATATTATATTATGATTATGATTGTGATATAATTTATGATATTGAATTACAGTTAAAAAAATTGTAATTCATTCGTCTATTAATTTAATTACATTTTTCAATTTAAGACAACAATCTTATTTTATTGTATACCAATAATTAACAAATAATTTAATAAAAAAATATTAATCTGAATTCACTTGTTTAATTTCATTATACAAATTATAACGAGCAAAAATAAAAAAATCAAAATAATTGACAAAAATCAAATTTCATTAATAATATGTCATTAAATAATTCTGATGACAATACCAATAATTAATCAATTATCACATTTTTTATAATAATATATAATAAAATTAGGTAAAGTGTAATGAGAAGAAAATGTTAAACATGATTTTGGGAGAACACTTGACTCTTGTGTTTCAATGACTAATATTCATAAAAACATACTTAGAAGGGAGTTCACGGGACGTTAAGACAAACAGGACGGCTTTTTATTGGTGTTATTAGATGACAGTAGAGCAGGATGAGACTCTTTCTTTTCCTCCGAATAAGTTTGATAATTTGCGTATATTTCTTTTTTTTGTTACATGAAAATATTAAATAATTGAGGTGAAAACACTTAAATTCGAACTCAAGACTTGCAATGTATCACAATTTGTCTTTAACATAATAAAAAAATTATTGTTCAAACACAAAATGTCTTTTTAATTTTGTCAAATTTATATATAATTTTACCAAAACTTTAACTTGTGTTGTTTTTGTATTATATTTAAAATTATCAAATCTAATTTCAAATTCAACTTGGTTTTATAATTATTTTTACTAGAATGCAGATTGCCCTATGTTGATCTCATCCTATAGTTTTTAATGTGGATTTCAATCCAAAAAGTAATAAAAACTGGTACTTGATTTTTTTAATATAAATTTTATGAAATAATTTACATTTTTATTATAAATTATACAGAAATTACCTTAAATCATTAATAAAGCTTTTAGAGTTT
Organism: Heritiera littoralis; assembly: GCA_031772115.1. Taxonomy (NCBI): domain Eukaryota; kingdom Viridiplantae; phylum Streptophyta; class Magnoliopsida; order Malvales; family Malvaceae; genus Heritiera; species Heritiera littoralis. The sequence goes on along the minus strand of JAPDPK010000111.1, from coordinate 1,735,673 downwards.
ATTAAAGTAATAAACTTTTATAAATCATTTAAGATATATTAGAAAATAAAAAAAAAGTTTAATTAAAAATTATCAATGAAATAACCTTTTTTTTTGGTACATACAATGAAATTATCTTTTATTATTTCCAAAGCATTCACCTTAGTTTTACAGTGAATTAGCAATGTAATTAATTCCTTTTGCTTAATGTATGCAGTATCACAATCATAGTTAAGCGGATGCAGTAGCCATCTTGTAATGAGTGAGATCAGTTTTTGAAAAATACAAAATATGATGTATTTAATTTTAAAAAATAGCATTTTTCTTAAATAAATACCACTAAAATTTGTTAAAATTAATTAAAAAATGTCAACAAAAAGAAGTAAAAATTTAGGATAGATAATTTTATATCCATTGCTAAAAGAAGTAAAATTCATTTTTTTTAAATATAAAAGTTTAGCCAATTGATTCAAAAACATATGGAGACAAAGACTGTCCAAAAAAATATTATATTCTTTGATTGTGGATAAAATTGTCCATGAGTCACATAACGCTTTTTTCTTTTATAACCTTACTATGACATTATTTTTAGAATTTGAGATTGGACAAAAATTGTTATTTTAATTATAAATATAGTTTTGGATTACAAATTATATCATGTATTAACTTATTTATTACGTGTGTCTTCACCTTCAACACTCAGAAAAATCATGTGGAAGGAACAAGAGGGTTTTGTAATGTAACTATGTAACTCGGTAAGAAAAAGAAAAAGAATACAAACGAAAAAGAATAAATGTACAGCTTTGTCTTGCTTTTATAAAGTGTAACGTCTTGCAGACTGGTCAGTGGGGTGCCAATGAATTTGGTTGAAATTTCTGCGAAATGGAAAAGAAAGATAAGCAACGCGTAATCATAATTAAAGGAGTCAAGCAAAAGAATTAAATGGTTAGAGTTAATTCTGGCATATGCACTGAATGACCAAGACTTAGTGTTTGACTCTTGTGTTCATAACAACATACTTAAATTTAAATTCCAATGTGATTTTTATTAAATTTTAAATTTTAATTTTAAATGCGCAGATTTCAAAAATTTAATACATTTTATGTTTATTATCAATTTCAAATCATTTCACATCTTACCTTAATTTATTATTGGAACAGCTTATTTCAAACATTTAAATTGTTACTACCATATCAAGCTTAGCTTAAAATGTAGTTTTTGTGTTGGCAAATTTAGGGTACTTCTTAGGTGTTCATTGACAAAATATTACGATATGATAATAATATAACTCTGTATCTCGGTAAGAAAAAAGAAAAAGCTAAAGAACACAACAAAAAAGAATTCATGCACAACTTTTTCTTGCTTTTATAAATTGTAATGTGTTGGATTCTGTTTGGTGAGGTGCCAATGAATTTCGTTGAAAATTCCACGAAATGGAAAAGAAAGATTAGCAGCTCTTAATCGTACATAAAAAATATAAAATATAGTACATAAAAAATATAAAATATAGTAAAGAAGTGCACCATAATGAGTCAAAGAGAAAAAAAAAAGTGACAGAAGGCGATATGAAAATTCGTGTTTTTAATTTATTTTTATATTATATAAAAATATTTTCGCAATATATAAAATATAAAAAATTTTATGTCAAAATTTATATAGATAAAAAAATAAAATTTTATTTTTAATTTTTATTACATTCATATATATATATATATATATATATATACTTTTTACTTAATTTTAATTTATGTTATTTTTATGTACGTAATAATTAATACTATATATATATATATTGAGAGTCCCAGCCGATCGTTAGTTGCTTTTTTTCTTTTCTGGGTGAAATCGTTAGTTGAATTTTATTATTATAAAATCTTGGACACAAGTTCTTTCGCGCTATGGCCTATTCAGATCGCTCGATTTCGCACTATGAAGTGCAAGAGTCGCGCAACCACTTTACGTCACTACACTTTCCTGTGCCTTTGTTTAACATGGTCCGTTGGATATGGATCTGTGGCTAATTTTTCGTGTTTGATCGGCGCGGATCGATTCTGGAAATGAGAAAACGCGGGAGAAAAATTTGTTTTATATTTGTTGAGAGAAAAAGCGTGTTTTAAAGTCAATTCAATTACACCAAAAAAAAGGGTCAATTCAATCATCTTGCAGTAGACTGACGTGGAATCGCAAGTTGTGGAAAAAAAAATCTGACATATCGCGCCATATTGAACAAAAAGTCGCACGATAGTCGACATTAATTATCTTTTGTCCACCTGTCGATCTGTCTAAATGTGTTTTATTGGTTTATAGTAAAATTAAACTCGCACGACTTCTTCTCTGTCCAATGGTATAAGAAGCTTGCTTCAACCGTTTGCAATGTTCTCGTGAATTAACATCAATAGCTTCACGCAACCCTCTCTCATTCATCTGAAGCTTACCAAACTAATTCACGGTGCTTAAACGCCATAAACGGCGATGCACACAAGTAATCCATCCAAGTCCAACGGAAGCAATCACTTTCTCACCAAATCCATCCCCATGAAGCAACAAGGCTGGTCCAATCTAATTCACGTTATTTCCCAGAGTTGTGAATTTGTATGAGAAAATGATGCAAAGCTCTAATGGAAGCAACCACGTTTATATCGGTTCATTTATAATGTGTACTCAGATATACTTGCTGCTTTGCTGACAACTAAAGAAGCATGTGATGGAATTATCACATTAGAAAGACTTCAATGACAAATAAATTTCGAAGAATGTATTATGATGAATTCAAATAAATTTTAAAATGAAATTTTTCTATGAGAAATGCAGTTAAAGGAGGCAAGCAAAGAAAAGTCAATGAGACTAGACTACTTTCGGTGCTATTTAAAAAAGATTATGAAGAGATTAATTATTTTAATGATAAGATTGAAATTAAGAATGTGATATACTTATTTAATAAATACTGTACCAAAAAAGGTTTATATAATAATTAGTGACATATAATTTTATATTTAAGTAATATATAAAAAAGATTTTAAGTAATAAAAAGATAATAATTGCATATTAATCTGTATATATATACTAATTTATATTTTAAATACATACATAATTTAATATCTTAAATAAAAAAAGTAATACTTTAAGGGTTAGAGAAATAGTGGCAGAATTAACAAAATATATAATTTAAAAATATAAAAAAAAATAAAAGTTTAATAGTCAAATATACTCTTAATCTTTTGCATAAAATGGATATAAGTTCTCAACGTTTTATTACATAAAAATCAATTTATAAATTTTTATTTTATTGTAAATAAACCATAAACTATTCAAAATCATGCAATTAAGTTCAAATATGTTAAATAACACTAACTTTCATTAGTATCACACATCTGGCATGCCATATGACAACCAACTAAGCTATCTATGTCAGCTTCCGCTTAGGATGTCCTAACAGCAGTTAGTGATATTTAATAGATTTAGACTTAATGACATGATTGTGAAAGATTAAGGGTTTATTTATAGTAAAATAAAAGTTTATGCATCGATTTTTACGTGATAAAATGTTGATTGCTTAATTCCATTTTATGCAAAAGGTAGAAGATATATTTGGTTATTAAGTAAAAAATAAATTTAATAAATGAAAAAATTATTAAAATGAAAATATACAAATCAGATTTTCAATACATCGCCATGGTCTTATTGGATCCTTACTCCTCTGGTGTATCATCGAAGGCCACTAGAGGGGCATTTTGTTGTATAAAACCCATATCGCAAGTGCACAGGTTGTGACAAGTAAAATAATAGTAGAGTAAAATATTGTTTTACGAGAATTATCTAGATTTATATTAGCTAAGTACTAAATTTTTTTCATCTTAGATTTATTCAAACAATGAAATTTTTCTTAAATTAACTAATACAAAAACAATAAAAATAAAGCATAAAATAAAATTTGTTAATAAAAATTAAAAGAATAAGAAAATTAAATTGCAATAAAAAGTAAGTTTTAATAACATAAAATTAAAAGAAAAAATAAATTTAAAGTACATAAAAATAAAAAGGCAAAATTAAATTGATGAATGAACATAAATTAAATTTATATAAAATATAAATTAAATTTTTTATAACTAATTACCTACTTATCTAAATTAAAACAACTTATTAGGCTAATAATTTAATAAAGAATAATTATTTCATACACTATTATTGAAGTTTTTTTACTCTACAAGCGGGATTAGGATAATGACATATGTCTTATTTTATTTATTTTTATTTTTATAAAATCTATGTCATGATCCTAGCACCATTTATTGAGTAAAAAAACTCCATAGGTGGTGTATGTAATAATTATTCTTCAATAAAAGGATAAACTAACTTACTAAACTAATATAAAATTTAAAAACTTAAAACAAAATCCGCTTTGGATTAGATCTGACAATCCTAGGCACAATACGATAACACGATACAAATAAAATACACGAAGGTGATTTGGACTAAAATTAAGTAAAAATTATATATGAATATAGTAAAAACTAAAAATAAAATTGTGTGTTTTACATGTTGATATGAATTTGACACAATTTTAAAATACATAATTTTTGTATTTTATATGAAACAAATATAATTTAAATATGCATTGGGATAAAAGCTCTGATGATAATGATGATGATGATGATACATAATATGAATACGAGTTATAAACATGTATTGCCAAGTCGCTTTGGACAGTCCTCTGGGCCCACAATCAGACCACTTTGATTGACAAAGTAGGCCGATGTTTTTAATTCACTTCAGGCCCATCTCTCCCCCGGTGATCTGCCTCACTTCACTTCCTTTCTGTCTGGGTCGCCATTTGTCAGTTGCCGTTCCCTGCCTTTTGTTGCCGACTTTCCCTCTTCTTCTTTTTCTCTGGACTACATGGAAGCAGATATCGAGATTCGTCTTTGTTGTAACACGTAAAACATAAAAATTTTATATTAAAACTTATATGAATATATTAACATAATATTTATTTTAATTTTTATTAAATTTTAGATCCTTTTTTCTTAATATCGTGTTTATGATTATTAAATTTACATGAAAATTTTAAACTTACAAAAAGATCGAAGTTATTTCTTTTTACAACTTAATTTCAAGTATGTTTACCTTTTTTTTTTGTCTTAAGATTTTGTTTTGTTAAAAAGAATAAGAAAAAGTGATTATAAAACATAATTATTAGACAATATTCTTATTTAATTTGAAGGTATAATGATTTTTTTTGGTTACATATAATGATATTTAAATTACATTTTTGAGTATGTTAAAATTAAGTTCCACTTGTAAAAGTTTTTGGTTATTATTATTATTATTATTATTATTATTATTATTATTTAAATTTTATTTTTTGTTTTTTCTTTGCATTCATTTTTGCACAGAAATAAAAGCAACTAATTGACAAAGTCTACTACCATAATTTTTCAAGACTATTAAAATTTGTGAAAGTGTTGGAAAAGAGGTACGACTTGTAGGCATTGAATGTGTATGGATGACGTGATTTTTCCTACTATAATCATTAACATCAATGATATATTTTTTTTATTCATAGAAGCATAAAAGAGAAAGGAGATTCATACTTTAAACTTAATTACTTTTAAGAAAATTTAACATCCAATAAGTTAAACCTTGCTCATTAATAACAACGATATTTTTATATATTTGAAGGCATCGGAATTTGAATTCTGATCACTAAAATTAAAATTTTAATTCTTTATTAATAGACCGCATGATTATTGACTTAATTAATGATTTTCATACAAAATTTTGAGTCAACCATTTATGCGCACAAGATAGCTTTCCTCTTTAAGTTAGCAAGGATGTTGAAACTTGAAATCATGTCCAAGTTCAATTGCCTTCCTCTTTATGTTTTATAGTAATTAGAGTTACTAATCAAACTAAGAATATGATTAATTATGTTAAATTAAGATGGAACATGAACAAAATTAAACTAAATCAATATTACTTTTAAGAGTTTGACTAACACTAGTTCATGATTCACTTTTACCCTTTTTTCTATAATGATGATGTCTATGCAAACAATAATGCAGACGTCTCAATGAATATTTTGGTTTCTATAACTTGACTTTTCCTCTCTCCTTAATCCTAAAGTCATAATTTTTCAATAGAAAAATGCTCCCTGAAAATAAAAATTAAAAAAAAAAAAGTAGAAGATTGAGGTTTGATGATGAAAACAATGAACTGACAGAAAAAAAGATAATGGGAAAGAATTAGAGGCATTGATGGAATGTATCATTTTTGAGGTTTGTTAAACGAAATCATTAAAATGATATATATCTTGTAAGATATATTAAGAAAAATCAATGAAATTACCTAAGACATTCACCCCAGTGTACACTGAATTAGCAATGTAATTAACACCTAATCACTTTGGTTATTAGAGAAAATACAAAAGGAAAAAGAAAGAGCTAACCTGTTAAATTGTGTAAAGTAATTTTTAGGATAATATGAATTAAAGCATACAAGCGGAAAACTTTCAACAAAAATCATTGCATTATCTCTAAAATTTTTTATCTCTATTAATTAAAGATTAATTTAATTGGTAAGTTTTCTTTATCTTAATTAAAAAAGTGATTTTAAGTTTGAATAGAGTGTTTCCTTAATTTTTAAACTTTAATTTCAAAGACGTGACTTTAAAAATATAGTACATCTTATCTATGGGTGTAAAACGGGCCGAAGCCCGCGGGCTTATCCGTTAAGCCCGCGGGCTTTTAAGGGGCCGGTTTCAATTTTTTAGGCCCGTTTAAAAACGGGCCTAAACGGGTTGGCCCGCGCAGGTCGACGATCCGCGCGGGCCGGTTCATAAGCCCGCGGCCATTTTAGGCCTTTTTTTCATTTTTTTTAAATATAATTTGTTTTTTAATTATATTATTAATGTATTTTTATTTCTTACAAAATAATAAATACATGATATGATTTTATTGTATTCTAGCAAAAAAATGAATTCATGTAATTTTATTTTGAATTCAAACCATGACATTTTATATGTATATACACATATAATAATGAAAATAAGATGTTGGAAGATTTTAATATTTAATAGAAATTTATGTTTTTTTTTTAAGATTGCAATTATTTATTTTAAAATATTGTAAGTGAATTGTAATTGTATTTAAATTGTATTTGTATATGAATTTTAATGATTTTTAAAATTTTATTTTATTTTTATTATTTTTATTTAAAAATTATCTGGCCCGCGGGCCAGCCCGGTCCGCATTAAAAACGGACCGGACATGTAAAAATAGGCCCGTTTAAAAACGGGCCTAAACGGGCTTGGCCCGTTTTGGCCCGTATCCGTACGGCCCGGCCCGCCCGTTTTTCATCCCTAATTATCACAGCAACTAGCCAGAGCAAAGGCACATACTGAAGCAACTCAACAACAGAATAACAGCTCACCAATTCACATAGCTATAGAAACTTCCAACAATAGCACCACAAGTTCAGCAACAAATTCTCAAAATTAGGAATTAGTTGTTTGCATTTAACTTTCTGTTATTTTTCAAACTTCTATTATTTTAAATATCTCGCCAACTTTTTCTATTTGCTTCCGCCAAAAGCTCTCCTTCTTAGCAGCTATATATACTGTAATGAACACTGCAATAAAGCATGGAATAAAAGGCTCATTCTCTCGAGCAATCATTTCTTTCATTTTCTCTTCAATTCAGCTATTGCAATATGGTATCAAAGCAGAGAATTTTCTGATCATTTTCTTATTTTCTCACCCTTTCCTTCTCACCAAACAACCTCAGCTTCATGGCCCAACTTGTTTCGACTTCTGAAAATTCATCACTCAGTGTTTCAGCTTCAGAAAACTGATCAGCTTTAGAGGCTCAGCCAGCTAGCCCGTATTTCTTGCATTCTAATGAGAATCCCTCATTCGTTTTGGTTTCTTCCCTTTTTAATGGTTCTAATTATCACTCTTGGTCAAGAGCCATGAAAATGGCATTGCTCTTGAAAAATAATTTGGAGTTTGTAGATGGATCAATTACTGCTCCAACATCAAATGATCCGCTTTATCCTGCTTGGGAACGGTGCAATACCATGGTACTATCATAGTTGATTCACTCTCTCAGTCCTTTGACTGCTCAAAGCATTATCTGGCTTGATAATACAGCTAAAGTCTGGAAGGATCTTCACGATCGATTTGCTCAAAGTGATTCTTTCAGGATCACAGGTTTGCAAGAGGAAATATATGCATTTCAGCAAGGATCATTTTCTGTCTCAGATTATTTCACTCGTCTTAAAATCCTATGGGATGAGCTTCTGAATCTTTGACCAGTTCCAACTTGTACTTGCTCTACTGGATGTTTATGTAATGCTCTGCCTATAGTGCGAGCATACCATAAATCCGATTATGTTATCAAATTTTTGAGAGGTTGAATGATGATTTTGCCACTATTCGATCTCAAATAATGCTCATGGATCCCCTTCCTTCTATAAACTGAGTTTTTGCCTTGGTTATTCAACATGAGAGATAGTTTCATAGTAATCTGGTTCATTCCTCATTAGAACCAATAACCTTCTCCGATTGGATGCAGCAAGGTCAATCTAAGACTCGACCTTGATGCTCTTACTGTGGTATTACTGGTCACACAGTGGATAAATACTTCAAAAAGCATGGATATCTCCAAATTCAAATCAAGAAGGAAGGAAATTTCTGTCAATCAACTTAAAGGGGTAGAACAGTTCGCACATGAGCATAATACACCTGAAGCTTTTAGTTCAACCTCCTTGCATCACCACAAAGCATGTGAGAAGTCTAATAAGCTTTCAAGCTCAATCCCTGTTACTCAATCTTCCCAAATAGATTACTCCACCTTCGTTAATGTTCTTACTAGTAATGTAGCTTTAATGTGCAACATGGCAGGTATATCTACAATCAATTCCATCTATTCTCTTACTTCTAACTCCTGGATCATTGATATAGAAGCAACTGACCATGTAGCCTGTTCCCTTACATTTTATTCATCCTATTCACCTGTCCATAATTTGTTTGTTAAACTCCCAAATAATTAGCAGGCTGTTGTTGCACATGTTGGTACAGTACAAATTTCTCCTCTGTTAATTCTTGAAAACGTGTTTCATGTCCCTTCTTTCTCATATAATTTAATTTCTGTAAGTAAACTCGTTTCTCGCTTATCATACTCACTAACCTTTCAATCTCATTCTTGCCTTATTTAGGACCTACCAACCAAGAGGATGATTGGTTTTGCTAAGGAAGCTAATGGACTGTTTTATCTCGAATATCCCTTACAATCCACACTCATATCCTCTTCTAATTCTTGTTCAGTTTCTTCTGCAAATATTTGGCATTATAGGCTTGGCTATGTCTCTAAATCTAGGATACAGATTTTGCATTCTATAGATAATTCCATTTTGATCACTGCTGATGGTAATGCTTGTGATATGTGCCACTATGCAAAGCAAAGAAAACTACCATTTCCTAGTAGCACATCTTCAACTACTTCCCGTTTTGAATTAATTCATGTTGATAATTGGGGTCCTAGTCCCTATATATCTTTATCTGGTTATCTTTATTTTTTAACCATTGTAGACGATTATAGTAGGGGTACATGGACTTTCTTAATGAAATCCTGAAGTTCGAAGCATTCTTTAACATTTCTATGTTTTTGTTGAAACTCAGTTCCAAACAAAGATTAAGTGTGTCCGTAGTGATCAAGGACAAGAAATTTGAATGAATGATTTCTTTTTAACCAAAGGAATATTACACCAAACTTCATGTGTGTCCACCCCTCAACAGAACAGCAAAGTTGAAAGGAAACACCATCACATTCTCAAAGTAGCACGAGCCTTGCGATTTCAAGCCAAACTTCCTCTTTCATTTTGGGTTGAATGTGTTTCTCATGCAACATACCTTATTAATCGAGTACCCTCTCCTACAATCAATAACAAAACACCTTTTGAAATACTCTTTAACACTCCTCCAAAATTTGGTCACCTTAGAGTCTTTGGTTGCCTGTGTTTTGCTTCTACATTACCTATTAACTGAAATAAATCTGATTCTAGAGCTAGGAAATGTTTTTTTCTTGGTTTTGCTACTGGTATCAAAGGTTACAAGCTTTATGATCTTCATACCAATGAAATTTTCTGTTCTCGAAATGTCATCTTTTATGAGACACAATTTCCTTTCTCTCAAAATAAATCACCCTCTTCAGATACATTTGTTCCTCCCCTTTCTGATCACATCATTCCTATTGTTCCTACTAAAGACTTACCTGATCCTTATTCACACACACACACACACACACACACTGAGTCTTTACCACCATGCACTAATTCTCCCCCTTCAAATAATTCTGAAGCACAACATAGTCACACAGACTTACATACATCAGATTCTGCCATACCAAGAAGATCAACTAGGACCAAATTTCTTCCTTCTTATCTTGATGATTACAATTATGAGCTTCCTGGCAGCAATTCCTCTTCCCTTGACAAGAGGTCTTCACCCCATACTTTATCTCAGGTTCTATCCTATTCTCAGTTGTCTCCTGCTCATAAAACATACTCTACTACTCTTGATTCAATCCATGAACCACAAACTTACACCCAGGCTCTTAAACATGCTTGTTAGAGAGATGCCATGCAGGTTGAACTTCAAGCCTTACAGGACATGTGAAAACCCTAAATTCCCCTACCCTAATTTTGTACTCGTGTGTAACTCTATAAGTACAAAGTGCAATTAAGTGATTTTGAGAATTTTGAAAACACCTACCTTGTCTCAACACAGAAGAATGAAATTTTGAATATATAATTAAGTCGGGGATGCAAGGGAGATATACATGTATGCAATATATATGTGTTGTGCCAAGCTACATATGAATGTAGACGCGTACCCCAAGTAGCGCATGCAACGTACATTCTTAGAAATACATATGTAAACGAATACTTGAGTGGAATAATAATAATATGATGAATAAGTATATATAAATATACATGTCTAAGGATACCTGTGTGTGTGTATATATACATTGATAGATATATGTACAAGTAATAAATTAAAGCAAAAATAAATTAAAGGCACACTTATAAATAAAGAGAGATATATTAAATGGAAAATTATATTAAATTAAATAAGAGATATGATTATATGAAGATAAATAAAATATACATGTGGTTTTATGGATATAAAGATAAATATAAAATATATATATATGTACACACACACATTAAGTATATTAAGATGAAATTTATAGATTATCATATGAAAAACAAATAGATTAGATATATCAAAACTATATACCATTAAAAATAATAATAAATAGATAAATAATGAAACATATATTTATATATATATATATATAAACATTTATGATATAAGTATATTATTATTAAATAAAAAAAAGAAAAGAAAAATCGTGATTGGCTTTCCGTGGAAGCCAACCAATTCTGCCAACTACTCCCACTAACATTAGAGCAGAAATTTTGAGACAAAGGCAGAGAGGACTCAAATCCTCTGCAAAACCAAAAAAAAAAAAAAAACTAAGCAATTAAAAGAGGGAGAGAGAAGCTATTTCCAGCTAACAACCCCCACTAAGCTTTAATGCCATTATTGGTACAAAGGAGGACAGCTCATGGGAGTAATCAGTGGAGCAACAAGAAAAAAAATGAAATGAATGAAAAAAAAAGGAGCAGTGTTCTCAACAACTAAAGGAGAGGGTGGAGAACAGAAACCCAGAAGAATAAGGGGCAAGAAAAATGTGGATGGTAGCAGCAAAAATTGGAGGTTTCCTTTCAGGTATTAAGGATTAGAGAGTGGGCTGCTGTTCTTAGCAAAAACAAGGCAACATCGCAGTAAGAGAGGAAGTCACTACATGATTCTCTTGGTGGCCAAAGACACACCATTCACGATCAAAGGAAGTCCTGCTCAACCGCTGTCAGTGAACAGTGTGGCAACCATGTCACTGTTGCTGCAAACCAGGAAGAACGAAGGTGAAGGAGATGAAAGGAGGAAAAAAAAAGAGAAAAGGAAAAGGGGAAAAAGAAGAGGGACCCTAAGCCTACCATATGGCCCTACTCACCACCATCTTTGGCGTATTATATATGCCTTGACAATTGCTAGAATGGAGCCAAAATAGCAGCTGCACCGATAAAGAGATATAGTAACACATCAAGCCAAAACAAGGGAGCTGCTGACCTTGCTATCCTTAGCCGATCAGGGGCGTATAGTGGCTGTCATTGAGGCTGAGTATGGCGTGACAACAGTGGACATGCGTGAAGGTCTGATCAGGGGAGTTTGGTGTTGACATTTGGCTAGGCAGTGAGGGAGTTGAGGGCTAAAACACATGGCTAGTACAGGGGTACCTTTGGGCACTAGTTGGAACCGAGACATGAGGAAACTTTAGAGGGTTCAAATATTGCCCTTTCTCTTCATGTTTGTAGCTGTAATGTGAGGAGGAAACGAGGCAATAAGCTTTTGCTATCCTATTAAACAAGGGTAAGAACATTATATTTGGATTTAAGAGTGATGTGAATATATTTATATATATATATATATATATATATATATATATATATATATATGAGTAAGAGAATTTGTTACATATAAGGTCAAGGCATATATTTCTCTCTATATGTATATATGAAATAAACAAATATAAATTTGTAAATATTATTGATACGACGAGGGAGGTTGAAGTATATACATGTGTATAAACACACAATTAGAGAGATAACGAAGGATGAATTCTCGATACAGAAGTGAATTCTATTAATCGTGGCTCTTAGACATGCTTTAATAGATGATTAAATGTAATTAAGACATATTATTGAAATATTAATTGATTGGTTTGTAGTGACTTGGAGCAATTAGGAGCTCGAGTCTTGATTTGGAAAGCTTGAGGAAGATGATTGCTAAGCAGTAAGGTAAGTGGAGTAAGTAAAGTTTCGCTAGTATCATCTCGTAAGAGATGTTTAAATTTTATAAATAAATTACCTAGCTTTCGAATTTAAGCACTGCGATGGTATTGATCGAGTGATATAGGTAAGAATACAAGGTATGATCAAATTGTGAATCTGAATGATGCTTGGGCTGGGATTGAAATTGTGTTTTCTGATTTGTGTGTTGTGGCCGGCCAAGCTTGCTTGTTGTTTGAAATAAAATATTCAGGTGTTAAGTTATTGCATGAATGTTGTCTGTCTAATCTATTTAGGCTAAGTGTATGTGTGCATGGTTTGCATTAAAATCTCACTAGGGAACCATGCAGAGTACGTAGAGGTACTCCATTAATGCATAGGTAAATTCATATACAACATGTTTTGACTCGAATTGTTGTATGCATAAGCTTTATAATACTCGACATTTCGCTTTGGTTTGAGAAGCATAGTTTTGAACTAGCTTTGTAAGGAAGAGCTTTTACACATTTGGAAACCTTAAAACTGTTTTGATTTGTGTTTTGAAAACCATGTGTACAGTTGGTATAATGTTGTACCTTTGAATTTTGACAATACACTCCATCTTGCTAAGTTAAGTTTTGATCAGTAATCCAATTTCTAAATCAAGGGATTTCAATCAGTACTCAGTAGTCCGTTTTCTAAACTAAAGAATTTTAATCAATACTCAGTTTTCCATTCTATATTTGATTTTAGGCAGATCCATTGACCTTCGGGTCATTCAGAGCTTATCAAGCTTTGCTCAGGTTCCTTTACCAGTCTATCGAGCTCTGTGCTCTAGATTTTCAGTATCAGTATCTGCGCCTTACGAGCATTGTGCTTTAGGCATTATCAAGCTTGTCTGGAAAACCAGCAGACAACCAGTTCTTGACTGCGCAGCGGGGCTAGAATAACTCTATGGTCATAGATATTACTGTGAGAGCCACCTTTAGAATCCTAAGGGAACTATGTGCTACACGGTTACGTCCTTGTGACGTTTTATCCATCATTAGCTAGGATGGACATCAGTATCAACATCAGTGTTAGTATCGACTATCAGGGATCTTTGCCTACACTTTATCAGTATCAATTTTCAGTGATTTGAGGCTTTATGCCAAACTTATCAGTATTCATTTTGAATTTCAGTTACAGTTCAGTATTTGAGGCTTTATGCCTAAACTTTATCAATATCCGTTTTGGATTTCAGTTTCAGTTTAGTATTTGAGGCTTTATGCCAAACTTATTAGTATTCGTTTTGGATTTCAGTTTCAGTTTAGTATTTGAGGCTTTATGCCAAACTTTATCAGTATCTGTTTTGGATTTCAATTTCAATTCAATATTTGAGGCTTCATGCCTAAACCTTATCTGTTTTGATTTCAGCATCAATTTTCAGTATTTATAGGTATTTGGCCTAACTCTATCGAGTATTTATTTTCATAAGATTATTTGTTTTCAACTCAGTGCATAATGACCATGTTTGAACTCATGTGCATAATTATCATGTTTTAAACTCATATGCATAATGACCATGATTGAACTCGTGCATAGTGCTTGTGTTTTGAACTCGGTGCATAGTAGTTGTGTTTAAACTAAGTGTATTAGAAAACTGTTTCGTTATTGAAATCAGTTCTCAAAGTTTTGAGATTTTATTCCTAAACTTATTGATTTTTCAATTTTACTGCGATTATCGATTTTGAACTAAATGCATCAAAAAATCTATTTTTTTCAGAGTCTTTAGGCCCAACCTTATCAGTATCAGTTCAGTACAATTATCGATTTTGAACCATGTGTTTAAAGAAGTGTTTCCATATCAGTATTGACTTTATTATTTCGAGGTTTACGCCTAAAGTGATTAGTAATCTATTTTGAACGAGTGCATAGTGATTTTGGTTTTGAATAAATACATTGTGAATCAGTTTTAAACTGATTGGTTTTGAACTAAGCACATTACCATTATAATGCTATGCATCCTATTAACATTGTAGTATTGTGACGAGTAATTGTGTTCTTTAGTATCATGTTGAGGCTCAAAAAAATGAGGTTCGTAGGGTATCATTCAGACTAATACCTTGTACAGCTTCAACCTTAAAGTATGAGTCCGGATAGATAGATCCGGCATTAGGACATAGTATCACACATACATGTCACTTTATTTTCTGTTCATGCATACACATGCATGTAGATCGACATGAGCCTAGCATGCATTTACTTAAAGTACTTACTAAGCCGTGGATTGCTCATCCCTTTCTAACATCATCGCAGATCATACGAGCTAGAGGCCACGTTTAGAGTTCTATGTAAGCCATCGGGGACCGTACCAAGCTTAGGTACATACCAACGTCCTTTGAGCTTGCTTTCGCTATTTTACGAGGTATATAGATAACGTATTATTTTGTTTGCATGCACATTTTGTAAAGATTACACAATATAGTTTGCTTATGTCATGGGATGTAACTTAGGATCGTTTTAGATTATTTTGAGAGTGATATGATGATCGATTGTGATCCTGGATTTGATATATTTGTGATAATTAATGGTGGATATTAGGAATGTTGACATGGTAATTATTTGATGAATTACACTATGATGTGAATGTGTGTATGGCAGAATTGATTTGGTATGATTGGATTATGATAAGTGACAATGTTTTACAGGTTCTTTGTTTGGGGAAATCTCTAAATATAAAGGGGGATATTTTCAATTTGATTTTTAGGCAAGAATACATTATGGAATAAAAATGATCATTATATGTGTAGGAAATCAAAGTATTGTATTGAAAAGACTTAAGATAAAACTGTACATAGGTACCCTATTTATATACAAAGAACTTCTAACTAAATAGGAAAGTATATCACTCATAATCCTAGATATTATTCTAATTAATAGAATCTATAATCGAGTGATTCTCTAACCTTAATGCTAGGGATACACATATATACTAATTTCCTAAAATAACAAATTAATTAAAACAGCAGTTGACTTTCCAATAATATTCTTGACACTCCCTCTCAAGCTGGTGAATAAACATTGTCCATTCCCAGCTTGGTTACAATCTTGTGGAAGAGTGGATTGTTAAGTCCCTTGGTTAGAACATCTGCTAGCTGTGATTCGCTTGGTACATAGGGTGTGCAAATGAGACCACTGTCAAGCTTCTCCTTAATGAAATGTCTGTCAACTTCAATATGTTTTGTCCTGTCATGCTGCACAGGATTGTGTGCGATGCTAATTGCAGATTTGTTATCACAGTAGAGCTTCATAGGGCCATCCCACTTGAGTCTTAGATCTTCCAAAATGATCTTCAACCATAGTAGCTCACATACACCTTGTGCCATTGCCCGAAATTCTGATTCTGCACTTGATCTTGCCACAACATTCTGCTTTTTGCTCCTCCAAGTAACTAAGTTTCCTCCCAAAAAGGTGCAGTAACCCGTGGTGGATCTTCTATCAACCACTGAGCTTGCGTAGTCAGCGTCGGTGTAGGCCTCCAAAGTGAGCTTATCACCTTTTTTTAACAAAATTCCCTTTCCTGGAGTTCCCTTGAGATAGTGCAATATTCTATGAACTGCATGCAAATGGAGTTCCTTAGGGTTGTGCATAAATTGGCTCACCACACTAACTGCATAGGCAATATCAGGCCGTGTGTGGGATAGGTAGATTAGTCTACCAACCAGTCTCTGATATGATTCTTTGTCTGTAGCATTGTCTCCCTCTACTTCCCCAAGTTTATGATTAGGATCAATTGGTGTGCTGGATGGTTTGCACGCCAACTTTCCCGTGTCTTTCAAGAGATCAAGGACATACTTTTGTTGGGATATAAAGATCCCTTGTTTCGACCTTGCCACTTCAATGCCCAGAAAATATTTCAAGTTTCCTAGTTCCTTAATCTCGAACTCCTTTGCCAAACATCTTCCCAAGTTCTGCCTTTCCTTTTCATTATTTCCCGTCACTATGATATCATCAACATAGACAATGAGAGCAGTAACTCCCTCTGAACCTGAGTGTTTTATGAATAGGGTGTGATCCCCTTGGCTCTGCTTGTACCCCATGGAATGCATTACCTTGGCAAATCTCCCAAACCAAGCTCTTGGTGACTGTTTTAGGCCATATAGTGCCTTCTTGAGCTTGCAAACCTTATTTGCAGCCATGTTTCTATTGAATCCAGGGGGTATTTCCATGTAGATTTCCTCTTCAAGATCTCCGTGCAAAAATGCATTTTTTACATCAAACTGTTGTAAAGGCCAATCAAAGTTAACTGCTAGAGACAAAAGAATTCTCACCGTATTCATCTTGGCAACCGGAGCAAAGGTTTCTTGGTAATCTATCCCATATGTCTGTGTGTATCCTTTAGCCACCAACCTAGCTTTGTACCTCTCAAGTGTTCCATCTGCTTTATACTTAACTGTAAAGACCCACTTACATCCCACTGCTTTCTTTCCTCTTGGTAGCTCCACAATCTCCCAAGTATTGTTCTTCTCCAGGGCCTGCATTTCAACATTCATAGCATTCTTCCAATTTTCACAATTTAAAGCCTCTGATAATGTTTTGGGAATGGATATTGTGTTTATGTTTGTAAGGAAACTTCGGTGAGATGGAGAGCATTTTTCAAAGGACACAAAATGGGATATTGGGTATAATGGATATTTTGTGCACTCTCTAGTTCCTTTCCTAAGGGCTATAGGTAAATCAATGTTAGATAAGGAATCACTTTGAGGAGTAGAGCTAGAAGATATTACCTCATTTCCAGGATTTGAGTCAGATGATTGGTCCGGCCTTGGTTCAGGAGCTAGACTTTTCCTTCTTGAGTAAACCTGTGAGAACCGATTGTTAGTAGTGGCCTTTCCCCCATCTGCTTGTGAACTAGGTTGTAAGGAGGGCTCATTTTGGGTTTGTGAAGGAGGAGGCTCAGGTTGCTTAATTGTAACTTCAGCGGAGGTCTTGGTCTCGGGTTGGAATTTAGAAGATGATGACGGCAAGTCAAGGAGAAAGAAGTCTTGATCCTTATCTTCCACAAATGTTGTCTCCCTCTGAAGATAGGGCTGAGTGAAATATGGTTCTGTTTCAATGAAGGTAACATCTGCTGAGATTAGGAGTTTTTTAGTAGGTGGGTGATAGCACTTGTATCCTTTCTGTGTTGAAGAGTATCCCACAAAGACACACTTGATAGCTCTAGGGTCTAACTTTCCTCTATTTTGGCTATGGACATGAACAAATGAGACACACCCAAATACTCTAGGAACAAGATGGTTTGTTGTACGGAGACTTGGATAAAAGTGAGACAATACCTCCATGGGACTCTTGAAGTTTAACACTCGGGATGGTAACCTGTTTATGACATGTGTGGCTGTAAGAACTGCTTCCCCCCAAAGGTATTTTGGCACATTTTTCTGAAATAATAATGCTCGGGTAGTGTTTAGGAGATGGCCATTTTTCCTTTCTGCAACTCCATTTTGTTGTGGAGTAGAGACACAGGATGACTCATGAATAATACCTTTTTGTTGAAAATATGGGGAAAGTGTTTGGTTGAAATAATCTTTTGCATTATCTGACCTAAACCTTTTGATTTGGACCCCAAATTGGTTTTTTATCATGGAAAAGAAGTTTGGGAGGATATCACTCACATCGGATTTTGATTTAAGCAGAAATATCCAGGTAACTCTTGTACAATCATCAATAAATGAAACAAACCAACGTGCCCCAGAAATATTTGGAATTGTAGTTGGACCCCATATATCACTATGAATCAACTCAAAAGGAAAAAGGCTTCTTTTGTTATTGGTGGGAAAGGTAGCACGTCTGTGTTTTGCAAGTTCACATGCATCACAATGAAACTGCTTATCAACTAGTCCTTTGAACAAAGAAGGGAACATAATTTCAAGGGTTGAAAAAGAAGGATGTCCGAGCCTAAAATGGTGAAGCCAAATTGTGTCTTTATTGGTGAGGTTTTGTCCAGAAAGGTAGGTTAGGGGCTGGTTCCACTTACCAACTTTCGATTTCTCTAATTCCTCAAGATAGTATAATCCGTCCTTCTCCTTAGCACGTCCAATCATCATTCCCGAGCCCTGGTCTTGAAATAGACAATAAGATGGAAAAAAAGTTACTTTGCAATTCATGTCATGAGAAAGCTTGGATATTGATAAAAGATTGGTGGACAATTTGGGAACATGTAGGACATTTTTCAAAGTAAGGTTAGGACTGATTTTTATTTCTCCTACCCCAGCTACCGTGGCCAAGGAGCCATCGGCAGTAGCAATTTTCCTACTACTAGAACAAGGTGAATATGAACTAAAGTTTTGAAAGGAATGAGTCATATGATCTGTGGTTCCTGAATCAATAATCCACAAATGTTTAAAGGTTCTATCTGAGGCATTTAAAGCGTGAGAGGTTGGAAGTTTACCTGAATGTATCAATGAATAGGTACCTGAAGGTTTTTCGAGGATACTTAGGAGATTTCTCAGCTTTTCAATCTCTTCTTTGTTGAGACTGCCCAACTCCTTTGGTGCTGCAGTGGTTGTTTCTGCAACTTTTGACATCTTTCACAAATCAAAACTTGCTGAAGGATAGGTGAGAATCAGGGATAAATCGGCAATGAAGGCCAAGCAACAAAGAGAAACCACCAATGATGGAGAACAGAGGAAAAATTCAGCTATGAAGGCTGATAAAAAAGAACACATGAAATACTCTGTTTTGTCTTTAGAAAACAGAGCACAGACAACAGTGATGAAGGCTGGAACAATAGAACCAGAACCGAGCCTATAGAGATGAACAAAAACAAATTTTCATGATGAAGGCTGGATGAGAAAATGGCTATGAAGGCCTAAGGCAAAAAAATCAGCAATGAAGGCTGAAGAAGAAACTGCAGAAAATCAGCAATGAAGGCTGAAGAAGAAACTGCAGAAAATCAGCAATGAAGGCTGAAAAAGTGACTGATTTCCAAGAAAAAAAAAACTAAAGCTCTTGATACCATGTAGGAAATCAAAGTATTGTATTGAAAAGACTTAAGATAAAACTGTACATAGGTACCCTATTTATATACAAAGAACTTCTAACTAAATAGGAAAGTATATCACTCATAATCCTAGATATTATTCTAATTAATAGAATCTATAATCGAGTGATTCTCTAACCTTAATGCTAGGGATACACATATATACTAATTTCCTAAAATAACAAATTAATTAAAACAGCAGTTGACTTTCCAATAATATTCTTGACATTAGAACAAGCTGGACTCAACTGCACAGTTATTGGAGAATTGCTACTACTATTCTTGAATCTCTTTGAAATTTCACTTCTAGGTAAACAATGTCCCAACAAATTATATTCTTTTCTCATTGTTAAAATTGTCAATAAGTCAGGTAATGCTTTTCTTGTTTTATAACCTTACTAGTCATCATTTTTGGAGTTTGAGATTTGACAATTGACACCAATTTTTACTTTAGTCAGTAGAAAAAGAATAAGAGAAAGAAGTGAATAAAAAGTTAATGAACACAACTAAAAAGAAAACAACTTTATCTTGCTTTTGCTAGTCTTGGTCTTGGATTCCGTTTGGTGTGGTGCAACATGCAAAAGAACTTCCTTGAAATTTGCACATAATGGAAAAGAAAGATAAGCAAAAGCATTAACAAAACAATTGTTGGGTCCAGCAAATGTGTTGGATGACCAAGACTTAGGGCTTTGCTCTAGTATTCTATATTCATAACAACATACTTCCTATGGGAGTTAGTGGGAGTGTGGGACACTAGGACAAATGAGGTGGCTCAATGGAAGGTAAGGATTTTAAGGATGCATTTGGTAGAGTGCAATTTGAGAGAATGGATAGGAGTGATCTGAAAAGTGAAAAGAAAATTACTCTTATTATTGTCTAGTAAAAAAAAAATTTGAGAAAAGAAAATAAGAAAAATTGGTATTTTTTATCTTTATTTACAAAAGTAAATTCTAAATTAGAAGGATCAGTGAAAAGAAAAAATATCTAGGGAGAAGCCATCTTTGGTGCTCTGCTTACAATGATTCCACCATTAACACAATTGTAGTTTAATGTTTTCTTTGTAGTCCTCGTCCTCTCTCAAACAATAAGTTTAGCATTTCAAAAGACATTTAAAAGGTGTTACCTGCAAGAACTACCCTGATTGACCACTTTGAGCTCATCTTTTATATAAAGAAGGGTCCCTCATATTTCCACCTGCATTTACCATTTCCAAAAGGGAATTCAGAGAATATGCAGACACTACTAAAAGTCATTATTTTCTTCTGTTAAATTTCAGATACTGCTAAAGAGATGCTTTCAAGAGTAGTATTCCATATTCACAACTTACAACTGACAAAACTATATATCAGAAACTTAGAGCTTAGCCCTAAAGACAAAACCATTGATATCTTCAAAGATCACTGAATTTCAAGTGTAGCACTGAAACTGTTTGTGATCAATGATGCAACTAGCTGGCCTTTTTTTCTTATAACATCTTGAATGACCCACCCAATCCATCTCAATCAATTTGATAATTAAAGAACAACAAAAAACAAAGATGGTCATTATTTCACTTCTATGGCATTGGTATTTTCCCAGCAGAGTTGCATACTGATTACTGAAAATCCTGCTTTTTTTCCCCTTTTCTGTTTTCTGTTCAATATAATGGTGGATGTTATCAATAAAAACAGCTACTTCAGCTGCTGTCTGTGCTTACAATTCAATAAATAAAATCCTGTTGTTTTGTGAAAAAAAAAAAAAACTAGCTAGTCTCTTTCCTCAAATTTTGGAACCAAAATGCAAAGAATCTTTAAAGAGTATAAAAGCAGTGAGATTAAAGGTAAATATACAAATGAAAGAAAGACAATAAAAGCTCAACATCATCAAAATGTATTGTATGGTTATCATCTCCAGGTATCTTGCAATCAACAACATCATCAAGCTGTGGTTTAAAAAGTTTTAACACAACAACTATATTCCTATAATCCTTTTCAGCCGGAAAAACTTTTATTGTCTGGCATCATATCAGAATTAAAAACAAATACTTGTAATTGAAAATAGTATAAAAACCGCAAAATCTGTTCATAACGTAGATGAGGGCTCTCTTGGTAAAACTTGTTTGCATCATCATTAGTGTTAACTTTTTCCTATAATCTAAGAAAACCCCCTCATCTAGAAAGATTTGATTTTATAATTATTCATAAGGGAGTTTTATTTGGCTGTAAGTTGAATATAGTCTAAATCTTATTTATTTGGCACAAAGAGCAACAATCTATATCTTATTTATTTGATGCAAACTTTATAGGGAGTTTTAAAGGATAAAAGACAGGATATTTTTCACTTGAATCTGTGATGATGTTGATGTGTTTTTATGTTTTATGGTTAAACATGAACAGCTTACTGAGGTACAAGGCAAGAGCTATATTGCATATACAAAGCACCTAGATTTCGTAATTATACACAAAATATGATACTTTCAGCTAATTGGACCTTTCCCATCTCTACAAGATCTTTAGCTTCTGAACAAACAGGAACGAAATGCTTCAGTACAGGTTGGAGATTCAATCTTGATGTTTGAAAAAGTGTTGTAGTGTTAAAATCATACTTGCGAGCAGTAATAATCAAACATGAACAACTTACTAATCAAGACCAAAACTACCTTACATACAAACACAGAAATCTCATATTATAACAAAACCAAAAGAATTTATCCCCATGCCTAACGTCTGACCTAAAAAGTTGGAAGTTCAAACTAACCTCAAGACATAAACTTGCCCTTCAGTCTCTTGTTATCAATTCCTTTGATCTCTCCACCACTAAATCATCTTCACAATTAGCGGACAAACCCAACATTTCGCCTGTTTTCCAGGAATCTTCAGCTGTTTTAGTAATGATCATATTCCTGTTTCGAAAATCACCATCTGATTCAGATCCATATACGAAGTCTGTCCCCAGATTCGATTCTTTATTTGTTTCTAGAGCTGTCAAAAAGGATTGGTCCGATCCGGCCCAGCGGCTCTAACGGATCAAATCATAAATGGATCGAATCAAAAAGTTTTCTTTGTTAAATAGATTTGAAAAAGTAAGCTCATGTCCGCCTCTAAGAATTAATGGTTTAAATAGATCGATTTGTATAAAAAATTAAAAAATTAAAATTTATATTAAAATCTTATTTTTTTAATATATAAACAAAATAAAATTTGAAATAAATATTAAACAACATCAAATAAATTCATATCAAATCCATCAACCCTTTAATATCATTTGAATATTACATATTAATAGTTTAACAAGTATAATATAAATTGTTTTAACAAACTTAGATATTGAAAAACATATCTCAACAATATTACAAATTAAAAACATGATAAACAAATCCATGTTCATCCATCTCCTTCTTAGTGTCAATCACATTCAATCAATTTTTTTCAACTTTGCCATCTACAAACATAAATAAAGAATAATATAAGAACTCACAAGAATTAAACTTATAAATTGATTAAAAATTGTCAACTAATTAATAACATTACCGTCGAAATTAAGAATCAATTTTGGGTGTGAATAAGAGTTTTCACATTCTCATGATCTAGAAAACTTCGATACTTACTTAAAATACCAAAATCAATACTAAAAGAACTCTTTGATACTACCGTTGTTATTGGAATGCTTAAGATATCACAAGCTATACTTGCAAGTTTTGAAAATCTTGTCTTATGATCTTTCCACCATTGCAACACATTTAAATCTTCAACCATGCGATTCGTAATCTTTAGCTCTTCCAAATAAAGATCTAATTGAGATTTTGGTTTTTCTACTTGAATAGTTTCAAATATTTTGAAAGCCTATATTATTGGACATTTCAAAAAAAATTAATTGTCATTACAAAAGAAAATTTAAAATAAAGTATATACTTAAAAAACAAAAATGGACTTACATCACTCAAAGCATATGCATTCTTCCCCTTCCAACTAATATGTGTAAGAGGTTGTGAGTCATTAGGTTGGCTAGAAGTAATTTAGTAATACTAAATAGAATTAATTTTATATATTTTACTTTAGTTAAAATGTTAAACATATAAATAATTAAAATAAAAATAAAATTTTAATATAATTAAAAATATTAACAAATTAAATTGGCTGGCCCATTAAAGTCTGGGTTAAATCCATTTAGGCTTGGGCCAAAATGGGCTAGGCTAAAAAGCTCTCTTTCTTAAATGAGCTAAAAAATGAAGTCAAAGTCCTGAATAAATGGGCTAGGCCGGGCCTGCTCAATGAGTCTTGGTCTATTTTGATAGTGTTTATTTCTTCTTTTGTTTTTTTTTGTTTTTTCTCTTTTTGTTCCCTTTCCCTTTAATTTTACTTAGAATACACTTCCTCTACATCCTCCAAAATTTTCTCTCATCTTATTCTTCTTATGTAACGTGAATCATTCGGCTAGGGTTCCTCCATTTGAGTTGGTCTCAAAAAATGGGCTCAAATTTTCTTCTTCAATTTCCAGCCTATCTTTAAAGGCCTCAACAACCAAATTTTGGATACTCTTATCTCCACTCCTGCCACCGGGTTCATTATTGTTGAAAGAGTCCAAATTTCTTCTCAGCCTATTACCTTTATTAGACAAGGCATTTGTTCCATGGTTATTGCCTTCTTAGACAAATCCAAATTCTCGAAACCCAGCCTGTGATCCTCATGACTTGATTTAAAATTCTCTTCTGCGTTAATGACATGCTCCACGTACATTTCACCACTGTAATCAAGAAGCATGCAACCATTGGATTCTGTTCCAATGTCCTCTGCCAAAACAATAATAACCAACGTTCTATATTCTGTACTCTTGCCTTGCCACGGCTGATTACTTCCTTACCATCATTTAACCATGTTCATCCTCCTCCTTCCATAACTTCCATTGTCTCATCCACATCAAATTCAATAAAATATTGCCTCCCAGATATTTTATTTACATGAATATCAAAAACACCTTGTATCCTGAAATTCTCTAAGAATCTAATTGCTTCATAATAGCATCTAACTGTCCCAATCACACATTTCTCTAATTTATGCATGACTTCCACATCAATCTCTACACTGCAATATTTGAACTGCACGCGACCTTGTTTTCCCTTTTTTAAATCAACTTCATTAGCACCTCTATTTTTCAAAGGTATCACTTCCGCTTCATTTACCAATGCTTTCCTATATGATTTTTTCAGACCAACCATTTCAGAAATGTCATCTTCCCTTCACATCACTTCCACATTATGAGTCTTTCCTTTAGAGGCTTTATTCAAATTGTGAAGACGGCAAATTTTTCGTACTAAATTTGTAAATAAATGAAGAAATTAAATAAACTTAGCATGAGATGTATTCTGAAAAAAATTCTATTAATGAGTAACAAAACTGAAGATGTGAGTGTACTGCATTTAACAATAAATGATTAATATATATAATTTGGACTTATATAAATAAGTTTGATATATATATATATATATATATATATATATATATATATATATTAATTCAATAAGGAAAATAAATTAATATTTTGCACATTTGTGAAATAAACTAATAAATTATATAAATGCACTACAAAACCTAAGTGCATATATTGTAAGTGATTAAATAATTAAAAGAACAAATAAATAAATAAATATATATATATATATATATTCAACTAAATGAAGGATACAAGAATATTAAATTAAATGTGACATACACATGAGTATATGAATAAAATATGTGTATATAAATTTATATAAAATAAATAAGAAAAAAAATATATACATTAAGTATAATATATATAAATTTAAAACAAAGGAAGATAAAACATATATATATATATATATATATATATTACTATTATGGATATAGATACTGGACATATATATAACATATTTATATATATAACTGAAATAAGAGAAATATATATATATATATATATATATCATACGAAAGAAATATATATTTATAATATAAGATAATACATAATATAAGGTATTAAAAAAAAAGAAACAAGTTTGGTGGGAGAAGCTCCCACCAAACATAGAAATGGCAAAGCACATTGCCCCATGCACACCTCCCTTTTGTCCACTGGATTCTTACCTCTCATTCTATTTCAACTAATCTCTCAACTACTCACCTCTCCACCACATATCACCCACATCTTTTTTTTTTTGGTGCAAATATCACCCACATCTTTCACTCCATTCCTTCCTTCATTCCTCTCCTCTACTGCATCTTCCTTGGCATTAAAAGAAAAAAAAAATCGACAACCCATGAGTGAGTGGAACGAGAGAAAGATAGAGAAGTAGAGGCGGTGCAGTTGAGCGAGTGAAGACTAAGAAAAGAAGCTGTAGGAATAAGGAACTGAGAAAGAGATTGAGATTATTAGGAGTAGAGAAATGGAAAAAAAAAAAAAAAGAAACTGCTATAGTGAAAGAAAGTGATGGAAGCAGACTAAAAAAAAAAAGAGAGAATGAGAGCACTAAGAGAGAAAGAAAAACTACAGTGGAAGGAGAAGGAGAAGAAGAAAAAGAGAAATTGGTGGATGTATTAGGACTGGTTCATGGCTGGTTTAGGCATGTAAACAGGGCCTCGTTAATGGCCATAAATCGTGGTTGAACTAGGCTTCGGTGGCTGCTGGAAAAACAGTGGTAGTGGGACTCAGAACAAGGCTAGAAGTGTGATTTTGCAGGACTGATCAGGAGTGGTTTTTTTTTTTATGGCTATAAGTTGGGATCGATGGGCTGCAAAACAGAGGAAGAAAAGGAAGAAATTTAGTTGGAATGTGAATTGTGTAAGGCAATGAAATAGGGGTTTTTCTTGGTATCATTCGATGGGCTGTTCAGGTTGTAGTTTTGAAGACTTCCAGGGGCTATTAAGTGGCTATTTTCAGTGGTGGTGCGAGGCTGTTTGGTGACTTTAAATAGAAGCAAAACATGGCATTATGGGTGTTGGCTCAAGGTGGAATCGAGGTTGATCGTGGCTGACCTTGGAGCCAATTTAAATGGTTCAAAATAGGGTAGTATTGGGCCTCAAGGTGCTGCCAATAGGTGCTGTTTAAAAGAACAAACAAGGGTGAAGCAAAAACTGGCTAGAAACAGAACTAGAAGCTGATTTGGTGAGGCTGTAAGAGGCAGAAATGATCCTTGATTAATGGAGGGAATTAGAGAGAGTTTTAAACGTGGTAATTCCCTCCATTGTTGCTGCTGTGGAGTGGTTGTTAAAGAGCGAGGTTCGGCTATAGTAGCTTCAAGATTGATATACACATGTTGGACATTAAAATAAAGGCTATGTGTGAATGTAGGGGCTGTTTGAATTATATTATTGGCTGCTATCTTGGTGGCTGCTATCTTGGTAGAGTAACAACAGCCAATTCCAAGCCAAAAATCGAGAGGTCCAAAGTGAATTAAAGCGGTGTTGGAGACTAATTTTGGTTTGGATGCTTGAGGAAAGATATCTGCTAAAATCTTGAGGTAAATGGGATAAGTAAAGTATGTTAGTACCATCTCGTGGGAATAGTTTTAAAGTTGATAGATATTTCGATTAATTCTTATGTTAAGAAAATACTAAAGCTATGGTTTGACATTGAGGTATAGTTGGTTTTATAAATTCAGTTTATGCTTGGGCTGGATTGAAACTTGCTTTCTGCCTTGTGTGTTGTGGCCAGCCAAGGGTGCATTTTGGGTGAAGTGAGCTGATGCATATGTGCATTCACATACAGCATGTTTTGAGTTTAATTACTTAATAATTATATTTTAAAGACTTGTATTATATTTTAAACCGCAAAATTTTGATTTGAACTGACTTTTGAAATAAATCAAACTTCTTTGTATTCAAATTCGAAATTGATTTAATAAGTATTTTGAAATTCGTGCAAGCCAAGCACTACACGATAACAATGTTTTCGAATTGTTTTTGAGTGCGGGCATATCTTACAACCTTTGGGTCATTTTTAGTCTATCGAGCTTAGCTCTAGGCCTTATTACCCGTCTATCGAGCTTTGTGCTTAGACTACTATACTGTACTGTACCTATCGAGTCCAGTGCTCTAGGTAAATTGTTAGGCTTGTTTGGAAAACTAGTAGAGAAGGTCCAACTCTCGATTGATCAGTGAGACTGGAGTATTGTTCTATGGCCATAGATTTCGTGTTGCTTGTGACACCATTCCATCGCTAGCTAAGATGGACACTATTATCGTATCACTGACTGAAGATTCTTGCCTAAACTCTACATATTGTCGTTTTACTATCAGAACTTATTTAAGTGAATCGAGGCTACATGCTTAACGGGTACTGATTTTCGTTTTATAAATTATTGATTTATTGAAGTTCATACTGATTGATTTATCAAACTGGCTACTAATTGATTTATGGAAGTACCCACTGATTGACTTATCGAATTGCTTACTGATTGATTATTGAACCGTCAACTGATTGATTTATCAAAGTGCCACTGATTGGTTTATTGCAAAGTGTACTGAATGATTTATCGAAATTCATAGTGACTGATTTATCGAAGTGCATCATATTTTGATTTAATTGAAATGTATAGTGACTAGTTTATCGAAATGCATAGTGAATGGATTTAATTTGAAATGCACACTGAATTCGATTTAAATAAAGTGCATAATGAAAATATTTCGAACTGAAGTGTATGGCGAAAGACTTTGAACTGAAGTGCATGGTAAAAATGTTTTGATTTAAGATCGTGATTGAATACCATGCATGCATGTCAATTCAGCATTGTTTTTCTACACTTACATGTACATCGACATGAGTCTAACATGCATTTACTTAAACTACTTACTAAGCCATGGTTTTGCTCACCCCTTTCTAACATCATCGTAGATCACACAAGCTAAAGTCCACACCCAAAGTTTCTGTGTGGGCCTTGGGGATTGTACCTAGTAATGGTACTTGCTTAAGTCCTTCGAGTGTTGCATTTGTTACTTTTAAGGTACATGAAATTTTACACATCATGTTGGTTATCATGTATAGACATTATGCAATGCACAGTACATGTTTATTAGAAATATTTTGAGATGTAACTTAGGATCGCACTAGATTATTATAAACTAGAATAATTATTAAGTACAATTCGATATATGCTTGTGGTATGATAACTATGAACTTTATGGAATGTGAATATGTTAATTGATGATTCTGAGATTGTGTGTAGTGTATAATAATATAAACTGTGGATTGTGGAGTTGAGATATGATATTGGAAAATATATATAAGGGGAGGTTTTCGATCTTTTTCTTTTGCTAAGTCGATCTCGAATTAATATATTGAGGAAGTAAGTTGATTTGCTTTAGGAGTTAACCTAAATAGTAACGATAAGTCAAATCCAATCGAGAGACGTGAAAATTGTTTAATGGTGACACTGACACCGAATGCAAATCTTAAGTGAAAAAAAAAATTTAGTTCGGAAACTTTGGGAAAACAATATAAGTGTGATTATTAAGTGTATGTCGCGGCTTTCGGGTTGTGACACAAATCTGGTCTCATTTTCCTCCAACAAGAAGATCTACTTCTAAATCTAGCAAAATTGACCCCAATCTTGTAATCTAATAGCCAAACCCCATTCAATCTATCCATTGCTCTCTTTGCATTTCCATATTCTTCAAATTGGACAAAATGATATTTCTTCTCTCTCAAACTCGTGGAATGAATACGTCCACTACTCGTCCTTATCTCTGAAAAAACCTTGAAGCCACCTCAAAATGAACCCTTGGTGGGATGTTATTCACGAACATGGAGAGCACTTACAAAAATAATGGTAATTATTTTCAGTATCTTCCATATATGGAAAACTAATCCTTAGAATTTGTATAATTTTTGTTTTTATGTGTGATCATTGAAGTTTAAAAGATTTTGTTTTTTTTTTCCGTAGTTCCAAGACTAGGGGAGAAGAATGTGTGATCAAGATTTGGGAAAGATGATTGGATGTGCTAAGGAGAAAGGTGGTCTTTATTATCTTAAGGAATTTGAGAAGTCAAATGTCAGCAGGTGGAATCAACCTATAACCTATCTATTCGAGAACCATTCAACCAATGAAGGCATGACTTGGCTTTATCATCTTAGACTCAGGAATCCTTTCTTTAAAACCCTTGAGTGTATGCTTCCCTCTTTTTTCAAAGGATTAGGTATCAAAATGTTCAATTGTGATACTTGTAAACTTGCAAAACACAAATGTGTTGTTTTTCCCATCAGTGATACTTGTAAACTTCCCTTTCTAACATCATCGCAGATCACACAAGCTAAAGTCCACACCCAAAGTTTCTGTGTGGGCCTTGGGGATTGTACCTAGTAATGGTACTTGCTTAAGTCCTTCGAGTGTTGCATTTGTTACTTTTAAGGTATATGAAATTTTACACATCATGTTGGTTATCATGTATAGACATTATGCAATGCACAGTACATGTTTATTAGAAATATTTTGAGATGTAACTTAGGATCGCACTAGATTATTATAAACTAGAATAATTATTAAGTACAATTCGATATATGCTTGTGGTATGATAACTATGAACTTTATGGAATGTGAATATGTTAATTGATGATTCTGAGATTGTGTGTAGTGTATAATAATATAAACTGTGGATTGTGGAGTTGAGATATGATATTGGAAAATATATATAAGGGGAGGTTTTCGATCTTTTTCTTTTGCTAAGTCGATCTCGAATTAATATATTGAGGAAGTAAGTTGATTTGCTTTAGGAGTTAACCTAAATAGTAACGATAAGTCAAATCCAATCGAGAGACGTGAAAATTGTTTAATGGTGACACTGACACCGAATGCAAATCTTAAGTGAAAAAAAAAATTTAGTTCGTAAATTTGGGAAAACAATATAAGTGTGATTATTAAGTGTATGTCGCGGCTTTCGGGTTGTGACACAAATCTGGTCTCATTTTCCTCCAACAAGAAGATTTACTTCTAAATCTAGCAAAATTGACCCCAATCTTGTAATCTAATAGCCAAACCCCATTCAATCTATCCATTGCTCTCTTTGCATTTCCATATTCTTCAAATTGGACAAAATGATATTTCTTCTCTCTCAAACTCGTGGAATGAATACGTCCACTACTCGTCCTTATCTCTGAAAAATCCTTGAAGCCACCTCAAAATGAACCCTTGGTGGGATGTTATTCACGAACATGGAGAGCACTTACAAAAATAATGGTAATTATTTTCAGTATCTTCCATATATGGAAAACTAATCCTTAGAATTTGTATAGTTTTTGTTTTTATGTGTGATCATTGAAGTTTAAAAGATTTTGTTTTTTTTTTTCCGTAGTTCCAAGACTAGGGGAGAAGAATGTGTGATCAAGATTTGGGAATGATGATTGGATGTGCTAAGGAGAAAGGTGGTCTTTATTATCTTAAGGAATTTGAGAAGTCAAATGTCAGCAGGTGGAATCAACCTATAACCTTTCTATTCGAGAACCATTCAACCAATGAAGGCATGACTTGGCTTCATCATCTTAGACTCAGGAATCCTTTCTTTAAAACCCTTGAGCGTATGCTTCCCTCTTTTTTCAAAGGATTAGGTATCAAAATGTTCAATTGTGATACTTGTAAACTTGCAAAACACAAATGTGTTGTTTTTCCCATCAGTAATAAAAGAAGCACAATTTCCTTTGATTTAATTCATAGTGACA
Source organism: Heritiera littoralis (assembly GCA_031772115.1). Taxonomy (NCBI): domain Eukaryota; kingdom Viridiplantae; phylum Streptophyta; class Magnoliopsida; order Malvales; family Malvaceae; genus Heritiera; species Heritiera littoralis. Next base: position 1,704,151 of record JAPDPK010000111.1, on the reverse strand, counting down.
TTTGGGGACCATTTCCAATTTCAAATATTTTTGGGGCCTGATGGTTGGTATCTTTTATTGATGATTGTACTATGATTACATGGTTTTCTTAGTCAAATCAAAACTGAAGTCAGTGAGATTCTACCAAACCTTCATTCTACAGTAAAAAATTAATTTGGGGTTAGCATTAGAAGGTTTCGATCAGACAATACCAGAGATTATTTCAACCAAATATTGTCTTCCTTTTTTTCACAAAGAGGGAATTATCTATGAGTCATCTTGTGTTAACACCCTACAACAAAAAGGGGGTGGCGAAAAGAAAAAACGGTCATTTTCTCTCCATAACTTGAGCCTTGTTGTTTCAAAAGAATGTTTCAGAAAACCATTGGGGGGAATTATTCTTACATTCACATATATTATAATTCGATTACCCACTCAAGTGTTAAACTCCAAGAGCCCTATGGAAGTCTTAATTTTATCCAAATCTTAGTATAACAAATCACCTTGTCCCTAAGATATTTAGATATATCTCATTTGTTCATATTCATAGTCAAAACAGAGAGAAGTTAGATCCAAGAGATCTTAAAACCGTCTTTGTCATGTACTCCTCAACTCAAAAAGGCTACTAATGTTATCACTCTCTTATAAAAAATTCTTGGCTTTTGTATATGTCACCTTTGGTGAAACAAAATCTTATTTCACTCACCCTTATCTTCAAAGGGAGACAACAATTGTAGAAAATAAAGATTTTTTCCTTCTTGATCTACCCATGATCGAGTCTCTCTTAGACACTTCCATTACTGCTAAACTTGAAAAACAACTTGTTGCCAAGTTTAAAAATGAAAACCAAGCTGCTGCTAAGTCTGAAAAATAACTTGAGGAGTCTTTTCCACTATAAAAAATCGAGCCTTTCCCATTATTAGACACTGAACCATTTCCTCCACTTGAAGAGACAAAAAAAAAACAGATAGAGGTAATGAGATATTAGGGACAAGCGGTTCTATCAAGTGTACTCAAGAAGGAAAGATTCAGCTCCTGAATCAAAGACAAGTCCGTACATCAAACTCTAATCCTGGAAATGAGGTAAAATGTCCTAATCCTTCTATTTCTTCTACTGATTTTCTATCTAATACCAATTTACACATTGCACTTAGAAAGGGAACAAGAGAATATACAAAACACCCACGGTATTTTATATCACATTTTGTGTCTTTCCAAAAATGTCCCCCAAATTGCAAAACCTTCCTCACAATGTTTATGTTTTAGATGACTTGCATCATATGTTATATTTGCAAAGTCTTGGTTTGAACCAACATTTGAAATAAATCGAAAGTCCTTTATATTTCGAACTCAAAACTGATTTAATACTGATTTGGAAGCCGTGTAAGCCAAGTGCTACGCAAGGAAATTGATTTCAAACTGTTTTTGAGTGCAGGCATGTCCTACGACCCTCGGGTCACTTATAGCCTATCGAGCTTAGCTCTAGGCCTTATTGCCCGTCTATTGAGCTTTGTGCTCTAGACTATCGTATTGTACCTACCGAGCCTAGTGCTCTAGGTAGATTGATACTTGTCTGGAAAACCAGCAGGCAAGTTCCAGCTCTCGACTGATCAGCGAGACTGGATATCGTTCTATGGCCATAGATTTAGTGTTGCTTGCGACACCATTCCATCGCTAGCTAGGATGGATATCGATTGATTGATTGATTGAGGATCATTGCCTAAACTCTACTTACTATTGTTCCATTTCTAATATTGCTTTTAGTGAACTGAGGCAATATGCCTAATCGTTATCAATTTTCTTGACTTATGATTAATAGATTCTTGAAAATCCATATTGATCGAAATGATTGCAATACTTATTGATCGTTTATCGAATGCTTATTGATTGTTTTATCAAAGTAATTACCGATTGACTTATCGAATTATATTGATAGTTTATTTGAAATGCATAACATACTGAGTTCAACCGAATGCATAGCGAATTTATTTAAATGAACTGCATAGTAAGTTTGGTTTTAATTAAGTGCATATTGAAAGCGTTCTATAACCGAAATGCATAAAGAAGTGTTTGGTTTATGATCATGCTTAAATACCGAGTTCGCTTATTACTTCAGCATTGTTTTCTACACGTGCATATAGAACGACATGAGTCTAACATGCATTTACTTAAGCTACTTACTGAGCCGTGGTTTTGCTCACCCCTTATTAATAACTTCGTAGATCATACAAGTTAGGCTCCCACTTGGAGTTTGGGTGCGAAGCCTCGGGGACTATCTTGAGTAGCTATATCGGATTGAATCCTCCGAGTGCTGTTTTTGTTGCACTTGAGGTATAACAACGATTATTTTGTTATCCATGTATGACATTTTAAATTTGCACAGTACATGCTTATGGAAATTTTTGGGATGTAACTTAGGATCGTCCTAGATTATTATAGACTTGTAAGATTATCGAGTACGATCTGAGAAGTGAATTGTGATGATTATAAGCTGTAAACTGCCTCGTATATATATATTTGTTGATTTTAGAAGTATGTGTAGTATATAATGAAATGAACTGAGAATGTTGGATTGAGATATGTGGCTGGAAATAGTTGAGTTTATTGCAGGTTATTAAGCTGGGGAAAGTCGATTTTATATAAGGGGGAGTTTTCGACGTTTTTCTTTTAATAGCTTAATATTGAACGAGAATATTAAGTCGAATGATTTTAAGAAATGACAAGTTAAATAATGAATACAAATCAAGTTAAGAACGTGAATTTAGTTTAGAGAGGACACTGACACCGAATACAAACTTTAAAGTGAAAAGAAAAAATTTAGTTCGTAAATTTGGTAAATAGTAAATGGAGTGATAAGTGTACGTCACGGCCTCCGGGTCGTGACATTAAATTTCATGGAAATTTATTGAGAAATTGTTTTGGTTTATGACATGCATTGGTTTGATAATTGTTTGTTGGGCGAACTGGTAAGGGCGGGCGAGCCAAGCCTTTTATGATTTTTGGGCGAAGAACCCTTTTTATGATATCTTGGGCGAGTGACCTTGTTTTAAACAGAAATCCGGGCAAGCCAAAGTTGGCGAACCCTTTTAATGTTGTTTTGGGGCGGGCGACCCCTGTTTTAATAAAATCCGAGCGAGCCAATGTGGGCGAATCCTTTTATGTTCTTTTGGGCGAGCGACCCAAGTTTTCATGAAATGGGCGAGTTGACCATAGGCAATGCCATAATGGGCGAGCCGCTTCGAGTGAGCCAGTTTACTTGTTTTTAAAAGGCTAAAGTTGGCGGGCAAACACTAGTTCACCGCACTGGCGAGTTGACCATGGGCGAGCTAACCATAGGTGAACAGATTTCAATTTGCATTCTCTATGAAAATGAGAATAATACTTTTTCGAAATTATTCTTTATTTAAATGATTTAAATTCATAAATATGTTTCCTTAAAGGTATCTTGAGCTATAAATATGATTTTGAGACTTTAGGCCCTGAGTTCATGCATTACTATTCATGTAATTGAGTGACCTGCTTGGGGCGATGACTCGGGTCGATGGACCCACGGGTGCACCCCAAAGCAGCACAAGGCTGATGGACCCGCCAAGTCATCAGCGGTCTCGAGGTCACTTGGCAAGTGGACCCGAGGACCACTTATAGATTATGGCCATAGATCTAGCAGAGATAGCTGTGAGGGGCGATGGCCTACGGGTGCACCCCAATAGCGGAAGATTTTCGTTCTCGCAAGGGGGAGGGGGAACGATGATAGCATGATTTAATTGTAAGGTGATGCCTAGTCTCAACTTGTTGATTTCTATTTACTGAGAGGATTTACTGAATCCTATTTACTAAATCCTATTTACTGTTTACCACATATTAAAGTAAACTGTTTAACCAGTGATTTGAATGGTGTATTGAGAGTGTTGTTTACTATATTCACTGTTTTCCTACTTTGTAGGATTTTAGGAAAAATAAATATTTTGTGGCATATAGTTTTGCTTTCTATAAAGCAACATACGTTTCCTTTACTGAGCACATAGTTCGCTCACCCCTTTATTTTAACTCCACAGATAAAAGATACGGAGTTAGAGAATTAGCTCCAAGATGGATATAGCTACATATAAAGGGTTGGGGCAAAGTATGTTAAACATGACAGGTATAGTCTCTTCTCTTTTACATTTCAGACATAGGTATATAGTACTACTTTATTAAAATAAAGACAATATGGGATGTCAGATGTAAGGAAATATGAAAAGAATTTTCATATTCTGTATTTGTTAAATAAATGTTTATCATTTATACACGTGTAACAGTAAAATCACTGTTTAATTATAATAATAGTTTAGAAATGAAACACTTCAGAAAAATTATCATAGTTATCTGAAAATATCACTAAAATCGATAATAACACGTGAAATCATAATGGAGACCAGATAACACCCAAATGATATAATGCTGTAAGTCTCGTAGGGAATAATAGGGTACACGCGAGATCCCTGTAAGGACATTATAATAAACACATGAGATCTCTGGCCATAGTCTATAGGTGTCCTCGGTCGTACACTGATCAGGTGTCAACCAGGACGCTGAAGACAGGATCAGTGTCAACGGCTTCACACATGAGTAACACATGAAACACGTGACACGTGAGCATGATACGAGGCCTATCAGTGGTGGAAACTTTGAGATTTTCAACTATTAAATTAATGGTTTGATAAAGTGTTTTACTCAAGTGGATGATATATTTATATGCAGTAAATTGAATTAAGTTTTATATTAAAAAAAAAAATTTCTACTCCTTATATTCGCTCTGGGTTTCCGGGACACGACAGGTATTTCAAAATACCTTTCTTACTCTATCCAGATTTCCCGGCCGACTATAGTATCATTTCCTTATAGTGTGCCCAGCATACCAATAGTACACTAAAAGGTTTTACTGCATATAGTCTTCGTGATATCAAAATTTGCATACAATTCTCTTACTGAGCCGTGGTTTGCTCACTCCCCTACTTTTAAACATTTCAGATTTTCAGTGATTGTGAGATCTGACATCTGAGGATTTTGGGCTGCTCATTTGAGGACAATGTGACAGCTTGCTGGAAATATGAGGTACAATCATTTATTTTTTTGTATTTAGACTTGTCTACAGTACTACTTTATTGTAAATTAAAATAGGGGATGTAAACGACATTATAATTTTAATATAAAATAGTTTAAATGAAAATGAAAAGTAAAGTATCATAGATAGCCTAATCGTATAACTGTATAGAAAAAGGTGTAAAATTGTGGTCACGAGCTGTGACACCTGTAGGTGCACCCGAGGCATCACATCCACACTGAAGGATGTGCTTACAATAGCATCCCTTCACTACAGATGAGATGATCCTTACAATAAAAATACAACTCAATAGCTGATATTTCATTTTTGTAAATTTCTAAATGCCAGACCACAAAGTTTCTGAGCTAACATTCATATAAAAAGAACTATTCTTCCTGCAGATGCGTCACCTTCCATCTGGCTTGTCCTCTTCATGTCTTGCCTGAAGATTGATGACTTGCTTGCTCTTGCCAATATTTTGAGCAAAAATACAGACCTCAAGAACTCTATTCCAGTCTGGATTTACAACCATCGTAGAATACAAGTGCAAAATTTACAAGAAATTCCACTTAAGAATGGAATTTTTAGCTTACATGGACTTGGATCATTGACACACTGAGCATTATATACTATAAGAGTGTGTTTGGATGAGGGATTTTAAGGAAGAAATTTATTTCAATTAAGACATTTAAAAATCCAAAATCCTTGTTTGGCAAAAATTTTGAAGAATTTCAAATTTTAGGAAAGATTTTAAAAGGGAATTTAAGATACTCAAATTCTCTCTTGAAAATCCACCTAAAAAGAAGGTTTTTTTTTTAAATTCCTCCCACTTTTCCATACTTTATTAAACATGGTCCACTATTAAATATAAATTTAAAAATAGAAACATGTTATTTTATTTAAATATAATATATATTTTATTTTTTATATTGTTAACAATATCTATACAATTTTACAAATCTAATGATACCTATATTGCATATTTTATTTGATATTTTTTTTCTAATATATAATATTATTATCTTTCTTTTATAATTTTTTTTATTTAATTAATTCTAGTGTCCAAAAATTCTTTCGAAAAATTATTTATCCAAACAAGTCAATTATAAATGTTAATATTTTAAAATGATGAATTTTAAAATATTTTCATTTTAAAATGCCTCAAAATTTTAAAATTTTTCATTCAAACGCACTGTAAATGTTCCTCGGAGTAGCAGTTATAGAAATATTTTATGCCAACGATTTGAGAGCTCAAAGAAAAGGTGAACTGATCTGAGAGGTATGGTTCACATCAGCTACATTTAAATCGATGGGGTAGACTAAAGGGACACAACAAATATATAAAGGAAGCTGAATTTTAATAGAAAATAAAGCAAAATAAAATAATGGTCAAATAATGATAAAAATTACTGTATTATCAAATAAAAATCATCCTGAGCATTATAATAATGAACAATTTAAGAAGACTAACAAATAACGAAATGAAACAGGTGAAAACTTGTTTTAGCAAAGAAAAGAAAAATAATCAACAGCCAAAGAACCAAAAGGTATATTCAGCCTCACCTGAATGTGCATCTTTAAGACCTTTCGCTGTCTGCATATTTCAGGGTATTCATAGTGTGAATATTTGACTATCTGCTGGATATATTGTAGCAAACAATCACTGTCTGAGAATTACCACTCAGACCATCTTTTAAGTATCCTGGTTAATTTACTGCAAAATTACCAAAAGTTGCATAAGCAATGAGGGCGCAGGCTAATATAGCTACAATAGCCACTAACATATACCTATTGCATATGGAAAATAGGCAAGACCCTTCTTTTCTTGTTTCCCCAAAGTTGTGATGCAGTTCGCTAAAGCAAGAAGTAAATTATCAACGTTAGCTCCATCCCTCAGCTTATGGGCCCTGCTGTTTGTTTCAGAAACTCGTTTAGTGCCACCAAGATCTACAAGGACAAGTTTTCCTCGCACGACTTGCTTTTTAAATTTGTTTCTGTTTACTTCACAGTAATCTCCAGAACTGCATGTGATCTAATAGGATGAAGACAATCACGCAAAAAGTTAGAATACATTGTGAGTGCTCCAACAAAACAGAGAACATTTTGTTAAGATGTGATTTGCAATTTAAGTAGGCTGTCAGAAATTGCAGAAGCTGCAGAAGCAGAGGGGTAACAGAAGCAGGGGACTTGTCGGTTTGCTTAATAGTTAAGGGAGTAGAATTAGAAGTAAAATAGGATTTGAACGCTAAAAAAGTGTCCAGCTGTATCTAGAATTAATGTGCAGTAGCTCATTAGCTTTTGTTAATCGGTTTACAAGTTCTATAAATTAAGATCTCTGTGTACTCAGTTACCACAACATGAATACAAAGAAAACCTTTGAGCAACATTAATCTGTCAATGTCTTCTACTCATTCTGAAAAATTCTCTGCATCCCAACACATTTTGTTTAAGAAGTTCTATATATGATCTAGATCATTCAAAAGTGAGAACAAATATGAAAATAAGCAACATTTGAGAAAATCCAAAATAAATAGGAATAATACATTTATAACAAAATTGAGATTGAAACTAATGCTCACTCACCTTGATGAATGATGAGAAATCTGTACCATAAGAAAACTGAGCAAAAGCATCACTTATGCGTGCAAAAGGATAATAGGCTCCCATTCCCAGCATAATCTGACCAAGTTTGGAGAAAAAAATGAGATTTAACAATTTAAGCAATTAATAAAAAAATTTATTGGTTGTGAAGAAGCTTGATAAAAGTGTAAAGTCTAAATATCTAATACACACCTCCATACACCTCTATTGTTCACTAGTCTTGCTTTAGTCATGAATTTGTGTTCGTTTAGTCATAAAAAAATTTCTTCTGGGATGTCTTCCTTTTCTATCTCAATTTCTCTGCAAACAGAACAACAAAAGAGCTAAGTAAAAAAACTAAAATTTTATTTAAAAAAGTATTTTTCATTTACTGATCCAATAAAGTTTTTTTTTTCCCTCATGAGTAGATCTCTCATAAATTAGGCTAGCTTGCCATTGCTTAATATCTGTCTTTGACATAATGACTTGGAGTAATTAAATTGGTTTCTGAAAGGGTTTTTATGAATCTGATTGAAGTTTTATTCAGATTTTATTTTTATCCAGAGTAGACTATCAAATTTGCAACATAACTAAGAAACTCATAAGATTGTATAAATATTAAGCAGTGGTGACTAGTATGATTTTAAATATAGGTCAGTCAATTCCCTGAATGCTTTCAGCAAAAAACAACATGATTGTTAGTTGCATTAGTGGTAGACCATGAAAGATCAAAGTCGTTAAAAAAAAAAATTCATTCAAAGCGAAGATCAATTTCATTGTACAGCAGTTAACACTTCAATAAAAAAGAAAGTAGCAATATATTTAGTTCTAAAAGAAAAAAAATCCTTCTAAGTTAATAGTAAGAAAAATAAGGTACAAATTATACCACCCACGCATAATTTAACTATGAATAATCTATAAAATAACATAATAAAATTCTTCCGAAAACTTCAATATAAATGATTTTGTAGGCAATACAATCGAAAAAAATTGAAACAAAGAAAGAGAAGTTCTGTATCAAGTATATATTTTTGCAACATATTTTCAGATAAAACCATCATCAAATAATCTTCAAATGCATGCAAGATTAAGAAAATATCTCATTAAATTTAAAGATAAAAGGAAGGATATAAGCAAAAAAATCAGAGTGCTCTCTGTCTATTTACATAAATGTAGCCAATGAAATGATGTCCTATGAAATCCCCAATTTCATGTAATTCTATCATATTTGTAAAGTATTACCATCTGAAATGATTAAGTAAATATGAAATTTTAATGTATAAATGAGATATAGGACTAATAGCTGAGATGAGATGAGAAAAGAAATGAGTATCAGATTTTGTGGTGATTAAATGACATGTGGCATATGTTTAGTATAGGAAGAATTAAATGTTAAATGGTCAAAGAGTCAAGGAGTAATGACTGACATGAGTTAATGGATAATAAAGCATTAAATGAAAAATTGCATAGTCATCACCATTCTCACCAACCTAGGACAGCCATTAACTCTTCCTCTAAGATTTTCCTTTCTCCCATAATTACCTTGTAGAGCAACAAATTTCAGTCATCGAATCATTAAACCTTAGTAACGAAAATCGTTCCTTATAGTTAGCCTAAGCTATACCTGAAATTTGGAAAGTTGAATCCAAGTGGTTAAGGAGATCTATTGATGTCAAACTTGGTTATTAACAAAGGTAAGAGAAGAAGTTAGTTCTTTCAATTGTGTTTATGGTATGAAGTTGTATGATGTTGGTATAGTCTAATTATGGTGTTAAAGTGAAAGAAAGCTAAAGGTTTGAATTATGATGTTTACAGCTGTGAAGAAGTAAAGGAAAGGAATTGGTGCCACCAAGCGATTACGTGTTTTGAAGTGAATCGAGGTAAGGAATTTATGTAACGGACGTGGGGTGGCTATGTTCGCATGTTTTTAATTGTTTTGGAGAGAAGTAAAAGTTGATTTAAAGTGCAAGGGGTTAAATCTCGAGTTTTACTCCTAGTACCAATTAGGCTAGAAGCAGCCGACTGCCTTGAATGGGAGTCGACTGCCTAGAGACAACCAAAGCGAAGATTTTCGAAATCCGATGCAAACCAGTCGACTGCTATTTAAGCCAGTCAACTGCTACGTAAGCCAGTCGACTGCTATTTCTCAAAAGGTATTCTGTTTCAAACCAGTTGACTGCTATATGGGACAGTCGACTGCTTTTACTTAAAAAGCATTATGTTTCAAAACCAGCTAACTGCCTGGGGAGCCAGTCGACTGCCCTGTTTTAGAAACATTCTATTTGCGAAAATAGTCTGTGAAGGCTGCAATTTCGTACTTATTTTTGTAGATAAATAGAAGACATTAACTAAGTTAAGAAATTGAGATTTAGTTTGTACTTGTAATTTCCTTTAATAATGGAAACGAATATTTTACTTAGGAGCAATTACCAATAAATGATGAGTGCTAGCATAAATTAGAATTATATAATTAAGTTCAAGACATGCGTTAATTTAATAAAGAAAATAAATTTAAATTAAGGACATTATTGATATATGTATATATATGAATAAAAAAATGAATATACAATATAAGAAAAATATATATATATATATTTGCATATAAACTAGAATGGGAAATGTGATTAAATAATACAAGAAATAATACTAATAAAATGAAATAAAATATAGCAAAATGTATAAAATATATGTATGTATATATATATGAAATGGTAAACATATATTAGTATTTATATATATATATATATACATATAAAAGTACATGTATATATAAATATTGAATAGGAAATAAATATATAACATATATATGTAATATATATTAAAAAAAAAATATATATATATATATATATATAATAATAATATATGATTGGCTTCCTAAGGAAGCCAATCAAAGACATCACCTGCTCCCACGTGAGGAGCAGGTTTGTCTTGGAAAAAAATGCCAAACGGCAAAACAGAAAAGAAAACCTGATTAAAAAAAGAGAAGGAAAAGAATGAAGCTACAGTAAAGGGTTTCAAACGAGAAAGAAAAGAGAATAGGAAGAAAGCTTGGTCAAGAGAAGGAGACAAGAAATAAAGTTGTAATTAAGAGCCTTAAATAAAGGCTGCTAAATTCCAGCCAACACACTCTTCTTTTCTGTAGTCCAACGTCATCTTCATCCTCAACCATCATCACCGAAAATTGTTACTCTATTTTGGTGCATCGTGCAGCCTCCCTCCAAGCAGAATTTTCATTTTTGCTTCAGCAAAATACTTAAATTTCTTGAAGAAAATAAACCCTTACAGCACAAGCTTACAAAACCCTCAAAGAACACTGCTCAAAACCTCCAAACAAAAGTGGAAGCACGTGGACAGACTTCTCCTCTGTACAGGTAATGTCTCGCAGCAGTGATTTTTAAGCTTTTGGTTCTTTAATTTGGCTGTAGTAATCATGTATTAGTAGCTTGTAGCTTGTATTTGAAATAAGAATATACATAACTTAGGGTTTCGGTTGTGAGAGTTAGAAACAAGGAGATAGTGTTTTGATAAGATTATTTGCATGAGGAAAACAAGCTGATCAGGAAAACCGAAAACAGCCATGAAAATATTTAAGGAATTAGACACGTCAACAAATACATGGTGGTGAAAATCGGTTGAAGAGGGTTTGAGCGTAGTGACAACCTGTGAAAACCGCAAATTTCTACTGTTTAATAGTAAAAATTAATATTAAAGAAAATAGTATAAATTTAACAGTCTAAATTATATTATATAGGGCAGTATTATAGAAAAGAAATGATGAACATGAGAGATAAATAGTGCTTGAGCAGCCATGAAAATTTAGAAGAATAAAATGTGTTTGGAAGCTAAGCCGAAACGCATATGAAAGCTGTCTGAACCGAACAAGAAAAATAAAATAAAATAAGATAGGCTGGAACCAAAACCAAAAATAGAAAGGACTTAGTGTAAAAAGATTATATTGGACGGTAGTATTTTAGTCAATAAACGAGGCTGTCAGGATATGGAAATGAAATAGAAAAGAAAGTGTGGCTGCCGTGTATAAAGGAGAAACAAAAAGGCTCATCAAGTGTGAAAGCAAGAAAGCAAGAAAGTGTAAGTACTACTGTTGCCGTGAATGGAAGATGAAACCTTAACCAAGAGAAAACTGTCATGAGGGAAGAGCTGTACATTGGTTAAGATTAATGTATATATATATATATAGATTTATGCAAAAGCAAATGTATATACACATACCCTTTTATACATACGTGTGAATTTCTAGATTAATGAGTTGTTAGCTCTTGGCATAGAAGCGGGGCTTAAGTAATAGTGACTTTAAGATACACCTCTTGTAGCATGGAATCAATTATGATATAGGTTGTGATTTTAATGGTTGCAGTGGCTTCGACTGAAGTGGAAGATTGAGTGCAAACTTAAAGCTTGTTGGCGATAAATTGCTAAGTCTTAAGGTAAGTGGGTTAAGTAAGCTTTACTAGTACCATTTCGTAGGAACATTTAAATTTCCTTACTTATTAAGTTAGCTTATGAATTAAAGGACGAGATATCGTCGATCGGGCTACTAAGGTAAGACGTAAAGAAAGGTTTAAAGTATAAAGTTGAAAAGAATGCTCAGACTGAAATTGAAATATCGTTTTTCTGTATTGTATGTTATAGCTAGCCAAGCCACATGTTAAATAACATGAAAAACGTTAGTTCTGAGACCCTAATACGAAATTGTTGTTGTGCTAGAGGTACATGTGTGCATGGTCCATATTGGATTATACTTAGTAGCAGTGCATTATGCATAAAGAGACTTTTACGGATGCATACATGCATTTACATATAATATGTTTTAATGCAAACTATTTTATGCATGAGTTCTTTCTATGTATAACGACTTGCATGCTATTTAACTCAGAATATTTTTCAGGTTTGAGCCAACTTTGAAATAAACCAAAAATATTGTATATTTAAAGCTCGAAAACGTTTCTTGTCAGTATTTTGAAATCTATGAAAGTTAAGAGCTACACGAAAGAATTGTTTTCCGATATGTTTTCGAGTGCGGGCAAATCCATTGACCTTTGGGTCACTCGAGCCTATTGAGCCTTGCTCTAGGTTCTATTACCCGTCTATTGAGCTTTGTGCTCTAGACTATCAGTATCAGTATCAGTATCTGCGCCTTACGAGCTTCGAGCTCTAGGCATTATCAGGCTTGTCTGAGAATTTAACAGGCAAGTTCCAGCTCTCGACTGATCAGCGAGACTGGAACATAATCTATGGCCATAGATATTACCGTGGGAGCCACCTCTAGAATCCTAAGGGAACTACGTGCTACACGGTCACGTCCTTGTGACGTTTTATCCATCACTAGCTAGGATGGACATCAGTATCAGTATCAGTATCAGTTATCAGAGATCTTTGCCTACACTTTATCAGTATCGGTTTTCAATTGTTTGAGGCTTATGCCTAACATCATCAGTATCCGTTTTGGATTTTCGTTTCAGTTTATTTATCAGTATCGGTTATGGATTTCAGTTTCAGTTTAATATTTAAGGCTTTATGCCTAATTTGGATAAATTATCAGTTTTCTGTAAAGTCATCGATTTGAAGAAAATACATCAGAATTCTATTTTGATATTTGCATGAGTTTCAGTACTTTTAGGCCTCGTGCATACAGTGATTGATCATCAGTTTTAGTATCGTTCTCTGCTCGAAGTAAGTGTAACAAAAAATCTGTTTGTGATTATAATGTTTCAGTATTTGAGGTTTCATGTGAGTACACTAGTGCATAAAATATAATGTCATGCATATATATATTATGTCATTTGCTACCATGCCATTATGTACATATAGACCGACATGAGCCTAGTATCTGTTTACTTAAGCTACTTACTGAGCCGTGGTTTTGCTCACCCCTTATTAATAACATCGCAGATCATACAAGCTAGACTCCCGCTTGGAGTTTTTGGAGCAAGGCCTCGAGGACGACTTAAAGTAGCGATACTAGTTTGAGTCCTCCGAGTGCTGTTTCTGTTGCTCTTGAGGTATGAAAAAGGATTATTTTAGTATCCATGTATGACATTTTAAATTGCACAGTACATGCTTATAGATATTTTTGGGATGTAACTTAGGATCGTTCTGGATTATTGTAGCCATCTATGGTTATCGAGTGCGATCCGAGAAATGAATTGTAAAGACTATAAGTTATGAAATGCCATGCTTATGTCGTTGATGATCCGAGAAGTAAAATTAGCCAATTATGAGTTATAAACTGCCATACATAAACATGTGATGATTTTGGAAGTATGTGTAGTATATAATGAATTAAACTGGAAACTATGGATTGGTAAAATGCGGCTGAATATAGTTGAGTTTTATTGCAGGTTATTGAGCTGGGGAAAGTCGATTTTATATAAGGGGGAGTTTTCGACATTTTTCTTTTATTAGTCTAGTATTAAATGAGAGTATTAAGTAAGTGAAATGGTTATAAGAAATGGTAAATTAAACGATGAATGTAAATCAAATGAAGAATACGAAAGTAGTTGAGAGAGGACACTGACACCGAATACAAACCCAAAGTGAAAAGAAAAAGTTAGTTCGTAAAATTGATAAATGGGAAATAAAGTCTGAGTGTTAAGTATACGTCACGGCCTTCGGGTCGTGACATAGTCGACCGCTAAGGAGCCAGTTGATTGCCTTTTTCTTGAAAGCATTCTGTTTCAAAACCAGTCGACTACTATATGGAGACAGTCGACTGCCCTGGGTGCTTTTCGAAAACTAAAATATTTGAATTTCAAAAAGGAAAAGAAATTCAATAAAGCAAAATATAGTGTAGCAGCCGACTGCCCTAAAGACCAGTCGACTGCCCATTTGGAAAAGAGGTTTTGAAAACCTATTTCAAGAAAGTAAAATGACATTTGCTAAAATTAATAACGTTTTGGAGACTGTGAATCCTTTGATGATCATGCACATTATTTGTATTTGTTTTTGTATCTATATTTGTGCTTGGCTGAGGAGCCTTAGTCTGGTCCTCAGACCCACAGTAAGGCACCTGACTAGTGAGCACTGTGGGCGATAAACAATGGCCACATGTCTCTTATTTGTATTCGGCTTTGGGGAGGATCCCTGGCCCATGCGTGGATATGCCACTTATTTGATATCTCACGGGATTATCCCCTACGGGATATATTTACTGTATCCTTATGAGAATTACTTGGTGCATGAATCTAATTGGAAGTTAATTGTCTCCCCCTTATTTGAAAGGATATGAAGTTATTTGTATTTGAAGTATTTGTATTTGTATATGAGAATTTACGTGAAAGTATTTGACTTATTTGATTTTATGAGTATAGGGTATTTGAAGAAATTATTTGATCTATGCTTTATAATGGTTTTACATGACATTATAGAGCCAAGCAGGAAAACTGCATATAGTGACATAGTACGCTCTTTTACATAATTTTCTTACTGAGCGTAAACTCACTCCTTTACAACTATTTTTCATACAGATTATTTGAAGTAGAATTCAGCTCCGGATAGAGGAGCTTCATTTTGGATCTTTTGATATACCTTTGAGACACGCTTCCCAATTATTCCTTGAAGGTATAATCCGTTGGCCGTGTACTTCGGCTATTGTACAGTACGCTATTAAATTGATGTATATAACGTCAGTTGGGGATATAGGTTATGTAAGTTATTTGAGATCCTGATGTAGTTGACATTTGTATATATACAAATTAACTTTTATGTGAAATACAATATCATGCTATAAAGTATAAAGCATAAGAAGAAGGATGACATTGACAAACGAGCCTAATCAAGTGGCATTTGAAAAAGGAAAATTTTAGTTGATGTTTAATTGTTATTTGATTAAAAGTAGAGATTGCGGATCGTGACATGTCCTTTTAGTTGCAATCAACTTGTTAATTCATCTCCCGAAACAGTACCATACTATTTATGTTGTTATAATATATATGAATTATTAGAAAACATGAGAACAAAGAAGCACAAAAATTAAAGTAAATCAATATTATATTGAGTTTGTAACGACCCTTTATACCGAAAATACGAATCAAATTTTTTTCCTCTTTTACTTACTTGGTTGGGCTGTACGTAGTGTCACTAATCAATTTATTAGCTAAAATTATATTAGCTAAGTCAATATTCTTTAGTTACCTTAGGTCCCAATCAAATTCTCTCACTAAGCATGCATTTATAATTTCGAATCATTCTACTTGACTAAACACATCTCTACCCAAGTTGCATGCATTGTTATAAACCATAATTATATTCCACACTTCCTTTAATTACATCCCTATGCTATAAAAGTACTGAAATAAAAGTCTGAATATAGAATAAATAACTGTACATCACATACCTTTAAGGGTGGTGCAAAAGCCTCGAAGGACGTATTTAAACCACGCATACCAAGCACCTAATACATGTTATCTGGAAGGTGGAGAAGGGGGGTGAGCTTTTTGGAAAGCCCAGTAAGAAATAAATATAAGAGACGGATACTAAATTTCTATATGCAAGTTTCCAAAACATTTATTAAGGTTCAAAATCGAAATTTATACATTTCGGAAACCAAAACATGCTTATGCAGTGCATCCGAAAGTAATTCATTCAAAACCATAAGTAAGCATTATCATTCAAAACATAATTTGAAACATAAACATTCAGAAACCATAATCGGCGTAATACGAAACGAAACATATACATATCATAAGATGGAGACATAACGACTAAGTAATAATCAAGCAGTTCAAATATTCCCGTGAGGGAAAGTGCGGTTGACATATGACCATAGTCCAGAGGGGTCCACAGTGAGCACTGATCAGGTGTCATCTGGGCCCGCTGTGGACTGGATCAAGGTCACACAGCAATAGAAACTCTACTGTAGACTAGATCAAGATCATACAGTAGCCCAAAACATTACCTACTGTGGACTGGATCAGGGTCACGCAATAGTCCAAAACATTATTGCAATGATTGTTAGTCATGTCTCAAATCCTTTCCATACATATAGTTCTTAACAATACGAAACTTTGATGATTTCTATGAAAATGAGAGTTTTGAATAAAGTTTCCATAAGTAATCCAAATCATGTCATTTCGTACTCGTTTTCAAAACAAAACTTGCTAGAGGATTGTTATTTCAAATCATTTTCATTAACTCTAGCTCATTTGTAAATCAATATTTTACAAAAATCTGACAGCATAACAGCTTAATTTTATTGAAAACCTCCTGCAAAGAAGATACAATTTATAAACCACAAAGCAGTTGATTTTAACGATTTATTTAGTATCCCCTACGTTCCGATATATATCCCTCACCTTTGTATTGAAAACACCATGCTTAAACCGAATTCTCAACTTGTCTTTCTTGCCAAACTTAGCACCAAACTTGAGTTCACTTGCTAATTTCCTTGGTGTTGTTTCATTCCTATACCATATACACAATCACATAATCACATCACATAATGTCAAATGTATACTCTTATATATATATATATATATTTACATATACATACATAAACCCACATACTCATACAATATATTCTCAATCTAGTAATTATCTAATCGTTCCTTACTCGTTTTCCTCATTCTTAGTCATGATTAATCTTCCTTGCTACTTGTATACACGCACACTTAAATTCCCTGCACATGTATATATATATATATATATATATGTATGTATATTAATCACCGTTCTAATACTTATTATTTCTCTTATAATCCTAGATAATTAAATCCAAGTAACCAAGTATACTTACCCTTTTTAAATTCTCCTTAGCCTCACTTACACGTTTTTCCACAATATGATATGATAAAATCACCTAGATATTAAACCCGTACAATAGCAATATCCTCACTTTCAAACTACTCCATAATCAAAAGCACGCGATTATTAATTTCCAAAATCATCACTGTCTATCCGACTCTATTGAAAGTTCCACTATTTTAACGTTTAACCATAGAATTACCCACTCTGTATTTGATTTCGTGCTCTTTCGTATAATCATTCCATTTAATAATTCTATATAGCCTATGCAATATAAATCTTACCGACTCATACGCTCAAGGCTCAGATGTCGAGCTTAGCTCGAATTCAAGTTGTCGCCTTAGCACCTTGTTTCAAGCTTAACATGTGTACCCCGAGTTTAGCAACTTCCACGTTTGTCGCCTTTTCGTCTCGCTACATCCAAACATCATTCAATTGATTTAGTATAATTAAATTAAACTTCAAAACACTTTATAGAATATTCTGTGCGCAAGGATACAGCCCTACAAAATTTTCCACCATATAATTTTCTACAATTCTAATATTACACCAAACTAAAATCAATTAAACACCTTTATAATAATTTTCATAAATATATCATCATACTTCAATTTACCTTCACGTTCAACTCTTAAAATCCCTTGAATCTGTCCCCTATACTTCTTTGTTTCCAACCACCAACTTAGCGCTTATAGGCCACCCCTAATTTCTTGTTAGGTTCCTTGGAAATGATCCTTAAACAGCCACCAAACATCGAGCTTCAGCAACGCCAATGCCTCCATTATTTGCAAGCCTTGCTTCACTATCATTTAGCCGAATGTGCACTACTTGTTCAACCACAATGGCCAACCGTTTCAAAACTGAAAGTGTGCAGTAACCATCTCGTTTTTCAGCCTTATATCTATCCTTTTTCTTCCCTTGATCAGACATGAGTAAGGACACCTGTTTTGGCCCTTCATACGGCACGTGTTGGTGGCCTTTCACCATCTCAAGAAAGCCACCATTAAAACTCTGCTCCAGCCGCCCGATCAGCCCAATCACAGCCTCTCAAATGCCATCGTTCAGCCCTTCACCAGCCTGCTTCACGCCTAGCACCATAACCCTGTCGTCGACCCCCTATCTCCTTGCTTTAGTTACTGTACTGCTTTCATTTCCCAGCAACAGTTTTCAGCACTAAAACTTCAGCCTATACCTTATTTTATTTAGGCTCTTCTACCTCACATCTGAC
The DNA here is from genome assembly GCA_031772115.1 of Heritiera littoralis. Lineage (NCBI taxonomy): Eukaryota > Viridiplantae > Streptophyta > Magnoliopsida > Malvales > Malvaceae > Heritiera > Heritiera littoralis. The sequence continues at coordinate 1,685,522 of JAPDPK010000111.1, read as the reverse complement.
AGACTTTCAAATGCCACCCTCTTTTTTTTTTTTTTTACCCCAACAGCAGCCCCCTGATCAGCACATTTCCACCTTCATTTTGCACTGTTTCAGGCCTAAAAATGCCACTGTTTCGATCCCTAAATCAGCACCTTTCTCGTATGTAACCACAGCTTACATGACCTCCCTTAAACCTTGGCTGTCGATGCAAATGGGAAAGCTGAATGACGATACAATGGTGAGGAAATCGTCTCGGTACAGTGGAAGATAAAAGAAAAGAGGAGAAAAGGGTGAGAGATCCCGATGATGATGATGATGATGGACAGTGATGAAGGAAAGCTTAGGTGTCCGGTGGGCTAAAGGATAGTGGGGGTAGGTGTGCTAAGGCTTCTGCAAGAAGCCACTACAATATATTTTATTTTATTTCTTTCTCTTTTTTTTTTTGTTTATTTTTAACTCCATTTGATGTTTTGCAAAATATATATTCTAAATAGTTTAATTCATTTATTTCATATTATTTGTTCCACCAATATTTCACACTCTTTATATTTGTTAATTTATATTACCTATTGTCACTTAAATCCTAAAATCTTTAATAGTATTTAATTTCCATAATCCTTCATCCACAAATTAAATTATTCATGTATCATCTATTAGCACTTTAATTTAACCAATAGATTATTAACTTCCCTTCATGATCCGTATCTTCAATCCTTCAATTATAATTTCCTATAGTCTAATTTCTCCCTAATTTCTCATAGTCCAAATTAATAATTCCTTACAATGCGCTTTTTTTTTTACCTTTTTAATCATCATAGCTTCAAGTTAAATCCTTAATATATTAATTTGTCTCCAAAATTACATTGTTTAATTCACCAAGAATAAAGAATTTGTAGTTATTACAGAGTTTTATTTCCATATTTTAAAAAAATGACAACAAGGTCTAAACCTTTGATATGGTATTATGATAAAGAATAAAATGATAATAATTAATAGATGCAAATAAGGAGAGTAAACATGATTAATAGATGCAGATGGAAGGCAACTCAGGGGATTTAAGTGGATGGTCACTTTAACCATGCAATGATATATAGCAGGTTATATCAATGGTTTGTTTGCATTACTTTGGATTGTTACTTTAAGTTGGTTTCTTACTTTAATTTAGGGGATTTAAGTGGATAGTTATTTTAAATTGGTTTACTCGTATTCCTTTTGAACATAGGAGGTTTGATATCTAGTGGACTGCACCAAAAGCTTAAAGGTCATTTAGTGATGCCTGAGGAGATATAATGATTTCACATGGTTGTATTACTGTTAAATCTTCATCTATTTCTTTTGATTTGTTAACAAAATTTTAATAACGTTTTGGAGACTATGAATCCTTTGATGATCATGCACATTATTTGTATTTGTATTTGTATCTATATTTGTGCTTGGCTGAGGAGCCTTAGTCTGGTCCTCAGACCCACAGTAAGGCACCTGACTAGTGAGCACTGTGGGCGATAGACAATGGCCACATGTCTCTTATTTGTATTCGGCTTTGGGGAGGATCCCTGGCTCATGCGTGGATATGCCACTTATTTGATATCTCACGGGATTATCCCCTACGGGATATATTTACTGTATCCTTATGAGAATTACTTGGTGCATGAATCTAATTGGAAGTTAATTGTCTCCCCCTTATTTGAAAAGATATGAAGTTATTTGTATTTGTATATGAGAATTTACGTGAAAGTATTTGACTTATTTGATTTTATGAGTATAGGGTATTTGAAGAAATTATTTGATCTATGCTTTATAATGGTTTTACATGACATTATAGAGCCAAGCAGGAAAACTGCATATAGTGACATAGTACACTCTTTTACATAATTTTCTTACTGAGCGTAAACTCACTCCTTTACAACTATTTTTCATATAGATTATTTGAAGTAGAATTCAACTCCGGATAGAGGAGCTTCATTTTGGATCTTTTGATATACCTTCGAGACATGCTTCCCAATTATTCCTTGAAGGTATAATCCGTTGGCCGTGTACTTCGGCTATTGTACAGTACGCTATTAAATTGATGTATATAACATCAGTTGGGGATATAGGTTATGTAAGTTATTTGAGATCCTGATGTAGTTGACATTTGTATATATACAAATTAACTTTTATGTGAAATACAATATCATGCTATAAAGTATAAAGCATAAGAAGAAGGATGACATTGACGAACGAGCCTAATCAAGTGGCATTTGAAAAAGGAAAATTTTAGTTGATGTTTAATTGTTATTTGATTAAAAGTAGAGATTGCGGATTGTGACATGTCCTTTTAGTTGCAATCAACTTGTTAATTCATCTCCCGAAACAGTACCATACTATTTATGTTGTTATAATATATATGAATTATTAGAAAACATGAGAACAAAGAAGCACAAAAATTAAAGTAAATCAATATTATATTGAGTTTTATTTCCATATTTTAAAAAAATGACAACAAGGTCTAAACCTTTGATATGGTATTATGATAAAGAATAAAATGATAATAATTAATAGATGCAAATAAGGAGAGTAAACATGATTAATAGATGCAGATGGAAGGCAACTCAGGGGATTTAAGTGGATGGTCACTTTAACCATGCAATGATAAATAGCAGGTTATATCATTGGTTTATTTGCATTACTTTGGATTGTTACTTTAAGTTGGTTTCTTACTTTAATTTAGGGGATTTAAGTGGATAGTTATTTTTAATTGGTTTACTCGTATTCCTTTTGAACATAGGAGGTTTGATATCTAGTGGACTGCACCAAAAGCTTAAAGGTCATTTAGTGATGCCTGAGGAGATATAATGATTTCACATGGTTGTATTGCTGTTAAATCTTCATCTATTTCTTTTGATTTGTTTACAAAATTTTAAACTTCTCATATGTTGAGGAATACTAGTTAAATATAAAAGAGTTCAATGAGAAGATCACTGTCCCATTTGTCGTTGAAAGAGTGGAGTTGGACTTAAAGTATGCATGGTATTGAGAGTTTCAACCTGACCCTTTTTATCTTTTGATTCTCCTAGACCTACTCATTCGAAAGCAACTGAAAAAATAAAATTCCATAGAAAGGTTCTGAAGATTATCAGTGAGCAAGACTTTGGTCGAGGGGCAACCTGAGAGAAGGACTGGTAACAAAAGTAGACAGTTTTGTTGGTGATTTGTTCCTCTTAGCTCTTAGAGTGAATAAGTTAATGCTGTCACCTTAGTTGGTTGGGCAGTCGAGCATCTCTCATGACTCTGTCAAGGTACGATCATCAAACTTTCTCCACTAGGGAAGATACTTAGTAAAGCTTTTATTGTGTTTGTGTTCAGGGTCATCGTATACTGCTGAAAATATTCACATACATATTGAGAGGCAACAATATACTTCTAGATATGAGGAACTTTAGTATGCTCTATTAATGTTGTTGTATTAATTCCTGTAATGTGGATAATAAAATATAGAGGTTTAACAAATTTTTGTTCTTTCATAGATTAATTCCCACATGTTTAGAAATTTTGCTTCACTTTCTTTCATTTTCATTTTTCTTGCTTGCATATTTATAGAGCTTGCGTAGTAAACTATTGACTGATTTCTTACAAGCAAAAAGTCTTAATTTTCTGCTCATGTCCTAGTCAAGTGTTCATACTTTCTTAATCATAAATTTCAGCACATTCCTAAATTCAAAGATTTGCTGCAACAGATTCAAAGATTTGCTGCAATTTTACAGCACATAAGCGTTAGCAACGCCTAGCATTTCCAAATGAGAACATTTCAGGGAGAAAAAGAGAACTGCAAATCAAAGTGGGGAAATAATAAAAAGAGCATGAAAAGCATGGGTAAATAAAATAAAAACAAGTCTTCTTTATTTTTTTTTTCAAGTAAATTTCAGATGCTTCTAAATGTAGAGCACAGAATGTAGAACCTTGAGCATAATTTACAGTTCTCTTTTACCAAAATTAGAAGGAAGATAACACGCGCAATTGCAAGGGCAACTGCCATTCCATTTGCGGCTCTATAGATTTTTGAGAAATGAACCTCCCCAATTTCTAGAATCACAAGGTCAATATCAGCAAAGATGGATCTGAGCTTCCACTGTTTTTTAGTTTCATTTCTACACCAGCTACGAGCCATTTCTGAGTCAGATTCAATGGTTAGATTTAATCTGCCTTTTCATCCCAATTTCGGGAATAATTTCAAACCATTCTTGACGGCATGAAGTTCAACAACATTGGAGTCCATTATACCTAAAGGGCCCCAAAAAAAAGCATGTATGTGGCTAAAATAGTTACAGAGGACCCCTCCCCAACCAGCAGGGCCAGGTCTGCCTACCGTCAATCTGTCACCATTCATATTCATTTCCCCTGGTTTTGGTGGTATCCAGGATACATTCTGTCTTGTACTTTTCTTGGTGGGGATGGGTGGACATGCTTTGGGGTTTGACCACCATAAAGAGTCGGATATATATGATGATGTTGTCATTAACAGCCTTAATCCATATAAGGGATCGGAGTTTCACTAGGAAGAGAATTTCCTTTGCTGTCCATTTCTTTGCTGTTGAATACAGCTTCATTCCCCACCAGCCAAAGGGACCAGAAGGCAGCTGAGACCGAAGCAAGCCAGCAGGACTTAAGCTTGCCAGATAGAGAAATATGAAAGTGGTAGCAGTTGAAGAAGCTTGAGTGGCATTTCTGCTGTTGTGACTTTTTGACATGTTCTGCCCATTACTTGTCCTGTTGCATCAGGTTTTAGGTAGCTCTTGATATGATAAGGTTATGGTAATCCATTTGTTAGGCAAACATGTAAGGTAGTTGTTAGGAGTTGTTAAGTTTAAACTTTTGTTAAATGTTTGTATAAATTATGAACAATGCAGCCCAAAACAGTGGCTTTTCCAGAATTTGTTTCTGAACTCTTTCTTCATTTTTCTCTCCTATTCTTCTTTGCTTCATATCCTTCAATTGGCATCAGAGCCATTCATGGTCTTAGAGGGCCTGAAAATCATTGAGAGTTGAGTGAAAAAAACCAGTAAACACAACTAGCAAAGCTTTTGTCAGTCATATATGGCCTCAAGCAGCTGCATCTTGCCTTCACCTCCTGTTTTCTCTGGTGAAAACTACCAGATATGGTCTGTCAAAATGAAGACCTATTTGTGTGCCTTTGATCTGTGGGATGTGGTTGAGGATGAGAAAGAACCACCTCATTTACCAGCAAATCCAACTATAAATCAAATGAAGAATTACAGTGAAGAGAAAGCTAAGAGGTACAAAGCAAAGAGCTGCATTGAATCATCAATTTTTGACGACATATTCATCAGAATCATGACTTGTGAGACAGCCAAACAAGCTTAGGACAAGCTTAAGGAAGAATTTATGGGCAATGACAAGACAAGGCAGATGGAAGTGCTCAATCTTAAAAGGGAGTATGAAGTTTTGAAGATGAAAGAGTCTGAAACTCTGAAGGAGTATAATGACAGACTCATGAAGATAGTAAACAAGCTTAGGCTACTTGGAGAGGAGATGACAGATAAAAGAGTTGTAGAAAAAGTTCTTGTCAGCTTACCTGAGAGGTTTGAATCCAAAATCTTTTCACTTAAAGATTCCAAAGACTTGACCAAGATATCTTTGGCAGAATTGATGAATGCTCTACAAGCACAAGAGCAAAGAAGAGCCATCAGGCAAGAGGATTCAACTGAAGGTGCATTTGTTGCCAATGAAAAAGGCAAAATGCAACATGAGGGCAAGAACAAAAAGTTAGGAGACAGAAGAAACAAAAATGCAGGAAGTGGTAGGAAGAGAGGTAAATTTCCACCATGTTCTCACTGCAAAAAGACCACACACTAGAAAAATATTGTTGGTACAGACCTGACATTCAATGTAGGTCTTGTAAGCAACTTGGTCACATGGAGAAGGTGTGCAAAAACAAAAACCAGCAGCAAGATCACAAGCAAGAGTTGCTGGAGACCTAGAGCAGCAAGAAGAACAAGTGTTTGTGGCATCTTGCTATGCAGTAAAAACCTCATCAAATGTTGGCTCATTGACAGTGGTTGCACTCATCATATGGCATCCGATATCAACATGTTCAAAGAACTTGACAGATCATGTACTTCAAAAGTCAGAATTGGCAATGGTGATTTCATAGAGGTCAAAGGAAGAGGAGTTGTGACAGTTGATACACCATCAGGTACAAAACTCATTTCAGATGTATTGTATGTGCCTAAAATAGATCAAAACCTTTTGTGGGACAACTGCTAGAAAAGAACTACTCCTTAGTGTTCAAAGACAAAGCATGCATCATCCATGATTCCAATGGTCATGAACTTTTTACTGTTAATATGAAAGGGAAATGTTTTTCCTTGGATTGGCATGAGGCTAACACTATTGCATATGCTAGTTCACATGATGAATCTGTTTTATCGCATAAAAGGATGGGTCATTTTAATTACAAGGCATTGAACTATGTGCATAAGAATGATCTAGTGCTAAATATGCCTACTGTTGAGGTATGCTCTAATGTTTATGAAATCTGTCAACAGGGGAAACAAAGCAAGCTGCCATTTCCAGTTAAAAAGGCATGGAGAGCAACTGAAAAATTACAGTTGGTACACACTGATGTTTGTGGACCTATGAGGACGCCATCCCTGAACAACAAGAAGTATTTTATAGCCTTCATTGATGATCTGACCAAAATGTGTTGGATCTATTTCTTGAGACAGTAATCTGAAGTTACTGCTACTTTCTGGAAGTTCAAAGCTTAGGTTGAGAACCAAAGTGGCTGCAAAATGAAGATTATAAGGTTAGATAATGGTACTGAGTATACATCTAACAGATTTACCAAGTTTTGTGAAGATGCAGCTGTTGAGCATCAATTGACAGCAACTTATACATCACAACAAAATGGTGTTAGTGAAAGGAAGAATAGAACAGTCATGGAGATGGCTAGATGCATGTTGTTTGAGAAGAATCTTCCCAAGAAATTCTGGGCAGAGGTAGCCAATACCTCTGTCTACTTGCTCAACAGGCTGCCCACAAAGGCCTTAGAAGGAAAGACTCCATTTGAAGCCTGGTTTGGGAGCAAACCATCAGTGCAACATATTAGAGTTTTTGGCAGCATATGCTATGTGTATGTTCCTGAAATCAAGAGGTACAAGCTTGATCATAGAGCTGAAGTTTGCATTTTCCTGGGCTACAGCAACATCACTAAAGGCTATAGAGCTTTCAATCCACTTACAGCCAAGGTGATTGTAAGCAGAAATGTGAAGTTTAATGAGCAATCAGCTTGGAACTGGGAGAAATCAACTGAGGAACCAGCCAAGCTCACTACAAATGACATGGTCAACTTCCAAGAAGAAGGTTCCATATTTGAAGATGAACTCATTGATCATGAACCAGTGAGAGGCACCAGACCACTTAATGACATCTATCAAAGATCAAACATTGCAGTTCTTGAGCCTACATGCTATGAAGAAGCTGTCAAATTTTCAGAATGGAGAAATGCAATGAAGGAGGAGATTCGGATGATTGAAAAGAATCAAACTTGGACTTTGGTTGATAAACCAAGTAACAGAAACATCATTGGAGTCAAATGGATCTTCAAAACTAAATTGAATGCAAATGGATCCATCAACAAACATAAAGCCAGACTGGTTGCAAAAGGGTATTCTCAACAGCAAGGTGTTGATTTTTCTGAGACTTTCTCTCCTGTTGCAAGGTTGGACACTATAAGGCTGTTATTAGCCTTGGCAGCTCAGAAATGTTGGAAAATATACCAACTTGATGTCAAATCTGCATTTTTGAATGGTTATCTTGAGGAGGAGATTTATATTGAGCAACCTAAAGGTTTTGTTGCTAAAGGAGATGAAGACAAAGTCTATCTACTCAAGAAGGCTTTGTATGGACTTAAGCAAGCTCCAAGAGCTTGGAATTCCAGAATTGATGATCATTTATTGAAGTTGGGATTCAAGAAAAGTCTTAGTGAGGCAACACTATATACCAAAGCTACAACCAATGATGATCTATTGGTTGTTTCATCGTATGTTGATGATTTGTTGGTGACAAGAAGCAAATCTGAATTAGTGTTGCAATTCAAAGACCAAATGATGAAAGTCTTTGAAATGACAGACTTGGGGGAGATGTCTTACTTCCTTGGAATTGAAATTTCTCAAACTCAACAAGGAATCTTCATTTCTCAAGAGAAATATGCCAAGGAATTGTTGAAAAAATTCAACATGGAGAATTGTAAAGCTATTTGTACTTATATGGTTCAGAATGAGAAGCTTAGTAAGGATGATGGTTCTCAGAAGGCTGATGAAAGAAGTTATAGAAGCTTAATCAGTTGTTTGTTGTACTTAACAGCAACTAGACCGGATATAATGTTTGTCGTTAGTGTTCTTTCAAGATTCATGCATTGTCCTAGTGAAGCTCATTTTAGATCAGCAAAGAGAATTCTAAGATACATCAAAGGTTCAATTAACTCTGGTGTTCTATATCAGAAATCTAATGAATTGAGGCTGCTTGGATACTCTGATAGTGATTGGGCAGGGTCTTCTGATGACATGAAGAGCACCTCAGGCTATCTTTTTTCTTTTGGCTCAGGTGCATTTACCTGGAACTCTAAGAAGCAAGGAACTATGGCTCAATCAACTGCTGAAACAGAGTACATAGCTGCTGCTGCTGCTAATCAAGCAATTTGGTTAAGAAAAATCATGACAGATTTGAATCAAAAGCAAGATGGTCCAACAAAAATTTTCTGTGATAATCAATCAGCAATTGCAATGGCCAAGGACCCTGTGTTTCATGGGAGAACTAAGCATATAAAGATCACGTATCATTTTCTTAGAGAAGCTGATGCTGAGAATGAAGTGAAATTAGTGCACTGCAAGTCAAAAGATCAGATTGCAGACATTTTAACCAAGGCTTTGTCAAAAGCAAGGTTTGAAACATTAAGGAGGAGCCTTGGTGTTTCCAGTAGAAATGCCAAGCAAGAGTGTTAGCAGTTGAAGAAGCTTGAGTGGCATTTCTGCTGTTGTGACTTTTTGACATGTTCTGCCCATTACTTGTCCTGTTGCATCAGGTTTTAGGTAGCTCTTGATATGATAAGGTTATGGCAATCCATTTTGTTAGGCAAACATGTAAGGTAGTTGTTAGGAGTTGTTAAGTTTAAACTTTTGTTAAATGTTTGTATAAATTATGAACAATGCAGCCCAAAACAGTGGCTTTTCCAGAATTTGTTTCTGAACTCTTTCTTCATTTTTCTCTCCTATTCTTCTTTGCTTCATATCCTTCAGAAAGCACCCTGGCGGAAATGAATCAAAAGAGATGGAAAACTTAAGCTGAAGTGCCATCAACGCAGGAAGCTGGACCAGAATGGGAATAAGTAGGAACAAAGGAAGAAAAAAAATCTGACCTGTATTTAAGGCAGCATGTCAGAATTGAAAACAAATACTTATAATTGTAAATAGTATAAAAATTTCTCAGGCAAAATCTGTTCATAATGTAGAAGAGTGCTCTCTTGATAAAAGTTGTTTGCATCTTTATTAGTGTAGACTTTTTTCCATAATCTAAGGAAGCCTGATCATTTAGAAAGACTAGATTTTATAATTATTCCTATTAAGGGAGTTATATTTAGCTATATGTTTAATATAGCCTATATCTTATATATTTGGCACAAAGAACAACAATCTATATCTTTTTTATTTGATGCAAACTTTATTGGGAGTTTTAAAGTATAAAAAACAGGACATTTTTCATTTGAATCTGTGATGATGTTGATGTGTTTTTTCTGTTTCTATAGCTGAACAACTTACTGAGATTCAAGGCAAGAGCTATATTGCATATACGAGGCACCTGCATTTTGTAACTATAAACAATTTGTGTTATCTACCATTAAAAAAAGAAAAGAAAAGGACATTTGCTTATATTTTGATTGATTTAAGCATAACAATTTTAGCTAAAAGAAAGAATAAGACTAAAAATGCAAGAAAAAGTCATAGATAATAACCGAAAGACAAGAATAAAATAAACACACAGGTTAGAGCTAAAAGTAAACATCATAATTTAGTATAGAAGCTAAAAAGAAAAGGATCAAGCATTAGGATATAATAACATAATAACATTAGCATTAAACATAGGTAAAAAGGAAAAAGCAGAAAACAATTTTCAAATCAGACCGATTACTGATCTTACAATTAATAGCCCACACAGAGCTCTCTTTCCATGTTTTTTTTTTTCTCTTTGCAATCAAACTCATCTTGCACGAGGGTATTTTCTGTTTGTCTCCATTCATTCAGTAGACATAGTTTTGTCCAATTAAGGCTGTTGAAGAAGATAAATCAGCACTCTCGGCAAAAGTAATTGAGGATATGTGAAAAGCTGACATTTAAGAATTTTTAGAAGGAATGATCAAACTTACCTGTTGAAGTATTGAAAATGCCTCTGAAAACATTGTGTACGCTTCAGTAAGCACGGCCTAAGAGAAAGATTGAAACACGAGTTTTTTCAAATTGTCATAATATTCTACAATCCACATAATTAAATCAATACAAATCAACCATAAACCTTATACAACACATGATACATCATTGTTTATAACTGAAAAAGAAAATACAGTGCTTACTTCAGCTAATTGGACCTTTCCCATCTCTACAAGATCTTTAGCTTTTGAACAAACAGGAACTAAGTGCTTCAGTACAAGGTGGAGATCCAATATATCTGATGTTTGAAAAGGCTGCAGTGCTAAAGTCATTTGTGAGCAGCATAGTTCTTCCCACCTGTATAAATAGAACCCCATCCATGTAAACAGTTGATAAATTAGAAGATCTAGCTTGATTTAATCAGAAATTTCAAGAAAAATACAATGCAGTTAAAATTACTTGGCGTATTTAACATAATTAAGGGTGGACGTTTTACAAAGGTTGTGTGGTGATTCAAGCTATCCTAACTTTAAAGAGCTTAAAGAAGCAACTTGTCAAATAAGAAAAAACAAATTGAAAGAACTCAATAATTACCGTTTGACATAGATTGCACAAGATAGAAACTTTCTTCACTCGCAATATTGCATCCTTTGGCAACTCAGGCTACAGAAGGAAAAGTCCATAATCAAGTATATAGTATAAACTAATGTACAGATGTACAATACATTCATAGATGGAACAAAACCCAGACTGAAGTATCTTGTTTTCATGTGGCACTAATTGAAGGATGTGCTTACAATAGCATCCCTTCGCTACAGATGAGATGATCTACCTGTGTGTCATAGGGCAACCATAGAAGAGAATACAGCTGATATTTCAGTTTTGCAAATTTTTGAATGTCAGAGCTTAGAGTTTCTGAGCTAACAATAATATACAAAGAAATGTTCTTCCTTACAAATGCCTTGCCCTTCCATCTGGCTTGTCCTCTCGATGTCTTGCCTGAAGATTGAAGACTTGCTTGCTCCTGGAAATATTTTGAACATAAATACAGACCTCAGGAACTCAAGTCCAGTCTAGATTTACAATCAACCTAGAATACAAATGCAAAATTTACAAGAAGTTAAGGCTTGTAAGCAACTTTTTCCCTTACAAATGGAATCTTTAGCTTACATGGATTTGGATCATTGACACACTAAACATTGTATGCTATAAAGGTTCCTGAGAGTGGCACTTATTGAAATATCTCATGCCAAGAAGCTGAGCCAACGAGTTGAGAGCTCAAAGAAAGGGTGAACTAAAGGGACACCACTAATATATAAAGGAGGCTAAATTTTAAAAGAAAATAAGCAAAATAAAATAGTGGTCAAATAATGATAAAAATTACCGTATTATCAAATAAAAATCATCACGAGAGTTATTGCAATGAATACTTTAAGAAGACAAACAAATAATGGAATGAAACAGGTGAAAACTTTTTCTAGCATAAAAAAGAAAAATAATCAACAGCTAAAGAACCAAAAGGTATATTCAGCCTAACCTGAACGTGCATCGTTATGTCCTATGCCCTGTCTGCATATTTCAACGTATTCACAGTGTGATGATACTTGACCATCTGCTCAAGATATTGTAGCAACCTTCATTGTCTGAGAATTACCACTTCAGACCATCTTTAAGTATCCTCATTACTTTACAGCAAAAATACCAAAAGCTGCATAAGCAATGACGGTCAGGCTACTATAGGTACAATAGCCACAAACATATACCTATTGAGGTATCTAACATATGCAAGACCCTTCTTTTGTTGTTTCCCCAAATTTTTGATGCAGTTCACTAAAGCAAGAAGTGAATTATCAATGTTAGCTCCATCCTTCAGCTTTTGGCCCCTGCTGTTTTTTTCAGAAGCTTGTTCACTGCCACCAAGATCTATAAGGGCAAGTTTTCCTTGCATGGCTTGATTTTTAAAGTTGTTTCCCTGTTTTCTTCTCAAAGTAATCTGCAGAACTGCATGTGATCCAGTAGTATGAAGAGAATTTTATATGAGGTCGTGCAAAAAGTTAGAATACATTGTGAGTGCTCTAAGAAAAGGCAAAACATTTTTTTAAAGGAGTTCTATATATGATTTAGAACATCCAAAATCGAGAACAAATATGAAAATAAGCAACACTAGAGAAAATCCAAAATAAATAGGAATAATACATTTATAGCAAAAGTGAGATTGAAACTAATGCTTACTCACCTTGATGCGTGATGAGAAATCTCTACTGTAAGAAAACTGAGCTAAAGCATCACTCATGCGTGCAAAAGTATAACAGGCTCCCATTCACCACCAAAATCTGATCAGATTTGGCAAAAAAAAAAAAGGAAAAAAATTGAAATCTAACAAATTCAAACAAATAATAATAAATCATTTGGTACTGAAGAAGCCTGATAAAAGCATAAAGTCTAAATTTCTAGTACACACCTCCATTATTCAATAGTCATGCTTTAATCATGAATTTGTGTTCATCTGTAACTGTGTCTTGAATTTCTTACAGTTTGGTTTTATCATACTATTTTGGGATATCTTTTTGTGATATCTTTTGGGATATCGTCCTTTTCTTTCTCAATTTCTTTACAACCAATGAAATGATGTCCTTTTACTTGCAATCAACTTGGTAATTCATCTCCTGAAGAAATATCATACTATTATGTTGTTATTATATATATATATATATATATATATATATATGAAAAATAGAAAACTAAAGAACAAAGAAAGCACAAAAATTAAAGTAAATCAATATTATATTGAGTTTTATTTCCAGATCTAAAAAAATACGACACAATGTCTAAGTCTTTGATATCAGTAGCGTAGAGACATCAAAGACATTATTGAATGATTATTATGATAAAGAACAAAATAATAATAGATACAAATAAGTAGAATAAACATGATTAAAGATGCAGATGGAAAGCAACTCGCGATATAAGTGGATAGTCACCGTAATTATGCAACGATATATCATTCATTCGTCAAGCATTTCTTTTCTTTTTCTCACAACAAACAATCTAGAAATAAAACAGAGAAAAAGAAACCTCACCTGGAAAGGGAAGGGAAGGGAAGAAAATTGCAAACCACAAATTCTCCAATTCAATCTTTGTTTTTCTCTTTTGCTCGATACTGGAAAATTTCAAACAGAATCAATGGTTATTCCAATATCAAGGTACATGAAAAATATAATGAAATGTTCATTGTGATAATAAAGCAAACACCTTAAAGACATGATTTCGTAGACTGGAATGTTATATATTAGCTAAAGCACTTATGCAAAACGTAAGAAAAGAAAAATTACCAAGACGAAAATGCGAAGAAGAAAATAAACAGATTATTAAAACAGCAATTTTAATCCGTAATTAATTAAACTCTCTTTTAACTCAAGAATCATAATCCCATATCACACATCTTGCCAAGGTATATGATCAGAGTGATCTGTCCTTTTATGTATATAGGATTCCAAGGATACAAATTACCAACATTTAAAAGTAACGAAGAAATGAATCTAAGGGTGACTTATCTATGCTCTGGAACTGTTGCCTGGACTTTAAGTAAGATCTGAAGGCAAGATACATTTGAAAACTTGCACCTCCTTAATAGAATGGATAGTATATCAGATCAGGCTCCGGTTCCTCCTGATCAGAGCTAAAACTTGGTTCCAACGTCTCATTGGTTGGGTCCACTGCCTCTTCACCTTCAGACGAGTAATTTGAGCTGGATTCAACCTCTCCGTCATCAGATCTCACTGTCAAGCTCTGTCATGGACTTTAAAACATAGCAAGGACATGTATATATTACCCTGGAAAACTCAAAAAAAAGGATTGAAGTTGTAGGCTTTGATCGAGGTTTGTGGGCTTGGCTGGTACCAGAAAAGCTTTGAGAATGGACCCCCATCCTCCAAGATTATAAACCTCGCCAATGTATGATCAGAAAGCAAGATAACCCATCGACATGAAGTAATCTGTCCTTTTATGCATCCATGATTTCATGCATGCAGAATAATTACACATTTGTACCGTGTAAATAAAATACCAAGATTTAAAAGCAATGAAGAATTGAATCTAAGGGACCCATGCTTTGGAATTGGGAATTTCTAATTATACTCCCCGTTTTTTTCTTTCTATTCTAATCTGTATACCAAAAAAAAAAAAGCATTACAAAACCCATTTTTTAGATTGTTTTAACCCTCTACCACATTTACCTTAAAAACAAAATTCCTTCGATTGAACCATCTTCTTGGAAGCTCTTCTTCTCCATCGTTCTCCATCGCAGGTAAAATCTGAAAATGTGGTTTGGGACAGATTGCACAAGGGCCCCGCAGGAGGAACCCTGCTTGCGCGACCTCGCCCAGGTTCTCGCGCAGGTTGATTTGTATTCTGAGCGTCCAATAGATTGATTCTGTACCAGCAAATTATATTGTTCAGTCTTCCATATACGTTCTAGCTCTATAAAATTGGGTAGATTTAGTTGTTTTCTTTTTTGCGTTTAAGTGGGGTAAAAAGAGCAGAAAGTGGAGTACATTTAGAACCTCTCTTTGGAATTGCACCTCCTCAAATTTAATGACTGTATCTCGGTCTGAGGGTCTGGTTCTTCCTCCTCATTAGAGCCAAAACGTCATTTGAGCCTAGCTCTCATTGTAGTAGTTGTTGCAGCAAGTGACAAGAAAAGTTTTGACAAGAGAGAACAAAAACTTGGGAGAAGTACAACAAATTTATTCATAAATTACTAGAGTTTAAATAGGCATTACAGTAGCAGAATCATAATAACTAAGTCTTAAATAAATGCAACGTGCAGATATGGACTCCTATATGCAAATGCATGTTCAGTAGATAAACCAAAGGGAAAGTAAATTCCTAAATAATAGGACCAAATAAAAGTGCAGATAACAAACCCATGTTCTGCTTAACTACTATCCTAAAGGCTAGGACACCTTGAAACAACAAAGGAAATAACGTGCAATTTTAACAGTAGTTGGGTCATCACCAAGGCCTTCCTCATCATTAGCATCTTCTTCCAAATCTCTATTATTG
The DNA here is from genome assembly GCA_031772115.1 of Heritiera littoralis. Lineage (NCBI taxonomy): Eukaryota > Viridiplantae > Streptophyta > Magnoliopsida > Malvales > Malvaceae > Heritiera > Heritiera littoralis. The sequence goes on along the minus strand of JAPDPK010000111.1, from coordinate 1,670,058 downwards.
ACATCACAATTCCAGGGGAGCCGATTTGCACCAAGTGCAGAGTTGGGTTCCAACATGGATGCATCACATCTGTTCTCTTCATCTTGGATGAAAGACGAATTGGCATCACAACATGGTTCCAATGCCTCATCGGTTGGGTCCACTGCCTTTTCACCATCAGACGAGTAATTTGTGCTGGATTCAACCTCTTCATCTTCACCATTAGACGGGTAATTTGAGCTGGATGCAACCTCTTCGTCATTAGATCCCACGGCATCCACGTACAATACATTGACACCACATTTTTGCACTTCTATTCGCTTCCATTTAGAATCTTCAGAATCAAAAGCTTCAATGGAGAAATCAAACGATGCCTCATCGAAATGGTTGTCTCTGGATGTTTCTACAATGCCACTTTGAAAAGCATCAAACAAAATGATCACATGATTGGACTCAATGCCTTTGCATTCATCCATCCACCAAGGGTGGTTAGACCCAATTCTGTGATGATCAACGCACTCAGTTTTTAATCGATATTTGTAATTGACACCTAAATTGCCTTCTTGATGGTGCTTAAAACAACCACAATGCATAGAACAAAGCCCAAAAATCTTCTACTAGAACAAGCTGGACTCAACGGGACAGTTATTGAAGAGTTTGCACTCCTATTCTTGAATATCTCTGGAATTTCGCTTCCAGGAAAACAAGAAAAGACACTTTTATCTTGGTTCTGATACCCACGATTGTAACGTTTCACATCAAATTCCTCTGCCACGTATTGAATTCTGAGCAGTGTACCATCCACAATATTGTTGACTGCATCCCGATCAAGGTTGAAGCAATTGTTGAACATAAAGAAATTTTCATCTAAATCCCCACGCAAAGATAAACAGCTTTCCGAATCCAGATTCGAAAATCCTGGTTTTGAACAAAATTTCGACACTCTTTCTAGAGATGTGCAGCCTTGTACAAATAAACATCTTAAACGGGGTGGAATTTCCGGCAATGATTTAAGGCTCTTGCAACATGATAAATATAGATAAATTAAATTGGAATGTTGTTTGATACCCCCAGGAATTTCCACTATATCTAATCCACTTAGATGCAATTCTTTCAAAAAGACCGAATTGCCCAACCCAAATATATTCCAGGGACGTAACACCTTCATGCTTGTTCTTTCCCAATAAAGACGAGTTAAACTTTCCGTAGTCTCCAAGATTTCCGGAAAATACTCCAAATTTGAACAGCCATTGAGATTAAGTTTTTTAAGAGATATGAACTTACAAATGCTTTTTGGAAGGCTCTTGAGCTTTGTGCAACCTTTCATTCTCCAATAGGCAAGGCTTTTAATCTCTGAGATTGATGAATGCACTTCTTCTATGGCTGTTCCGCTCAAATCAAGATAGCGTAAACATTCCATAGGCTCCAAGATTTCTGGGAAATATTCAAAGTTTGAACAACCATTGAGATTAAGATTTTCAAGAGATATGAACCTACAAATGCTTTTTGGAAGGCTCTTAAGCTTTGTGCAACCTTCCATAATCCAATGGGCAAGGCTTATAAGCCCTGAGATTGATGAAGGCACTTCTTCTATGGCTGATCTGCTCAAATAAAGGTCTTTAAGAGATGTTAACTCACAAATGCTGGTTGGAAGGCTCTTAAGCTTTCTGCAATCCTTCATACTCAAATAGACAAGGCTTTTCAGCCTTGAGATTGATGAAGACACTTCTTCTATTGCAGTTTTGTCCAAACATAACCATTTTATGTTCTCCGGAACATTTGGAAACTTTGTGATGTTTGGGCAATCAAAGAGGTTGATGCTTTTAAGGGCATCCAACTGAACAATCGTGCTACTCATATTCAAATAAGAAAGTTGATTGAGATGTCCGATCGACGAGGGCCTTTCTTCTATTTGGTTCCCATGCAATTCTGGGAGTAGGGAGATCGGGCAATCTTTAAGGTTCCAACTTATTCCAACTTATAGATATTCTTCGAAACAGCTTTAACCCTCGAGTGATTCAAAATTAAATGCTGAAGTTGGTTGAGATTACCGATTGAGTCAGGAATTTCTTCTATCACTGTGTTGTGTAAAATCAACCGTTTTATATGCTGTGGGAGCTCAGGAAATTTCTTCAAATTGTTACATTTATGCAGAATTAAGTGGCTGGAAAGATATTTCATATGAATCATAGACGGGAGTTCAACCAAGCTTTTGCATCCTTCAATTGACAGTGTTTCAATATTAATGGCTGCTGACAAATCTGGAATCCTGGTTAAATTCTTGCAATGCTCGAGATCAAGCACTCTTAAGTTCACAAGATTCTGTGCAATGAAGTTGAAAACAATATGAGATTAGTTTAAAGCCTCTAAGCCCGTTGTTCTTATTCAAGTTGAAAACAGAATGCTTCTGGCTATTTAGCAGTCGACTGCCTTACGCATTCTAACGTACTGCGATAAATTTTCTCTTAGGAAGTCGACTGCTTCAATCGAGCAGTCGACTTCCCTGATAAATTTTATTATCGAAACACTTATAAAACCAGGCAGTCAACTGCCTGAAAACATGTCAAGAATTAAAAATTTTACTGGTAAAAAATGTAATGATTCCTTGGTCGTTTGGGAGGACGTTCTTTGTAAATCATTAGTTCTTCGCACTTTTCATCGCAATTTCCATCGTTTATGCAATTCTCTTCCATAAACTTACCTATTGTTAAAAATATAAGAGGGGAATAAAGAAGAACAACTATTTGATTGAGGTTAGGCTTAAAGTTTAGGATTTATAAAATATTGAGAGAGCTATAAACTGGATTAAAGGTGAAACAGACAAAAATTGGAATAAAGGGGTTTATGATTTAGGAATTAGGGTTTATGATTTAGGAATTAGGGTTTAAAAACAATAAAAAAGTTTATATAAGAAGAAGAATAGTACTACAATTATAACAAGGGTATATTAGTAATATAATAGTATAATTTTAATAATATTTAGTAAATAATGTTAATTTTAATAATTGGTTTAGCAGGTTACTAGGTTAAAGAGTTTTTTAATTTTTAAAATTTCATCAACGGTTTATATTAGATTTGACTAATCCAATGGTTCTAATTCAATAACCTTAAAATAAGGTCAATTTTTGTGACTTTACTGTAGAATTTGCCGAATCGTATAGTAAAAGAGTCAGGCAAAAAAATTAAATCTTAGGATTAATTCTAGCAAAAGTATCGGATGACCAAAACTTTAGGGCTTGACCTTTCGTTTATCACTGTCTGTCAGCCATCTAATAACGAGTGAAAACAATTTTTGAAAAATACAAAATATGATGCATTTAATTTTTTTAAAAAAATAGTGTTTCTCTTATATATAAATACCATTAAAATTTGTTAAAATTAGATAAAAAGTCAACAATATAAATTTCATCTTCACTTTTACATTTATTTTAATTTAAAAATTCTAATAAAATTTTCATTTTTTACATTAGATGTATTTAAATAAAACCCTTATATATATATATATATATTAAAGTATTAACATTAATTAGGATTGAATAAATGTTGTAAAATATTATACAAATTGTTCATAATTAATTCTAGCAAATGTACTACTGGATGACCAAGACTTTGGACTTCGCTCTTATTCATGACTTAGTTTTTAAATTTTAATTTGAAATGCACAGATTTTAAAAATTTAATACATTTTATGTTATGATCAATTTCGAACCATTTCACATCTTACCTTAACTTACGACTGTAACAACTCATTTCAAACATTTAAATTGTTATTACCATATCAAACTTAGCTTAAAATGTAGTTTTGTGTTGGCAAATTTAGGGTGGCTATTACTGGTACTTCTTAGATGTACATTGTCAAAATAATGCCAGATGATAGGTTTTAAAACTTAATTTGCATTACAATTACACCGGCAATTTTATAAATGACACGATGGTTCGAGTACAAAAAAAATATACAAAAGTTACATCGATAAAAATTTGATAAAAATTATATGAATTTGACAAAAATTTAAAAAATTGTGTTTAAAGTGTTAACAAAAACTTTAATATAATAATTTTCGTATTTTATATTAAACAAAACATGATTTAATACAACACAAATATAAAACATATACATGGATGAATTAGTCATCTACATACAATTTGAAATTATATTTGTTAATATTTTATATGATATAAACACATTTAGCTTAATAATTTTTATCTTTTACTAAAAGAGATTAAATATAAAATTCGAACCTCTTTCACTCTTATACCTTCTTATAGAAAAACCTTTATCTTGCTTTTATAATGTCCTGAATTTGGTTTGGTAAGGGTACTAATGAACTTCTTTGAAATTTCTACAAAACGAAAAAGCAAAAGAATCAATGCGGAATCGTACAATAAAAGAGTCAGGCAAAAGAATTAAATGCTTTAATTATAGCAAATGTATTGGATGACCAAGACTTTAGCGCTTGACTCTAGTCGCTTTTATTTGTCTCTATCTATCAGCCACCTAATAACGAGTGAGAACAATTTTTGAAAAATACAAAATATGATGCATTTAATTTTAAAAAATAATGTTTCTCTTGTACAAATACCATTAAAATTTGTTAAAATTAGATAAAAAATTTATGAAATAGATTTCATCTTCACTTTTACATTAATTTTAATTTCAAAATTCTAATAAAATTTTCATTTTTTACATTTGATGCATTTAAATAAAACTCTTAAGAGATTTTATCTGCGTTGTTTTATCATTTAATGGCATTTATAAATTTCGTTAAATAACTATGACATTTTATAAAAATGCTGTTAGAAAACGTTGGTTATATTGATGTGGTTATATTATATATTATATAAACACGTTTATCATAACAATTTTTATCTTTTACTAAGAGAGATTAAATAAAAAATTTGAACCCTTTTTCTCTTATACCTTCCTGGAAAAAAAAAAACTTTATCTTGCTTTTATAATTCTGGATTTTGTTTGGTAGGGATATTAATGAACTTCGCCGAAATTTCTACAAGACCAAAAAGCAATAAAATCAATGTGGAATCGTACACTAAAGGAGTCAAGCAAAAAAACTAAAGTCATATTTAATGCATAGGATGATAGATATGATAGGATGATAATTATCTTATCTTATGTTTGGTACACACATTAAGAGGAAAACTAGATTGCAAGGAGGATTAGTTATCCTCCTCTTAGTATAGGATAACTTAATACTCTCTAAAAGGTGAGGATTATTTTTAATTCCATAGGATTAGAAATAAATATTTATATTTTATTATTTTATCCTTAACATTTATATTTAAAAATTAACTTAAACATTGAACAAAACAGTAAGGATCTTTAATTAATTAATTAATATAATTTTTTTCCTTCTTTTTCATTTTTTCTTCTTTTTCTTTCTTTTTTTTCTTGTTTTTGATTAAAGAAAAACTATAATTTTGATAAAATAATATTTTCTTGTACACATTTTTTTAAATTATTTTTTAGAAAATAAATTTTCAAGCATAAAAATTAGTATAAAATATATTTTTTAACTAGTTTTTTCTTACATTTAAATTTTTATTTTTTCTTTCTTAAATTTTTTTCTTTTTGCCTAAAAAATGAAAGAAAAGCGACTATTAACCATAAATTATTAGAAATTATATATTTTTTAATTTATCAAAATTTAATTATTAAATTTAACTTGTATTTTTCTTTTTTTTTGTTTTCTATATTTCCTATAATTGATAGAAAAAAAGAAGAAAGAAGATAAAGAAACCATAAAAATAAAGAAAAATATTTTAGAATAATCTTTTGGACAATTTAATGTAATTAAAAAATAAACTTATTTCCAAGAAAAACTCAATTTTCTAAAAATAAATATATTTAATTTACAATAAAAAATTATTTTAAATTTAAATCATATAAAAGAAATAAAAACGAAAAGAAAAAATGAAAAAAATACAGAAAATGCTTTTTATAAAAATTCATTTCTTAACAAAATAATTTTTTTGAAAAAGTAATACAAATTTTTTAGAAGTAATTTTTTATAAAAAATTCAGCTAATAAATTGGACTATTAATTATAGTATTGTAAATAATATTGAAAATTTTAATTTTTCATTTATATTTATAACAAAAAAATATAAATTTAAATTATGTTACTTTAAAAAAGAGTACTTAAAACAATCATTTTATGCTATTTTTAATTTTACACATAAGAAATATTGTAAAAGACATAAAAAATCATCCTATCATATTCTTAATTTTTGTACACACCAAACATAAGATAGGATGATATAATCTAATCTTATCTTATCCATAATATTATATTATCTTATTCAATCCTCATCCTATGCATCAAACATAATTTAAGGTCACTGCCCACTTAGCTATGATTGTGACAATAGGCAAAAGGAGTTAATTACGCGGAAAATTTCATAATATATTATATTAAAAGTGCTAGCACACATGATTACGTGATTCAGGGAATACAAATTTTATATACTGAAAAATTTTTTCTGCTTCACTCCTCTACAGCACGATTCCGCGTGGCTTCTCTTTCTTTTTTATTTGGTGGAAATTTCAACGAACTTCATTAGCAGCCCCCCACACGGATCTTAGGCATTACAAAAACAATACGAAGCTGTATTCTTTTTATCTGTGTTAATTAGCTTTCCTTGTTCTTCACTTTCTTTTTCTTTCTCTGACTGAGTTACAGAGTTAAGTTACAAACCTTCTTGTTCTCTGTTATGGCTTCCTCTTCTTCTGCTTCTGCTTCTTCTTCTGCTTCCTTCCGTCAACCAAAGCATGAAGTTTTTCTGAGTTTTAGAGGTGAAGACACTCGCAATAACTTCCTCCATCACCTCTATGAAGCTTTTCGACGAAAAGGGGTTGGAGCTTATGCTGATTTCAAAGAACTCCCAAGGGGAGAGGAGATTTCTCGCACACTGCTGCAAGCAATCGAAGAATCAATGATTTCCATAATAGTTTTTTCTCAAAACTATGCTACTTCATCCTGGTGTTTGGAAGAACTCTCCAAGATAATGGAATGCAGGGATTCACGGAGACAGCTTGTGGTTCCCATTTTCTACCATATTAGCCCATCCGACATACGAAAACAAACCGGGAGTTTCGGAACTGCATTTGTTGAACATGAAAGAAACAGGATAGACAAGGTTCGGGGGTGGAGACTTGCTTTGACTCAAGCTGGCAGCTTAAGTGGGTTTACCTTGACAGGAGATGAGTAAGTATTTTTTTTTAATATTTCTTTAGCTCTTTTTGGAAGCTTTGTTCATATAATTTTCATTACCTTTGGCTTAATTTATTTATTTTTTTGCTTGTTGGGTAGGTCTGAGCCAGAGGTCATTGAGGATATTGTTCTTGATATTGTGAACAAGCTGACTTGGTTGTCTAAAAGCGATTACAAAGGCCTCATTGGAATAGGTCCTCGTATGGAGCAAATTAAGTCGCTATTGTGCATCGGTGGGGAAGATGTTCGCATTATTGGGATATGGGGAATGGGTGGCATAGGCAAAACAACTCTTGCTCAAGTTCTATATGATGAAGTCTCTGATAAATTTGAAAGTCACTACTTCATGGCAAATGTTAGAGAGGAGTTAGGAAAACATGATGCTATCTCCCTACGAGATAAACTTCTTTCCAAATTATTAAATGAGGAAAGCCTCCATATAAGTACTCCTATGATAGGATCCATATTCATTAAGGATAGACTCCGTCGTAAAAGAGTTCTTGTTGTCCTTGATGATGTCAATGATTTAACGCAATTACAAAAATTATTAATTAGTCGTGATCATTTTGGTTTTGGTAGTAGAATCATTGTTACGTCCAGAGACAAACAAGTCCTTACAAATGTACCAATTGATGGAATGTATGAGGTCAAGGAATTAAGTTACAATGACTCTCTTCAGCATTTTTGTTCGTTTGCCTTCAAGCAAAACCACCCTGCTGGTGATTTTAAGGGTCTATCAAATAGTTTTTTGGAATATGCTAAAGGTGTTCCATTAGCTCTTCAGGTCTTGGGTTCTGCACTTTATAAGAAGGACATGGCAGATTGGGAAAGTGCATTGGAAGGAATAAAGCAATATCTAGATCCAAAAATTCAAGATGTGCTAAAGATTAGCCTTGATGGGCTTCACGAATCAGAGAAGAATATATTTCTTGATATTGCATGCTTCTTTAAGGGTTACGATAGAGATTATGTGACAAAAATACTAGACGGTTCTCATGCTGGCACTGCTCGTTTTAGAATTAGCAATCTTATTGACAAATGCCTCTTAAATGTGACAAATGGAAACGAGCTTGGCATGCATGATTTGATACAAGAAATGGGTAGGAATGTTGTCCTTGCAGAATCCCCATATCCTGAAGAACGTAGTAGATTATGGACTCAAGATGACATTCGTCAAGTGCTTGAGAATGGCGGGGTAAGAGCCGACTGCACTAACTTCTTGTTCCTTGCTCATCATTATTTGATATATGCTTGATGCATTCCAGTAAATTATTGTTTGTTGTTTATCACAGGGGACTAAATCAATCCAGGGAATGTTACTAGACCAGTCTCAAATTGGTGAAGTTCAGTTGGATCCAGGTGCATTTGCAATGATGCGTCATCTTAGAATTATAAAATTCTATGGGAAGGGAGGTAAATTGGTTCCTTTGGACCCAGGTCTTGAATCTCTTCCTAATGAGTTAAGGTACTTTCATTGGGAGTACTGCATGCTAAAATCTTTGCCCTCAAAATTTCGTCCGGAGAAACTTGTTGAGTTAAGTTTACATAACAGCGAAGTTGAACAACTTTGGAACGGAAAGCAGGTATTCTTTAACATTTTATTTTCATTTTACTAATATAACCTACAAGTTTAGAGGCTTTAAACTATTTCACTTTCATTGCACAGAATCTTGTGAACTTAAGAGTGCTTGATCTTCGGTGTTGCAATAATTTAATCAGGATCCCAGATTTGTCAGCAGCCATAAATATTGAAACACTGTTAATTGAGGGATGCGAAAGGTTGGTTGAACTCCCGTCCATGATTCATATGAAATCTCTTCGCGACGAGCTATATATTTTTGGTTGTAACAAATTGAAGAAATTTCCTAATCTCCCACAGCATATAGCATATTTAAGTATAGAAGGCACTCTGATAGAAGAAATTCCTGAGTCAATCTCAAGGCTGAAAAGCCTTGTCTTTTTGCATATGAGTAGCTGCAGAAAGCTTAAGAGCCTTCCAGCCAGCATTTGTGAGTTAAAATCTCTTGAAACACTTGATCTTAATGACTGTTCAAACTTTGAGTGTCTCCCAAAAATATTAAAGAGTACGAAATGTTTAATTGATCTTGATTTGAGCCAAACAGCCATAGAAGACGTGCCTTCATCAATCTCTAGGCTTAAAAGCCTTCTTTGTTTGAGTATGACTGACTGCACAAGGATTAAGAGCCTTCCAACCAGCATTAGTGAGTTAAAATCTCTTGGAAGACTTGATCTCATAGGCTGTTCAAACTTTGAGTGTTTCCCAGAAACCTTAAAGACAATGGAATGTTTAACCCATCTTTATTTGAGTGATTGCACAAAGCTTAAGAGCCTTCCAGAGAGCATTTGTGAGTTAAAATCTCTTGCAAGACTTGATCTCATAGGCTGTTCAAACTTTGAGTGTTTCCCAGAAATCTTAAAGACTATGGAATGTTTAACCCGTCTTGATTTGAGTGGTTGCACAAAGCTTAAGAGCCTTCCAGAGAGCATTTGTGAGTTAAAATCTCTTGAAAGTCTTGATCTCATAGGCTGTTCGAACTTTGAGTGTTTCCCAGAAACCTTAAAGACAATGGAATGTTTAACCCATCTTTATTTGAGTGATTGCACAAAGCTTAAGAGCCTTCCAGAGAGCATTTGTGAGTTAAAATCTCTTGCAAGACTTGATCTCATAGGCTGTTCAAACTTTGAGTGTTTCCCAGAAATCTTAAAGACTATGGAATGTTTAACCCGTCTTGATTTGAGTGGTTGCACAAAGCTTAAGAGCCTTCCAAAGAGCTTTTGTGAGTTAAAATCTCTTGGAAGACTTGATCTCATAGGCTGTTCAAACTTTGAGTGTTTCCCAGAAATCTTAAAGACTATGGAATGTTTAACCCATCTTGATTTGAGTGGTTGCACAAAGCTTAAGAGCCTTCCAGAGAGCATTTGTGAGTTAAAATCTCTTAAAAGACTTGATCTCAAAGGTTGTTCAAACTTTGAGTGTTTCCCAAAAATCTTGAAGACTATGGAATGTTTAACACATCTTGATTTGAGAGGCTTCACAAAGCTTAAGAGCCTTCCAGACAGCATTTGTGAGATAAAATCTCTTGAAATACTTGAGCTCAGAGGTTGTTCAAACTTTGAGTGTTTCCCAGAAATCTTAAAGACTATGGAATGTTTAACCCATCTTGATTTGCGTGGTTGCACAAAGCTTAAGAGCCTTCCAGAGAGCATTTGTGAGTTAAAATCTCTTAAAAGACTTGATCTCAAAGGTTGTTCAAACTTTGAGTGTTTCCCAAAAATCTTGAAGACTATGGAATGTTTAACCCATCTTGATTTGAGAGGCTTCACAAAGCTTAAGAGCCTTCCAGACAGCATTTGTGAGTTAAAATCTCTTGAACTACTTGATCTCAGAGGTTGTTCAAACTTTGAGTGTTTCCCAGAAATCTTAAAGACTATGGATTGTTTAACCCATCTTGATTTGAGCCAAACAGCCATAAAAGTGTTATTTTCCTCAAATATATTTGGGTTGGGCGGCGGTAGAAACCTAAGTGTCCCTAGCAGCTTTTGCAATTTGGTCTCTTTGACAGAATTGCGTTTATCAGGATCATATATAGTGGAAATCCCTAAGGGTATCAATCAATTTTCTAATTTAATTGCTCTGCATTTAAGATCTTGCAAGAGCCTTAAATCATTGCCAGAACTTCCCCCATTTTTAAGATTTTTAGATGCACAAGGATGCACATCTTTAGAGACAGTTTCAAAATGGGAACATTTTCCATATATGAAAGCTCCGGGATGTAAGTATGAGTTTGGTTATTGTCAGCGTTTCAATTGCTTTATGTTCAATAATTGCTTCAACCTGGATCAACATGCAATCGACAACATTGTGGCTAATGGACATCTCAGACTTCAATGCATGGCAAAGGAATTTCCTCTTGATTATTATCAAGGTGTCTTTTCATGTTTTCCTGGAAGTCAAGTTTCAGAGGCATTCAAGAATAGGAGTACAAGCTCTTCAATAATTGTCCAGTTGAGTCCACCTTGTTCTAAAAAAAAAGTGTCGGGCTTAGCTTTATGCGTTGTGTTTGATTTACAGCACCATCACCAATGCATATATTTGAGAGTCAAATCCAAATGCGGATTAAAAACCGAGTGCGGTGATCATCATGATTTTGGGGAAATGTGGTGGCCTGATCCAGCAATTCCTTTTGAATGCAAAGGCTTTGGGTCCAATCATGTGATCCTTTTGTTTTATGGTTGTGATAGCGAAATCACTCTAAAATTCAGAAGAAAGTATTTTGACGAGGCCTTGTTTGAATTCTACATTGAAGCCCGTGATTCTAAAGAGAATACAGAGCAAATCAAAGTACAAAAATGTGGTGTCAATTTTATCTATGAGGATGCTGTGGGATCTAATGACAAAGAGGTTGAATCCAACACAAATTACAGGTGTGATGGTGAAGAGGTAGTGGACCTTACCAATGAGACATTGGAACCAAGTTGTCAAGCTAATTCGTCATTCACCCAAGATGAGGAAAACATATGTGATGCTTCCATGTTGGATCCCAACTCTGCAATTGATCCATATTGGCTCTCCTTGAAATGTGATGTCAACAATTACAAGTCTGATGGTGATGAGGCAGTGGACCCAACCAATGCGACATTGGAAGCAGGTTGTCATACCAATTTGTCATTCATCCAAAATGAAGAGAATAGATGTGATGCTTCCATGTTGGAACCCAACTCTGCAATTGACCCAAATTGGCTCTCCTTGAAATGTGATGTCAACAATTACAGGTCTGATGGTGATGAGGCAGTGGACCCAACTAATGAGACATCGGAAGCAGGTTGTCATACCAATTTGTCATACATCCGAGATGAAGAGAATAGATGTGATGTTTCCATGTTGGAACCCAACTCTGCGATTGATCCAAATTGGATCTCCATGAAATGTGATGTCAACAATTACGGATCTGATGGTGACAGGGCAGTGGACCCAACCAATGAGACATTGGAAGCAGGTTGTCATACCAATTTGTCATACATCCAAGATGAAGAGAGCAGATGTGATGCTTCCATATTGGAACCAAACTCTGCAATCGATCCGAATTGGCTCTCCTTGAATTGTGATGTCTACAATAGAGATTTGGAAGGATCATTGATGGAAGAATATGCTAATGATGAGGAAAGCCTTGATGACTAGGCTCAAAAGAAGTTTTAGCTCCAATGAGGACGAACAACCAAAGCCTCAGACTGAAATACTTTCATTACGTTTGAGGAAGTGCAGGTCTGAAGCATAGGCAAGTCACCCTTAGATTCAATTCTTCATCACTTTTAAATGTTGGTAATTTATTAACTAGATACAAATGTATAATTATTTCCAGCCAATTTTGACATTTTGCATGTATGGAATCATGGATACATAGAAGGACAGGTGACCTCATAGAGATAGGTTATCTTGCTTTCTGATCATACCTGGTCAAGGTTTATATTGATTGAGGGTGGAGGTCCCTTCTTCAAGCTTTTCTGACACTAGCCAAGCCCACAAACTTCAATAAAAAGCCTGCAACTTCAATCCCTTTTTTTGGGTTTTTCAAGGTAATATATACATGTCCTTACTTTTGGCCAAGTGTTTCTGGGGAATGACTAAATCTACTCCCTTTTTTTTGCTCTTTATACCCCATCACCCTCTAAATGAACAGTAATACCATGAAGGAAATGGGGTAGAAAGAGTAAAAACTGGGGTATGTATAGCAGCTCTCGTGTTTCTGTTGCTATGTAGCGTTGAGTTTATGAAATTATGTCTTTAAAATGTTTGCTTTATCTTGGCAATGTAACATTTAATTATATTTTTCATGTGCTTTGACATTGGAATAACCATTGATTCTGTTTGCAACTTTTTTACAGTATTGAGCAAAAGAAGGAAGACAAAGAGAGAATTGGGGAATTTGTGGTTTGCAATTCTTCTTCCTTTTCCTGGTGAGGCTCTTATTCTCTATTCTGTTTCCGGATTGTTAGCTGTGAGAGAGAAGAACAGAAATGTATGCATGCAAATTGCAAAGTTACATGATCCATTTTGAAATGCATCTTGTAATTTTAAAATGCATGCAAAAACTTTCCAGGAGAGGCTTTTTCCTCTAATGGCATTAAAACATGTAGGAATTAATCTATGAAAGAACAAAAATTTGTTAAATTTCTATATTTTATTATCCACATTGCAGGTATTAATACCACATTAATAAAGCATACTAAAGATCCTCATCTCTAGAAGCATATTGTCGCCACTCAATATGTGTATGAAAGTTTTTAGCAGTATAAGATGACCCTGAACACAAACACAAGAAAAGCTTTAAAAAGTATCTTTCTTAGTGGAGAAAGTCAGACAATCATACCTTGACAAAGTCTCTAGAGATGCTCGACTTCCCAACCAAAGTGATAGCATTAACTTATTCACTCTAATAGTTGACACCAACAAATCATTAACAAAACTCTGTCTGCTATGGTCCTTCTCTGAGGTTGCCGTTCGACCAAAAATCTTGCTCGCTGGTAATATAGAGGCTTCAGAACCTTTCTATGTAATTTTATTTTATTTTTTCAGTTGTCTAGGAGAATCAAAAGTATAAAAAGGCCTGGTCGAAAACTTAAAACCATGCATAATTTAAGTCCAACTCCACTCTTTCAACAATAAATGGGACAGTGATCTTCTCACTGAACTTTTTCATATTTAACCAGTGTTCCTCAATGTATGAGGATTAAACTTTTATAAACAGATCAGATGCAATATATGAAGAATTAACAGTAATACAACCATGCGAAATCATCGAATCTCCTCAAACATCACCGAATGACCCTTTAGCTTTTGTTGTGGTCCACTTGATATCAAACCTCCTATGTTCAAAAGAACTGTGCATAAACCAATTTAAATATCCATCCACTTGTGCATGTTTGGTACATGGAATTATTTAAAGGATAGGATGATAATCATCTTATCCCATATTTGTTATGTAATTAAGTAATAGGATAGGATTGGTAGACGGATTAGTCATCCTATACCAAGAAGATGACTTAATCCTTTAGAAAAGTAGAGGATTATTTTTAATCCATATGATAGGATATATTTAAAAAAAATTTTAAGAGGAAATTTTCTATTTTACCCTTAAATTTAATAAATAAAATTTAAATTATTAAATTATCAAATTAAACAAAATAATTGACTAATCCATGGAGTCTTCTAAATCTACTACAATTTTTGCTATTTTAACTACAAATTAACTACAAAAAAAAAAACCCTCAATCTACCTCTTACATTTACAATTTTAACCTCATATAATTTTATCCTCAAATTCTACCTTCCCGCCAGAATTTCCTTAACAGCAAAACAACCTCAACGGCTCTCGACCGCTCTTGCATCAACTGTTGGTCTCCATCGGTCTTCGTCAGCTAGGCTTTTCTCGCGATATTATGGTTCCGCTCAAGGCATCCGAGAGTGGCGACGACACCGAAAGCTATCTTTGCAGGGCACCGATGGTTTCACACAGTAAAATCTCACCGACGTCCTCGTTGGGAGAGCCGTGCAGGGGCGCGGCAAGCCTCACGGGCAAAAGTGACTGTGCCCATCCGTGCGCAAGCTGGTTTGCGTGCATTTGAGCATTCCGCGCAAGCTTGCTTGCGCGTGATGCCCATTTACGCTCAAGCTGACTTGCGCGCAGGTGAGCATTTCGTGTAAGTTTGCTTGCGCGCGATGTTACTTTTTGCGCATAAGCAAAATCGAAAAAAAAAATTACACAACCTTAACTCTTTCTTTTCTCTTTCAATTTTTTCACTCATATTTTTTAATTTTTTTGGAAGGAAAATAGAATTTAATGGTGTTGAAGAGCATAAAACTAGAGCAGAGAACTAGGCTGAACTCTGAAGGGAGGAAAAAAACGGAGGGAAACAAGTGGCTATGGGATATTAATGTCATTTTATTTGAGGCTATTTTTGTCTTTTAATTGGTTGTAGTAGAAAGAGCAAAGATTGTAGTTTATTTAGAATTTCCCCTAATCCATCGGTGAACAATGTTTTTCCCATTTCAAACTTCTCTGCCCAGCCAATCTTCTCTGCTCCGGTGACTCTCCTCTGCTCCGACGACTCTCCTCTGCTCCGGCGATTTTCTCATTTTTCACTTTTCAATTTTCTTTCAAGTTTCCAGGTAACCAAACAACTTTATCTCTTATTGCGATTTTTCTTTCAACTTTCTTTTGGATTCATTTGTTTTCTTTTATATTATTGTTAAACATTTCGATTGAACAAGTCATCTTCTTAGTGCGATTCTTCTCTGTTCATTTGTTTAGTTTTTTTTTTTTTGTGTTTTAAATCTATTTTCTCTCACTTTCTTTTCGATTTTCTTGGAATCCAAACGGGTTTTCTGATACAGGACAGAGGTGAATGAAGTCTTATTTAATTGCAATATTCGATCCAGCAACTTCATTCACCTCTGTCCTGTATCATTTTCTTTTCTATTACTGATAATGTAGTTGATGACTGCCGATATTGTTGATGATTTAGTTCGATGAATGTGTCACAGAATAACCTAGCAAAATCAAAGAAGAAGAGAAATAGACCAGAAAATGAGAGGAAAAAGGTATGTCATTTCTTTCATGAGCAGTTTTTTTGTACATTAGGCAGTCTTATATAACCACAATGGTGCAAATGCACACAATTTCCTAATGACAGACACATGCTGTAGCCTGGACCAATGAGTGTCGAGATCCTCAGACAACCACCTCTCTACTCTGTCCAATTATGGTTGGCAGGCTACTGTACTGCTAACGGTCCTGCCAGCCTCCTCATTCTTTCCTGACAGCTCTCCTTTTGTCTCATGTCCACTACATTTCCCTTGCTTCATCTCTGTAATAACCTCCCCGCTGATCTCACTGCTAATTTGGCCTCTCCACTCAGCTGATGTGGCATTGACAGCTTCCAACTCAGCACTTTGACCACTCTTTGTTGACTGTTGACTTTTCTCAGCTGTTAAATTCATCACATTACCTCCCCCTGTAGCAGATCCTTGTCCCCAAGGATCAAATGAAGGAAACTGAGAGACTAACACAGGATAGTCCTCCCATGTTGCAAGTTCCGGTCCCAGATTAACCCACTGAACTAGTAGTTGAGTCATAGCCACATTTCCTCTCCTAACTATCCTCTTATCCAGAATTGCAGCTGGATACACCCTTGGCTCCCCTTCCTCTGTAACCTCAGGAGGATTAGTGGAAGCTACAACCTTGTGACCAATTTTTTTCTTCAAAAGGCTCACATGAAACACAGGGTGTATTTTTGAGTTAGGTGGTAGTCGTAGCTTGTAGGCAACCGGGCTGATTTTAGCTATAATGGTGTAGGGGCCATAGTATTTAGAGGAAAGTTTGACATTCTTCCTTATTGCCAAAGAAGTCTGTCTATAAGGCTGGATCTTTAAGAATACCTCTTCTCCGACTTGAAATTCTCTTTCTGTTCTCTTCTTGTCTGCATACCATCTCATTCTGTGTTGTGCCTTGGTCAACTGGTCTAACATTAGTTTGCTGAGCTGCTCTCTTTCTTTTAGTACTTCTTCCACTGTGATTACCTTAGCTTGGGAACTAGAATTCCACAAAAAACCAGGAGGTTGATACCCATAGAGTGCCTGAAAGGGAGACATTTTAAGGGCTGTATGGTGGCTGGTGTTGTACCACCACTCAGCTAGAGGCAACCACTTGTACCAAGCTTTAGGCTTCAAGAAACACATGCACCTTAGGTATTGTTCTAGGCACTGATTGAGTCTTTCTGACTGACCATCTGTTTCCGGGTGATAAGCTGTGCTGAGATGAACTTCAGTACCTAGCAGCCTCATAAGTTCTAGCCAAATGGAGCTTAGGAACACTTTATCCCTGTCAGAGATGATTGCTCTTGGTGGCCCATGTAGCTTATAAACTTGGTCTAGGTAGAGTCTTGCTATGTCTGCAGCAGAGAAAGGGTGAGAAACAGCAAGGAAATGGGCATATTTGGTTAGTTTATCAATGACAACCAATATGCAGTTGGACTTATGTGATTGAGGAAGGCCCTCAATAAAATCCATTGTGATTAGTTCCCAACTCTGTTGTGGTATTGGCATAGGTTGAAGTAGGCCTGGATAGCTCACATGTTCACTTTTGTTTCTTTGGCACACTTCACATTGTTGCACATAGCCTTGAACAAACTTCATTAAGCTAGGCCAGAAAAAATACAACCTGATTCTGTAGTAAGTTGCTTGAGTCCCTGAATGCCCCCCTTGTGGTGAATCATGAAGAGTTTGAAGAATTTTAATTCTTAACTGTCCTTGATCTCCAATATAGACCCTGCCCTTGTGCCTAAGGATTCCATTGCTATAAGACCAATCTGGTATCCCTGTAGGTGAAACAGTTAGGAAAATGATCTTTTCTTGAGCCATTGTATCTCCCTGGTAGCTACCTTCAACTTCTCTGACCCATTCTGGTACTATAGTCACTGAAGTCAAAGCTGAGCACTGTCCCTCATCTTCATGCTGCCTAGAGAGAGCATCGGCCACCTTGTTTAGTCTGCCCTTCCTATATTGGATTGAATAATCTAGCCCTAGCAATTTGGTTAAACCCTTCTTTTGGATAGTTGTAGTTAATTTCTGCTCCAACAAATATTTCAAGGCTTCATGATCAGTTTTAATCACAAATGGCCCCCCTTCCAAGTAGTGCCTCCACTTGGTAACAGCAATCAATATGGCCATGTATTCTTTTTCATAAATGGATAAACCTTCATGTTTTGGACCCAAGGCTTTGCTTAGATAAGCTACTGGCCTACCTTCCTGTGTCAGAACTGCTCCCACTCCTTTAGAACTAGCATCAGTCTCCAAGCAAAAATGTTTCTTGAAATCTGGCAAGGCTAGTACCGGGGCAGACACCATAGCAACCTTTAATTGTTGAAAGGCTGTAGCAGCTCTATCATTCCAGTGAAATCCACCTTTCTTCAACAAATCAGTTAAGGGCTTGCTAATGACCCCATAGTTCCTTATAAATTTTCTATAGTAACCTGTTAGGCCTAGGAAACCTCTAAGGGACTTTAATGTTTTAGGTTGAGGCCATTTCTCCATAGCTTCCACCTTACTAGGATCTGTTGACACTCCTTTCGCAGAAATGAGGTGGCCTAAATATTCAATCTGTGGCTGACCAAAAAAGCACTTACTCTTCTTGGCAAATAGTTGGTGTTTCTTCAAAATCTCAAACACAACTCTTAAGTGCTCCAAGTGCTTTTCTAAACCTGTGCTATACACAAGGATGTCATCAAAGAAAACAAGCACAAATTTTCTCAACTGTTTAGAAAATACCTCATTCATTAGTGATTGGAAGGAAGCTGGTGCATTTGTGAGCCCAAATGGCATCACTTTGAATTCAAAATGGCCATGGTGAGTTCTGAAAGCAGTTTTGTGAGTGTCCTCTTCCTTCACCCTTATCTGCCAGTAACCTGATCTCAAGTCAATTTTTGAGAAAATGTCAGCCCCTTTAAGTTCATCTAGTAGATCTTCCACAACAGGTATAGGAAACTTATTCTTGATGGTTGCATCATTGAGTTGCCTATAGTCAACGCATAACCTCCAGCTTCCATCTTTTTTCTTGACTAATAGGCATGGTGAGGCAAAAGGACTTGAACTAGTCTGAATAACAGAGGCTGCCAACATGCTAGCTACTTGCTTTTCTACCTCTTGCCTCTGGTAGTAAGGAAATCTATAGGCTCTTAGGTTGATTGGTTGGAATCCTTCTTTTAAGGGACTGGCATGATCCTGCTTCCTTTTTGGTGGTAACCCTTTTGGTTCTTCAAAAATTGTAGCATAATCCTCCAACAAGTTCTGCAACTTCTCTGGTATTTCCAGCCCTTCTATATCAGCATTTAACATGAACACTTCACCAGTGAGCTCAGGGTCCTTGTGGGCTAGCTTTTGCAACTTCTCTGTAGAAATTAGCTTCAAGTAAGCTTGCTGTTGTGGAGCCCTTAAAACCACTTGCTGATTATCCTTCTGGAATGACAAGGATAAGTCATTAAAATCCATAGTTACAGGGCTGTACTTTCTTAACCAATCAGCCCCTAGAACCATGTCACAGCCCCCCATAGCCAACACTCTCAGATCATGGAAGAACTTGTGCCCCTGCATTGCCCACTCCAATTGTTTACACTTGGCAGTGCTGAATAATTTTTCTCCATTTGCTACTGTAATAGACAAAGGATTAGTGTGCAGCAACTATACCCCATCTTTTGCCCACCTTGGGGTAATGAAGCTATGTGTGCTGCCACTGTCATTAAGGATGAACAGTGGTTTCCCTTTGATACTCCCTTGAATCCTCAGTGTTCCCTGACCAACATTACCCGTCAAAGCATTTATGGATATCTCCAAGTTCCCTTCTCCCTTGTCTGCAATCTCCTCATTCACAATCTCAGGTTCTGCTTCATCATTCTCCAATTCCCCTGTTTCTTCAATTGTTTCCTCTCCAAGGAGGGCATTAAGTTGTTTAGGCTTGCAGGTGTGACCAGGGCTGAATCTCTCCCCACATTTAAAACATAGATTTTGGGCTCTTCTATGTTCTATTAAAGCTTGCCTGCTGTTGTTTGATGGATAGGTGTTAGGCTTGAAATTCTGGTTTGGTGGTATATATGTGGTTTTGGTGTTTAGGTTCTGGTTTGGGGTGATGTATGTAGGTTTGGTGTTTTGGTTAACTGAATTGTTGACTGTGTTGAATGTGGATTTGAGGCTGAATCTATGTTTTCTATTCTCCACTTCTAGTGAGAGTTCATGCAATCTGGCCTGTCTATAAGCAGCAGCCAAGCTTCTTGGTTCATTTGCCTTAACCCTAAGCTTCAACTCCTCCTTCAACCCACTAATAAAACTGGAAATGAAGTAGCTTTCTGGTAGGTTTGGACTATATTGCAGCATATAGGGCTTGAGTTCCTCAAATCTCTCTTGGTAGTCTTCTACTGTAGATCTATGTTGTAACTTGTTGAAATCCTCAATTACATCTGAATAGTTTTTATCACAGAACCTTTGACAAAGTTCTATGGCAAAATCTTGCCAAGTGACCCCTGGATTTTGCATTACGTAGCCTTCAAACCAAGTTTCAGCCCTCCCTGTTAGGTACATAGATGCTACTTCCATTTTCTGATGTTCTGCTATAGTGAATATAGTAAAATATCGTTGGCATTTCCTCAACCATCCCCTAGGATTTTCACCATCAAAGTTAGGAAGCTCAATCCTAGGCCTAGGTGTAAAAGCATTCAAGTTCAAGGGTGGGTTAACTACTTCAGTATTTTTTACAGCAGCTAAGTTGTTGGGGTTAGGTAACTTACTATCAAGGTTTTGGTATTTGGATAATATTCCTGGTTCATCTGGTTTGTACCTAAACTTTCCTTGTTCATCTATTACAGAAACTTCAATAGGGCTTTTACCTTCTCTCCTTGAGGTCAAGATTGGAGATGTTTGAGAGCTGCTGGCGTTTCCAACTCCACCAGGGTCAGGTTGAGCTGGTGTGGTCTCCTTTTGCAGAATAGTTTCCAAAATCTTGCTCATGTAGTTCTGGTTCTCCACAAACTTTGCTTCTATCTCCTGTCTCTGTGCATCCCACCATTTCGGGACAGTTGCCTCAGCAGTTTTCATGGACTCCAGTTGCACTGCAAGGCTTGAACCTGTTCCTGTAGTGTGTTGAACCTGGTTCCTTCTACCATGGCTCTCTTTTTAGTGCTCTTACCCAGTTTGGTCTAGGTGGATTCAAGCTAGCTCTGATGCCAATTGTCACAGAATAACCTAGCAAAATCAAAGAAGAAGAGAAATAGACCAGAAAATGAGAGGAAAAAGGTATGTCATTTCTTTCATGAGCAGTTTTTTTGTACATTAGGCAGTCTTATATAACTACAATGGTGCAAATGCACACAATTTCCTAATGACAGACACATGCTGTAGCCTGGACCAATGAGGGTCGAGATCCTCAGACAACCACCTCCCTACTCTGTCCAATTATGGTTGGCAGGCTACTGTACTGCTAACGGTCCTGCCAGCCTCCTCATTCTTTCCTGACAGCTCTCCTTTTGTCTCATGTCCACTACATTTCCCTTGCTTCATCTCTGTAATAACCTCCCTGCTGATCTCACTGCTAATTTGGCCTCTCCACTCAGCTGATGTGGCATTGACAGCTTCCAACTCAGCATTTTGACCACTCTTTGTTGACTGTTGACTTTTCTCAGCTGTTAAATTCATCACAGAATGTTGTAGACTGTAAAAATAGAATGCATCTTGTTTATGTTTTCTTTGAGCGTTCTTGTTCTTGTTAGTGACAGACTGTAATTGTTGCTCAAACTGAAATTAAGATATCTCTTTACATTGCTTTCTTTGAGTGTTCTTTAATACGGCAACAAAAAGCCTTGGTGAGAGTTGAAAGCTTCTCAATATCTGGCTCCTCTCTTTTCTCATATCTTCTATAGTTCATTGTTGCTTGGTTAGTTCTTCAGTTTTTTTTTAATGCCTCGGAGAATGAATTTTGGAAATGTCAACTCTCAGGAATAGAGAGAGAGAGAGGGTTGACATTTATATGTCAAATTCAATTTCTGGAAGTTGAATTTGATATCGCTTTGGGCAGTGACGTTGGCTGCATTTCTCTATGCCTACCATTTATTCCGAATTAGGAAGCACCTTTTACACTTTGAGAAGCCGTCCTCATTAGTTGAGTGCTTGAAAGATTTGAAGTATTTCATGCAAATTAATATATGAATATATATATATATATATATATATACACACACACACACACACATATCTGCACTTTCTTTTTAATGCTAAAAATAGACGTAGTAGTAAGGGAAAACCGGAAAGTTTGTGGTTTGCTTTAAGTATTGATCTGATAATTTGAGAAAGAGGGCAGCTACCCGATAAACCTTTGTATAATGATCATTAGATGAGCATTGAAATTTGAACAGCATATATAGGAGGCTAGTTCGACAAACAAATATAGTACTGTTATACTAGTATTGTTAAAAGAAAGTACTGGTTGATATTAACTGACCAGATGCCAGTACTAACACCCACTGTCATCATTCCGTAGAAAGTATCGGGGTTCCAGGGAGGCGATCATTGTTATTAGTCAATCGTGAAAATTCTTAAGAGTACTACTGCAAATACCCTACATGAAATGAAAAATCTTGAATTAATATAAGGATACTGGGGGGAACTATTATTAATCGCAGGGGTACTCTATTTTTTGATTAGCCAAAATTAGGATTTATTACTATCTGTAGACAGATCCAAATACAAGACTAAGAATCCCTCAAGAACATACAGATTGTCAACTCAAAAAACAGAGAGACCAGTTCTACCTACACCCATCATTGCTAAAGAGTTCGCACCCTGAGATATGAAAAACTCAACAATATCAATCTCCTTCCTTTTCAAAGCCAAAATATTGATTTGCTAGCAGATCCTTACACCAGAGAGACGATAAAAAGACAGCATCAAGGATAGCAAATGAAGCAGGGGAACATAGAGCCGGAGACAACAACTTCCTAACATTAAAAGCAGGGGTAATAATTTCATATCATAGTGAGAAGACAGGCTCCTAGGCAGCTTCCCTACAATGTTTAATGATTAGAATTTTTTCTTGTTTCTTTCTATATTTTTCTTCAATGGTTAGTTTCTTTTTCAGTTTCAGACTTCTAATCATTAACTGCAGCGGCTTTCTGATGAAAACTAAAATGTAAAGACAAAACAATTGATTAGTTAAAGAAAAATCTTAAAATCATGAAGGTTCTACACCGTCATCAACTCATCGCTTCAGGTTCGTTTTAGCAACCATACTGATAACCAGCTACCATAGACAAGCGATACATTGAGTGAGACCAATACTGCTTCCATAGACAAGCAATACATTGAGTGAGAAAAGATTGTGAAAATCTAGTCTGGAAGTATAAATCCTTGGAACCAGGAGCAGGACTGCTTAGCTCCTTAACCAGTGCCTTGTTTCTCCTGTACCATTATTTTGTAGTGTTAGTGAGTACAACAAAAATTTATGCATCAAACTTCAACAATCTTCTAAGGATTTGAATGTTTATGTTATAGTATGATATATTGCATTCCAAATCAGTTAACAGTTTAGCCATAGGAAACTTAGAAACATCAACTACTTATAGAGCCAGGTTTAGTCATTAGATGAAGTACTTTACTGGGCATTTCACTATTTGCATTAAATATTTATATACCTTTTGGAACCCAGATCCCAGAATATTGTCCCAAACAATAGAGCAATAACAGTTGTGAAAAAAAATCTCACTGCAGTGTACGGTGGGTTCCTCCCTCAATTGGGCTTCAACTTGTTTGTACTCCTCAGCCAACTTCTTATACGCCTCTCTTTGTTCCTCTAGCAGTCTTTGCTGATTGTAACTCAGCTTAGCTTCTTTGAGTTGAAGAAGGCATTGATTTTTTTGTAAAGTAAACAGGGCATGGGTTTCTTTTAGTTACTAGAAAGCTCAGTTCTTTGTCTGAAGATCATTTTTGGAGTATTTTCCTGTATTTTGTTCCAGCCCAAGAGACAGAGGTGTGACATCCAAAAGCAACAAGTCCTTTTATTTTAATTGTTGCTATTTCGTTTCAACTACTTGTTTTTCTATTGATCTAAGAAAATGTGTTGTTACAGTATCATTAGACAATGTGTTGTTAGGATTTCTTTGGTTTAAAAGCCATGTTCTTGGCAGCAGATACCATGGTTTACAGTTATGTTTTTTTTTTATTCACTCTCTTAATGGTGTGTAAAAACAGAAAGATTGTAAAATTCCTTATGCAAAACTTTGGCTTATGCAGAACTTGAAATGTTTAATAGTAATGCAATTCTATGTTAATATTGATATCTCAACCTTTTTTTTGTCTTGTCTATAGATGGAGTTTGAAGAATATTTTGGAAAGCGCAAAAAAGATCGATGTTCATGGACTATGGAAGAAGAAAATGCTTTTCTCGAAATACTAGAGGAATGTGTTGCAAAATGAGCAAGGTTAGATTGTGACACTTTCAAACCAGGAATTTTACTTGCTATGGAGAAAGATTTGGCCAAAAAATGTCCAGAGTGTGGTCTTAAAGTAAAACCACACATTGAATCAAAATTGAAGTTTTGGAGGGAACAACATGGAATTGTGTTTGACATGTTGAATCAAAGTGGTTTTGGATGGAATGAAGATAGAAGGTGTGTGGAAGTGGTTGATGGGGCTGATAGAGCAGTTTTGAGTGCTTACTTGAAGGTAATAATTTTTACTTGAAAAGTATGATGATTATTTTTATTCTCTATTTTCAATTCTAGATATCTATCTTTTGATATTACTTGTGTTGAAACAAGCTATTTTCAATTCTACATATCTACCTTTGTTTGGTTGGTGTCATACTAGAACCATGTTTAGGAATTTATTTTGAGATGGTGTCATACTGTTTGTTCTTATTTATTTTGATATGGTGGATTTTCTATAAATCATGTGTCTGATTTTAAGTTGTTTTCGTCTATGATAGAGTCACAAGGGAGCAAAGAAATGGGTTAATAAAGAATTCATCTACTTTGAAAGGTTAGGTGTTATATTTGGGAAGGATCGTGCTACTGGAAAAGGAGCAGAAGCACCAGTAGATGCTGTAGAAGAGTTGGATCGTGAAGGAAATGATGTAAGTGATGATGGAGATCAAACAATAAATTCTGTGAATCAAAATGTTCATGTTGAAAATAATGTTGAAGGCTCTCATAAAAAGCGCTGTAAAGGTGGTGAAGCATTGGCAGAGGGCTTGGTAAAGGTAGTTCACATCTTTGGCTCCTACTTTGATAAGTCAAGTGAGAGACTTGATTGCATTACTGAGAAACTTGGACATGGAAAGCGGATTTATGATGATCAAAGAAATGTTCCCGAAGAGCTTGAGAAAATGGGTTTAAGTATTGAGGACATGATTGAAGTTGGTATGAAGATAATGGACAAACCCCAAAATGTTCATTTGTTTTGGGGTTTCAAAGGAGATGCTAGAGTGGCATTTGTTCAACATCTACTTGCAAAATGAAGCTTTTCACTAGTATAGGTTATAAACACTAAGTTTGTTAGTATTGTTCTCATCATAATTGTCACTATCATGATTCTATTAGCAAACTTATTAATTTTGGGATTATTAGTATTAATGTTATTTTTGTTTCAAGATTTTGTTTTAGATTCTAAGAAAAACTTGTTAAAATCTAATGATGCTTTTGATATGTAAAAATTGCGTTGCTATATTACATCAAAAAAAAAAATTGCTTTGCCATAAGTTTTATTTTTTAATATGATTTTGTACTATTTTTTATTGTTTGATTCATGATTTATGTTTTTTTGTTATTTTTAAATTATTATTGTGTTATTTTTATTATTATTATTTTTTTGTTATTTTAACCATAAATCATATAAAAAATTGCTTTGTCATAAGTTTTATTTATTTTTTATATGATTTATGTTTGATTCAAGTTTTTAGTTACTATATAAATAAGGGTAATTTTGTCCAATAAAAAAAATCATCCTATCTTAATTTTAATCTCGCACATAATAAACATGGTAAAGGATAAAAAATCATCTTATCTTATGCTTAATCCATGTATACACCAAACATATGATAGGATATTATCATCTAATCTTATCTTATTCACAATCTTATATTATCCTATTCTATCCTTATCTCATACACCAAACATGACCAAATCCATCAAATTAAATTTAAGTTGATTTGCTATCCACATAAAGTAATAAACCCACTTAACAAAGCAATGTGAATAAACCAATGATATAACCTGCTATATATCGTTGCATAATTAAAGTGACTATCCACTTAAATCCCCTGAGTTGCCTTCCATCTGCATCTATTAATCATGTTTCCTTTTCTAATTTGCATATATACTCTTTATCATTATAAGCATTCATTAATGTCTTTGATGTCCTTGTGCTACCAAAGGTTTAGACATTGTTGTTGATTTTTTTTTTAAATATGGTAATAATAAAACGAAATATAATGTTGATTTACTTGAATTTTTGTTCTTTCTTTGTTCTCTTTGTTTTCTAATATTTCGTATATATTAATAACAACATAAATAGTCTGGTAACATTTCAGGAGATGAATTACCAAGTTGATTGCAAGTAAAAGGACATCATTATTGACTACAGGTATGTAAATAAAGAGAGATAGAGCAGTTTATTTTTTTACTATATCCTTCCTTTCATCTTTATATTTAATGAGTTTTTTTCTTAATCTCGCATGCATTTGAAGTTTATATATTCTTCTTTATGCTTAATCTGTTTTTTCATTTGTTTATTGGATTGAAATTATTCTAGGTAAAGTTCCCTATTTCCATCATTTTATTTCTATTAAAATTTTATCATTATTAATTTTAAATTTTACATGCTTAATTACTTATTCATTGTGATTTAAAAATAAATAGAAAATGAAGAAGAGAATGGTTCGAAAGGAAAAGTAAAAAGAAAAAGGGACATTGAAAAAGAAAAACAAAATGTGGAACGCATTGTCAAAGTGAAATGCATCTTATATTTTGTTACTTGGACAAGATGAGCTAATACCAAGATTTGATATTTGATAATGTCTTTATCTGAAAATGTCGAAAAACTTGATATTAAACTTCTCTTTCTTTATTTCTTTTTTTAAGATGTGTATTGACTTCAAAATCATTTATTTTAGAGTTTTTGGATGAATTTTAATATATTATTTTATAGAATTATTCATAGTTGAATTATGCGTGGATGATGACTTTATAATTTTGTACCTGATTTTTCTTCCAATCAACTTGGAATGACTTTTTTCCTTTAAAACTAAATATGCTACTATTCAACATTTACATTTCTCTAATTTCTACTCAGTACTTTCAATATGCTTTTTAGGTAATAAAGAAGCTTTGGTCAAAGAAAATAAATTTACCAATTTTTATTTAAAGTTCAAACCAAACACCGCTTTGAAAAATTAAAGCTTGTGATCTAATTAACCGTGTCCAAATCCAATTAGATTTTCCTTTTATGTTTAAAAATTATTAAATGTTAATAACATAAAATTAAAAGCAATCTGATTTTATCTGATAATCTTAGTCCTCTCATCTTAAGATTTGAATTCAATCCAAACAACAAACTTTGGATTTTGAAAACCGTGTCAATTACAAGTCTCTCATCTCATTCTTCTTCGAGAAGGCATTTCAGATAAGAAAAGTAGAGACATTATCCGGATAGCATGTATGGCAGTAGTATATGTTTGTTTTAAGTAGGCATGAAAGAGAATAAAGTTTGTCATGCTGGTGAGGACATGGTTGCATGGTTATGGATGGTGGTGACATGTTTTTGCATAATAGATTTGGACATGATTTTGAGAGCCACACAAATGGAAGCTGACGTGGATGGAATATTTTGATGAGCTGTCTAGCTACTTCCTCTTCGCTATTTCATGGGGCAATTGTCTTCTCATTTGCTGATACATAGTTTGAAGGCAACCATGTGAGTTGGGGAAGAAGAGTGTATAACTTTTCTTTTCATTTGAGGAAGGAAGATTTAAATATCTTGATTTTCATTTTCTTTTCTCTCAAAATTTTCAGGAATCAAACAGAATCTTATGAGAAGAAGGAAAATTCCATTATCAAAAGGGAAAAGAGGAGGAAAATTTCTACCAAACTTGGAAGAATAATGAAGGCATTGATTGAACTAATCAAGGTTTTGGCCTATAATAAACTATACTGTTTGTCTTTCACACAATTATGATTATGATAATGAGAGAGATACCTACCATTTGCTTTTTTCTAAGGTAGCAAAAGTTTCGATTTTAAAAATGTTTGGCAAACATGAAAATAATTTTCAATTGTTCTGTCTCTAAAAAAATTTGATAAGCATTATCAGTAGCTTTATAAAATCTTATTTTGTAGTTGTCAATCCACATTAGATTCAAATAGGCTAGTAGACACTCAATATCATCAATGTTCTCATAACTAACAAAACCAAATCTATAACCCCTTATATTTCTTTTTGCAGGAATGTAGACATCGGTAATATCATCACAAGATTTGAAAATTTTCCAAAAATGTTCAGCTTTCCTGGCATCAGAAAGATTTGGGAAATGAATATTGTGGGAAAGTCCGCTGTATTAAATTTAAGAAGTATGTAAATATCTGTATCTAACTCCGCTTGTGTAAGTTAACGCAGCCGGTCCTAAGCTTGGATAAAGGAAGAGGGTGGCAGTAGGTTTCAACTATCCATAAAAACTAGTCCTATTTCATGAAATGAACTAATATCAGAACATCGTTAGGGCATCCCCTATACATATGAACAATCTAACGTAAATTCAGATGTTGGTTCATGTAGCCTACCTTAATCTCTTGGGATAAAGGCTCTGATGATAATGATGATGATGTAAATATCTGTATCCCTAGAATTAAGGTCAAATAATCCCAAAATCATAAGGATTACATTTAGGCAGATTTTAGTTTCCTATTTGCTGCTAAAAAGCAATTGTATA
Source organism: Heritiera littoralis (assembly GCA_031772115.1). NCBI lineage: Eukaryota > Viridiplantae > Streptophyta > Magnoliopsida > Malvales > Malvaceae > Heritiera > Heritiera littoralis. Next base: position 1,641,318 of record JAPDPK010000111.1, on the reverse strand, counting down.
AAATCCTAAGGGGTTTTGTATCATTGATAGGTTCTTTACAATACAATCTTCTAATTTTTTACATAGTATCAGAGGTTTAGGTTTTTTCTTGAAAATTAGTCACTTTTTCAACCTTCATTGTTGATTTTTTTGCAGTTTCTTTTTCAGCCTTTATTGTTGATATTTTTTGCAGGTTCTTCTTCAGCCTTCATCGCTAACTTCTTTGCCTTGGGCCTTCATAGCCAAATTTGTTGAGGCCTTCGTAGCTATTTTCTCATACAACCTTCATCACCAAAATTTGTTTCTGTTCATCTCTCCAGTCTTTTATTCATTCTTAACATTTGTTTTTAGTCTCATAACTATGTAAGAGATAACAGAGGCTGCCACCATAATGAGATTCAATCCAAATGAGATTGAGAAGTTAAGAGCTCTTTTGGGATCCTTAGAGAAACCCTTAGGTACATGGTTATTGGCGCATTCAGATGAGTTTCCTAATTCCATTGGATTATTTGTCTCGGATGGAACCTTTGCCAATTCCTGGGTTGTGGATTTTGGAGCAACTAATCACATGACCCATATGTCACAAAATTTTAAAACTTACACACCCTATCCAAGCAATAAGAAAATTGCTATAGCTAAGGGTTCACTAACCACTATTGCTGGCATAGGAGATGTCCAAATTAGTCCTTCACTCATTCTGAAAGATGTTCTTCATGTCCCCAAATTGTCTACCAATCTTGTTTCTATACAAAAACTCGAGATTCTTGTTGCAATGTAACTTTTTACCCCACTTATTGTGTATTTCAAGACCAGGATTCAGGGAAGATGATTGGGTATGCTAAGGAACAGGACAGATTGTACTACCTTGAGACACTTAGCAGTTCAAATATTGTCAAGAGTAAGTCACCTTTGTCCTTCCTTTCTGAACACCATCAATCCAATAAAGAAAAGGTTTGGCTTCATCATCGTAGACTTGGACATCCATCCTTTCAATTTCTCAAAACATTATTTCCATCTTTGTTTAAAGATCTAGATATTGGAAGTTCTCATTGTGATGTGTGTGAGCAAACAAAACACAAACATGTATCTTTTCCCATTAGCAACAAAAGAAGCTCAATTCCTTTCTGTTTAGTTCATAGTGATGTTTGGAGTCTTTCAAATATTCCTAAGGTTTATGGAGCAAGGTGGTTTGTGTCATTTATTGATGATTGCACCAAAGTCACTTGGATCTTTTTGCTCAAACACAAATCTGATGTCAATATAGTTCTCCCAAATTTTCATACCATGGTACAAAATCAATTTGGTGTTAAAATCAGAAGGTTTAAAACAAATAATGCTAGGGACTATTTCGATCATGTTTTAAACTCATTTTCAAAATGAAGGGATAATTCATGAGTCATCTTGTGTTCAAACCCAGAAAAAAATGGGGTTGCTTAAAGAAAGAATGGTCACCTACTAGATACAACCCGAGCTTTTTTGTTTCAAAACAATGTACCTATATCTTGTTGAGGGGAAGTCGTTCTCATAGCCACACACCTCATAAACCGATTACCATCCAAAGTCTTAGTGTGATAACCGTAAAATTTTTCATTTATTGGAAATTAGTAATATTGGAAATTTATATTAAAGAAAATAGATATGTTGAAATAAATAAATATACTTGTGAGATCGGAATATCAGTGAAAATCTCGAGAATTGAGGAAGTGACAAATTGGGAAATTCAAGTGAAGGAACATTAAATTGGAAATAGGAAATGTCGAGAGGAAATTTAATGGTGCTCAAAATCAACCATAATGCATAGAGCAAAGCCTAAGAGTCTTTTATTAGAACAATCTGGACTCACCTGGACAGTTATTGAAGAATTTGTACTCCTCTTGAATGTCACTAAAATTTCACTTCCAGGGAAACAAAAAAGGACACTTTTATCATCTGCACGACGAAAACTTTTGTAAGATTCCACAGCAAAGTCCTCTTCCATGCATTGAAATCTGAGTTGTGCGTTAGCCACAATGTTGTTGACCGCATCCCGATCGAGGTTGAAGCAATTATTGAACAGGAAAAAATTGCCTGGTTGTGCGGCCTTCATATATTGAAATTGTTCCCATTTCGAAACTCTCTAAAGATGTGCAGCCTTGAGCGTCTAAACTTCTTAAACATGGTGGAAGTTCCGGCAATGATTTAAGGCTCTTGCAAGATGTTAAATACGGATAAATTAAATTAGAAAGCTGTTTGATACCCTCCGGAATTTCCACTATATCTGATCCACTTAGATCCAATTTTTTCAAAGCGATCAAATTGCCAAAACTGCTAGGGACACTTGGGTTTCTACAATCGCCCAACCCAAATATATTCGAGGGATGTAAAACTTTTATGGCTGTTCTGCTCAAATCAAGTTCTTCAAGAGATTTTAACTCACAAATGCTGGTTGGAAGGCTCTTCAGCTTTATGCAGTCCCTCATACTCAAATGGGTAAAGCTTTTAAGCCTTGAGATTGATGAAGGCACTTCTTCTGTTTGAGTGTTGCCCAAATATAAGAATTTATGTTCTTCGGAACATTGGGAAACTTTGTGATGTTCAGGCAATCAGATAGGTCGATCTTTTTAAGGGCATTCAACTGAGCAATGGTGAATGGAAGATCATGAATTTTGCTACCGCTCATATTCAAGTAAGCAAGTTGATTGAGACATCCGATTGACGAGGGTACTTCTTCTATTGGATTCTTGCTCAAGTTCAACATTTTTAAATTTCTGGGAACTTCTGGGAATTGGACAATCCCACAATCTTGAAGGGAGAAACCTTTAAGAGCTTCCAACTTACAGATATTCATTGAAACAACTTTAACCCTTCCGCTATTCAAACTTAAATTCACAAGTTGGTCGAGATACTCCATTGACTCGGGAATTTCTTCTATTGCAGTGCCGAAAATATTCAACGATTTTATATGCTGTGGGAGCTCAGGAAATTTCCTTAATTTGTCACAAAAGAAAACACCTTGGCCTTGTTCTAGAGATTTCAAACGAATCATGGAAGGGAGTTCAACCAACCTTTTGCATCCAAAAATTATCAGTTTTCAATATTTATGGCTCCCGACAAATCTGGGATCCTGGTCAAATTCATGCAATAGGAAAGATCAAGCACTCTTAAGTTCACAAGATTCTGTGCAACGAAAGTGAAAAACAAGATGATATTAGTTTAAAGCCTCTAAACTTATAGGGTATATTACTAAAATGAAAATAAAATGTTAAAAGAATACCTGCTTTCCATTCCAAAGTTGTTTAACTTTGCCATTAGGTAATCTCAACTCAACAAGCTTCTCCGGATGAAATTTTAAGGGCAAAGATTTCAGCATGCAGTACTCCCAATGGAAGTACCTTAACTCATTAGGAAGAGATTCAAGACCTGGGTGCAAAGGAACCAATTTACCTCCCTTCCCATAGAATTTGATAATTCTAAGATCACGCATCATTGCAAATGCACGTGGATCCAACTGGATTTTAACAATTTGAAATTGGTTTAGTAATATTCCTTTTATTGATTTAGTCCCCCGTAATAAAAAACAAATAATAACTTACTGGACTGCATCAAGCACTTATCAAGTGATGATGAGCAAGGAACAAAAAGTTAGTGCAATTAGCTCTTACCGTGCCATTCTGGAGCACTTGACGAACGTCATTTGGAGTCCATAATCTGCTACATTCTTCAGGCCATTGGGATTCTGCAAGGATAACATTCCTACCCATTTCTTGTATCAAATCATGCATGCCAAGCTTGTTCCCATTTGTAACATTTAAGAGGCATTTGTCAATAAGGTTGGTAATTCCATAATAAGCAGTGCGAGCATAACAACCGTCTAGTATTTTTGTTACTCTATCTCTGCCATACCCCTTAAAGAAGCATGCAATATCAAGAAACATATTCTTCTCTACTTCATCAAGCGCATCAAAGCTGATCTTTAGCACACTTTGAATTTTTTGATTGGGATATTGCTTTAGTCTATTTAATGCACTTTCCCAATATGCCATGCTTTGCCGATGAACTGTGGAACCCAAGACCTTAAGAGCTATTGGAATGCCTTTAGCATATTCCAAAAAACTATTTGATTAATCCTTAAAATCATCAACAATGTAGTTTTCTTTGAAGGCAAATTGAGAAAAAAGCTGAAGAAAGTCATTGTAACTTAACTCCTCAACCTTATACATTCCATCCACGGATTCATTTATAAGGACTTGTTTGTCTCTAGATGTTACAATAATTCTACTACCAAAACCAAAGTGGTCATGGCTAATAGCTAATATTTCTAATTGCTCCAAATCATTGACATCATCAAGGACAACAAGAACTCTCTTACGACAGAGTCTATCCTTAGTGAATGTGGATCCTATTATAGGAGTATCTATTTGGAGGTTTTCCTCGTTTAATAATTTGGAAAGAAGTTTATACCGAAGAGCAATAGCACCATGTTTTTCTGACTCCTCTCTAACATTTGCCAAGAAGCAGCAACCTTCGAATTGAGCAGAGAGTTCGTCATATATAGCTTGAGCAAGAGTTGTTTTGCCTATACCACCCATTCCCCATATTCCAACAATGCGAACACCTTGATCCCCACCCGTGCAAAACATGGATTTAATTTGCTCCATATGAGGACCTATTCCAATGAGGCCTTTGTAATCACTTTTAGACAATCGAGTCAACTTGTTCACAGTATCAAGAACAATATCCTCAATGACCAAGGGCTCAAGTTGTAAAATCCGAATTTTATTATACTGTATACCATATGTGTACATTATTGATAGTGGAAATAAATTCTTTTAGTAAAATTAAAGAATAACCGAATGTGAATTTCCACTTTTCAATTTAAGTGATGATTTATAGTATGGTGTTTAAAGAAAGAAAAACAAATATTAAGTGTAACAAGATATTGTTGAGATTTAATTTTGATATTATAGTATGAAAGCATTAAATGAAGGAATTAATGGTAATGGGACAAATGAGGAAAAGAATGAAAGGAGAGCCAATCAACGTTGGCTGACAGTGGCGTGGACTAGGAGTTAGCCAATCAACGTTGGCTGGAAGAGAAATGGCGTGGAGAAGAGAAGAAAAGAAAATGGAAAAGTCAAGGAAAGGGGCTAATAGTGGACTTCTCGCCACTGGCTTCTCCTGACAACGGGATTAGGCAATAAATGGCAAGGGAAATTAGTCCAAAATAGAGCTGCAGTAGGGACGTCACTACCGTTCCTTTTGCTGCAGTTTTCTTTGGTTTTAATTGCATGAAATGATGAGGAAAACAGGATAAGGAAACAGATGTTAGATTTTAAGTGAAATGGAACGGCTATATAAGCAGAGTTCATGAGGAAAAAAAATCGATGAAAGCAACTTCATCTTCCTCCAAACCATTCTCGCCCATTCTGTTCCACTACAAGTTCATCTTTAGTTCTTCAGTTTTTCTTAGATGTAAGCCATGAAAACTCCCTTATTAGTTAGCCAAACCTTTCCTCCAATGTTGAAGAGCTAAGGAACAAGCAAACTAAAGCTAAGAAAGACAAGAAAGCATTCTGTTGTTGGAGGAGTAACTTGGTAAAGGTGAGTTTCATAGTTTTACAGTTCTCTTGATATTTAATCATACATATAGCCTGATTGTAGTTGAGTATTGTTGAATATATAAGAAAACTAGATGGAAAAATAACCAAGAATGAGTAAGGAAACATGATGGGCGAGTAGAAAGTTGCTAGTCATAATGGGTGACTACTAGCCCAAAGAATAGGGCGAGTTTGAGAAAGTGTTATGTGAGTTCGCCAGAATTGTGGGATAATCAGGATGACTGCCGGGCGGGCGAGAACCTATGATCGCCAAAAGGCGAGAATGGCGATAACAGTGATCGCCCATGTGAAATGTTGATGATCGCCAATGGGGTGAGTAGGAGAAAAAGAGGTCGCAAACGTAATCCAATACATAGGCGAGCCCAATTATGAATTGATAAGCATGGCGAGTTGAGCTCCAAGCTGGGCGAACTCCCAGAAATAAGTTAATACTGAATGGCGAACTCTTTGGGCGAATGGCGAACTGAGTCTCACCAAAGTGCCACTATTATTAGGAAAATATAAATCCTTTTGGAAAATACTCATAGTTTAAATAAATGCTTTTGCAGACGGGAATTGAGGAAGGCGGGCGAGAAGCAAGGCTGTGTCAGACGAGGTAAGGAAGTAGTATGTGATGCAAATGCATGTCCTGTGGAGTAAAAATGTTAAGAAAATATAAGAAATTGTTTTATTTTCTAACATGCATTGGTTGATAAAATGTTTGATCTCGGGCGAGCTACAAGCCGCCATATGTTATTTTGTTGGGTGAACTGATTAGGGCGGGCAAGTAGCTTTGTTTCGGGCGAGCCAAATGGCAAGCTCTTTGGTGGGAACTGGGCGAGTGCCCTTGTTTTAAAGAGAAATTCGGGTAAGCCATAGTCGGGCAAACCCTTTTTAATCTGTTTGGGCGGGCGACCTTGTTTTAAATATAAGGCGGGCGAACTGTTATCAACGAGCCGTACCTTTGTTTTTGAAAAGCTGAGTGGCGGGTGATTACTAATTCGCCGTCTTGTCGAGTTAGTCAGGGGCGAGCCGTGAAGGGCGAGCTGACCCTGGCGAACGGTTTTAAAGTGTGAATTCCTAAATGAAAAATGAATTATTTTAAATATTTCAAAAATAAAAATATGAAACCTTTTTGTGGCGAGTTGACCGTTGGGCAAGTTGACCAATGGCGAGTTGAGTATTGGCAAGCTTACCATGGGCGAACTAGCCATGGGCGAGCCAGTCTAAACCGTACCTTCTCACACAAAAAATGTTGAAGATTACGGGCTGTTTTATTGTTTTATAAGACTTCTTGGAAATCAAATCATTTTATGGAAATGATACATAAGATAACTTGAATTTGAGACATTAGGCTATGAGTTTCATGCATTATCACTCATATACTTTGCGTGACCCATCTAGGGCGATGGCTCAGGTCAAATAGACCAACGAGTGCACCCTAGGGCGTCACAGGGCTGATGGACCTGCCAAGTCTTCAGCGGTCTCGAGGTCACTTGGCAAGTGGACCCGAGGACCACCTACAGATTATGGCCATACATCTAGATGAGATAGCCGTGAGGGGCGATGGCCTACGGGTGCACCCCAAAAGCGGATGACTTGTGTTCTTTGCATGTTTTAAATTGTTGCCTAGTCTCAATTAAATGATTTATGAAAGGATCTGGTGAATCATGTTTCATGTTAACTGTATTTATTGTTTCCTAATGAGTGTGATCGTTAGGATGATTAAATGGTTTTGAGATTATAGCTTTTATTTTTTAAAGCAGCATACACCTTCCTTACTGAGCACATTGTCGCTCACTCCTTATTTTTCCACTCCACAGATAACTGTTTTGAACTAAGAGACTTACCTTCCGGAGATTGGATATCGAAGGTATGTTGTGTTCTTTTATGTATTCAGTGAAGTTGTACAGTACTACTTTAAATATAAGGGAATGTATATACATCTTAAGAAAATGATTTAGTTATTCTTATTAAAGTGATAGGAGTTGATAAGCATCACTAACAGCCCAACCGGTAGTAAGTGTAAGATATAAGTGAGTAACATGTTATATAGTGAAAATTAGGATGTTACACAGGTCTACCCAATAAGCAAAATAAATAAATTAAGCCAAACGTAATGAAAATTATATGAACAAACCTTCCAAAAAGTGCTAAAGAAATAAGAAAAAAAATCCTACTTACTTATCTCCAGTCAAGGTAAACCCACTTCAGCTGCCAGCTTGAGTCAAAGCAAGTCTCCAGCGCTGAACCTTGTCTATCCTGTTTCTTTCATATTCAACAAAAGCTTTTCCGAAACTCCCAGTTTGTTTCCTTATGTCGGACGGGTTAACATGGTAGAAAATGGGAACCACAAGCTGTCTCCGTGAATCCTAGCATTCCATTATCTTGGAGAGTTCATCCAAGCACCATGATGAAGTAGGATAGTTCGGAGAAAAAACTATGGTTGAAATCGTTGATTCTTCGATTGCTTCAAATAGCGCATAAGAAATTTCTTCTCCCCTTGGGAGTTCGTTGAAATCAACATAAACTCCAATCCCTTTTCTTTGAAAAGCTTCGTACAGGTGATAGAGGAAGTTATTGCGTGTGTCTTCACCTCTGAAACTAATAAAAACTTCATGTTTTGAGTGGCAGAAGGAAGCAGAAGCAGAGGAAGAGAAAGCCATAATAGAGAACAATAAGGTTTTGTAAGGAAACTCTGTAACACAGTAAGAAAAGGTTAATGAACACAGCTGAAGAGAATGCAACTTTATCTTGCTTTTGTAAGTCTTAGATTCTGTATGTGGGGGTTAAATGAACTTTGTTGAAACTTCCACAAAATGCCAAGCAACACAGGAAGTAAAAAATTGTTGGCTCATTAAACCTGACTTTGGGACCAAACTTGGCTATTGTGATTGGATGGCTGCAAATAAGTCTAGCGAATGTGCTCGATGACCAAGACAAATGGGAGTTGAGGGTGCATTAGGACAAATGAGGTGACTCAAAGGAAGGTAAGGATTTCAATAATGTATTTGGCGAGTTGAAAGTTGAGAGAATGTATAGGAGCGAAAAGAAAAAATATTTTAATATTGTTTGGTAAAACAAATAAAATTTAAAAAAATTTTGTTATTTTTTTATCGTTATTCACAAAAATAAAGTCTAATTTAAAGGAATTAGCATAAAGAAAAAAGAAAAAAAAATATAAGTCAAATATGTATATTTGTAAAATTGTTCATCATTTTCTGCATTGCATTCTATTATCTTACTTTACTAATGATAGAATAGTAAATTTTATTCAAGACTTTGTCTATTCTAAATAGATTTGATAATTCGTATATATATTTCGTGTTAGCTAAAATATTAAAAAGACCCCTAAACTTTGTTACTTTATTTAAATAAGTCCTTTGTTACTTTATTTAAATAAGCCCTTGTACGTTGATTTGTACTCAGATAAACCATTATTTTAAATAAAAAGATTACATATATATATATATATAAATTGTTTCAAACTGATTTAACCAATCGAAATTCATTTAATTTGATTCAATTAAGTCACTTTCGGATTTAAGTTAATTTTATATGTTAGTTTATTCAATTAAGTAGAAATCTAAAATTACGAATTAAACCGACTGAATTAATTTGACATTATTTTAAATATATAATATATATAATACATAATGTACATTATATAATATATTTTATCTAACCAATCTTTTTTATATAGGGAGTTAGGTTTTAAACTCAATCGAAAAAATCGATTACTCACTCATATAAAAGAGTGATTTATGTTAATGGCTTATTTAAATATAGGCTTAATAGCCAAATAAGCCCTCAACCTTGAGCCCAAAATGTAATTCAGCCCTCAATGTTTTGTCGCGTAAAATTTAGTCCTTAAACTTTTATTTCAGTGGAAATAAACCCTCAACCTTTTAAAATTATGCAATTAAATCCAAATCTGTTAAATGACACTAACTGCCATTAGTATTGCATATATGGCATGCCACGTGGCAGCCAATTAAGTTATCCACGTCAACTTTCACGTTAGATATACTAACGGCAGTTAGTGTCATTTAACAGATTTGGACTTAATTGCATAATTTTAAAATGTTGAGGGTTTATTTCCACTGAAATAAAAGTTTACGTACTGAATGTCACGCAATAAAACGTTGAGGGCTGAATTCCATTTTGGACTAAAGGTTGAGGGCTTATTTGGCTATTAAGCCTTAAATATAAATTAAGGGTTAAAGAAGCTTCAAGGCTTATTCAAACTCAAATAAAATGTTGAAGGTTTATTTAGATACAATAAAAGTACAATGACTTATTTAAATAAAGTAACAAAGTTCAAAAGCTTTTTTAATATTTTAGCCTTTCATGTTCATGTCAAATCATGTTCGTGTTATATAAAATATGAATATTGTCATGTGAAAATCAGTATCGACAAGCTAAACACATAATTTTTTTTTGACTTTTACGAAATCTAATATATATATATATATATATATATAGGATTATTATCTTATCTACCATCAGTGGAGTTTTTTAATTTCGTAAGTGCAATTAGGATGATGACATGTGTTACATTTTATTTATTTTTTATTTTTTAAATATTATTAAAGGACAAGTGTCATCATTCTAACCCCGCTTGTGGAATTAAAAATCTCCACTGATAGTGGATAGGATAATAATCCATTTAAAGGACATGTGTCATCCTCCTAACACCGCTTATGGAATAAAAAAACTCTACTGACAGTGTATATAATAATTATCTTATATATATTATATATTATAAGGTACATAGCAATTTTGGTAATATGTCTACATGGATGCTTACATGAATATTCTCTTTGAATGACACATAAGCATCCATTAATTTCATGTCCACCTAAATCAAATGGAATAATAAATACTTTCTCACTTTCCTAAATTTTTTCTAATTCCCAAAATTTCTCAATTTTTAAAAATAATCTTAAAATAACTTAAATGCTAACAATTTAATAAAAAATATTTAAAAATATATAATTTAAATATTATCTATTTGGAAAACTAAATAAAATATTTATTTTTTGTGTAAATCATGATGTGTTCTCATGCCACATGGGGTATTAAAATAATCTCCGCTTACGTTGCGTGGCTGGCACTGACTTAAGAAAATTTGACTTGATAATAATTCAAACACAGGACCTCCCACTATAGACTGTCCTCATTCAAAATAAAAATTTCTCAACACCTAAAGGATCAAAAAAGTACTTGAATAATAAAGGGTTCCGCAATTAAGCCCCTATCTTTTTTCACAATCAATTGAACTTTTATATTTCAAATTTCAATCTATTAAACCCTTACTTAGACGTAAACCGTTAGGTCTGTTATTTTTTTGGCATCATCTACTGTACGAATTTAATAGATTATGTATGGATTTAACAGTTTATGTCCACAAAAAAGCTCAATTGAATGAAAATTGAAATGTAAAAGCTCAATTAATTACAAAAAACAAAAAGTTAGGGACTCAATTGCTAAAATTTTTTTTTCAAAAATCTTTTTGACACTTTAGCCTTTTTCAATCTTTCAAAAAAAATCTTAAAATAATTTTAAATGTTAACTATCTAATAAAAAATATTTAAAAACATATAATTTTAATATTATTTATTTGGAAAACTAAATAAAATATTTATTTTTTTTGATGTAAACCATGAGGTGTTCCAATGCCATATTGGGTATGAGACTAATCTCTACTCGCGCTGCGTGGCTAGCTCTAGTCCAAGGGAATTCGACTTGGTGAAAATTCGAACACAAAACCTTTTGTTATAGATCGTCCTCACTCTAAATAAAATATTTATTAATATCTATTTGTATTATAAAATAAATCATTTTAATTTATTTAAAATTATTTTATTAACAAAATTGAAAAATATAAAGATAAGATATCAGCATCATATATATTAAATATGTACAATTGTTATTTTTCTAAATGAAAAAATTGCATGTATAAAACTTCTAAATTTATAAAAATATATATGTCACATACATATTTAAATCAATAAAGTTAATTCGTGCATTGCACAAATTACTGTGTTTTCATGTATAAATATAAATACTTCTATGTTATAACAATTCTTTTATATATTATACATATATAAAATGCATATTTATAATAGTGATTATTTACGTTAATAATAAAAAAATACCTCAAAATGTTATTTTAGCACTTTAAAATTGTTAAAATAGACTTTTAATTTCTATTTAACATTTTGTTGATGTGCTTAATAATGTTATTTACAATATGTTTTTATTTTTTTTTATTCCTTCTAATATTTGTTTATTTTATGTTTTGAATATTCTAATTTTTTAATTAAATATTTAATTTTTTTATGATTGGTTATCTTGATGATATTATATATATTTATATATATTTTAAATGTATTTTAAATAAATAAATTTAATAATATTACTTTATATACTTACATATTTAAATAATTAAAACTAATTCGTATATCGTACTAGTAAAAACTAAATAATATAATTTTTGTTGAAACTTTAACTTCTGTTGTGTTCCTATATTATCCAAATTATCATATCTAAATCTTAAACTATCCTACGATTTTTTATGAGGATTTCAATTCAAAAAGTCATAAAAACTCCTACTTGATTTTATTTTAATATAAATTTTATGAAATAATTTCTATTTTAATACAAATCAAAGAGAATTACCTTAAATCGTTACTAGAGCTTCCATTAATAAAATGATATCTATCTTTTAACACATATTAAAAAATAAAAAATAATTAAAAGAATCAATCAAACAACGTTTTTATTACTTTTAAAGCATTCAACTCTAGCAGCGGAATCAACTCCTTTTGCTTAATGTCCACAATATCACAATCATAATTAGGGGAACTATACCTAGTCTTAAAACCACCTAATCACTTTGATTAGAGAGTTTCTATACAAACCCATTTTTTTTCTTGCCACACCCAATTCTTTTCATAGTTCACTGTTCACATCACAAACAAAAATGGATGTATGCAGAAAAAATTTGGGTGTGCTTAGAATTCCTCCTTATTAGAGAAAAAAGAAAAATAAAATTATTTAAGCAAACAACTAGGTAAATTACTATTATTAAGTAAGAATTTAAACATTGCCTCCTTGTGGTGTAAAGTAATTTTAAGGATAACATGATTTATAGCATATAAGCCAAAAACCATGGACCATAATCTCTATATTGTCTAAATTTTTTTCTCTAGTAACAAAAAAAAAATTGTCGTTATTAATTGGAGATTAACTTAATTGATAAGTTTGTTTTATCTTGATAATAAGTGAGGAGAATGCTAAGGGCAATTATTTTGACAGTAACAATTCAGTGCTCTCAATTTTATTGGATCACGTCACTTCTTAGTTTTACATGAAAATCAATTACTCATATGATAAGTTGAAAAGCTAAAATATGTGAATGCTAAAAATTATTTGCTAGGTAACCTGTAATAATAAGTAACAGATCTTCACATAAAACTAAAAAATGACGTGATCTAATAAGATAAAGAGTATTAAAATATGACTGTTAAAATGACTGTCCTTAGTATTCCTCTAACAAGTGATTTTAAATTCAAATACGATCTTCCATTAATTTTAAACTTTAATTCAAATACACAACTTTAAAAATATAATATTGTGATGAATTTCAACTACGTACTTGCTCTATCTCACAGCCACAATGCCAGACATTATGTTTTTTGCAAATATGTAATTTAGGTTCATGAACAGCCATACTAACGTCCATTTTGGAGTTGCAAACCAGAGGAGCAGCTAGCTGACATATTTACCAAAGCATTACCAAAGGAGAACTTTGAATATTTCAGGAAGCACATGGAGTTCAAGAACAGCACATTAAGGGGGAGAATGTTAACAGTAATGTGGTATAAAATTGCAAAAATCTTTGAATCAATTGCAGCGAATCTTTGAATTTAGGAGTGAGTTGAAATTTATGACAGAGAAAATATGAACACTTGACTGAGACATGAGCAGAAAAATTAAGACTTTTTTTTTGTAAGAAATCAGTCACTAGTTTAGTATGCAAGCTCCATAAATATGTGCTTTACCTGTCACTCGGAAGCAAGAAAAAGGAAAAAAATGAAACTTTGAAAGCAAGAAAGTAAGAAGTAAAACAAGAAAAAATTTCCAGCCCCTAAAATTATCTCCTCTGTTCTTGTTCAATTCTGCCATCCTTCTTCCATATTAATTTCTTCACTTAAATGTGATCATTTGCTGTCACTAAGAGCAGGAAAACGGCCAACAAGCTCAAAGAAATATAGAACTGATCTGAGAGGTCTGATTCACATAAGCTACATTTAAATTGATCGGGTAGACTAAAGGGACACTACTTACACATAAAGGTAGCTGAATTAAAATAAATAAATAAATAAAATAATGGTCAAATGATGATAATATTACAATATTATCAAATAAAAATCATCCTAAGCGTTATAATAATGAACAGTTTAAGAAGACTAACAAATGTACAAATGCACAATACATACAAAACCCAGACTGAATGTATTTTGTTTTCAAGTGGCACCCTAATTGAAGGATGTACTTACAATAGCATCCCTTCACCATAGATGAGATGATCTACCTGTGTCATAGGTAACATTCATACAAGAATACAATTCAATACCTGATATTTCAGTTTTGCAAATTTCTGAATGTCAGACCATAGAGTTTCTGGGCTAACATTCATATAAGAAGAAATATTCTTCCTTGCAGATGCTTTGCCCTTCCATCTGGCTTGTCCTCTCGATGTCCTGCCTGAAGATTGAAGACTTGCTTGCTCCTCCAAATATTCTGAACATAAATACAAACCTTAGGAACTCTATTCTTGTCTAGATTTACACCACCCTAGAAAAACAAGTGCAAAATTTACAAGAAGTTAAGGCTTGTAAACGACTATTTCCCCATATAGATGGAATCTTTAGCTTACATGGATTTGGATCATTGACTCACTAAACATTGTATATTATAAAGGTTCCTGACAGTGGCAGTTATTGAAATATCTCATGCCAAAAAGCTGAGCCAATGGTTCAAGAGCTCAAAGAAAGGGTGAACTGATCTGAGAGGTATGATTCACATCAGCAACAGACACTACTAATATATAAAGGAAGCTGAATTTTAAAAGAAAATAAAGCAAAATAAAATAATGGTCAAATAATGATAAAAATTACCGTATTATCAAATAAAAATCATCATGAGATTTATTATAATGAATACTTTGGGAACAATAACAAATAATGTAATGCAACAGGTGGAAACTTCTTCTAGCATAAAAAAGAAAAATAATCAACAGGTAAAGAACCAAAAGTTATACTCAGCCTCACCTGAATGTGCGTCTTTGTGTCCTGTACCCTGTCAGTATATTTCAGAGTATTCACAGTGTGATGATACTGACTATCTGCTGGAGATATTGTAGCAACCTTCACTGTCTGAGAATTAACACTAAGACCATCTTTAAGTATCCACTTTTGTTTACTGCAAAATTGCCAAAAGCTGCATAAGCAATGAGGGCTCAAGCTATTACAGGTACAATAGCCACTGAAATATATCTATTGCGGTATGGAACATAGGCAAGACCCTTCTTTTGTTGTTTCCCCAAAGTTTTGATGCAATTCGCTAAAGCAAGAAGTTAATTAACAATGTTAGCTCTATCCCTCAGCTTTTGGCCCACACTGTTTGTTTCAGAAGCTCATTCACTGCCACCTAGACCTACAAGGACAAATTTTCCTCCCACGATTTTGTTTTTACATTTGTTTCTCTGTCTCCTTCTCACAGTAATCTCCAGAACTATATGTGATCAAATAGGAATAAGACAACTTTGCATGAGATCGTGCACAAAGTCAGAATACATTGTGAATTTGAGTGCTCCAACAAAACACAGAACATTATTTTAAGGAGTTCTATATATGATCTAGAACATTATAAAGCAAGAACAAATATGAAAATAAGCAACAATAGAGAAAATCTAAAATAAATAGGAAAAATACATTTATAACAGTGAGATTGAAACTAATGCTTACCTTGATGCATGATGGGAAATCTCTAGCATAAGAAAACTTAGCAAAAGCATCACTCATACGTGCAAAAGTATAATGGGCTCCCATTCCACACAACAATTTGATCAAATTTGGAAAAAAAAAATAACAATTTAAACAAATAATTAAAAAAAATTATTGGTTGTGATGAAGCTTGATAAATGTGTAAAGTCCAAATGTCTAGTACATACCTCCATACGCCTCTATTGTTCTGTAGTCAAGCTGTAGTCATGAATTTGTGTTTGTTTGCAACTGCATGCCTTGAAGTACATTTCTTTTGGGATATATTCCTCTTTTCTCTCTCAATTTCTCTACAAACAAACAACAAAAGAGCTAAGAAAAAAAAAACTATATTTCATTTACTGGTTCAATAAAGTATTTTTTTTTCCCTCATGAGTAGATCTCCCATATATTAGACCTGTTTGCCATTGCTTAATATCTATCTTTGACATAATGACTTTGAGTGATTAAATTGGTTTCTAAAAGGATTTTTATGAATCTGATTGAAGTTCTATTCAGATTTTTTTTATTATCCAGACTACTCAAATTTGTAACATAACTAAGAAACTCATATGATTGTGTAAATATTGGGCAGTCGAGAAAAAGTATGATTTTGAAGCAACATAAGACAAATTATATTGGTGAGAAACATAGGTCAGTCGATTCCCTGAATGGTAACCAGCAAAAACAACATTAATGTTAGTTGCTTTAGTGGTAGACCATGAAAGATCAAAGTCGTTAGAAATAAAAAATAAAAAAAAAACAAATTCATTCAAAGTGAACAAAACACAATATTCAACTTCATTGTACAGCAGTTAACAATTCAATAAAAATGAAAATAGTAGTATATTTAGTTCTAAAAGAAAAAATGTCTTTCTAAGTAAATAGTAAGAAAACTAAAGTAAAAATTATAAAGTTACCACCCACGCGTAATTCAACTATGAATTATCTAGAAAATAACATATTAAAATTCTTCAAAAAACTCTAAAATAAATGATTTTATAGGCAATACAAATCTTAAAAAAAAATGAAGTAAAGAAAGAGAAGTTTGGTATGAAGTATTAATTTTTTTGACATATTTTCAGATAAAACCATCATTAAATAAGCCTCAAATGCATGCAAGATTAAGAAAAAAATGTCATTAAATATAAAGATAAAGTAGGGATATAAGCGAAAACATAAACTGCACTCTCTCTGTTTATGTACATGTAGCCACTGAGATGATGTCCCTTTAGTTGCAATCAACTGGGTAATTCATCTCCTGAAACAGTACCATGCTATTTATGTTGTTATTAATATATATGAAATATTTGAAAACATGAGGACAAAGAAAGCGCAAAAATTCAAGTAAATCAAAATTAGATTGTGTTTTATTACCATATTAAAAAAAAATCACAACAATATCTAAATCTTTGATGATTAATATCAGTGGCAGAAAGACATCGAAGACATTAATGAATGATTATAATGATAAAGAATAAGAAGATAATAGTTAATAGATGCAAAAAAGGAGTAAATATAATTAATAGATGCAGATGGAAAGCAACTCAGGGAATTTAAGTGGGTAGCCACTATAATTATGTAACAATATATTGCAGGTTATATCATTCGTTTCACATTCCTTTTGAACATAGGAGGTTTAATATAAGGCAGGTCGCACCAAAAGCTAAAGGGTCATTTAGTGATGCTAGAGGCGATATAATGATTTCACATGATTGTATTACTGTTAATTCTTCATCTATTGCATTTGATTTGTTTACAAAAGTTTAAACTTCATAAGTAGAGGAATACTAGCTGAATAGAAAAGAGTTCAATGAGAAGACCACTGTTTAGACTTAAGTATGCATGGTTTTGAGCTTTTCAACCTGACCTTTTCATTCTTTTGATTCTCCTAGATCTACACATTTGAGAGCAACCGAAAAATCAAAATTTCATGGAAAGATTCTGAAGCATTTTATTACCAGCGAGCAAGATTTTAGTTCCAGGGGCAACCAGGGCAGATAACAGAAGCTGACAGAGTTTTGTTGGTGATTTGTGGTCTCAAGTCTTAGAGTTAATCAATTAATGCTGGCACCTTGGATGGGCAGTCAAGCATCTCTCGAGACTTTATCCAGCTACAGTCTTCAAACCTTCTCCACGAGGCAAGATACTTGGTAAAACTTTTCCTGTGATTATGTTCAGGGTCTTTTTATACTGCTAAAAGTTCTCGTGAACAAATTGAGAGGTCCACACAATATACTGCTAGATATGAGGAACCTAACTTTAGTATTCTCTATTAATGGGTTTGTACTTGTATTAATTCATGCAATGTGGGTAATACAATACAGAGGTTTAACAACTTTTTTGTTCTTTCATACATTAATTCCTACATGTTTTAATGCCATTAGAGGAAAAAGCATCACCTGGAAAGGTTTTACATGCATTTTAAAATGACAACATGCATTTCAAATGAATCATGTAACATTGGATGCATGCATTTCTTTTCTTCTCTCTTGCAGCAGACAATCTAGAAATAAAACAGAGAATAAGCAGGCTCGCCTAGAAAAGGAAAGGAAGAAGAATTGCAGACCACACTCTGTCTTCCTCTTTTGCTCAATACTGTAAAAATTGCAACTGGAATCAATGGTTATTTTAATATCAAGTCACATGCAAAATATAATCAATTGTTTCATTGTCACAATAAAGCAAACACCTTAAAGACATTTTCCCAAATCCAAATGTTACATAGCAGCTAAAACACTTGAATTTTAACACCAACCAACATCAAAATCTGCACATTAATTAAACTCTCTTTTAATTATTAGTATCCAAAATCACACATCTTTCAGTCGGTGGCGTGATGTTAACATAACTAACAGCAATATTACCGTAAATTTTGAAGAGTGAAATTGAATTTGGTTTGATACATAAATTATGAGGATGAGATATAGAAACTATATAAAACAATTAGTATAAGAGAAAATGGATTTAAAATCCACAAATTCATATTCATACTCATATTAAAATTTGTAATGGAATAAAAGTTAGTAATTTATAAATTTAAAATTAGATAAGTATGAAAAGCACGAACTACACAAAAAATAAGTATTTTTTACTTCATAAGCACATCCTATGAAAGTCCAAAAAATAATAGAATCTTTGTCAACTTCAAAAAAGCAAACATATATTAAGCATATAAAATGTATACTCAAAGCATGAGTGAAGATTCTAAATTATATCTCAATCAATAATTTTTTAAGTGATAAAAATAATCTCCCATTAGTATATTTAATCTAAACTTATATACAACAAGTCATAACAAGAAATTTCAAAAAATTATTGTCTAAAGTAATAACGAACTGAATCTGAGAGTGACTTACCTTTTTCAATTTAGAGCCTAGATATGGTTGTTCCTTCTCATCATAGCTAAAACTTCTTTTGAGCCTAGGTTTCATTGTAGTAGAGTCATCAAGGCCTTCCTCATCATTAGCATCTTCTTCCATCATTGATCCTTCCAAATCTCTATTCTTGACATCACATCTGCTCTCTTCATCTTGGGTTAATGACGAATTGGCATGACAACTTGGTTCCAATGTCTCATTGGTCGAGTCCACTGCCTCTTCACCATCAGACCTGTAATTCATGTTGGATTCAACCTCTTTGTAATTAGATCTCAAAGCATCCACATAGAATGCTGTGACACCACATTTCTGCACTTTCATTTGCTCTTTATTCAATTCAACGTAGAATTCAAGCGAGGCCTCATCAAAATGCTTGTTTCTGGATGCTTCAATGATTCCACTTTCAAAACCATCAAACAAAAGGATCACATGACTGGACTCAAAGCATATGTGATAACCCAATTTGTATGGCCAACACCACCTATATGCAAAATTGTGATGATCACCGCACTTGGTTTTTAGTCGGTATTTGCATTCAACTCTGAAAGCTCTGCAGTCATGATGGTGCTCAAAATCAACCACAATGCAGAGAACAAAGCCCAAGAATCTTTTATTAGAATGAGCTGGACTCAACTTGACAGTTATTGAAGAATTGCTACTCCTATTCTTGAATGTCTCTGAAATTTCACTTCCAGGTAAACAAAAAAATATACCATTTGCATACGTTTTATGAGCACCTTTGTAAGATTCCACCAAGAATTCCTTTGCCATGCATTGAATTCTGAGATGTGCATTAGCCAAAATGTTGTTGACTGCTTCCGGATCCAGGTTGAAGCAATTATTGAACAGAAACCAAGTGCCTATCGCTATACGTGCAACCTTCCTATATTGAAATTGCTCCCATTTCGAAACTCTCTCTAAAGAAGTGCAGCCTTGTGCATCTAAAAATCTTAAATGTGGTGGAGGTTCTGCCAATGATTTAAGGCTCTTGCAAGATCTTAACCGTAGAAAAATTAAATTAGAAAGTTGTTTGATACTCTCTGGAATTTCCACTATATTTGATCCACTTAGATGCAATTTTTGCAGAAAGACCAAATTGCAAAAGCTGCTAGGGACACTTAGGTTTCTACTCTCGCCCAACCCAAATATATTCGAGGGAAGTAACACTTTTATGGCTGTTCCACTCAAATCAAGATAGGTTAAACATTTCATAGTCCTTAGGATTTCTGGGAAATACTCTAAGTTTGAACAGCCATTGAGATAAAGTCTTGCAAGAGACTTTAACTTACAAATGCTGGTTGGAAGGCTCTTGAGCTTTGCGCAGCCTCTCATACTCAAACAAGCAAGGCTTTTAAGCCTTGATATTGATGAAGGCACTTCTTCTATGGCTGTTCTGCTCAAATTTAGATGGTATAAACATTCCATGGTTTTTAAGATTTCTGGGAAATACTTTAAGTTTGAACAACCTTCTAGATCAAGTTCTTCAAGAGATTTTAAATCACAAATGCTGGGTGGAAGGCTCTTAAGCTTTCTGCAGCCTCTCATACTCAAATAGGCAAGGCTTTTCAGCTTTGAGATTGATGAAGGCACTTCTTCTATTGTTGTTCCGCTCAAATCAAGATGGTATAAACATTCCATAGTCTTTAAGATTTCTGGGAAATAATCTAAGTTTGAACAACCTACTAGATCGAGTTCTTCAACAGATTTTAACTCACAAATGCTGGGCGGAAGGCTCTTAAGCTTTCTGCAACCTCTCATACTCAAACAGGCAAGGCTTTTCAGCCTTGAGATTGATGAAGGCACTTCTTCTATTGAAGTTTTGTCCAAAAATAAGCGTTTTATGCTCTCCGGAACATTTGGAAACTTTGAAATGTTTAGGCAATCACAGAGGAAGATTTCCTTAAGGGCATCCAACTGAACAATAGTGCTTGGAAGATTATGAATTCGGCTGCTGCTCAAGTCCAAACTTTTTAAGTTTCTGGGAACTTCTGGAAATAGAACGATCGGGCAAACCTCAAGATACAAACTTTCAAGAGATTCCAACATACAGATATTCTTTGATACAGCTTTAACCCTTGACTGAATCAAATTTAAATGAACAAGTTGGTGGAGATACCCAATTGACTCGGGAATTTCTTCTATCGCAGTGTAATGTAAAGTCAACCGTTTTATATGCTGTGGGAGCTCAGGAAATTTCTTCAAATTGTTACAATGTACAACATGTAGGTCGTGGTAAAGAGATTTCAAATGAATCATAGACGGGAGTTCAACCAAGCTTTTGCATCCATCAATTAACAGTGTTTCAATATTTATGGCTGCTGACAAATTTGGGATCCTGGTTAAATTCCCGCAATAGGAAAGATCAAGCACTCTTAAGTTCACAAGATTCTGTGCAATGAAAGTGAAAACAATATGAGATTAGTTTAAAGCCTATAAACTTATAGGGTATTGCAAAAATGACATAAAATGTTAAAGAATACCTGATCTCCGTTCCAAAGTTGTTTAACTTTGCTATTAGGTAATCTTAACTCAACAAGATTCTCTGGACTAAAATTTGAGGGCAAAGATTTCAGTATGCAGTACTCCCATTGAAAATACCTTAGCTCATTAGGAAGAGATATAAGACCTCGGTGCAAAAGAACCCATTTACCTCCCTTCCCATAGAATTTGATAATTCTAAGATTATGCATCCTCGCAAAAGCACGTGGATGCAACTGGATCAACTGGGCTTCATCAATTTGAGACTGGTCTAGTAATATTCCTTGGATTGATTTTGTCCCCTATAATAAACAGCAAAATATAATTTAATGAAATGCGGCAAGCATTTATCAAGTATTGATGAGAAAGAAACAAAAAGTTAGTGTAGTTAGATCTTACCCTGCCATTCTTTAGCACTCGACAAACGTCTGTTGGAGTCCATAATCTAGTATGTTCTTCAGGATTTTGGGATTCTGCACGGACAACATTCCTACCCATTTCTTGTAGCAAATCATGCATGCCAAGCTTTTTCTCTTTTGTAACATTTAAGAGGCATTTATCAATAAGGTTGGTAATTCCACAATGAACAGTGCAACAATAACAATTGTCTAGAATTTTTATTACATAATCTCTATCATACCCCTTAAAGAAGCATGCAATATCAAGAAATATATTCTTCTCTAGTTCATCAAGCCCTTCAAAGCTAATCTTCAGCACATTTTGAATTTTTGGATTGGGATATTGCTTTAGTCTATTCAATATGCTTTCCCAATATGCTATGCTCTGCTGATAAACTGTAGAACCCAAAACTTTAAGAGCTAACGGAACACCATTAGCATATTTCAAGAAACTATTTGATAGATCCTTAAAATCATCAACAAGATGGTTTTGCTTAAAGGCAAACAAAGAAAAAAGCTTAAGAGAGTCATTGTAACTTAATTCTTTAACCTCATATATTCCATCAACTGATCCATTTACAAGGACTTGTTTGTCTCTGGATGTTACAATGATTCTACTACCCAAACCAAAGTGGTCATGGCTAATCGCTAATATTTCCAATTGCTCCAAATCATTGACATCATCAAAGACAACAAGAACTCTCTTACGACAGAGTCTTTCCTTAATAAATGTGGATCCTATCATAGGAGTACCTATATGGAGGTTTTCCTCGTTTAATAATTTGGAAAGAAGTTTATCCCGTAGAGTGATAGCACCGTGTCTTTCTATCTCCTCCCTAACATTTGCCAAGAAGTAGCAACTTTCAAATTGAGCAGAGACTTCATCATATATAGCTTGAGCAAGAGTTGTTTTGCCTATACCACCCATTCCCCATATTCCAATAATTCGAACATCTTCCCCACCGATGCACAATAGTGATTTAATTTGTTCCATATGATGACCTATTCCAATGAGGCCTTTGTAATCACTTTTAGACAACCGATTCAACTTGTTTACAATGTCATGAACAATATCCTCAATAACTTCAGACTCAGGCCTACCCAATAAGCAATAAAAGAAATAAATTAAGCCAAAGGTAACGAAAATTAATATGAACAAAACTTCCAAAAAGTGCTAAAGAAATATTAAGAAGAAAACTAACCAATAATACAAGAAGCTAGAGTAAGAAAAAAACTACTTACTTATCTCCTGTCAAGGACCACCCACTTAAGTTGCCGGCTTCAATCAAAGCATGTCTCCACCTCTGAACCTTATCTATCCTGTTTCTTTCATGATCAAGACAAGTTTTTTCAAAACACCCAGTTTGTTTCCGTATATCGTGTGGGTTAACATGATAGAAAATGGGAACCACAAGCTGTCCCCGTGAATGCCTGCATTCCATTATCTTGGAGAGTTCTTCCAAGCACCATGATGATGTAGCATAGTTTTGAGAAAAAACTATTGTTGAAATCATTGATTCTTCTATTGCTTTCAGCAGTGAGTGAGAAATTTCCTCCCCCCTTGGAAGTTCGTTGAAGTCAGCATAAGCTCCAATCCCTTTTCTTCGAAAAGCTTCGTACAGGTGATAGAGGAAGTTATGGCGTGTGTCTTCACCTCTAAAACTCAAGAAAACTTCATGTTTTGTGTGGCGGAAGGGAGCGGAAGCAGAGGGAGAGGAAGCCATAACAGAGAACAAGGTTTTGGAATGGTTGGACATGTGGAGTTTCATTAAACACGTAGCTCTTGTGATTGAATGGCTCTTGCTCAAAGGACGATAAGGTTTTAAAGATGTATTATCGCTTGATAAAAAAAATATGTTAAAAGAGAAATTAAGAAAGGTAATTATTTTTTTATTCATAAAAGTAAATTTTAAATTAAAAAAATAATCGATAAAAAAAAAAGAAATATGAGTTAATTGTGTATATTTGTAAGATTGTTCATGTTTTTTAAATTTTATTTTATTATTTTAATTTGCTAATAATATAATAGCAAATTTTATTTGGGCTTTGCCTATATCAAATAGATTTGATAAATCGTGCATATATTTCGTATTCAAATCATGTAAAATATGAAAATTATCATATTAAAATTTATATAAAAACATCAAATATAAAATATTTTTTAATTTTTATCAAATTCATATATAATTTTTATCTAAATTTTAACTCATATCATTTTCACATTATCTTTAAAATTATTAAATCTAATTCCAAACTCAACTTGGCTTTATAATATTTTTATTAGAATTCACATTGCCCTATGTCAATCTCATCCTATGATTTTTAACGGCGGTTTCAATCCAAAAACTATTAAAAACTCCTATTTAATTTTATTTTTTATGAAATAATTTACATTTTTAATATAAATTATAGGGAAATGTTCTTAAATCGTTCGTAAAACTTTTAGATTTTATTTTGTCAGAAACTTTTAGATTTCATTTTTGAAATTAAGAAAATGATATAAATCTTTTAAGATATATTAAAAATAAAAAAAAATTAAAACAATATCAATGAAATGACCTTTTATCATTCTTAAGCATTAACCTTAGTTTTGCAGTGGATTGGCAACGTTATTAATTCATTTTGCTTAATGTCTGCAATTTCACAATCATAACTAGGCTAGTGTGACCTAATCTCATAGGGTATGCGGTTAAAACCTCCTAATCACTTTGGTTTTAGAGCAAATAGAAAAAAATTATTTATGCCAACTACGTGGTAAATTACTACTATTAATTAAGAATTTAAACATTGCCTCCTAGTAAATTGAGTGTAAAGTAATTTTAAGGATAATCTGATTTGAAGCATGTAAGCCAAAAACTTTCGACCAAAAATCATATATTGGCTCTAAATCTTTTATCTCTACTAATTAGAGATTAGCTTATTTGGTATATTTGCTTTGTCTTGTGATTTTAATTTCGAATATGATATACCATTAACTTTTAAGCTTTAATTTCAAATGCACAATTTTTAAATTTATTTTAACTTATTCCAAAACAACTTGTTTTGAACATTTCCGTTTCTATTTCCGTATTAAGCTTAGCTTAAAAATATAATACAAATGATTCGGTATGTTTCCAAACAGGGAAATATTCACAAATTAGCCAAATCATTTGCCTGTTAAGTAATATTAAGAGTTATAGAAGATGACTAGTTGAGGAGTCAAGAGAACTCCAAGCCCTCCAAAACCCCAGCAACTCGCCTTCTGCATATTTTACAAACGCAAGATTTGCCTGCTATTATATGCCGCTGCACGCACAAGATCTATGGAGCAGTTGTCTTTGTTGCTCTGCTTACAATGCTTCCACCATTAACACA
This sequence comes from Heritiera littoralis, assembly GCA_031772115.1. NCBI lineage: Eukaryota > Viridiplantae > Streptophyta > Magnoliopsida > Malvales > Malvaceae > Heritiera > Heritiera littoralis. Next base: position 1,616,101 of record JAPDPK010000111.1, on the reverse strand, counting down.
ATTTTAACTAAATGTTTCATATGTAGTCTTGGTCCTCTCCCAGTGATCAGTCAATAGCATACTCAATAAACAATCCAAAAGGCCAAGATTTTCATCAATTCCATTGTGTTTCATATTGCTCCATTGGGAAGCAAATAAGTTTAGCATTTTCAGTACACGTTTAAAAGCTGGTACCTGCAGGAAACTACTCTGATTGACCACCTCAAGCTCATCTTTTATAAAAGGGGGTCCCTGATATTACACCTGCAGTAACCATTTCCAAATGGGAACATTTCAGAGAAAATCCAGATACTACTAAAAGTCATATATATAAAAGAGATGCAGGTAAGACAATGCAGAGCCTTTAGCATAATTAACAGTTTGCCTTTACTAAAATCTGAAGGAAGATATCACACACGCCCACACCATGTGAGATTCCCTATTCCATGGAGATATAATGTTGTACTTACTGAACACAAAAAAAGAGTATATTATATAAATGTACTTAGTAAAGCTTTTGTTTTGTTTGTGTTCAGGTTCAGGGTCATCTTATACTGCTAAAAATTTTCGTATACATGTTGAGAGGGCCAAGCCACAATATACTGCTAGATATGAAAAACTTTAGTATGCTCTATTAATGTGGTTGTACTAATTCCTGCTATGTGAGTAATACAATATAAAGGTTTAACAAATTTCTGTTCTTTGATAAATTAATTCCTGCACGTTTTAATGGCATTAGATTAGAGCAAAAAGCCTCACCTGGAAAGGCTCTGCATGCATTTCAAACTGGATCATGTAACTTTGCATGCATGCATTTCTTTTCACGTCTCTCACAGCAAACAATCTGTGCCGAATTAAACACTCTTTTAACTCAAGAATCATAATCTTGTTCACACATCTTAATTTCAGACATGATTTTAATCATTATTTTTTACACATGCATGTATACTGTATTTCTATTAACTGTTACAGTAATTATTTTTCATCTTTGTTTCATGTAGTTTTATGCTACAGATTCTAAACTTCAAAGCTGATCCAACTCAGTGTAAAGAATTCAGCACCTAAAAGACCTAAAGGGATTCAGGTTCAACTAAGTGGAGGACCCCTTTGTTTGTCACTGTCAAACTGTGTCATGGATTTTAAAACATCCAGGAAGGACATGTATATATTACACTGGAAAACTCCAAAAATATGGATTGAAGTTTGTGGGCATTGGCTGGTAAAAGAAAAGGTTGGAAAATGAATCCCTACCCTCAAACAATATAATAAATCTTGCCAGGTAAGATCAGACAGCAAGATAACCTATCTCTATGATGTGATCTGTCCTTTTATGTATCCATGATTCCATGCATGCAAATGTCATAATTGGCCGGGAATAATTACACATTTGTATCCTGTTAATAAATTACCAACATTTAAAAGTAATGAAGAATTGAGTCTAAAGGGTGAGTTACCTGTGCTTTGGAACTGGATTAACTGGACTTTAAATAAGACCAGCAAGCAAGATACATTTGAGAACTTGCACCTCCTCAAAACAAATGAAAGTATTTCAGTCTTTCAGGCTCTGGTTCTTCCTTCCCATCAGAGCTAATACTTCTTTTGAGCATGTGTCTCATTGTAGTGGTAGGGTCACCAAGGCCTTCCTCATCATTAGCATCTTCTTCCATCATAGACTCTTCAAAACCTGTGTTGTCGACATCACAATTCAAGGAGAGACAATTTGGATCGATTGCAGAGTTTGGTTCCAATATGGAAGCATCGCATCTTTTCTCTTCATCTTGGGTGGATGAAAAATTGGCATGACAACTTGGTTCCAATGTCTCATTGGTTGGGTCTACTGCCTCTTCACCATCAAACCTGTAATTTGTGTTGGATTCAACCTCTTTGTCATTAGATCTCACCGCATCCACATAGAATTCATTGACACCACATTTTTGCACTTTGATATGCTCATTTTTCCATTTAAAATCAGTAGCTTCAACATAGAATTCAAACGAAGCCTCGTCAAAATGCTTGTTTCTAGATGCTTCGATGATTCCACTTTCAAAACCATCAAACATAAGGATCACATGATTGGACTCAAAGCGTATCTGTTGAACCAAATGGCCTGGCCAAGACCAGCTATATGCAAAACTGTGATGATCACCGCACTTGGTTTTTAATTGGTATTTGCATTCAACTCCGAAACTTCTGCAGTCATGAATGTGTTCAAAATCAACCACAATGCAGAGAACAAAAACCAAGAATCTTTTAGTAGAACAAGCTGGACTCAACTGGACAGTGATTGAAGAATTTGTACTCCTATTCTTGAATGTCTCTGAAATTTCACTTCCAGGTAAACAAGAAAAGACACTTTTATCATTAGCATGATCAGCACCTTCACAAGATTCCACGACAAATTCCTCTGCCATGCATTGAATTCTGAGCTGTGCATTAGCCACAATGTTGTTTACTGCATCTCGATCCAAGTTGAAGCAATTATTGAACATAAAGCAATTGCAATCTAAAGGAAACTGATATGCTAACTTACATCCCTGAACTTTCATATATTGAAATTGTTCCCCTTTCGAAAGTCTCTCTAAAGATGTGCAGCCTTCAGCATCTAAAGATCGTAAACATGGTGGAAGTTCTGGCAATGATTGAAGGCTTTTGCAAGATATTAAATATAGAAATATTAAATTAGAAAGTTGTTTGATATTCTTGGGAATTTCCACTATATACGATCCACTTAAATGCAATTCTTTCAAAAAGACCAAATTGCAAAAGCTGCTAGGGACACTGAGGTTTCTACTATCACCCAACCCAAATATATTCGAAGAAAGTAACCCTTTTATGGCTGTGTCGCTCAAATCAAGATCGATTAAACATTGCATAATCTTTAAGATTTCTGGGAAACACTCTAAGTTCGAACAGCCATTGAGATCAAGTCTTTCAAGAGATTTTAACTTACAAATGCTGGTTGAAAGGCTCTTAAGCTTTGTGCAGCTTCTCATACTCAAACAGGAAAGGCTTTTCAGCCTTTGAGATTGTTGAAGGCACCTCTTCTATTGAAGTGTCGTCCAAAATTAAGATTTCTACATTCTCCGGAACATTGGGAAACGTTGTGATGTTTGGGCAATCAGAGAGCAAGATTTCTTTAAGGGCATCCAATTGAACAATAGTGCTTGGAAGATTATGAATTCGGCTGCCTCTCATATCCAAATGAGCAAGTTGATTGAGACATCCAATTGACAAGGGTACTTCTTCTATTTTATTCCTAATCAAGTACAATCTTTTCAAGTTTCTGTGAACTTCTGGGAATAGGACGATCGGGCAATATTCAAGATAGAAACTTTCAAGAGATTCCAACTTACAAATATTCCTTGAAACAACTTTAACCCCTGAGTGAATCAAACTGAAACACACAAGTTGGTGGAGATACCCTATTGACTCAGGAATCTCTTCTATCGTAGCGTCTTGAAAAATCAACAATTCCATATGCTGTGGGAGCTCAGGAAATTTCTTCAAATTGTTACAACTTTTAAGATATAGCTCCTGGTAAAGAGATTTCAAATGAATCATGGACGGAAGTTCAACCAAGCTTTTGCATCCATCAATTAACAGTGTTTCAATATTTATGGCTATTGACAAATCTGGGATCCTGGTTAAATTCTCGCAATATTGAAGATCAAGCACTCTTAAGTTCACAAGATTCTGTGCAATGAAAGTGAAAACCATATGAGCTTAGTTTAAAGCCTCTAAACTTATACAGTATTACAAAAATTAAAATAAAATGTTAAAGAATACCTGCTCTTCATTCCAAAGTTGCTTAACATTGCTACGACGTAATATCAACTCAACAAGATTCTCCGGACTAAATTTTGAGGGCAAAGATTTCAGTATGCAATTCTCCCAACGAAGATACCTTAACTCACTAGGAAGAGATATAAGACCTTGGTGCAAAAGAACCCATTTACCTCCCTTCCCATAAAACTTGATAATTCTAAGATTACGCGTCTTTGCAAATGCACGTGGATGCAACTGGACTTTATCAATTTGAGACTGGTCTAGTAATATTCCCTGGATTGATTTAGTCCCCTGCAATGAACAACAAACAATAATTTATTGGAATGCATCAAGTATTTATCAAGAAATGAACTACTGATGAGCAAGAAACAAAAAGTTAGTGCAGTTAGCTCTTACCCTGCCATTCTTGAGCAATCCACAAACGTCACTTGGAGTCCATAATCTACTATGCTCTTCAGACCTTTGGGATTCTGCACAGACAACATTCCTACCCATTTCTTGTAGCAAATCATGCATGACAAGCTCGTTCCATTTTGTAACATTTAAGAGGCATTTATCAATAAGGTTGGTAATTCCACAATGAGCAGTGCAGCCATAACAACCATCTAATATTTTTGTTACCCTATCTCTATCATGCCCCTTAAAGAAGCATGCAATATCAAGAAATATATTCCTCTCTACTTCATCAAGCCCATCAAAGCTAATCTTTAACACATTTTGAATTTTCAGATTGGAATATTGCTTCAGTTTATTCAATGTACTTTCCCAATACGCCATGCTCTGCCAATAAACTGCAGAACCCAAGACTTTAAGAGCTATCGGAACGCCTTTGGCATATTTCAAAAACTATTTGATAGATCCTTAAAATCATCAACAATATGGTTTTCCTTCAAGGCAAACAAAGAAAAATGCTTAAGAGAGTCATTGTAACTTAATTCCTTAACCTCATATATTCCATCAACTGATCCATTTACAAGGACTTGTTTGTCTCTGGATGTTACAATGATTCTACTGCCCGAACCAAAGTGGTCATGACTAATCGCTAAGATTTCCAACTGCTCCAAATCATTGACATCATCAAGGACAACAAAAACTCTCTTACGATAGAGTCTATCCTTAATGAATGTGGATCCTATCATAGGAGTGCCTATATGGAGGTTTTCCTCGTTTAATAATTTGGAAAGAAGTTTATCCCGTAGTTCGATAGCACCATGTCTTTCTGTCTCCTCCCTAACATTTGCCAAGAAGTAGCAACTTTCAAATTGACCAGAGACTTCATCGTATATAGCCTGAGCAAGAGTTGTTTTGCCTATGCCAGCCATGCCCCATATCCCAACAATGCGAACATCTTCCCCACCAATGCACAATAGCAACTTAATTTGCTCCATATGAGAACCGATTCCAATGAGACCTTTGTAATCACTTTTAGACAACCGATTCAACTTGTTTAGACCATCATGAACAATTTCCTCAATGACTATGGGCTCAGGCAGCGGCATAGCCACGTACAATTGACCCTACTAAATTTTAGTCAAATTATATTTATACATGTAGAAAATATCAAAATTTTTATTTTTTATATTGAAGCCAATAAATTTCTTAAAAATATAAAGTAAATGATCAAAAATAAAAGTTTTATTTATTTTTATAATGATAATATTAATATTTAGGTTGCAAAGAAAATTTTAAAAAATCTTTATATTTTGGTAAAATTATAAAGGTTAGTTTTTGGTACATTGACAATGAAAATTTTTAATTTCACAATCATGGTTAAAAAACTGTCATGCATCCTACATTATTTTCTAATTAGTTTTTTTTTTAATTTTTTACTATTCCTTAAGGGATATGTATCATCTTATTAACTACGTTTATGAAGTTTAAAAACTTTATTAATAGTATATTTGGTAATTTCTCTAAATATAATCATATGTTAATAAGTATTAAAAAATAAAATGTGATGTATATAATTTCTCATAAAGATATATTTATGTATAAATGTTCTATATAAAAGTAAAATCATACATTTTATTATATATATAAATATAATGTTAATTTTTATTTCTTTTTTATTCAAAAAAAATTCTATATGTATAAGGATATCTTTTGCAAATTAAAATATAAATAATAAAATCACTAATCAAGCAATTTTCAACTTAATTTATATATTTAAAAATGATTACTTTATATAATAATTGGATAATTATTATATACACTGTCAGTGAAGTTTTTTTGACTCCACAAGTGAAGCTAGGATGATGACACATGTATTATTTTATTTTTAATATTTTTAAAAGACATGTGTTTCGTCCTAAACCCGTATGTGGAGTCAAAAAAACTATTTTTAATACAATATAAAAATATTTATATAATATGGATTAGCACACATATGTGACCCCACTGAATTTTGTTTCTGGCTACGCCTCTGGGCTCAGGCCTGCTCAATAGGCAAAAAAATAATAATAATAAATTAAGCCTAATGTGATGAAAATTAAGAAGTAAACTAACCAATAATGCAAAAAAGCTAGAGTAAGGAAAACAACTGCTTATCTTCTGCAAATGTCCACCCACTTAAGTTACCAGCTTCAGTCAAAGCATGTCTCCACCTCTGAACCTTGTCTGCCTTTGTGAAATCCCCAATTTTCATGTAATTCCTCCATGATTGTAAAGTGTTATAAGCTGAAGTAATAAAATAAATATGAAGTTGATGTGTAATTGATGTATGAATAATGTATGCATGATGTATGGAGTATGGAAGAAATAAGAAAGTTGATAGTCAAGTAGCCAAATAATATTGATATCAGGAAATTAATTGGAGTATAAGAAAAGAATGAAAATCAGAATTTTAATTTGGTAATTAAAATACATGTGGCTTATGTTTGAATGGAAGAAGGATAATTAAATGAGAGTCAAAGGGTCAAGAAAGGGCTGAGATGATTAATGAGATGAGCATGCATTTAATGCATTTTGCATGACTTATCACCCTCATCAGCCATCACCCCTACGCCAGCCTCTTCCAGCCTTCTCCATCGTTCCATCCCAAATTTTCCAAGTCCCCATTCCAAGCTACCTTGACAAACCACCTCCCTCTTCCATCAATTCATTCAATTCATAGAACGAAAAATGATCCTTGTCACTAGACTAAGTGATATCCAAAGTTTGGTGGATTGAATCCAAGTATTGGAGGAGATCTCAAAGTTTGAGATTTTGGTCTCTAGCAAAGGTAAGAGAAGAAGATGATTTAGTCAATTTGGTTCATGATAGGAAGTTGTATTGAGTGAGTATGATATGTGTATAGTAATTGTTTAAAGGTTTAATTTGATATGATGATTTCAGATTTGAAGAAGTGAAAAGCTAGGGTTGATGCACCAAGTGAATTCGCGTTCTCGAAGTAATCGAGGTAAGGAATTTATGTAACGGACATAAGGCGGCTATGTCCGCATATTTTATGATGTTTTTGTGTGAATTGGAGAGAAGCACCAGCTGTTTTGTGCAAGAAAAGTGATATTTTCGAACTTGTCTCCTAGTACCAACTAGGCTAGGGGCAGCCGACTGCCTTAAAGGGAAGTCGACTGCCTAGCGACATCCAAAACGCCGTTTTTCAAAAACTAAGATAAACCAGTCGACTGCTATTTACCCAGAAGCGTTCTGTTTCAAGCCAGTCGACTGCTATATGAGACAGTCGACTGCTATTTGCAAAAATGCATTCTGTTTGAAAACCAGCCGACCGCCTATAAGACCAGTCGACTGCTAATTTTCCAGAAGCATTCTGTTTAAAAAACAGTCGACTGCTATATGACCAGTCGACTACCATTTCTTAAGAAGCATTCTGTTTGAAAACCAGTCGACCGCTATATTGACCAGTCGACTGCCCCCATGTATTTTCCGAAATGAAAATAATTTCAAGAAATGAAGTTATGAAGCAGCAGCCGACTGCCCTATGAGGCCAGTCGACTGCCCTGTATGAAAAGAGATTTTAAAGCCTATTTGGCTTAAACACAAAAGTGTTTTCTGAATAAGTATATAATACCTGTTTTGAGACTATGGGTTACATTATGATCATGCATCCCTGTATTTAGCTGAGAGACTCTGATCAAGTCCTCAGTAATATTATGTTAAGCGAGGAACCCTAGTCCGGTCCTCAATACCACAAGTGACACCTGACTAGTGTTTACTGTGAATGACTAAAGGCAGAAGAGAATCTCTGACCTCGACATGATGCACCACTGTACTAATACAGGATTAAAGTCACATAAGTGGGTATAAATGATTTGTGTGACTAGATCATATAAATGGGTATAAATGATTTATATGATGATGCAATCGCTTGAATAAATGTACATAGTCTCCATCTATTTTAAAGTATAAGATGTATGTTCTAAAGAAGTATGATGTTTTACAGAAAGAAGTATGATGTATGTTTCAAGAATATAATGCATGTTTTATACGTATGCTATTCTAAAGAAGCATACCAAGTATGTTTGCCATGTCATTTGATATAAATATGCACGGTTGCAAATAATGCATGAAAGATGTTTATGATGCATGCTTTATAATGCTTTACATGACGTTATAGAGCCAAATAGGAAAAATGCATATAGAGGCATAGTACGCTCTTTTACATAATTTTCTTACTGAGCGTAAAGTTACCCTTTTACGACAATTTTCATACAGATTACTTGAAGTGAACCTCGCTCCGAATAGAGGAGCTTGCTTTTGAAAGATTTGAGTGTACCTTCAAAGGACGCTTCCCAGTTAGTATAGAAGGTATACTTATATGTTTATGTAAAGTAAATTGTAATTCATCTACGGTACAGTACAAGTAGCATTTATGTATGATAGATGTCGGGGATGTAAGTTAAGATGATGTATAAGATCCTGTGGAAATGGAATGATATTTATATATATCATTTTTATGCTTATGAAAAATTGAATAAAATTTTATGAGCTATTAGATATTTAGCTTAAGGGTAAGGAATGGATGGCACTGATAAACTCAATCAAATAATGTCGGATAAGATGATAAGAAAAAAGTTAGATGATAAGATGTAGTGACGGAGACGTCACAGCCTTGCTTCTTTCGTGTTCAACAAAAGCTTTTCCAAAACTCCCAGTTTGGTTTCGTATGTCGGATGGGTTAACATGGTAGAAAATGGGAACCACAAGTAGTCCCCGTGAATGCCTGCAGTCCATTATCTTGGAGAGTTCTTCCAAGCACCGTGACGAAGTAGCATAGTTTTGAGAAAAAAAATATTGTTGAAATCATTGATTCTTCAATTGCTTCCAACAACACGTGAGAAATTTCCTCTCCCCTTGGGAGTTCTTTGAAATCAGCATAAGTTCCAACCCCTTTCCTTCGAAAAGCTTCATACAAGTGATAGACGAAGTTATTGCGTGTGTCTTCACCTCTAAAACTCAGAAAAACTTGATGCTTCGGTTGGCGGAAGGAGGCAGAAGCAGAAGAAGATGAAGCCATAACAGAGAGCGAGAAGGTTTTCGGAATGAAACTCTGTCCTATAACTAAGGAAAAGAAAACGAAGCGAATAAAAAGTTAAAGAACGCAAGTTCCTCTTTGCTTGTGCAGTGTCTTGGATTCCATGTGGTGGGGTTCAATGAGAATGGACTCTGTTTGAAAACTCTACAAAATGACGAAGAAAGAGAAGCAACGCGGATTCGCACCGAAACGCAGCAAAGGAGTAAAGCAAAAGATGCTTCAGTACCGTCAATCTGTCAATCATGTATACTGACACTGCATTGATTTCTAAATCCAAAAAGTTTAGTTATAAATATTAAGAAATATTTCTATGAACAACAGTAATTATTAATTTTTTCCAGATAATTTTTTTAATTAAATATTTCAATTAGTATTCAAAGAATGGATTGGAAGGCTTCGCGGACCAGGTTATACGATCTTTTCTTATTTTGTAAGATGCGGGATTTTTATAAATTTAAAATTAGAAGTTCAGCGTTTGTTGTTGTAAATGATAACGAGAGTTTGAGAGAATATTAATTAAAAAATAGCCGTATAAGGGAGCAAAATATTTTATTAATAAAAGTAATTTGAGAAGATATTCGATTTTTATTTATTTACATTCATTTATTAATTTTAGCAAATGATTATGTACAAATATATAATTTGTTTGTTTTTGTTCGTGAATAAATTTATTTAAAATTTATTTATTTAATAAATAATTTAGTATTCGGTTGCAGTTTGATAATAATAAATCTTTAAATTATGAAATTACTCATAGTTATTTTAATAGATTTATATATGATGCACTAACAGTGTATAGTTACTATACACTATCAATACATCAGAAGAAGTAGACATTTCATCAATAAGTCTTTATGAGTAAATTTAAAAGATTTTATCTTTTTTTAAGGACTTAACATTTTTTTAGTTTGCTTATTGATGAGGTGTCAACTTATGATGTATCGATGTGCATAAAAACCATACACTGTCAATGCATTATAAATAAACCCTATTTTAATATGTAATTAATAAAATTACATGTTTTTATAAGATTTTTTTAATTTGGCATCATATATATTATTATTAGAGTGAATATAATTTATTTGCACAATTTTTTTTTTACTATTTTTCACAAACATGTTCTTTTAATGTTCATAAACACATATATATGAACATGTTTGTTTAATATTTAACAATATGTGTTTATGAATATATTCATTAATGTTCATAAACGAACTTAGCAAACACGTGCCAGTTACAAATAATATTAAAAAAATAAACAAACGAACATGAAAATAATAATATTCGTTTATGTTCGATTCGCTTATATCCTGTCCAAAGATTTTAGAATCATTTTAATATAATATAATAGTAAATAAATTTTAATTAACACCTCAAATTATAAATTTTGTTTGCTAATTTTTAGTTTAATTTTACAGTTTACATATGATGCACTGATAGTGTATAACTTTCATACACTATTAGTTAACAGTAAGATGACACTTCATATGCAAATCTTTAAAAATAAATATTAATAAAGTTTTTAAATTTATTTTTAAGAGCCTATATACTTTTAAACTCTTTTATTAATAAGATATTGTTCTATAGTTGACTGATAGTATATAAAATTTATACATTATCAGTGCATTATATATAATCTTTTAATTTTACGCATTTAATTTAACATGTTAAAATCAAATTACTATTTATCTATTAATCTTACCCATTAATCATTATTTACAAAATCTTAAAAAAAAAAAACTTATCAAAAAATATTAAATCATAATCTTCTAAATTTTTATAAAATCAAACTAACTTTCCATTTAATATTTTCAACAAAACGTTAAATTTTGTTGATCATTGATGAAGAGATTAATGAGGCATTTAATTCAGATTCATTTTTTAAAAATTTTCTTTCTTGAAAAACTTGTTAAATATTTTAAACAAATTTACTTATTTGATGCATTTTATTTTTTTATATTTTATTTATGAATTGATAAAATTTATAATTTAAACAACACGTACCAATTACAAGAAGTATTAAAAATATCAATGAATATAACCTTTTATCATTTCTAGGCATTCACCTTGGTTGTACAGTGAATTACTAGCGCAATTATGCGTAAGTCCGCAATGTCAAAAAAATAGTTAAGCGGAGCGTGAACTTGCTTTGTAATATATGTGATTAAAACCACGGATCACTTTGATTATTAGGGGAAAAAAAAAGCCAACAACATGGTAAATTTCTATCATTAGTTAAAAATTCAAAATAATACCTCATACTGTAACTTACCATCTAAATAATAATTCCTAACAATCTTACGTTATATTTTTTTTATTCATAAAAAGTAAAGAAGAATGAAAAATTGAACATTTGAACTTGAACCTAATTTTCCATAAGAAAAAGTAAAATTATTAAGTCAAATTTTGATTATTAATCTCACATTGTACCTTAATTTAAAGTCGAACAACTTATTTTTGAGCATTTTCATTACTTTTTTTAATCAAACTCTCTGGTATCCGAAAGTTTTTTTGAGTTTTGATTAATCTAAAGTCGAGCGACAAGTTGGACTCAAAATGAGAGGAGCTCTTTCAATGCTATTTTCTCTATTAATAAGACTCAAGTTCAAGATTTTGTTTAATAGGCACCGAACTCTTTTCACTCAGCCCACAGACATTGGTGAGCATTTTCCTTGCTATTGCCTTATTAAGCTAAGCTTAAATTGTAGTTTTGTGTGGGCAGATTTAGGTTGATTAACATTTTGTGTCGGCAGGTTCTGGTATTCTTTGTTTCAAGTTTCAAGCTTGCAATCTATGTTCACTTTACATTCTCACTTTGAAAGCATGATGCCAACTACGTAACAACTGGTCCAACTCTCGACTTCCCAATCAACTCTTTACCCATGCGGCCACACCTCCCCCCACTACGTTTTGCTCTTTCTCTTTATGGGTTTTTCCTCCCTATTTTCAATCCTATCTCGATTGTTTTCTACCCATCCTCCCAATTTTGCCTTCAATTTAGGAATTAGGCAATAGTTTAAGGTTTGGGCTTCTCTCCACCTTTCTTTCTTTCTTTCGTTCCTTTTTTTTTTATTTAAGTACAATTTCGATAATAAATTATTGATTTCTGTACAAAAATAAAATGATACATTCGGTAAGTCAACCGCTTTAGTTGAGAGATATATGTCTAATTTATGAAAAAAAAATTGTGAATAATATCTTAAATGCAAAATTATATATATCTATATCAATATAAGCTTAAAATTGGTTGAAAAATATTTAAATTCATATAAAATTTAAAATTATCTCAGTTTGAAAAAATTAAACTAAATAGTAAGATACTGAGGTAAATTTTGTTAATCAATTACTTTTGTGTTATAAAGCATTTAGCTAATTTAAATAAAACCCGTAATTCTTTATAATTTTTTATGTCAATAATTTTTTGATTGAGTGTTCAAAGATAAATTGTGACATTTTATAAAATTTGGTTATGAATCCAAACAACCCTATATTATTTTCAATTATTTAACAACTGCGGTTTTTTAGGCAAGATATACTATGAATATGATATTAATTACAATAAATTTAGCGAGTCAACTAAATTAAAAAGATTACTTTCAACAATATCATGTTGTGGGTATTGTCCATAATTTAAAATTTACATTTTTTACCAAAACAAATTTAAGTGATCCACGACCAAGTAGAGTGCTTTCGAGGTCATTCATCTTTAGTGTGCGTAATTATTTTTGCTATGTACCTACCGTTATTTTGATTTGTAAATGTGAAGATTATTATTTTTTTTATGAAACATGTGAAGATTATTTCACAAGCTGCTTCCTTCAAAATATAAATAAATGTGACTTTAAACATTCATTCAAATAATCATAAATTTATTTTTAAAGTAGGAAAGTTTTATAAATCTGAATTCGAGTTTTAAAATATATATTTTTTGAGATAAAAGAATTTTATTATACTAAAAATAATAAATATTTGTATCAATAATAAATGTTTATGAGAAATTATCTTATATACTATCAATTGAAGTTTTAAACTCTACACCTAAGGTTAACAGCATGGCACATGTCCTTTAGTGTATATTAAAAAGTAAAAAACTTAATTAAAAAAAGTGAGATATGTATTAATATTTAACTTTGTCTGTGGAGTTATATGTTTTTTATTGTTAGTGTATAAAAATTAAAAAACTATCCCAATGTTTATTTATATCCTTTGTTAAAAAAAATTATTATCTCATGCGCTAGTAATGAAGTTCACAAACTTTACAAGTAAACACGTTATGTGTCTTTTTAAAAATTTTGATTTTTTGATTTTTTTTCTATGTTTAAAAGAACATATAGCATATAAACTTGCGGAACTTTGGAATAATAATTTTAAAAAATAATTCAATTTAAATAAATTATTGGCCAATTGGTTCGAAACTTAGGAGGGACAAACACTGTCCAAAAGGTTATGGATGATATAGTATTAAAATAATCAATAGTTTCCCTCTAAAAAACTGGTAAATATATTCTTTGCTTCTTGTTAAAATTATCCATGAGTTAGGTAATGCTTTTCTTCCTTTGTATCCTTGCTAGTCATTATTTTTGGGGTTTAAGATTGGACACGAGTTGTTATTTTACTTATAAATATATTTTTAGATTACAATATATTTCATGTATCTAACTTATTTAGATTCATATATAAAATTATTAATATTTAAAAATATAAAATAATTTATTATTTGTATTTAAATAAATTGTTTGTATTTATTTTTAAAATTTAAATGTTTATATTTTTTTTAGACAACATAAATGTAATCAAGCTAAGTCGATATGATTCAAAGTTATATTTAAATTCAGTTCAACTTAAGTACTTAAAATTTGAAATTTGAATTGAGTTAAAACTCGAATTTAATTTGATAGAATATTCGAATCAATCGAGTTCGGTTCGATAAGTTTGATTTTTTCATTTTTTTTGTGTAAATTATGAAATGTCTCCATATTATACTAGATGCAAGACTAATCTTTACTCGTACTTTATGATTAGCGTTAGCTCAATTTTGTGGTTTTTAAATAATATATTATAAGAGTAAAATAATAAATTAATAATTAAATATTAAAAATATATATTAAAAATTAATTAACTCAAATTTGACTTAAATATTATATTCGAATAGTTTGAATTCAAATTTTATATCAATTTTAAATAATTATCAAATTAAATTTTAATAACTTATTAATAATTTGACTCATCTATATCCTTAAGACGATTAGAGCAGTCACAGAGAGTTATAGTCTCACAGTTATTATGTCTTTTGATATCATTAAGACAACTCATGCTAATTTTAATTAAACACAACATTTTTTTAGTAGTGATTAAACATCTATAACTATCATTTAAAGTAATCTCCTGATTTTACTATTCATTTGAGTCGCCAATTTTGCATTAAATGTTGAATAATTATTGGCTCTAAAAAATATGGCCATATCATTAGAAAAAAATGTTTTTTTTAAACCTTAAATTTTTTTAGCTTTAATTTTAAATTTCGGAAGTATTCATATTAAACATTAAATTTTGTTACATGTCACTTGCTTATTGGTGCAATTTTTTTAGCATCATTAAATTTTTTAATTTTTAAACTTTTTTAGTTGAGTGTAATAATAAATTTTTTTACATTATCAATTTATTTTAAATTTAGATTTATTATTTTTACAATAATTCGGTAATCCGAAAAATTTATTAATTATATATAAAAATAATGTCAAAGGATTGTTTAGCTATCACATAATAAATTTTTAGTTGCTCCTTGGCATTTTTTTAAAAATATCTTTATTAATATTTATTAATCATGATAATAATTTTCAAAAATATCAAAATAATCTCTAAAGAAATTGTTATAGACATATAGTGAATACTTAATAATTAAATAATACTTGCAAATACATGTAAGTTACATTTTTTTAAAAAAAATCCGTACAAATTACAGTTGCAACTTGTGTTTTTGCAATTTGAAAATGATTAAATTTTATATATTTAATTTTGATAGTTAATAAAATATAAATATTCTTTTTTTCGATGAACATAGACATAAATATAAATATTCTTAATATTACATATATTAAAAACAAAATTTTCAAAAAGTTTAAGTAAATAATTATTTATTATTATTTAAATTATATTAAAAAATATAAACTATATATATACTGATATTTTTATTCGAAAATATATATATATATATATATATTGATATGTATATTTTGTTATTATGTTACCATTAATTTTACGTTGCGGGCTCAATGCTTGTACAAATTAAGACGGCAAATGTATCAGTTCACCACAGTTGTCTTTCTTTTCACTCTTTCAGTTTTCCTCAACCCTAACAATCAATATATAAAAAATAATAATTATAATTGAAAAGTTGTTCAGTTGCTCCTCTTCCTTTATACCTAATTCCATTAAAACTTTCTTACCAAAATTTCCTTCTCGTGTTCTTACCTACGCCTTTCCTTCTTCTCTCTGCATCCACATAAGACCTTGTCGTCTTGGGTTGTCGGCATGGAGTCGGAGGACGACATGATTGACGACTCGGTTTCGATGGAAGACGATTTTTTCAGCGGCGGTTTCAGCGATTATTACTACGACCCAAACGAGAACGACAATAATTATTACTCTGACGACGACGATGATTACGGCTTACTTGAAGACGACGAAGACGATGATCAAGCTGCCGTCATTTCTCGTCGCCCTCAGGTCATTTTACTCAATTCCAGAAAGAAAAAGAAAAGCTTTCCTTTCGGTAATCAGCTTAGGAAGAATAAATGTAGAATCTTTTTAATTCGGTTAACTTTAGAGTGTGTCATTGAATTTGAAGCTTCTAAATGAATTTCATGAAATTTAAGGATTGTGTAATTTTTTGAATTAGAAAGACAATTTAGGCAAAACGAGAAAAGAAATTTGTTGAGAACAGTAAGACGGCAACACCTGATTAAAAGTAGAAAGAACAAAGATAATTCAAGGTAATATTTGGAAATTTATACCCTTTAGCTAATTAGATCAGTGGTAGAATGATATAAAGGAATTTTGTGTAGCTGATCATGGATAGAACGGGTAGAGCATTCTCTTACTGAAGCTAAAAAAACGCTTAAACAGAAATTTTATTCTAAAAAAAATAGAAACAGAAAACCCTAAAAAAAAAGAGGCTTAAACAGAAAATTTATTGAAAAAATTGAAAAGTTAAACCTTAGCCTATTCCAACATGGAAAAAAAAAAAAAAAGAGAAATGGGAATATATGACTCTTACTGAAGCTGGAAAGACTTTAGCAGCAACAAGAAAATCTTCTGCTTTTCCACTAGGACAAGATACAGTATATTCTCTTACCAATAAACTGGAGAATGTTGCTGCTAAATAGATTTAACAAATTATTGCAGTATATGGACATACATACACGAAATAAGAAGAAGGTAGAGAATTGAAAAGCTACTTTCATGAGATAATATTTGGTAAAAAGAAAAAGGAATGGGGAAAAGAGGGAGGAGGTGGATAGCTGAAAAACGGAGACTGAAGACTGAAGAGAGAGAGGCAGATAGATGGGAGAAAGGAAAAGTGGACAACGGCTGAAGAATAATAATTGAAACCCTAAGTCCCTAATCTTATAGCATAATGAAATTAATATTGTAACTATATATAAGTATCTATCGGGTATGGCTATTGGGATAAAGGCTCTGATGATGATGATATAAGTATCTATCGGGTATGGCCATGGGGTGGGTGCTATATTACCTGTTCTCTTCCCTATACTTGATGGTATGTCAAAATCATACCCATCCCCGTCTCCATTCCTGAAATTTGATATCCATATTTGTTCTTGTGTGGGTAAAAAATCAGATACCCATCAAGTTTGGGTAAAATTGACATCCTTATCATCAACTATTTTCAGGCTTGAGGATTATTTGAATGATTTGATAGTTACCTTCATTAAAGAGGGCAATGATTGGATTAAGGGGTTGACAATTCGGATGTTTTTATTGATTTTTAGTTTGTCTTTCATTGATTTGGAGTTTAGATAGGTCATTAAGGTAGTACCTGATTACATCTAAATTTTGGTTTTTGATCAAATAGTTTTGAGGTTTAATTTTGGGTTTGTGTTGTTAATGATAGTAGAACAGAAAGTGGGCACTTGTTACTTGCTCTCCATGTTCTTTCTAGTCAATAGTAGAATTTCCAGGATTCAAGTATTCAAAGTTTGGAAAATGAAAAATATTATGCATTGCATTTGATACAAGTATTTCCTGCTCTACTACGATTATTAACATGTCTTTTTTTTTTCCCTATTTCAGCTAGGTTACACTATTTTGAAGAAAGCAGATATAAAACAACGACAAGAGGATGATATATCTAAAGTTTCTACTGTTCTTTCAATATCAAGAGTTTATGCAACCATTTTGCTCCGTCATTTTAATTGGTAATATGTTTGTTCTCCATTCTTCTGTCCTTTTCTTGTATTGATGTTACTATTCCATTAGTCACATGTTTTTGCTGGTATGGTTCTCAAGTTTGTGTGTGTCTTCTGTTTTGAGTCTTGGTTTATGTGCACCATTTTTAGCATCCTTTTTTCTCTATAAAACATAGCAAGTGAGCCATTCTGCTTGCATTGAAAGGAGGGCGTGGGCGCGTGGCCGTTCTAGTATGCTACAATTTTCATGTTTTAGTCTGTTTGTATTGTTAGTTTTACGAAACTTGTTTTCCTGAACATGTTTGGCATAGCAGGAGTGTCAGTAAAGTGCATGATGAATGGTTTGCTGATGAAGAAGGAGTACGACAAACTGTTGGATTGCTGGAGAGACCGTTGTTCGGTATCCAATGCTAGAGAAGTAAGTTCTATAGATTGTTGGCTTTGCTTATTCTTTTAGAGACTTGTTCTTCTCTAATTATTTGTCTTTTTGAATTACTAACCTATGACACATCTTGTTGTTTCCCGACCAGCTTACTTGTGGGATTTGTTTTGAATCTTATCCACGTGACAATATTACTTCAGCTGCTTGTGGTCACCCTTTTTGCAGGGCTTGCTGGCGAGGTATCTCTCATATGCTTCTTCTAATAGGCTAATTTATCTAAATAATGGTTGCATGCAATGGTTTTTTTCCCATTCTTTAAAGTTTCTGATGGAATATTGCCTTTATAACATACCACCATTTGGCTTTGGTTATCAAGGTTTCGGGTTTCATATATTAGGTGGATAATATATACTATATTATGTGTACTTTATTATTGTAAGTACTCCAGCCTTATCTTATCTAATGCTTTTTGATTCAAAAACTTTGCTTATACTTTTTGTTGCCATATGTGGTTAAATATGGTAGGCTACATTTCCACAACCATTAATGATGGTCCAGGATGTTTATCACTGAGATGTCCCGATCCATCTTGTAATGCTGCTGTTGGCCAAGATATGATTGATAAATTGGCAACTTGTGAAGAAAAAGAAAAGTATTCTCGGTATCTACTTAGGTCTTATATTGAAGACAACAGGAAGGTATATTTTTTTAACCGACATATACTATTACAATACAATGGATGACTTCTTTCCTCAGCCCCCCCTCTTCCCCCTTAAAACAAAAATCGCCATCAAGAATTCAAACTTCTGGGTTTGCTGATGACTGGACTATTGAAAGTCTGGTGAGACTCTTCTCAATGAATGTATGCATGCATGTGTTCCTTTTTATTTAGCATTTGTGCTTGCAAATGCATAAATGGGCATGAATTGCTGGTTCCCTTAGTTTTAATGGGATATCTCTTTGGCTTAAAGTTCTTACATTTCTTTTCCTTGTTTCTTTTTTTCTTTTTCATTGTTAGACAAAATGGTGTCCTGCTCCTGGATGTGAATATGCTGTTGCTTTTGCCATCGGCAGTGGAAATTATGATGTCTCCTGCATCTGCTCTCATAGCTTCTGTTGGAATGTAAGTTTCTTCTGATTCTTTGTATTTTATTAGATAAGTTTCTTCTGATTCTTTGTATTTTATTAGATTGGATTTCACGGGCATTACTCTCTTCTGGATGTCTAAGTTCTACCAAATCTTGGTTGTAGTGCATCGAAGAAGTTCATCGTCCCGTCGACTGTAGGACTGTGGCAAAGTGGATTGTAAAGAATAGTGCAGAGTCAGAAAACATGAATTGGTAAAGATACATTTTACATCTAGAAGAAGCATTCTGCTAGATTTATGATTGCTGGATTTGTATTGTGTAATCTGAATTTAGGATGAAGTCCTACAACTGTTTTTTAGTGGTGTGACATGTGGAGAAATGAAAAAGGTTCCATAATAAACCTCTTTTCTGTTTTTGCAATTTGACTTTCCTTATTCTTGCATTCTTCCATGATCCCTTATTTTCTTAAAAGACGGAGAAAGGGAGCTGGAGGAGGTATTTGAACTGGGTTATGGTGCATGAATTGGTTTGGAAATAGTGAAACTAAGTTCATTTACTTTGCTGATGCACATACTAAATGATACATTATTAACTTTTGCATAACTGAGTGCTAACTTATTTAGTAGCCAGTGCTTATTTTTTATTCTATTCCACATATTAGCTCCTTCATTCATTTAAATTGTCTGCTCTCTTGCAGCTTTGATAGAAATGGTGGAAAAGCTTGCTATCTTGTTTACCATTTTTGTTATGCTATTTACAGGATACTAGCTAATTCCAAGCCTTGTCCCAAATGCAAGCGGCCAATTGAAAAGAACCAAGGGTGTATGCACATGACATGCACACCACCTTGTAAATTTGAGTTTTGCTGGTAAGCTTTAAATTCTTTGTTGGTCCTAGGAAAAAAAAAAGAGACTGCCTTATATGAGACATTTTTGGACGGTCTACCTAGAGTTCATAGTGGTATAGGATTAGAGCTACGGATTTCAAGGCTTATGGCTATAGTAGGATAAGAGCTAGGATTCAGGAATCAGTCAGGGTTTGGTTCAATTGTAAGTCTCAAAAGAATATTGAATTGAGGGGAAAGATAACTAGATATTCTAGTTAGTGATCTGTGAATGGTAAACCAAGATATTGTAACAAAGAAAAACAAGAAGGGGGAGGGAGAAAGAGGGAAGATTACAAAAGTATCTATGTACCCTTGCCATTATAATATCTATTCTCGTAATTCTTTGATTAAAAAGCTTACATTAGTTTCTATTGTTATAACATCATTGATTAAGAGCCCACTAAAATGCAAAGATTAACAAAGAATCCAAGGCTACCCCTAAATTTACTAGGACTAGGATTCGTAATAGGAAATTAACTAGTAAAAAAGTAACTAAACAAACTTGGACTTGGAGAAAAGAAGACTAAAGTCCTAGAATAATTTGAAATTCTCCAAGTAACATAACTAAATTAACCCTGGGGTTCATTATTTGCTGAAATTATGATTCTGTCCCTGAAAAATAATGCGAAGATTAACAAAGAATCAAAGGCTACCCCTAAATTTACTAGGACTAGGATTCATAATAGGGAATTAACTAGTAAACAAAGTAACTAAATAAGCTTGGCCTTGGAGAAAAAAGATAAACCCCTAGAATAATTTGAAATTCTCCAAGTAACATAACTTAATTAACCCTGGGGTTCATTATTTGCTAAAATTATGATTCTGTCCCTGAAAATTAATCTACTCAATTCATGATAGATAATCCTAATTTCCTTAAAGCAAATTACAGAAAATTTGGGAATGAATTGAGGTCTTCAGCTGCTGTATCTCTCTTTGTATAACATTTTTAACCTTTCTGTGATTTCAATTATATGTAAATGCAGGTTGTGCCTTGGTGCATGGGCAGAACATGGTGAGAAACCGGTGGTTTCTATGCTTGTAATCGTTATGAAGCAGCTAAGCAAGAGGGAGTGGTATGTAGACTAGTAATGCCTTTTTTAGTCATTGTCTTTTTAATTCTCTTGAGTAATGGTTGAGCTTGTGACCCATGATTCATATTATTGCTTGCAGTATGATGAGGCTGAAAGAAGGCGAGAAATGGCAAAGAACTCCTTGGAGAAATACACTCATTATTATGAACGCTGGGCAAGCAATCAATTGGTATGCAGATGTTGCTTTGAAGTCTTACCCTTTTTGCTTGATTTGCCGTAGCATAAATCCTGAATAGATTTTCTTCTTTTTTAGTATTTTTCCTAAGCCAGAACCTGTATACCGGATATTATCTGCTTCTTGATTAGTGCTACTGATTCAAAATTTAAATGTTTCCCGTCAAACATGAACCTTACATGAACCTTGTTGTGCATTTGTATTAAACAGTGCTATTTGACATGTCAAGGATTTCTAAAGTTACTTTTATATGAGCTAACAACTATAAATATTATATGTAAAATATAAAAGGAGAGCGCAGGAGATGGGGAGGAGATAGTGAGGAAAGAAAACAATGTGAATGGCCAAGCCCCTTTACAGGAGTGCTAGGCATTTGGTATCCTATGTATAAAGAAAGAATTCATTATCTGGTTATCATTTTCACGTGAAGTGGCACCCTTTGAGACTTTTGCTCTTGGATGTGCCACTAAATGCTTAACCTTTGAAATTGCACTTGGAATACAGGATCCTGTCTTCTATATCTGACTGTAGTAACTAGCAAGTAGTAACAACATTCTATTGGCTAGAATCTGGGGAGAAAGTTATAGCTTTACTGGCATACAATGAGTTGTCTTTGTAAATGTTATTTTGATTTTTATATGCTTCTGTGATGGTTCCATCTTAGCCTTTTCTTTTGTTTCCTTTTTCTTGATTATATTGGTAAAATTTTGAATTTTGCTGTTGATAATAAATTTGCTAACCTGAATGTTCCTTTTTGCAGTCAAGACAAAAGGCTCTTGCAGATTTAAATCAGATGCAAACTGTGCATGTAAGTTCTTACGTTTCTTTTTAATTTTGGGATGTGCATCTAGGTATTCCTTTTTTCCCTTTTGTTAGTAGCTTTACTTTTGCCTGGTTCTGCATCTTCATTTTTTTTGGCTCAGGTAGTTGGTTCTCTTGTCATTTATATTGGCATCTGATTTCTGTTTTAAGTGAAGATTAAAACTTAATTCTCAACAAAACTAGCTCTTTAAAATGATATTATGGAGTTTTGAGTGTAGAATGAAGCTGCTTTTCTGACTTTTTCTTAGGTTTAGCTTATGTTTCAAATTATTGGTTAGAACGGTTTATCATAGGAATTATGTGTTATAGTAAACTGTGAGTTATCTATCGATGTTAATGCATCTGAAATATTTTTTATTGAAATTATGGGTTATACTAAACTCTGAGGTATCATTCAATGTTAATGCACCTGAATTATTGAAGTGGATTCCAGCATGGTTGGTTGCGCTTGTAAGTTCTGCAGTGGATTCAGTTTGTGTTAGAAAGTGGCTTAAACTGTTTTAGCTTAACTACAGGTCTCGAGTTCGAGTCTTGGGTACACAGCTGTGTTAAAACCCTTGAGCGAGAGCTTTGCCGCCCTTTGGGTCCTGCTCAGCTCGAATCTGGATTAGTCCTATACCAGAACGGTGTGGGGATACCGGATGGTTTTGACCAAAAAAAAAATGAAAGTAGCTTTAAGATGTTTAGTGGTGTCATTCAAATTGATAGTGACCTCATAGCTACATTAGGACCTACCTGTAGCTCTTTTTATTTTTCTCTTTTATTTATTTATTTATTTATTTATTTAGTTGTTTCTGAGAAAATTCCTTAAATTTTGCCAGCTTGAGAAGCTTAGTGACTTGCAATGCACGCCTGAGTCTCAGCTTAAGTTTATAATAGAGGCATGGCTACAGGTAAATCATTGTCATCTGAAAGCCATTTGTTTCACTTTTTCTGATAAATATTTAATTCATGTTTCTGCAATACCTGAAATGTTGCAGATAGTTGAATGTAGACGAGTTCTCAAATGGACTTATGCATATGGGTATTACCTTCCTGAGCATGAACATGCTAAAAGACATTTTTTCGAGTACTTGCAAGGTATATCCATATATTCAAAAATGCTTGGAGGAAGTACAGATGTATTAAAATTTTTTTTTTTCAAAATGGACCATTAATAATATGACCAACTTTGCATTTTGTTTAGGGGAGGCGGAGTCTGGTTTGGAAAGGCTTCATCAGTGTGCTGAGAAGGAATTAAATAAGTTCATCACTTCTGATGGACCATCAAAGGAGTTTGATGACTTTCGTGCAAAGTTAGCTGGGCTAACTAGGTATGTTTATATTTACTTTTGAATGAATGACTTGCTGTTTACATTAATAAAACTCTTGGGCAATCTCGCTCTCATTTTCTCATCTTGATGCTGTGGGGGGTAAAAAAAAGAAACCTATCTTAACTACATTGGAAGGGACTTGGGGTAATTTTGCTCGTAATATATTTCTCTATCACTCACTTTCAAGTTTTCCCCTTGTTCATCTGTCTTTACCTTTTTCCAATTGTTCATCTCCTTTATACCTTTCTCGACATGTGCAAACTTCATTCTTGTACTTTTAATCGTAATTAGTCAAAAATGTTTAATGAGAGGGGCAGGATCTGAATAACTGGATTGCCTTTTCTGATTCATTGTCTGGTACATTTCTCTATTACAGTGTGACAAAAAATTACTTTGAGAATTTGGTTAGAGCGCTTGAGAATGGCCTAGCAGATGTGGACTCCCAGGCTGCTGCAGCCTGCAGTAAGACAACAAGCTCGAAAAACATGGGAGGGACTAGTAAGGGGAGAGGGGGCAGGGGAAAAGCGAATTCTAAAGCTGGTGGCTCCAGCAAAAATGTAGATGATACAAGTAATTAGTCTTGTAACTGCTGTGCGTTCTAGTCTCTGGGTTCCATAAATCATTGGTGGGTGAAAATACCAGTCCTTTATTTCTTTGGGGAGCCTTACCTTATTTTGGGCGTGTCCTTTTGCTGTATATATATGTACGAATATACATAGTACACTATATATATATATATATATATATATATTATCATATATATATAACCTGCCAACTTGCCTTTGTTACTGAATATGGTATATTATTACATGTTTATCGGCTTTGAATGCGAATATGATCATCAGGGCGAGTTAAATAGAACAGTCGGTATATAGCTTGAATGATGAAATGATATATTACCTTGTTTCTTGTTCATCTTTCTACTGGATCTGTTGATAAGACTATGGAACGTGTGTGACGCTGGGTGCAAAACCATGAATAGTCTTTGTAAATATGGTAAGAAATGCAGATTTGAAGTAAGGGTTGTACGATGAAACTTGGATGACAAAAAAAAAAATCAGAACTTCAGTATTTGAAAATGAAGAGGAATACATTCAAGGGTACTTTTTCCTTATATGACATTTTTAAGTTTTGTTTGGCAAGAAAGGAAAATTATCTTATTCGATTACTAGTTTACATTGTAGAAAAAATGGTATCAAATCAACAGGTATATACCCATTAACAAAATACTCGGCTGATGACTATTGACTGGTAGGTTTGTCTCACCGGTTTCACGGACCGTTTGTGCTGTGATTTAAATCCAATCTGAGGTTAATATTTGTCTCACTTGAGGTTTGAAATACAAGCCATGCAAGGTTCCTTTCAATTGTCCATATAGGATTCGCAAAATTTGGAAAATAAATTTTGAAGCTGATGGTTTTTTTTAGTACAATGGAGCCGGGTTTTGAACTTCAAATTTGTAGAATTTTTACCCTTTATAAAATCAATTTTTTAAAATTATGACCTTAACGAATAGCATTGTCTGGGTTAATGCTGCAATCCCGTCTTTTTACAGTTTGTTATATTAAGAATCACTTTGAGCTTATAACATGACAAAATTTGAGTATCCAAATAGCCATTTGCAACATTATAAGTCAATTTAGATTAAAGAAAGTTGGCCTTCAAACAATTTACAGATGAACATATCAATGAAAAATTCAGCACTTAGCTTTCCTTTTATCAAAACAGAACCTTCTTTCATTAACAAATGTAGCTTAATCTTTGTGGTACAACTCTGTTAACCATGTAAACACCTAGACAGATTTCTTTTTTGTAAAACTTGGACATATTGGAAATTTCCCATTTCCTCATTGGAATATCTAAAACACAACAATACTCTTTCACTTTGTGGGAAAAAGAAAATTTACTTTATTCTCTCAGTTTGAGATACCACAGCCCGGAAAAGTTTCTTCATTTTAGCTGGCCAGATTGTTTTAATATTTTAAAGCTCACTGCATTCAGCAAAGCTCTAGAATATTGGCGAGAACCCATTTTCCAGTCCATCCCTGTTAGCATCATTGCCTTGAACTCTGAGTAACTGATTCGACCATCCTGCAGAAACGAAGACAATGGAACAAAATGGAAGTTATGAAATCATAACTTTCCCAACGATATATCAAAGTTTAAGCTTACCTTATCCTGGTCGACATCGTGCATGATTTCCTTGATCAGCTGTTCATTATTGGGACCAAGGTTGTCATGGAGTAAGGCTTCTTGTAATTCTTCCACTTCGATGTAACCACTTTGGTTCTTGTCGAAGTAACGAAATGCTTGAGAGAGATGCTCGTCGTTCCCAATCCTTTTCAGGTGAACTGCCATTGTCACAAACTCCTCACGGCTGAGTGTTCCATTTCCATCAATGTCCGCCTTTAGGATAAACAAGCAGAGAAACAATTTCAGACATGGCAGTGATTTGATAATAAAGCAAATGTCCTTGGTAAATGAACATATGCTTGTAGTACACCAGAATTCTGATAACCAAAGGAAAATTGGAACCAAAGGCATCCAATTCTAAGCAAACACTTGAAAGAAAAGAGATTTGAAATGAATTGAACTTACTGCATCCATTAACATCTTCACATCAGGATCAGCAACAGAATGCCCAATTTTCTGCAGCCCATCTCTGAGCTCCTCGAACGACAAGTCTCCATTTTTGTCAGTGTCCATCATATGGAACATCTCCATAATTGAATCGATTTGTTCATTTGGCAAGTTGTCTGCTACCACCTGGAACGATAGAGACGAGAACATTTTCTCAGAGCCTGGAATAAAGCTAGATTAAACACAGGAAAGCAAAGAAAAGGGCTTCAAACGCTTACCCTCAGAACTTTCTTCTTGAACTTATTCATCAAGGAAAACTGCTTAATCCTTATTCTCACATTTTCTCCTAGATTAATATTTGGAGCATGTTCGAAGTTTTGTATCCAGGGATGTTCTTCATATAAGACAGAAGAAAAATTATTATATGTAGTTTATTCATCCAATAGCTAACAAAGAGATCAGCCTGTTCTTTGTAAAAATCAATATATGAAACTGTTATTGTGAATGCATTTGGGGGAAAGAAATGCAGCAGAGGAGATATTAATGCAAATGCAGGTCTGGGAAACCTGTCAATTTCAAATGCTGCAATGGGGTGATCAAGTTGCATTCAAGAGTTGCTACTTTCTAGGTTAATTGGATGAATAAAGAAAAGTTCAACCCAGTGCATAAGATTCCCAAATTGTAGGATCTGGAGAAGGTAATATAAATGCAGCTACAGCCTTCCCTTTGCATTAACAGAGAATCTGTTGCCTCTTAAAATTGTGATCTCTACATCACAAAGAAACAACCTTTACTGTTGCACAGAATTTTGGATGAATAATTAAGAAAAATTTCTCTATGTTAAATATCATCATCAGCCAAAGGGTCTTTTCAATAGGTAAAAGAAGTGTTGATTTGTACTCAAAAACACTTACCAAGGACCTCTTGGACCGTCATCCGACTGTATGGATTTGGATCAAGCATGCTGTTCATAAGATCCTTTGCTTCACCAGAAACCTTTGGCCAAGGATCCCTTTCAAAGTCTATGCTACCTCTTATAATTGCATGTGCAATTCCTTCCTCAGTGTCTGCACTAGTCATAGCCAAGATATCTTTTAGAAGGCATCAAACGCATGCTTTTTTGCACAAGAAACTGTAGAAATGGAGTTGGGAATTTGAGGAAACAACCAAATAAAAACTGCAATTAGTGGAAAAGGAATCAATTTACCTGCCCAGAAGGGAGGAACTCCACAAAGCAAGATATACAGGATAATACCTGTACTCCATATATCAATTTCCTTCCCATAATTTCTTCTTAAAACTTCCGGAGCCATGTAATAAGGACTTCCAACGATGTCACTAAAACGCTGACCTGCCATGGATAAAAAACATCATGCTTAAGCCTATGTCTACAACAACACTAATTAAGCCTTCTCTCGCTAGGAGAATGTCTGCTATATGTGTCATTTTGTCACTGTATCGTGTTTAAAACCATATGTATGATCAGTCAGCATGATCGGGCTATGCTAAAATGGCGTAATTCAAGGTAATTATATATAGTCTGCTAGAGAGTCATTTAAGAAGAGATAGAAGGTTTACATAAGCTTACCAGGCTCATAGAATATGGAGAGGCCAAAATCAATTGCTTTTATTGGGGCAGTTTCACTTCCGTCTGCCAATAGGAAATTCTCAGGTTTTAAATCCCTGTGTATCACTCCATGTTCATGGCAGACCTGCAACAAATATATAATAGATTATATATATAATCTATTGCATATTTCTATGAAATTCTCTATGAAGACTTAATATGTAATTAAAAATTTAGGGTATTTCTTTTTTTTTTTTCTGATCTGAAGGTATTTCTTATTTTAATGTTTGTTCATTCTAATAAAAAATGATTTTACATTCTATAGTTTTGCTTGTTAATGACTTTAAGAACTAAAAACCAGCCTTTTCATGCTAAAACCAACAAATTAATAGATAATTGAGACTTTAAATCTACATTATTTCAGTAAATGCAAATTAATTTGTTAGCCAAAGAAGGGCCAAATATATATATTAAACAAATTAATAGATAAAATTCCCACGCACATTCATTATTAAATATTCAATAATTTACATCAAACTTTTTATTTTTAATAAAAAGAATATATTCATTAGCTATTTCTTTTCCAAAACCTAACAATAAGCGAAAAAGAAAAATCTTGTCATTTGAAATTATACATTGTACATATGTAATTAATGTATAATGTTGGCATGATTGCTTAAAAATGAGATATAACATTTAGGCTGAGGATCTTTGTTGTTCAATTTGTTACTAAATTTCTACTATAAAGGGTAAAATTAAGAGGAAAATAAAGAATTAAGGGATTGATTCATTACCTTTACAATCTCCAAAATGGTTTTGATAACGGTGGCAGCAGCTCGTTCCGTAAAATGACCTTTAGCGACGATTCTGTCAAAAAGTTCACCTCCATGGCAAAGCTCCATAACAAGATAAACAGCTTCTTCATCCTCTAAGGCTTCCCTAAAGCTAACAATATTCGGATGCTTAGGCAAATGCTTCATGATCTCAACCTCCCTCCTTACATCTTCGACGTCAATTTCCGTCCTCAGCTTTGCTTTTGATATCATTTTACATGCATAAGCTTTTCCGGTTTCTAAATCAAAACATTGATGTGTGATCCCAAATTCTCCTCTTCCTAATTCTTTTCCCAACTCGTATTTTTTTGAAATATCATATCCTGACGGATCTTTCAAAACCCTACTACTACTTGCACATAAACTTGTAGATTTTCCTACTCCATTGCATTTGGAACGTGGATGTTTGGATTTTAGTTTCGATTTGTAACTGTAAAAATATTTCTTTGATACACCTACTAATTTTGTTGGTGCTGATATGCAACTTCCCATGGGATGGCAACGACAATGACGATGATGATCAAGTCAATTACGGTTGATTTGATTTGCTGTTTTGAATCATAAACATCCCATGGGAAGAAGGAAAGCTTTTTTATTTTTATTTTCAGGACTAGAGAAGAAAAAAAATGTAAACCCTAGCAAATTAGAATGAGAGAAAAAAAAGACTAAATTTGGCTTATTAGAGGAGTTGTAGCAGTTTGAGAAGAAAGCTATTGGTTTTTGTTAGATTTGTCCCGCCATTTTCTTAGGACAGTTCGAATACCGTTGCTCATTATAGTTATAAATACAGTCAAATTTCGGGATTTTAATGCATTATGCTCAAAACTAGGGATTTTTTTTCAAAATTTTTTTCTAGATATATACCTTTGATTGATGCCAAGCCAACATGATGTAATAATGAATGCATGCATTCTTTATTTAAAAAATTAAGTTGAAATATGTTATCTTTAAATTGATATATATTTTGAAATGATAAAAACTTAAATGAGTTTAAATTAGATTTTAGAAAATAAATTTGCTTTTGAAAATCGAGTACTTATCAAACCAAAGATTTCTTTTGATTGTTATCTTACATGCTTAATTTGAAAAATTAAGTCCAATTGATTTTAATAGGAAACATTTTACTTGAACTTAACTTTTTTGTTATTTTAGAAAGAACAATATTTTGCAATATCATTAAGAGACAAATATGTATGATCTTGAACTTGAATGTTAAATATTGTTAATACATGTTTTTTTCATCTTAAAATTGCATTGGTGAAGTAATTGCATGCTTAAATTAGTCAAAATTGTATGTTTCATGACCAAGGTATCGATATCTTTGCTAAAAGTATCAATACTTATAAGGCAAAGTATTGATTCCGCCATTGTTATCCTAAAACAAAAAATCACCCCTTGTTTTAGGTATCGATACCCTTGGTAAAGGTATCGATACCGCTTACCTAGAATGCTTTCAACAATCATATTTTCAATCTTTCAACAATTAGTTCCTCTCGAAATGATCTCCTACGACTTCAAACTCTAGTCTACATATAAGGGGTCTTCCAATGCATCAAAGAAGAATAGATACGTAGGACTTCATCTCCAAGTGGATTGAATAATTTCTTCCACCAAAATCAAGAGTGTTCAAGGGTTTAGAATTTATTTTTCCTATCTATTGTACCCAATAGTGCATTCATTCTTCAATTGTATCTCATGAGCTTAAGTTAGCAAACACCTGACCTCAGAAGAGGTCTTAGAATTTACAACTTGTAATTGATCAAGACGTGGGGTATCCTTTTGAGTGTTGAATCATTTTGTGAGTTTTGCAGAAACTCATGTTGTAAAGGTTTCTATATTTAACCTTGGAAAAAGATAAGGAGGTTATACCTTAACATATGAAAAGGTAATAAAGGTTTTTATCTTGAGCTTTTGAAAAAGACAGTGAGTGTCCTGGCTATACCTCGGCTTAAGAAATTAGATGCAATCCGAAATTGTCTAGAAAGTACCCTGTTGAATGCAATTGATTAACATCCAACTGCAGAGAACCAAAATGGCCGGACTTGATTTAAAACTGAATCACTTACGTTTTATTTTAGCCTTACATTAATTAAAGAGTTGCATGTTGGATCTTATTTTGAGAGCCATCCCAATCCACCAAAGCCTCCAACCTTCCCAGTTTAATGTTTAATTTTTAATCATAATCCTCCACGATCCCAATGGAGGAGAATTCCACGTCTGCATTTCCTTCAAGACAGCCAATACCGAAATGATACCTAGCTTTACCATGACCTGTCGTTGAAAATATATTAACCAAGCAATAAGTCAATATTTTGGGAATACCTAACCTTCCTGGGGGAAGCAATGCACCTGAATAAGTTCCCTACTGCCATGTATATAGAAGCCTGCCTCATGTTTGACTTGATCTTGCACTGGAAAGTAGGATCCATTAATAAAAATCTCAACCAATGCTAGTCATAGGGCATCTCTACTGCCAAACATAAATCACGTTCTAAGGGCATTTTCTTTCAGATCATCAATTATAGATAATTATATAATAATATGCAACCAGATTGTGTAACAAGAATATTCCATACTCTCCCATGGTCTTTCCAACACGGCAACACAATATTGTAGGAAATGTTGGCTAACTACAACAGCTTACAAGTAAATATTCATTCAGCCAGGATATAGACAAATCAAATAAAAAGAGCGAAAGAAGCACCACTGCTCCTCACATTGGAAACCATGTCTGTTCTACATTCTTTCTTTCCTGGCTTAGGGATTCAAGACTATAACAGCATAGTCTTACTTTGACAAGCATTAGACTTGATTACATACCAGAAAACCTTAAGAAGGAAACTGTTAATACTGTACTAGAAGACCACCTAATTTTGAAATTAGGTGCTTGGTTTTTCTCCACTTCACTCAAATAAGAGCAAAAAGAAGTAATTGTAAATGAACATGCAAGACTGAAAGGAAAGAGTTTATAACTCGTATACAGTTCAATATACTTTTTTTTTTCCCTTTGGTCATGAGTTCAATATACTGTGAATACAGAAGAAGAAATCAAGCAGCAAAAAATGACAAACCATGCATATGCACATCAAAGAAGCTCAGCATGGCTAAAGTTTGGAGCATTGAATCTAGATGTGTCAAATCATCAATAATCATGTCCTATGATAATCAACTTCTACCGCACAGATTAATAACTTATCATCCATTACCAGCTTATCAATGCAATATAATTAATAAAATAAAAAAAGGATAACAACTCAAGCATGAATATTATGTTGCATATGACCCTGGTCTCTTATTCCATAAGAAA
The DNA here is from genome assembly GCA_031772115.1 of Heritiera littoralis. Taxonomy (NCBI): domain Eukaryota; kingdom Viridiplantae; phylum Streptophyta; class Magnoliopsida; order Malvales; family Malvaceae; genus Heritiera; species Heritiera littoralis. The sequence continues at coordinate 1,584,372 of JAPDPK010000111.1, read as the reverse complement.
CTGCTATCTCATGCAAATCCCCAGCTTCGTATGTGTAAGATGTACGATTTAAATCATGTGTGCATGAGAGCATCCAGATTATGTCCATGTGTATTTTGGGTCTGTGTTTCTCTGCTGTGTCTGAAACGATTAAGACAATTTCCTGGTCAAATTGAATTTCTGATTCTTTAACAGTGGCGAAAATGGACAAAGCATTTATGTGAAGAAGACACTCAGATGAGTAAGGCAAACATCAAATCCAACCACATAACCACCTGCAGCAAAGAGCTGGGCAGTAAAAGGGCACAGGATCTGCCGCACTGTTTCCTCATGGTCTTCCATTTAAACAACTGATGAAGTAAAACTCTTTTCATGCCATGTTAAACAAACTGTATAAGGCCATAATATCACTATTTATATTCAAGAAAATATTGGTGCTATTTGATGACCATCACAGATCATGTTCTCTGTAGTTGAACAGGACAAAAAATTTAATCAAGAATCAGGATAAGTAAACATTAAAAAGGAGTGCTTTAATCCAATGGGCAAAAACAAAAAAAAGTAAGAATAGTCTTCCGTTTGTTTTGCGGATATAAAAGTTGCTCTTTAAGTTTATACAATGAAGCAACAAATGCAAAAGCATTCATATCCAACATGAAGAGTCTTTACACATAAAGCATTAGCAAACCCGTGGACAGCCGACTGAACTCAGAGCCACCATGCATTCAACCATAAATCAATAAACGTCTCTCCAAATCCATTCTGATAATTACTGCTTCAGTTCAAGTTCAGTATTGCAGATAATAAACAAAAATGCTAAGTCTTGTTAGAAACTGGAGTAGTTGTATCACTTCACATAGGAAAATGTGTACTGTCAGTATGGCCCGTGGGAGCACCCGAGGTGCAGGCATGGTTGCTTGCATATTTTAATGAATTTCCAGGCAAGCCTGAGAATAGAAACCAAGGTGATGAAAGGATAGAAAAAAAAAACACAAAAAAAAAAATCAAAGTTAAAGACAGCTAATTTAATCCCTTCTCTGCCAGAGTTCTCAAAAAGAGAGAATATGTATGGGATCTTTGTGATGGTAAGTGTCATGTTATTTCTGACATTTCTGTGTAAACATACGACAAGCTTACATAAACTCTCCTATACAGCACATGTTTCCCCATTCAAGTACACATAATCTAAAATTCTTGAGAGGCAAACTGGAGGTCCAACCCTGCTGACAAGAAGACGAAAAAAGCATATAGCAATCCCTTACCTAAGAATTTGTAACTGTCTAAATTCTAGTTCAAATTAACATCTGTAAAATGGACAACAGATGAAAGATATGAGACCACTCATCTAGCACAGTCAAAGTAGAGCTACAAATCTCACTTACCAAATGCACCACCTTCTTGACTCAGAAAAGGAAGTGAACACAGAGTGGCACAAAAAAGATAGGATGGTCAACTAGGCTCCTTTACAACAGCAGTGCAACATCGCTCATGATGGTGAACACATTTTGTTCACATTGGCAACGTGTGGAACATCTCAAGAACCAACTCTGGGCCCTTCCAAACAAATTTGAAATCCTTAAATAATTAACCATTAAAGCAGAAGAGACCTATGAAGGACAACGATGAGGAGCTTCTGTAGCTCTCTTGTCTATACAACAAACAGAACAAAGGGAGCCACTCAGTTATCTATAACAACCTAGCTCTTCCATTTCCTTCATAATTGTCCATAATGTAACTCTAATCTCTTCTGAATCCATATGAGATTGATCTCCCGTGAGAAACAAATGAACTTTGTCTGTAATTACCACCCAACTACATCCAGGGCTCTTCTTTATCCCTTTTGATTTCTTGTACATTCTTACTTTGTCTCCATCTTTCTTCTTTCCCAGGAGAGTATATAAATTCGACAAAACAACATAAGGAGTTGCACTATCAGGCTCCAATTTAATCAGCTGCTGAGCTGCAAGCTTTGCAAGATCAAGACGGAAATGGGTTGAACTTGCACCCAGTAGAGCTCCCCAAACTCCAGTATGAGGCTCAAATGGCATTGAATAAATTAAATCAACTGCTTCATCAAACAATCCGGCTCGGCCAAGGAGATCAACCATGCATGAATAGTGATCAGGCCCTGGTTCTATGTTATATAAGCATTTCATCTGTTTAAAGTGTTCCCATCCTACTTCTACAAGTCCAGCATGGGTGCATGCAGACAAAACAGCAAGAAAGGTAATCCGATTTGGCTCCTGGCCTTCACTCTGCATTTTCTTGAACAATTTAAGAGCTTCTTCACCAAACCCATTTTGAGCAAAGCCAGTAATCATTGAATTAAAAGAAACAATATTCGGTTCTTTAATACTCATAAAGACTGGACAGGCATCAGCCACATTTCCACATTTTGAATACATTGAGACAAGTGAATTTTGAATTGACAGATCAAGTTCCAGACGCATCTTTATTGCTAGTGCATGGATCTGCTGCCCTTGGTTTAGTATAGCTGAGTTGGCTGAAGCACTCAACAAACTGCTCAATGTAAGAGCATTTGGCTTTATTGATTTCTGAAGCATTTCAATAAACCAGTGAAAAGCCTCCTCATACATCTCATTACTCACAAACCCAGAAATTACTACAGTCCAAGCAACATTGTCTTTCTCAGGCATCATTCTAAACAACTCCACAGCTTTATCAGTTTGTCCTTTACCAGAAAACCCCATAATCATGGTAGTCCAAGAAACTACATCCTTCCTAGGCATCTTTTCAAAAAGTTCATAAGCTTCCTCAATTTCATTCTCTTGAACATAACCCGTAATCAAAGAATTCCAAGTAACCAAATCTTTCTTTGTCATCAAATCGAATACCATATTAGCAGCATCAATACAACCAAATCTACAATACATAGTAATAAGAGAATTCCCTAGAAAAACACAAAATTCAAATCCCAACTTTAGCACCAATCCATGCATTTGAATTCCTTCTCTACACCTATCAAAATGTCCACAAGCTTCAAATATAATAGTCAAAGTAGTAGAATTAACCAAAATTCCTTTTTCTTTTCTCATATTCGAAAACAAACCAAAACCATCAGCTAAATACCCCATTTTCAAGTACCCATTAATCATTGTTGTCCAAGTAACCACATTTCTCTCCAACATCTTGTCAAACAACTTTCTAGCCTCAACAATTCTCCCTCTCTTGCAATACCCATCAACCATTAGGCTCCAAGAAACAACATCTCTCTGAAACATACCTTCGAAAATGCCAGCTGCCTCATCCAATCTCCCAACTTTCAAATACCCTTTTATCAATACATTTGAACAAACCGGTTCCCGCCATTGCTCGGGGGTATTTTGGTAAATATTCAACGCTTTATTAAACATTCCCTTACTAACGAACCCTGTAATCATCGTGGCGTAACTCACAGCATCTCGTTCAGACATGTTGCAGAAAAGCTTGTAGGCTTCATCTACCATACAACCATTCTTATTATAAGCCGTAATCATCGCATTATATGAAGAAGTTGTTCTTTCCGACATTTTATCGAACATTTCTCGGGCTTTTGAAATTTTCCCATTTTCTGCATATGCAGTCAACATGGCAGTCCAAGATATAGTGTTTTTGAATGGCATGCGATTGAAAATTGATTCAGCTTCTTTGAGATTTCCATTTCTGCCATTTTGAGTGATCTGGGTATTGCAATAAACGAGGAATTTTGTAGCTTTCTTGCGGGTTTTTGCAGAGTCAAGGACAATGTTGTTCTTTGTTGTGGTGTGGAGCGAAGATTTAGAAATTTTGAGGGGAAAAAAGAGGCGGTTATAGAAAATTGAAGCTTTTGATTTTCTTAGCATTGTTAAGAAATGAAGTCCATGATTGAAGATGAATTTAAAAGTTCAGAAAAATTTAAAGAAACCAAGTTATATACGATTGAAAGAAAGCACAGGGGTAGAAGTCCGGAAAAAGACATGGGAGAGAGAGGCAAAGATATGTGGGCCAAAAATAAAAGCCGAGGAGAAGAAAAAAAAGAAGAAAGGGGGAAAGCTGAGATCTTTTTGTTGCAGAAATTTTTAAAGGTTTGTTGTTTGGCTGGCGACAGATGGAGAAGGGAACCATCTACCAATGACTTCGTTTGCTCTTTCTCTAAAAGAAAGAAGGTTTAACGAGGAGTATATTATGAAAGCCTCCATCCCAATTCAAGGTTTGACCGGAGAACCTTATAAAGTCTTACACCAAAAAAAATCTAATTTTATTTTATTTTATTTTTTCTAATTTCTTTATTGCCTCAAAAGTATCAGGTGACGCCTATTTCTTCTTCTACTACTTTATTTGGCACTTTAATATATACTAGAATGAACCCGCCGCGTTGCCACCGGACCAAGTTTATTGAAATCAAATATTTATGTTTTTCAATATGAAAAGATATGTTAAAAGTATCATATCTTTTCATATCAGTGTAAGAATTTATATCCACTGAACTTTCAAAACCACATACTAAGTAAAAAAAAAAATGAAAAAATGCAAAGAATGGCATGGAAGGATACAATATAGACAGGACCCTCCATTTTTTTTTTACTTTTTTTAGAATTAATGCAAAAACAAAAAATTTCAAAGCAAGTAAAATAGAAAAAAAAAAAGAACTAAAAGAAGCTTGCTTATTTCCTTTCTTTCATAGTAGAAAGAGGGAAAAAAATAAAAAGAATGGTGGGATAAAATAAATTTGTGAATTTAAAGAGAATTATGGAATAAAAAAATTTAAAAAGAAATCTAAAAGAACTTGACTTTGGTGAGCTCTACCAAATCTAAAAACAAAAGAAAAATTAAAGAAATAAAGGATGTAAAAATCGTGCATGAATCCAAAAGCAAAAGGAATGAGAAAGAAATAAAAAAATTTTTTGACTTTTTAAAAGCAAAAATATATGTATATATAAACCAAAAGGGAGGGTGTCAAATGAGGGTGGAGTTTCTAGAGAGAAAAAAAAAACCATTTGACTGTTTGACATTTTCAATCCAAATAAAAATGATAAAAATCAAGACTTGTACAAAAATACCACACACGTAAAAAAATATTTATACTTTCTTTTTGAGTTTTTTTTGGCACCAAGCTAACCAGAAAAATAGAATCAACGAACCGTTTGGATTTTGTTCATTTAACCGGCTAAAGTTGGGTGATTGTTTTATATGTTTTTGTAGTTTTTGATGGCCATAGGATTTTTTTTAGCTCTAGTGTGGCAAATGTGCGTGAATGCCTTTATGATTTTCTTACTTGTAACTATAATGTACCTGTTGTTTTGATTGGAGATGGGTTTCTATAGTGAGGCCGTTGTAAGTTAAGGGCTTTGAACTTCCATGAGAGATTGATTTTGGTGTACGTTCTTCTGGTTTGTTCTTAGATTTATAATATTAATGAAATCTTGATTTAACAAAAAAAAAGGTCGGGGAGGTCTGTTTGGAAACTAAGTTTTAGGCTTCTCCAAAGTTTAGCTCATCTTTCTTCTTTCTGCTTTAGAAACAAAGAAAAATGAGAAAAAATGAAATTTTTTCTGCACAATAAACTTCCGATGATAGAATTCTTTTCTTTCACATTCATTGGGAAGCGATAATTGCAGAAGGTAAGAAATGAAGAAACAGAATATTTTCATATGGCTCTTTAACGAAACACTTAAAAGCTGTTGAACTGGATGATTGAAATGAAAAACCTTTGTTGACTCAAGACCATGCATGGGAGATAAGAGACGGGTTGATGTGATGGAGTATTGGTGAAAGAGAAATAAAATCTCAAAAATGGATAAGCATAAAAACGGATTGAACAAAGCACGCGCCAAATCCAGGCCAACAAAAAAATCTTTGTCAAAATTACCATTTCACCCAAAAAAAGAACAAACCAAGCAGCAAAATAAAGGGTGAACAGTGTCAAAAGATTGGTAAAATCTGTGGATGAAGGTGGAGGAGCGTAAATCTACAATTTTTATATATAAGATAGTTTAATTTTACTAACTAGTTATGCCTTTGCTTGTGATCATTTTCTTCTACTATTAGGAAACTTCTCTGTTGAAATATTCTAGTGTTTCATGATTTCTTTGTGCTCTCTCCAATGCTTTGAAATTTTCTCCTTATTTTGCTTGCATTCCTTGGAAATTTGACTAATTCTACCATACAACTATGGTGGCTATTCTATTCTATTTTAAACATCAATATCAATGATAAGTATAGCCTTCTAGTAATTTATTAACATTTCAATGTCAGATAATGCATTTCATACATTAAAATTGACAATTACTTGTAAAATTTATATAGTTAGTTCTTTGTTTGTCATGCCTTAAAAAGTCTTGTTTAATCTGCTTGGTATTCTTTATGGTTGCCGGTCACAGCAGGCTCCTTGGGACTCACCTCATCACTATTATTAATACATATATATTTTGTTTTATTGATGGTTACACATTTAATTTCCTTTCTATGGTTTTCGCTCAACGGTGTTCAATTGTTCATTAATGGAAACAAAATGGGACTGAGAGGAAGAGGTTCTGACATTGTAAAGAAAGTCACCGGTACTTCACCTTCAATGAAGAACCATGGTGTTGTCCATAGAGAAGATGAGCTTCCTCGACAAATATCAGCTTGTTCTCGAGCTGAATCCATTAGATCACAGATTAAAAGGTTTGGTCCAATCTGTAGAGGCAGGAAGAAGATTGGTCCTGTTTCTCCTCCATTGTCAATGGAAGAAGATGTTGATTTTGACAAGCAACTTGCTAAAGGAAGTTTCTTATCTGCTGGAGATGACTCCATGTGGTTGTCTTCAGGTTCTGCATCGCCTTCAGCGTTTTTCAAAGAGCATGAATTGTCGAGTTCCTTTCATCTTGTTGCTGATGAATGGTTAGTTTCATGGCTGTCAACGTTAGTAGATTCATATGTTTCTTTGAGTAAAGGAGACTCCATTTCTAACGGCTGTAACTCAAAACCTGAAGAACATAAATTAATACTTCAGGAAGGACTGGAGGCTGAAGGAATCATGTCTTTTTGCGGGCACTGCAGTGATGAATCCACAAGTGAGAGCAATTATTCGATGCCTCTCAGTACCAATCTTGACTCTTCTTCTCAGGTATTAGACATGGATAATACAAGTTTCATGGTCTCTTCATTGAATCTTGATGACGATGGCTCCCAATGGATGTCGAATACAGAATCAGAGCTGGATGATTTTCGTACATGTTTCCCTAGTCCATCTTGCAAAAGAATTTGGGGTTCTGAGGCTAAATCTAGCATCTCTACTGCCATTAACATGGAGGATGAAGTAACAGAATCTACTCTGTCATTGGAGCAGACTTCTGAAGCAGAAACTACGGAAGATTTCTGTGCTGATTGGCCACTTTTCTGGCCATTTGACAGGAAAATTGATTGGAATTCTGATGAAACTTGGAAGTACTTCTCGATGTCTCCTCGGAAGGACATAATAAAGGTTACAACTCCTGAGCTGAAAAATAGTACCAGGAATCTTCCAAACAGGTGGAGGAAGAAACTGGTTTCAAATTCAGAATCAACAGCATCAAAAATTTTAGAACTGAAACAAGGAAGCAAAGGTTACAACAACAGCAACAACAGTGGGAAAGTCAGAAGGGGCAATGTTAGGCCTTCAAGGTTGAGAGAATCAACCAAAGAATCTGCAAAAATAGTATCTTTAGACATTGACAATCAAATTCTGCCATTAAAAATTGGAGAAGTTCCCAATACAAAATCAGTTTTAACATGCAGAAACTTTTGGGAGGATGATTTTACATCAAATGAAGAGCTCCCAATTGAGACAGTACTAGGCCTTGGCGAGTTTGATGGCCATGAGGGCATTGATTCAGAATCCAACGAAAGCATTTTTTTGCTTGACGAGGCTCTATGAGACAAAAGATGCAGGAATCAAGCCATGGATTCCAAGCAAAACACAGGTCACTTGAGTTTGCACTTCTTAGGAATGTTCATATCAGCATATAGGTTTTACTTTTCCAAATTAGATAAGCCTGCATAGTAAAGTAAAAGCAAAACATGGAGTCAAATGCCACAGGAGTAGTTTTGGATCTTCATATGTTCTTCAACTTGGAGCAGAATCTTCACAGGCTTGTTTCTGGTTTTGCACAAATCTGCAACTCTGTGCCAACAATTGAAAGTCCCAAATCCATTTCATTTCCTCGGCTGAACAATTTGATCAATAGAAAGTAATGTTCTCTGCTTTACTGAACTAAATTTTTCTCTGTCATGAAATTTTCAGTTTTATAACATGTTTTTTTCAGAACCATATACAAGTATTTAGGTGGCATGTCTATCCAAGCTGATTTTAATGCCTAGAAAATGTGAAAATTTTTTTTGTATTTTTGAGCTTTCTCTAGCATGTATTGAAAAGAGAGATAAGATACCCAATGCCTTGTATAGTGATAAATCCCCAACTGCATGCTTGAGAGCATAAGGAATAAATACAATTTCTCTTAAGAGGGAAGGGAAGTCTAAAACCAGCTTCATGGTTATTATTTGCAGTAAAACCCCGTAGCTGATTGTTTTGAGTATTTTTTATTTTTGATCTTATATAATTTGTGTAATGAAATTAAATAAGTGCAAAATATATTAATATTTTTGTATTAAATTATTTGTTAATTATTTATATATATAACCAAGAAAAGACCACTATCTAAAATAAAAAAAATCTAATTAATAGAGGAAAACACTACGCTCTTCTCTTAACCTAACCGTAGTCTAATATCATAAATCATATTGCAATCATAAATGTAGTATGATATTATTTATTAGATTGCATTTGAAAAACCATAGTTTATTGTACCTGAGAAAAGACTACTCTAGAAAATAGTGGCGTAGCCAAGAATTTGTATTATTGGCTAATATTGTAATATTATTTTTTTAATATTTTTGTGGGTTTACATATAATGTAATGACAATTTATAATTTTTATATGTTTTTTTTTAGCAAAGTTTTTAGATGTTTTTTTTTAGCAAAGTTTTTATATGTTGTTAATTGATTAAAGGTTGACACCTTATTAATAAGCAAATTGAAAAAATGTCACGCTCTCAAAAATAAATATAAATATATTGTTTTTCAATTTGCTCAGAGGTTTGGCATTTTTTTAGTTTGTTCATTAAGGCGTTAACTTCTAATGCATTGATAGTGTATAGAGATTATACACTGTTAATTTACATTGTCAGGGCATCATATATAAACAATTTTTTACGAGTTTATATATGATTTATTGACAGTGTATTGTTTTTTATACGCTGTCAATATTAATTAATCATAGGATTACACTTCATTAATGAGTAAAGTCTAAAAATGCATAGACCCTTAAAAATAAATTTAAAACTTTATTTATATTTATTTTTAAGGACTTACATATGAAGTGTCATTTTATGATTAATTGATAGTGCATACATAAGCTCTTTTTTTATTACCTAATACAACAATAAAAAATTAACTATAGTAAAAATATTCAATAATATAAAATATTTTTAAATAAATACATTTTCTTATAATTTATCTCAATGGTGGTGCTATATAAAACTTTTTCTTTTTTTTTTTCACAACAATAAAATTATTATAACATAATGAAAATATGTAGATGATATAATTTTTTCTTTTATAATGAGATTACATTTGTACTATTAAATAACTAATTACGTATAAAATAATTATTGCAAGACAACAAATCAATATTTTATAAATTGGATCTAACTCATATATAATATGTATTATAGATATAATTAAGGAGAAAAACTATAGGTCAAACATATGATCAGTTGATCAAAACACAAGAGAGAATTACAATAAGAAACAAATGACAAATCAAAATTAAAAGACTAAAAATATGTTAGTAAAAAATAGGGTTAATGTATCAATTAGCCTCTGAACTATACCACTTTTATCACTTTGTTACTTACTGAATTTTTGTTATCACTTTGATAACTAAACTTTCCTTCCGTCACATACTTAACCCCAAAAGCTAACGCCATTTAACTAAATGATGATGTGGAAATATGGACCAATCAGATGCTACCATGTGGACCATAAACCACCTTAACTGTAATTAAAATGCCATGTCATTAAAAATATCAGGTTTAGGGTGCTTGACCAAAATGCACCATTTTGGTGCTAGAATTTAAAACAAAATAAGCTTTTTTTTTTGTCAAATTTTCATAATCCTTTTTTCATTAAAAAAAAAATATTTTCTGTCAACTCTCTCTCACTTCTCACTCAAACGCCGGCTGTCGTTGCCGCCTTCACCCTCTAAGCCGCACTCCAATGCCTGTCGATCACTAGAAACTTTGCCAAACAAACTTTTCTTGAGAGCTCTTCTCCCTTCCAAAGTTGTTGGCGTTGCTGCCACCGTCGATGGTGACCAAAACTTAGAAAGGAACCCACTTTCCAGAAGCCTTTAGTCCCGTAGACATCACCCTACCCTCAGATTGACCTAAATTCCAAAGGAAATCAATAGATCTAAGAAAGAAATCCTTGCCCTTTTTTTGCCTATCACCAAAACTCAGACCCTAAACCTCCTCCCAAGCTCTCATACAAAACCAAAACACTAAAGATTCCTACCATAGAGCCTTGGACAAAATCGAAACCCATGATGTTTCACTCACTCTTTTGATGTATTTTTCTGTTTGCATGTGTATTTTTTGTGTGTATAAATTTTGGATAAGCCGAAAGGATGGGGTTTATTGTTTTAATTTTGAGCTTCTTGTACATGGGTGCCGCTAAGGAAGATATTTGGCTTTGAATATGTTTACTGGGTTTGTGGATGAATATGGGTTTCTTGTTTCTGGTTTCTTTCCTCTACATTCTCTGTAAATCATCAAAGTTTAAGAACACAACTGCCCTTTTTCTAGAAACCCACAGTTTGCCACTGTCTTCCATCTTGTCGATTGTCGCCGACCATCACGTCCTTCGTCGAAGCCCAGAAAATGTCCAAAACTAGTCTCCTTTAAACCCAAATCCAAGATTAATTTATTTGTTATTTGATTTTTTTTCATATTAAAATTGTGGCAATGGAATCGTGAGTGTTATTTTAAATTGCAAAACTATTTGAATCCAATCCAAATACTACTGACTTTTTTTTTAAATAGTAATCCTAGTAAAAAAATAATTCTAATCAAATTCTAAAACTAATTTGTCAATGATACAAAATCTTTTTAGATATTTTTTAAATATTTTAAAAAAAAATTTTAGATATTTTGAAAAAAAATTTTTAAAGAAAAAAATAAGGTTGATGTGGCACTCAAATGACATGGCATTTATTGCCATGTGTTAAGCTTTGATTCGACAATCCATGCCTCATCACCTTTTCTCTAACGGCGTTAGTCTTGAGTACTGAAATGTGTGACGAAAGTAAAGTTTATATACCAAAGTGATAACGAAAATTTAGTAAGTACCAAAATGATAAAAGTGGTATAGTTCAAGGGTTAAATCATACATTAACCCTAAAAAATAATAGAATCACATACTAATTGCTAAAGAATTTTTAAATTTAATGAGTTAAATTTGTACTTGTAATAAAAAATTATTAAACTTTTAAAATTATAATTATAAAAATGAAGATAAAATTTATTTTTGACCCATCTCTTAACTAATTTTAACAAAATTTAAGGGTGTCAATATGATACAAATACTTAATCTTTTATACTAAATATAGATATAATGTATCGTTCAATGAGTTGGGGTCAATTGACCCACTCAACTCTATGCAGCTACGCTAGCGTTTAGAATAAGTTAAAGATATAAAAACGTATTATTTATCTTAGACTATACTTTTTAAACATAGTCTATTCGTTTTTTTGCTAATAGTAAAAATAGAAAGCAAAATTTAAGATTGCTGAAGAGCAAGAAGCATTTTTTTTATATTTTCCAGAAAATAAAGAAAGGATATGTGATCACGTATTTAATGAAGGTGGTGAGCATGATTAAGGTTGTTGAAGTGAAAGGAGGAAGGATAACAATTTTTGAGAAGATGGCAAGCGCAAAGGTCGCGAGTTGGATTCAACATTCAAGGCTGCTAAAGTGCGAGTATTATTTTTTCAATTTTCTTATTTTTTTCTTATTTTTTTGTTCAAAAATAAGATTGTGTTGCTAAACTTGAGTTACAAAAGAACAAGAAGATCATCAGGTGGGCAGGTAAACCAATTAAAGGACAACATCTTTGTTTGGTTTTCTTGGCAACCCAATCTGCAACACAGTTAGCATGTCTGCTTACAAAAGAAAATGATAAAATGGAGAATTCATTTTTCATTCTTGAAATATCCTCTTCAATAACCTTTGTTTGCCAACATTTGGATTGCAGCTTACCATTAATTCTGGAAATTAATTCCTCTGCGTGTGATTCAATCATGACTTGTTTCTTAAAAATTAATAAGGACGTGCTCACGTATTTGATAAAGGTTGCAAGCAGAAAGTTGACCAGAAGAAGGTGACAAGTGTCTTTGAGGTGACTGGTAGGGGTGTAAAACGGGTCTAAGCCCGCGGGTCAACCCGTTAAATTCGCGGATTTTTTAAGGGTCGGTTTTGATTTTTTAGACCCGTTTTTACGGATTGGCCCTCGCGGGCCGGTTCACAAGCCCGCGGGTCGACCCACGGGCTGGCTCCATTTAAGCCCTCTTTTATATAATTTGTTTTTTAATCATATTATTAATGTATTTTTATTTCTTACAAAATAATACATGACATAATTTTTTTGTATTCTAACAAAAAAATGAATTCATGTAATTTTATTTTGAATTCAAACCATGACATTATATGTATGATAGTGAAAAAAAAAGAAGTTGAAAGAGTTTAATGTTTAATAGAAATTTATGTTTTTTCAAGATTGTAATTATTTATTTTAAAATATTGTAAATGAATTGTAATTGTATTTAGATTGTATTTATATATGAATTTTACTGATTTTTTAAATTTTATTTTTATTATTTTTATTTAAAAATAATTAGCCCGTGGGCCGGCCCGGTCCGGATTAAAAACGGACCGGGCATATACAATTTGACCCGTTTAAAAACGGGCCTAAACGGGCTTGACCCGTTTAGGCCCGTATCCGCCTAGCCCGCCCCGCGCCCGCACCGGCCCGCCCGTTTTACAACCCTAGTGACTGGCGAGCATAATGGGGAGGTTGTGAGCTACCAACATATATTCCGAGCGAGTAAAGAAGACGTATGGTCATCCAAGAGCACGTAGGTCAACTGGCAAAGAATTGTTCTAGTTTAATCAGAGATCTCGAGTTCGAGTTTTTGGGTATGCAGCTGTGTTAAAATTCTTGAGGGAGAGCTTTGCCGCCCTTTGGGTCCTGCCCAGCTCGAATCCGGATTAATCCTATACTAAAGGTATGAGGATACCGGATGGTCTAGACAAAAAAAAAAAACAAAGAAGACATATGGTCACGTATTTTGTGCAAGATGGCAAGTAAGAAGGTAGCAAACAAGATTCAAGATTTAAGTGTGTAAATAAACAAAACGTTGGACGAATTGTTCGTGAACTCGTTTGGTTTTTGTTCGCTTATGTTCGTTTATTAAGCTTAACGAACGAATAAGAACAATATTTTAGTGCTCGTTTGTTAAACGAACCGAACATGAACAGAGATATGATTCGTTCGTTTTTGTTCGTGAACAGGCTCGTTTATGTTTGTTTATTGTTCGTTTGTTTAAAGTATCATTTATTGTTCGTTTGTCGTTCGTTCATTGTTTGTTCGTTTATGTTTATTTATTGTTCGTTTGTTTAAAATATTATTTGTTGTTCGTTCGTTTGTTATTTATTAAAATACTAAAATTACTTACATTATATAAGTTATATAATATATATACACCTTATTTTTAAGACATTAACCTAACAAATTAGTACCTAATTTTAAAAATATTTATACAATATAACTTTGTTGGTTTAAAAAATTAATAAAATATAATTATAAAATTAAATTAGTTAATTATACTTAAAATAATTATTTTTAAAAAAATTTTAAAAATAATTTATTGAAATAAAATTAATAAAAGTCTAATAATAAATTAAGATTTCATTCATATGATCTTATCCATTGACCATTTATATATATATATATATGTTACATATATTTGTGTATACACACACACACACACACAATATATATATATATATATATATATATGATACTTTAATATATGTATAAGTGTATAACATAAATTGTATTTAAAATAGTAATTATCAATTTTAATAAAACATTGTTGATAAGATTTTGTATTAGATGATTTCAATTTGCAAGTAGAATTTAATCTTTACGTGATTTTTAATATTTAATATTTAGCTTGTTCTTATGAATACTTGTTCAAGAACATGTGTTCGCGAACGCATTCGTTTACGCGTTCGTGAACTCGTTTGTCAATGTGTTCGTTTACATGTTTGCGAACATTAACGAACAATCTCTACCAAACAAACGAACGAACACGAACACATTCCTTAACGAACACAAACGGCACTAAAAAACAAACGAACGAACACAAACATTAATTCGTTCGTTCGTGTTCGATTCGTTTACAGCCTTAGGCCACTAAAGTGCAAGTAGGAAGTTTTTTTTTTTTAGGAAGTTTTCAATTTTATATTTTTTTTTTCAGTTCAATTTATGCACCTACATCAATTTTTCCTCTTGATTGATTTTGACTTCTAGGACAATGACGGAATTTCAAACATTATTCACCTTCAAACTGAAAATGACCAGATGCCATGGGTGACTAGACATTAGGGGTGATCAGACATTACAGTGACCATCGTTATGGGTGATCAAGCATCTCACTATTTTTTGGTCGAATCAAGCATCTCACTTTATTCTTTATGCCCCAAAATTTTATTTTTATTTTAAGACAAAAATGCCTTTAAATTTTAAGACAAAAATACCCTAAAATAATCCCTAAGAATGTAGGTGAGTAGGCAATGAGAAGGTGGGTAACTGAGAAAGGTAAATAGGCGAGGCAAGAAGTTGTAAGAAAAAAGGTAAGTGATTGAACAATGAGAGTTGGTGAGGTAGGAAGTAGGCGAGGAGTATTGAGGCGACCAGACATTATGGAGACCAGTTTCATGGGTGATGAAATGTTATTACGTTACATACAACCAACGTGCATTCTATAAGCTAAAGTCTGGTTAGGTATTGAGGAAAGTGACGAACAAGATTCAAGGCTTCTGAAGGGCATTCACTTTAAGGTTTAAGACCTTTGAAACGTAAGCATGCTTTTTTTTTTTTTTTTTCTAATTTTTTCCAAAAACATTAAAAAAATCTTGTGTCTACCAGCATACATTGCATGCGAGTAAAAAATGTGATCGCATATTTGAGAGAAATGGTTAGCATAAAGATTGTGAGCAGGGCATAGAAGAAATTTCAAACTTTGTTGAACTGGGAAAGTAGGTGAGTAGACAAGGAGAAGGTGGCGAGTAAGCAAGGAAAATGGGTGAGGCAAGAAGTAGACGAGGGGAATGTGACAAGTGTCTTTAGAGGTGACCAATGAACATAATAAAAAGGTTGTGGCTACCGGTGTGCATTCGAAAGTGAGTGAACAAGGCATAACTCTGTCAAAATGGGTTGACCCGGCTTTGCTATATGAGCCGGATCAAAAAATTCTTTTTGTTAAATTGATCTAAAAATGTAAGCTTATATCTAACCTTAAGAGTTAATGGCTTAAATAGGTAGGTCCGTATATTAAGGAAAAAAATTAAAATTTATACTAACATCTCATTTTTAAGTAAATAAACAAAATAAAATTTTGAAATAAATATTAAACAAACATCAAATAAATTCATATCAAATCATAATATCAAGTCTTTAATATCATTTTAGCATTACTTATTAATTGACTAACAAGCATAATATAAATTATTTTAACAAACTTAGAGACTAGAAATATAATATTTTTGAACAATATTAATTAAAACTAAAAAACATGATAAATAGATCCATGTTCATATCCTCCATCAGTGTCAATCACATTCAATTAACTCAGTTTTAACTTCATTATCTACAAGCATAAATAAAAAACAATATAAGATTTCACAATAATTAAACTTATGAATTGATTAAAAATTGTCAAATAATTAATAACATTACCTTCAAAACAAAAAAAATCCAATTTCATGTGCAAAGAGAGTTTTTATGATTTCATGATTTAAAAAATTTTAATACTTATTTAGAGCACGAGTGTAGAAATAATGCTATTGCTATCCCTATATGTATGTAAAAATAATAGATAAAGAGAATTGAAAAAGAAAGGCAAACATACAAAGTAGAGTGTGCATGTAATGTGTATGCAGATTTAATAAATAAAGAAAACAGAATTGAAAAATAGAAAACTTGAAAAAGAAAGCTCATTTACTTAAAAAAAGAAAAGAAAAGAAAGCCCATGTAGTGTTTTGCATGCAGAGATATAAAAATAAATAATTTAGTAAGAGTAAATAAAATTAATTTTTATATATTTTAATTAGATTAAAGATGTTAAATATGTAAATAATGAAAATAAAAATAAAATTTTAATATAATTAAAAATTTAAAAATATTAAAAAATTAAACAGATTAATACATTTAAGTTCGAACGTAAATGAGCCTGGTTAAAAACTTTTCTTAAATGAACTATAAAAATAAGATCCAAGCTGCCAATAAATAGATCAAATTGAGCTAGCGTAATGGGCCTTAACCCATTTCGACAATGTTAACAAAACGTGTGATCACGTATTTTGAGAAAGATGGTGAGCAGGAAGATGGCAAGCAAAATTTAATGTTGTCGAAGAACGAGCAAAATTTTATTTAATTTTTTCATTTTTAAAAAAAGGATGTAACAAGCATAATTAAACCTACTTAAATACGAGTACGAATTTAAGAAAACCAAAAAAACAAAAGTTGTGGGCTACCAGTGTCGATCCTAGGCAAGTAAAAAAACCATTTTCACATATTAAGATGGTGGCAGGCAAGATTAAGACTGCTGAAGTATGAGCAACATTAAAAAAAAAAAAAAAAGCTGTGGACGACCCACACGCATTCTATGCTAGTGAAAAAAAAAAAACATATGATCACGTAATTGAGAAAGGTGGCGAGCAAGATAGAGAAAGAATTCAGAGGCACCACAAGAGAATGCATAATAGGCGACCAAAGTGCACTCCCAACGAGCCAGAAATGTGGTCTAGTATTGACCAAGGTGGCGACTAGGATTTAAGACTACCGAAGGGCATTCACTCCACGCCTTAAGACTACAGGATGACGAGTAGGATTTAAGAAAACTGAGTCATCGAGCAGGCACTATAAATTTTAAGACTACTGAAGAGTGAGCAGGATTGAAGACTACTAAATGACGTTTCGACGGCAGGCCTCCACCTAGTAACTAGTAATTTATGATATACGAGAGATTTATATTAACTCGCACTTATGGTTATAAGTTTCAATGTACCTAAGATCTTAAGACCTAATTAACCCTTCCTATTATGTGAGTGTAGGCCGAAGCCGGGGGCCTTTGTTTTCGTATTTTGACTCGCTTTGAAGAGTGATTGCTTGAAGTTTCATGAGCTGACACTAAATTTGTCAAGATTGGAGGAATTATGATAAGACTTTATGGTATGGTTCTGTTGCAGACGCAGAGCACGAGTTGAGGATGAATTCGTTGAATTCAATAGCTTTGCAGCGGCTGATTCTCGAGTTGAATCGTCTACCCTTTCGATTGGTGACGGCGTTAGCGTTACTCTTTGCAGGTCTCTATTGCCAAAACTCAAGTCAGCATTAAGGACTCTTCTTCAGTGGTGATTGGTTAAGTAGTTTGAAAGAAGATGAAATTAAAGATTGTGGGGTTTGAGAAATGTGGTTTGAATAATCTTTCACATGTTAGATAATGTTTGAATTTGGAAACTCTTTTCAATTTGTATGTGAATTGCATACCAAGTCTCAAAGTATACGTTTTTTAAAATTGGATTGAAATCAATCAAGTTTGGAAAGTTTTATTGTTGCTTTGAAAAATTTTAAGTCTAATTTCAATCTTGTCTGCCTATAATTTTTATACCTATAAATTTTAATTTATTTAATTGAAATTAAATAACGATACATTATTGATTAATAGAATAATATTTTCGAATCCATCATGTAGCTTTACTTGGTCAGAAATTTACTTTTTATGATTAAAAAATAATTAATTTTAGAATTAGATAGTTAAAATTAGATCTATCAAGAATCAGGCAATCCATTAAAATTTGAAAGTTAATTCGATTTTTTAGTTGGTTTGGACAAAAATCTCTAGTGTAATAAACAAATTTGGACAAAAAAAGTAAGCCTAATGAATTTTTGGGCTAGGCTTAAACTTTACAAATTGAGACCTAGGCTCGGTCTAATCGGAAAAAAATAAATATTAATTTTTTATTTACTTTACTAAGTATAATGTAATTAAATATATACAAAACATTATTGATTAATAAATATTACATCTATGTATGTTTAATATGAAAATTAACATGTAAAATTTGGCAATTCAAATTAAACCTTAAAGAGAATAAAAAAATTAAAAAATAACAAAGAAACAAAAAATTAAAATGAAACAGAAAGAGGAAAAAAATTAGACTAGGTTCAGGTTTATATAATAAATTTAAAAAAGGACTCAGGGCTTAAAATCAAGCGCGAACAAATGAATCAGATCGGGCTTAAATTTGTATGTAGTCTGTCAATATATGATTTAAGCTTTTGTCTAAACTTGCTTGGTCAGATCATGAATGCCTCTAGTTAAAAATTAATTAAAAAAAAACAAATTGTGAAATTTTAGTTTTAGTCCATATGAAAAGGAAGAAAAAAAATGACATATCACGTAATATGAAGAGTAATAATGGAGGTTGGTTGATGAATCAATTCACAAATCTTTTTTTGGAATAGTCTGTCAAAGTTCATTTACGAGATAAAACAAACTTTTACATTCTAAGAAGATTCCTTCCACATCTTGAAATTATTTAAGGTTTATACATACATATATATATATATATATATTTTCTATTCATAATGAGATATTAGAAGGGAAAGTGGTTTGAACATTATATCTAATCCTTTTTAAAAAAAGATAATAATCATTAGACTAAACATTGATGGTTTATTTAAGGTTTATACTTACTATAGATTTAATGCATAAGAATGTAATCTCATATTGTAACCCATCAATTAATGTAGAAGATAAATGTTAGGACTTAGGAGCATTTAATTGAAATAGTTAATCGTTTTCAGAAGCATTAAATTAGCATAATTAAATGATTAGGAAAATATTAACAGGTGTTTACTTGTTTATTGTTTAATAGTCCGTTTGGATTTTAGCTATGGAATTTTTTATATATGACAAAAAAAAAAAACATGTCACAGGTGCATTTGGA
Organism: Heritiera littoralis; assembly: GCA_031772115.1. Lineage (NCBI taxonomy): Eukaryota > Viridiplantae > Streptophyta > Magnoliopsida > Malvales > Malvaceae > Heritiera > Heritiera littoralis. The sequence continues at coordinate 1,565,040 of JAPDPK010000111.1, read as the reverse complement.
ATTCACTTGCAATACGTTTCGAATGAAACCTCCTCCCCGGTAGGGGACCGCAAAGGCCAAAGAGAAGGGTCTGGTCGATTAACGGAACCTTTTAAATAGTTATTGTTTTATTTTTTTGGTTAAGTTTTTTAATTTATTTGTAATAACTTTTAACTATATATTTTATTTTTTAAAATAGTAACATATAATTTTAATTTATTTAATGATAAAAATTTTAATTGATATAAAATAATTTTATTAAATTTTAATTTATTATCAAAATTATTTTTTATGTTAAAGTTTTTAAAAATATAAAATATATTATAAATTTCATTATAACCATTTTATCATTTCATCACACTCACTTCAATACAATTACTACAATTTCATCCAAACACGTATTATTGTCATACTGTCCAATCTCACGGCTACTAATACGATGGTCACAATTTTTTCCAATGTCACCGAAAGTAATACTCCGATCTAATTCAAACAAGCCCTAAGCAACGGACAAAACACTTGGAAACAAAAACAAAATGCAACGGACAAAACATTGACGATGGCGCCTTCATTAGTTAAAAAAAATACGGGGGTACAACATGAATTTAACTGTTACCGTGAACAAAGTCTGAAAATCGAAGCTTCTGTCCTCCTACCTCTCTCTCCCCTGTAAACGGATTATTTTTTTCTTCTTTTTGACTTTCCAATATGACGATCAATCTCTTCACTTAGAAATTATAAAACTTTGATCTTTACTTGTAGTATAAAAGAAAAGAAATTCCATTTTTTTTCTCAAGCAATCAAATTTGTGTTGAACGATTGTTTGCTGATCATTTCTCCTTCTTGGGTGAGGTTTTCTTTTTTCCACTCTTTTTTTTATGGTTTTTGGCTTCTGGGTTTTTGTTGTCTAATATAATTTTGATGTGGGTTGGTTTTAATTTTCTGAAATTTTCATGTTCTTAGAATGTTTTTTGGGAATTTGGTTATGCTCTTTTCTGGTTGTATTTTGTTAGAATGTTATGAACATTTCATTTTTAGTATGTTTAATTAAGTTGATGTTGGTGAAAATCAAGATTTGGTATCATCTTGACTTTCTTTAGTTTCCATAATATTAGCCTTTTCTTGAATTATGTATTAACTTTCTTCATGGTTTTTATTTCTTGAAGAGGTTAAACATTTGGGTTTCTTTTGGAGCTTCAGAATTGCCTCTAACATTAATGTTTCAAATTACCTATAAAAAGAATGAAGCATGAAGGTTTTGTTTTTACTGAATAACAATTTTGATGCAGTCAGTTTTTGAGTATCTGCTTTTCTTTTTAGTGTAAATTTGTTGAATTCGTTGTCTGGTATTGCTAGAACATTTGGATGCCCGAAATCCCCTGGAAGTTAAAGAACTTCATGGTTTTTTGTGTAGGACTTTTGGCTCTTTTTGTTGTACTTGTAAAAATGGTCTTACCTTACCAGTATTTCCTTCCCTTTTTCTTTCCGTTTTTGGGATTTAAGTTGAATTATGGGCTTTGAATGCCATTGTATGATATGTTTGATAAAAGTAAAAAAGAAAAAAGCTGCTGTGGTTGCTTGCTTTTTTTTTGGTTATTGGTTTGTGTATTTCTTTTCCAGGAGATTGCATTACTGCAACACTCTTATGATGTTTCTGTAGGATTCAAATCAGCTCACATATTATTTTTAGTTTAATTACATGGATTTTCTTTGATGCTTCGTGCTGTTGTTTGTTGTTTTGTAGCTAAAACCAGCCTGGTTTTACTCTCGTGTAATTTTGTTAGATATCAGTTATAATGTAGTGAGATTGTCTTGTCCAACTATGGCTGCAATGTTCTCATGATGGATTAAGCATATATGCCTTGTTGCCCTTTATTTGTTTTCATACTGTCTTTGATCTATTTTCAAAAGGGTTCTTATTGCTGTTAGTAAATATTGCCTCAACAAATGATCTGCATAATAATGGAAATGTTGTGCTATCTTTAGGTTCTTCTTTCTTAATAGCTGTTTCCCAGTATCGGACCAGGATGCGTACTCCATCACTGCTTGCACAATGCTTGCCAGGCCTGGTGCCCCAATACCGAGGAAGCCATAGCATGTCCAGTGTATCGGAGAGAGATGTCCATCTCCCTTCACTGGCTGTCGAGATTCTCCCTTCAAAGGTGTATTTCATCTCCCTATCAAGAACTACCTGTGAAATTTAAATTTGTTACTCAAGATACAAATGGTTGACTCTCATACAAATCAGTTGGTTTATTATTTGATTGCTTGGGAAACAATTAAATTTGCATTCAGAGTTAAGACATTCTGCTATTGTGCAGACATTTCATCCTTATAAGTATGCTGGGGACAATGTGGACTTGCAAGGGCTCAATGTGTTCAAGGTATGTTGACTTCTCATTGCATTGCTTTATTAGGGAATTTTCCTTATATTTTCTTTCTCACTATTATAATTTTTTGTTAGACTTCACTCTCTTTCATTCCTCTTTCGGTCCACACACGGCTAAGCACTATTGGGCGGAGCTTTCTCGATCCAAGCTAACTACTGGAAGATTTGAAAAGAAAGGAAGTCTCACTATACTATAATAAGCAATTTATTTCGTTGGAAAAAGAGAAAAAATGAAAACTTTTGAAATATTTCTTTTTCATTAGCTAAAGAATATTTACAAGGGTGAACCTTAGCTATATGCTTAACACAAGCGAGTCGGACTCTAGTAAAGAATCTAGGAATTTCTCTAGGCCTTTCAGTAGTAGTGCTATTTTAAAAACAAAGCTCTGAATTATGATATGCATTCTGTCGCCTTTTAAATTTTTTACAGGGAAGAGTTAGTGTCACTGATATTAGTGGTTTCGCTGGTTCCGAACTGTTTTCCTCGAAACCTGATGGTAGGTGTGTTAGTTATGTGTTAATTTTTAATGAATGGTGCGTTTTGTTTATAAGTTATGTTTATTATTACAAAGTATTGATTAGTTGCAACTGACAGCTAAAAAAATTTGTTTTGAAGGGTTTCTGAGATCTTGGGACAGCTCTACTGATCTTGTTAATGTCCTTAAGCATGAGATTCGCGATGGACAGTTGAGCTTTAGAGGGAAAAGGGTGCTTGAGGTAATTTAATCATTGAAATATCTGAAAACATTGGCCATCACATCATGTAGTATTTATTTTCATATCTTTGAGTTTATTTTTAAATATTAATCATGATACATCAGTGTTTTCCTGTTCTCTATAAAAAAATGTGTTTTACATCCATTTGATGAACAGGTATAGTTAATATGTTTGGTAAGTTTACTCTTTGAGGAGATAACAGTTTGGCTGTTATGTTCAGCTTGAACTAAGCGACCTTTTTATACACTTGGATATCTTTGTTCTTTACCATTTTTAAGGCAACTTCAAACTGGATTTCCAGTTTTAGAATGGTTCTCATTTTCATATCTGGAATAATATCGTAGGAGTTTAGGAATTAATTTGTCTGTTCTGTATATAGAATGATAGCTAATCATCCTATTCTACAATTCTTACAGTTGGGTTGTGGCTATGGACTTCCTGGGATTTTTGCTTGTCTGAAGGTATACTCCCTTATTTTTTGTTAGATTGTCCTCTCCTATGTGATGTCTGTAGATATTAACTCTATCTACTATTAATAGATTGGGAATTATATATATATATATAATATGTGTGTATATATATGCATACACACACACATCACACACACACACACATATATATATTTTATATTATATATATATATATATATATATATATATATATATATATATTAAAGGGGTGGTTATAGGGGTATCAGGCAAATGGGAGTAAATTACATATTGTATGCTGGACAATAGTCAAAGAGCAATTTCATTTTTATCAAAGATCTACTTACACTCCATTTTATTCATTTTTGGGTACAGGGTGCTTGTACAGTGCATTTTCAAGACCTCAGTGCAGAAACTATTAGATGCACTACCATACCAAGTGTTCTTGCATACCTTGAGCAAGCTCGGGACTGGCAGAGTCGACAACCTGAGAGTCCTTTGACTCCATCCCGACAAACTCTTGCCCCAACAGTGCACTTCTATGCTGGGGATTGGGAAGAACTTCCCACTGTTTTGTCTGTTGTTCAGAAAGATGTGTCTGAAGTGACTATAGGCATGAGCTTGAGCTTCTCCGAAGAGGATTTCATGGATGGATGCAGTAGCCAAGATGGTAGCATCATAGCACAAGAAATTTCCTCAAGGAGGTCAAGAAAGCTTTCAGGAAGCCGTGCATGGGAAAGAGCTAGTGAGACAGATCAGGGAGAAGGTGGTTATGATGTTATTTTGCTGACAGAAATTCCATACTCAGTTTCCTCTTTGAAGAGGTTATATGCGCTAATTAAGAAGGTTAGTTTCTATTTCACATTTCTTCTTAGCATGCCATTTTCTTTTAGCTGGATGCACTTTGAAATTCAGTTTTGGTTTTCCTATTCTTATTTTCTCTGCTTTTCAACATAATTTATTATTTCTACCACTCATTATGCACAACCAGTGTCTGCGACCTCCCTATGGAGTAGCATACTTGGCGACGAAGAAGAACTATGTCGGCTTTAACAATGCAGCGCGTCATCTAAGAAGTCTTGTCGATGAAGAAGGCATCTTTGGTGCTCATTTAATTAAAGAGGCAGCTGACCGGGATATTTGGAAGTTCTTTGCCAAGTGAAACAAGGTTCAGAACTATGCAAATATGCCTGCTGAACCGGTTACAAATCCTGTCTTCTCTTTTTCTGTCCAGTTGGTATAATACATATCAGAAATTGTTTCAATTCTTTTGCTAGTAATAATGTAATTGGGATCAGAGAAGAATTAGTGAAGGCTAATTTGGCTACCACTATGTCTCTTGTATTCTTTTTTTTAATTATTATCATTACATCCTTATTTTTTTTCCATTATATTGTTCCATTTTAGCTGCAAATGAAACAGTTAGGTAATTCAAAGTCTTAAGATTTAATGTTCTTTCTAATATATATATATATATATATATTTCTAGTTTTCTGTAAACAGCTTGATAAGAATAGTATTCCCTTTTTTTAGTCTCTAATTCTCTTCTCTTTTAGGGAATGTGAAGGTGGAAGCTTGCTTTTTGCATGCTTGCCTAATTGTGAGACAATGGGTGGAAAAGGAAGGAAAGAGACATGGAGAACATGTTGGTGTGTTCAAACTCAAAGTTGGGTAGGAATAAAATAAGTGGAGAGAACACAAAAATCAATTAAGAGGGTGTTATATATATATGTGTGTGTATTTTAAATCATATTATAACTTAAAAGAAATTATTTTGAGTAGATATAAATTATTTTAAATGAACATAACATAGATGATAGATCACGTATTTATTATTAATACATTTATTAATGATTTATTTTATACACTTGATCTTAAATCATTTGATATTAGATGAATTGATGATATATATAATAGGAACAAGAGATTTGGACTTTGAGTTAAGATCGTAATTTTGAGATTTATATTAAAATTATTTTAAATGATAATAATAATAATAATAATAATAATAATAATTTATAAAATTTATTTAAATTAAAAAATATATATAATTTGTTTTAAATCATATTATAAGTTTATAACTTATAAATAACTATTTTAAGTAGACATAAATTATTTTAAATAAACATATACTACTATTAACTATAAATATTTTTAAAAATTTGTAGTAATGTTTTAACAATTAATTTTAAATTTTAATAAAATATAATTTAATTAAAATTAAAAAACTATTTAAAGTCTAAAATTTACTTAAAAACCTAAGCCTAATTTCAATAATTCAATTTCCATCAAATACTACTCTTCTTATGACTTATCGAAGTCTCTCTACTCTCTTATCTGTCTCTCACTCTTTCACTCACGAGCACGACTCACACCTGTAATTCTGTTCAAATCTCATTTTTTCTCAGGTCAGTTTCCATCCCACTTTTTCTTTTAAAATGTTTTGCAGAATCAATGGGTTTTGGTTGCTTAGGAAGTAGAAAATTCAGGGAAACAAATCGGAAAGAAATATTCCATATTTTAGATGAAATTTTGCATAGCATAATATATAAATTACTTTGATGAACTAATATTCATTAATTTCTTTTTTTTCTTTGATTTGTTTTATATACTAGAATGAGTCGATTACAAGGACCTAATTCGCTGAAAAGGAAACGACCGGGCCCAACTTCCGATTCTCTAACACAACATGAACGAATTGTTCATGATGTAATCCTAAGCAAACAAGACATGGGAATCTCCCAACGAGACATGAAACGAGAAATTAACCTTCCTGACAACCTAGTTACCAAATGTCTTAAGTCACTTCTGTCCAAGAATCTCATAAAAGAAGTGAAAAACATCCAAAGCCGCGGGAGGAAGCATTTTATCTCTGCGGAGTTTGAGCCTTCAACTGAAATAACCGGTGGGGCATGGTATGTTGAAGGTAGTCTTGATACGGAGTATATAAATGTTTTGAAAGAGCAGTGTTGGAGGAGGATTTATAGTTTGAAGGTTGCTACATTGGAAGGGGTTACGGATGCTATTAACAGGAGTAATGTTTCGCAAATTGAGTTGTCGAAACAGCAGGTTGAAGAGATTGTCAAGGCTTTGGTTTTGGATAATGAGGTTATGGAAGTGAAAAGTAGTGGAACAGGGGAGTTTGCTTCAATTCCTCTTGGGAAAGTTTGCTATAAATGCATTGGCAAGAGAGGGTATGGAGTAGAGCCGAAGGTAGGAGCCATGGCTTCCATTCCATGTGGAGTTTGTCCGCAGATAAGTCATTGTACCCCTGATGGCATAATCTCTCCCAAGACCTGTGTTTATTATAAAAAATGGTTGGATTTTTAATTTGACTGCATTTGCATTTTTTCTGAATTTATATGAGCCAAAAATTTGCCGTTCACGAATGTTATTTATAGTCTGAGTTGTGTGTGTGTTTCATTGGATTTATTTGTTATTCTCTGTTCTCCTGGTTGTGATACATGAGGCTTACTTTTCTTTCTGTGGATAAATAGTTGAGTATTTCAATCATTGTGAACTGATCTTTGATGATGAATGGGGCCTCGATAGATGGCACATTGTCAACAAATAGAACATAACGTTCAATAGAAAGAGGCAGGTGGCTTATAACATGAGCCTCTTATTACCTTCTCTTTATGTTTTGAAAGCCTTAAACAAGTAACATCTTACATGATTGATCTTCTGATGGGTAGGAATATGCTTACTACTGTACTATTTAGTTGTTGCGTAGGCTGGCTACGTTGGGGGTCAAAATTCAAAAGTTTCATGTGTGTGTGTGTGTGTGTATATTTATTTATCTGATTCATGGCTTCTGGTGTGGTATATTTTTGTTGTCTCTTCTACTTTCTTCAGTTAGCCTCTGGTACATAAGAGGCTGCTTGCATTGCATTCCCTCTGTCATGGTAAGGAGTTGTGAACTGGCCAAGAACCTTTGTTAAGTTGATCACTTTATAGGTTTGATTATACATTTTTGAATTCCGATGACATAAATTTGGGAAGTTTGGAGGTAGAATTTCTAGTGATATTGGATGGATGATAATCGAGTCTGAATGATGAAGGAAAATATAACCCTTGCCTCTCTGCCTTGGGTTGGATCGGATATTGGGTAACAAACGTTACTGGCTATTGGCTGCCACAAAAACTTGGGTAACACAGTCTGAATAATGACTCGTTACTTCACAAGAATTGAGTAACTTTTTAGCTTTGGTGTGCTTTTAGAAACTGATTTCTCTGTTGAGTTAACACGAGCCATTGAATTAACATTTTGTTCGTTATATCAAAGAGTTTGATGCTAACGAATCTTCTTTGCAAATGTGGAGTAAATGTCTATTCTCCCCTTGAATCAAGCAACGGAACTGTCTTTAAGGAATTTATAATAGAATCAATTTAGCTTTGAATGATCAAATTGGTTGTTTCCTTCACTCCATGGATTTTATGCGCTGAACGACTTTGATTGTACATTGTTGTATGTCAAATCCGGCTTATCTCAGACTCCTCTGCAAATGACAGAAAAAACCAATTAAGTACTCAAAAAAGACTAACAATTGCAGATGACAAAAAAAAAAAAGAGAGGAGTTTCAATCAATACTTGTTCAGTTATTCATGCAATTTGGATTCATTATAAGTGACAAAAATAAAAGAACATGAATTGATTCCATTGGGGGAAAATTCACCTACAAGACAAGTATGCCAAATAGATCTGTCAGAAAAACAATGAAGAAGACTTCTTAAACTTTGTTTTGGGCGCTAATCTAGAGATTTTTTTGGTAGATAAAATAAAACTCGGAAACAGGTGCACATGAACGAGATGGGACCATTTGCCATTGTCTCTTTTGGAACTTTGTTAATTAATTGTTAGCCTTTTCCGATCCGACTGAGCGAGTTAGGTGCCAAAAGGGGCAGACACAGGAGGGCAAAAAAGAGACATTTGGTGGATTATTGGATGCAAGTCAATCAAAAGTTTAGAATAGTACCGCGGTGTGATAATTACTCTTTTCCATGAAAAGACTTATCTACCCTTCATCAGAAAGCTCAATTAATACTAGTATATATCCAGAACCACAGGACTTCTAACTTGGTTTACCGCAGGCCAGATATTAGATTTTCTCTTCCTCACAAAAATTTTCCTTGGAAAGATGATCAAAGCGCTGATCTTTTTACTCCCCTTGACTTTCATCGTCTTCAACTCAGCAGATGCTAAGAGAATCCTTCCACTTCGACTGCCTCTGCCTCAGCCTCAGCCTCTCAAATCCTTCAAGATCAATGCTACCCAGGTATGATTGATTTCTACTTTCTAGTTTTTTCCAATTGGACCCAGACATATCTTTGCACAATTAATTGAAATCCATTTTCTCCATGGCATTAGATTCCTTCAGTGAGAGTTTCTTTGAGCAAATCTTGCTAGGAAGCTTGAGTGTTACAAATTGCCTGTTTATGAAATTTCCGGGAAATCTTCCCACAGCAAAGTGTATGAGGCAAAAAGACAAATAGTGTCAGTTTTTCATGGTGTAGTCTATACTGTCTGGATCTTTAACTTTTATTAACATTGCTTTTTTCATAGAATGTTGGGAGCTGCTCTTACACAGTGTCAATAAGGACAAGCTGTTCTTCAACTTCCTATACACGAGATCAAATTAGTCTTGCATTTGGCGATGCTTATGGAAATCAGGTATGCGTCTATGATCATTAACATACTTAAGCAACCCCAGTTATATACATTAATTGCCCTTTAATGATTCAAAATGAAATTTAGGAAAATAAGGCTGCTAACTATCTTTGTGAATGTTGTTCTGACTATTTAATCTTAGCCTCCCGTGAATTGTTCACATGCAACTGCTCACATGTTTTCACTGAAACCCTTTCAAAAGTGGAATCATGAATTTGGTAAACGGCGTTTAGTTAAATGAATGTTGTCTGAATGATTAGGTTTATGTGCCAAGACTGGATGATCCATCCTCGAGGACATTTGAGAGGTGTTCTACTGATACATTTCAAATAAAGGGGCCTTGCACATACCAAGTTTGCTATCTGTACCTCTACAGAAGTGGATATGACGGCTGGAAGCCAGAGAGTGTGACTGTTTACGGCTATTATACTAAGTCTGTCTCCTTTTATTACAACACCTTTATTCCTTATGGGATTTGGTATGGTTTCAATCTTTGTAATGGGGGGGCTTCTGCATCCGCATGGACAATGTAGGAAATGGGGTCTTAGCTGATGTTAAAATCACTTTTCGCACTGCTGTTTTGAATTCTTGATACTTTCAGGGCTTTCAGAGATTAGAGAAATAAAGTTCTTGTTTAAAATGCTTGTTAATGTTGCTTTTTTTTTGGATCTAAAAATGGAAGGCTGAATTCTATTCAAGTCATGCACAGAGCTAATTGACATTTATGGAGAAAGTGGTCAATGACATTATTGCTTCAAGTGCTTACAGCCTGTGATGGGTAAAATTGGAGGTGGGTCATACAGACTGAAAAGGTAATGAAATTAACAATGACAAATGCGCCATGAAGTTTGTTGCAAACTTCATTCAAGAAGAAAGCCTTTACATGAATTAGATGTCTACGCCTGCATCGTAGGAAGTGGGCAGCTGCAACTAAACAAAGAGAGAAGCCACAAAAATTGATGGTTGTTATGAATTACCCTGCCTTCTGTTTTCAGTTAATCTTCCCCAAACCATCCTCCCGTAGTGCATCAAGGTCAACATTGCCAACAAGAAGAGAAGAGGAATCCCAACAATGCAGCCACCAGCTGCAAAATTTATCAAAGTCCAGGGGGAAAAGGGGAAAAGGGGAAAAAGTAGGTAAGACTATTCACATAATCTTTGCAAGAAAAACTTTAAACTCGGCAAGGATGAAGACAAGCTGCAAAAATTTAATGTACAGCTCTTTTTTTTCTTTTGGTTACAATGCACAGCTCTACTTAAGAGAGAAGTAAGCTAATTTATATAACCTTGTGATTTGGCATGTTTAAAACAAGCAACATTTTTTATTGCAACACTTGATCCTTGTTCAGTTATATTTTGGTTATTAGAAATGCTAAATGTGAAACAACATCATGTTGAAGCACTAAGATTTCCCCCTATTGTTTGGACCAAAACAACATCCTTTGAGTTCATTTTCCTGGATAAGTATGCCAAAAGAGCATAATTTTGAAATTCTCACTCCTTACCAATATCTATTATGAAAAGGACAAATTAAGCCATTAATCCTTATTACTATAACGAAATTTGAAATTTAATCCATTCACTATAATTCATAAAAATCAATCCATGTAATATTATGATTTAAAAATTTCAATTCAATCGATAAACGGCTATTACATTTTTTGTTAAAAATGCTAACATGGTATTGACTTTGTTGACTTTTGTTGACGTGATGTTGACTTTGCTTACATAACATTTTTGTCCCATGTAATTGATCTTTGTACTTTTATGAAATTTGAAATTTAATCCATCTACTATTATTCATAAAAATAAAGTTTTTTTATTATTTTGATTCACAAATCTTAGTCTAATAAATAACTTTGTTAAAGATCTCCATTAAAAAATGCTAACATGGTGTTGAGTTTTGTTGACATGGCATTGTTTACTTACGTGGCTTTTTTTTTTCACGTGGCGATAATGTAGCTTTTTCACTTTTTTTTTTCATTTTTCTTTCTTTTTCTACCTTTTTCTTTCTTCTTTCTCTTTATTCATCATTCTTTTCTCTTCTTTCTCTGTATATCACAATCACCAACTTTCAAAAAATCCACTTTTTAGTGGTCAACTGTAACTTGTTGGCGATAGTTCGCTTACAAAATTTATCATTCTATTTTTATCGAAGAGCTAATATTTTATAGAAGATTATCTCAATCAATAAAGAAAAGCTAACAAATTAATTCAATGTTCTTTAAAACTAATTTCAATGCCAAAAAGCATAGCAACCTAAGCATTATCCCCACAAGCTTGCATTTTTTCAGGAACCTTTTGTGCTCTCACTCCACCAATTCTTGTAACATCAAAACAAAATAGTTTCTTCTCACATCAAAATCATATAAACATAGTTAGAGTAATTTTCAAACGTTAATTTAAGATAATTTTTATCGTTATTCTTTAAAAAAAGTATTAGGATTTTTATCTTAACTATAAACTCATAAAACCCAAAAAAAAAATAATTAGTTGATGAAAGTAATGTTATTCCTAAAATAAACAGTATTAAAACATACTTCCTTCATGACAAGAGCATCAATATTTGCTCTAAGTGTGACAAAAGGAGGCTTTTCAATACTAATTCAGTAAGAAAGAGAAAAAAGCAAATAAAATGAAGGGAAATAGAAGAAGAAAGAGGTTACAGCTTTTGAAGGGGGAAAAGAGGAAAAAGTAGGTAAGACTATTGACATAATCTTTGCAAGAAAAACTTTAAACTCGGCATGGATGAAGACAAGCGGCAAAAATTTAAGGTACAGCTCTGCTTAAGAGAGAAGTGAACTAATTTAAATAACCTTCTGAGTTGGCACGTTTAAAACAAGCAACATTTTTTTATTGCAACATTTGCTCCTTGTTTAGTTATATTTTGGTATTTGCATTAGAAATGCTAAATGTAAAACAACATTATGTTGAAGCACTAAGATTTCTCCCTATTGTTTGGACCAAAACAACATCATACGAGTTCATTTTCCTGGATAAGGATGCCAGAAGAGCATTATTTTGAAATTCTCACTCCTTACCAATATCTATTATGAAAATGTAACACCAACATAGCACAGTTTCACTTTTCAAAAATAACAATGGCCAGTTGTATACAAATGGACCAAACCAAGGATGAGGGTTTTCTTTTCTTCCCCCTTTCTTAACTTCGGAGGGAATGAGCGAGGAGCTGTATCCATAGTTCAACCACACAAAAATTACTCTTGCTTTCTATACCAAACTAGGAAAACCATACTTCATAACCCATAGACATTACAGTTACATGGTTAACATTTTTGAGCTACCATTCAAGGTCTAATCGGTTTTCAACCTTTCTTGCTAGTGTTCTCGGCTTACTGTTCACAGCACAGGCACCTCTTTCTTTAGACAAAATTCTTCGCTTTTTTGCAACCTAGATCACGAACTGTTCCTGTGACTTCCAACCATATTTGTCCCGCAAGTAATATTCAGTCTCAGTCCTCACCAGCCAAAGTCCTCAATTCAGTGAATTCACCAATTAAATCCTAATATTCTGGCTGCCCTAAGTTTCCAGAAATATTTTCCTTCAGTTTCAGCCCTCTTTTGAAATTCAAACCCAACCTGCTTCCCAAAACCTAATCCTACTTCCTACCATTGCCATAAACCTTATATTTTCCAAAATTTCCAAACATGCCCTAAATCAAGCAGGTAGAAAAGTCATGCATTTCAAAACAAGAAAATAGAATTACATGTTAACAGTTATTCTATGCCTTACAATTTCAAAGGTCAAACGCTGCATGACTCAAATAGATAAGGTAAATAGCATATCCGTCCATGGATGCTGAACTACCATTGTTTGAAGATGAACACTTATGCAAATTGTCAGACTTAAAAAACGGAATGGCATAAACAAGTAAAATAAAAGTAGGTTGTTACCATCATTCCAGCTGCAAGATGAACTGAAGGAACAAAGAATTGATCCACTTTATTCCCTTCAGCATAGCCGTTAAATGCAATAACCATTGAGAAAGTGTGAACCGTCACAAATGCAAGAGCAATGATTGCTGCAATGTTAGATAAAAGCTATTAGAAGTGACTTAACTTCAAATCCAACTTTACATAGTTCTTAAGAGGTGTCAATCCATAAAGAAAATCAAAACCAAGTAGTCCTAGATGTAGCATGAAATGAAGAACAGTGCATAAGCTGCAGATAGAGGCATGTTTGATGCATAGATGCGTGTAACATTTATAGAAGAAAAAACATAACTTACAAGAAACAAGGAAAAATGGTATCTGTTAACACCTTTCGACAAAATAGGTTGCTGGACCAAATGCTGGCGATAAGAGGCTAAGACAGAATACTGCATATGCCAACCCATGATCTTACCCACCAGCTGATGTAGTTAATGGAAATGAAAACAAATTAGCAGGAAATAATGTTCAGAAGGAACATGGAAAATCAATATAATTTATTATTTCCCTAAAAAACCCACAATAACAAGGGAAAAGAGGGATCATAGTATTGCCAGACTTATGCTTCAGATCTCTAATCCCAATGAACATGAATTTTGTACAACGTAACGCTTCTTTATTTATTAGAATCCCCTGCAGGGTCAGCACACAAAAGGCCCGACTGAATAATTAAGAGAGGGTCATTTTACAAAACACAATAAAAAATCACCTAGACTCTATCATACAGCAGTACATCAAAAACCCAAGTTTTTTTTTCCCTTTCAAGTTTCAATTCTAACAGAAAAATCTTTGCATAACCAATTTCAAATCAGGTAAAAATATACTAATTTAGACAATCTGAAGGAAGATATAGAAGCCTCTTCCACTCATACCTAGAGCAATTTGCATCTGTCAGATATAGGCGTGGCTTTGGGACCCTATCAGCAAAAGCATCCAGTATGCCTTCTAACCTCCTGAGAAAGTCCAAATGCAAGCATTTATGGAACTGGGGTTTACAGAAAACCATAGTGTTATACCCAGGAAGGCAAGAAAACAGACTATACAAACAACTAATCAAGGACACCCTCTATGCACCTTACAATTTGGTTCAATGGAAGATGCAATCCAAAGCTCAAAGAGCAGGTTCAAATCCCCCTCCCTAAAAGAAAAAAAAAGTTAAAAGGACCCGTTCTATGTTCTTTAACACTATTTAGTTATTCACTATTTTGTTTCTTCTCTCTTATTCTTATAGTAAAGATTTCAATAGAGTAAACTAAAATGACAGAAAACAACAAAAGCATAATTGATTAAAGATGAGAAAAATACAAAAATGTAGCACCAATGAGTAGAATCATACATGGTCTTCCAAAAACAGAAATTACATTTTCAATTTTTAATTCTTCAACAGTATTAGTATTTGATTTTATATTCTGCATTCTGCTTTTGAGGAAAAAAAATGTAGTTAACACTAAATGGCTTACTTGTAAACTTTCCAGAAAAGAAGGCGAAGGCCTTCTTGAAAGGCAACAGATGTGAATACAAGAATTGCAAAAGGCCACCACGTTGTTGAGTTCAAAGGAAGGAAAGGTCTCCATATCCGGATAATACTATCAAACTTATAAGCCAAACCAATGTATTGCATTACAACAAACAAAAGTCAGAATTTTGAAGTGACCAACAAATTCAGAGTTGAAAAATAGAAAAAACCCAGAGTTTCTTTTGGCAGAGAGAAAAGGGAGTGAAGAAAAACAAAAGAAAAACCCAGAGTCGGGTTTGTCAGGAAAGAGAGAAAACGGATGGAAAGCTGGAGAGGAGAGTTAGGATCAAGAAAGGCTTTTTCGAGATAACGGATACGAAAAGGGAGAGAGAGGGCTCCATCGCCACCAACGCGTACCTAATCCCCGCAGCTGCTGTCATTGTTTTTCTCTGATAGAACAACCTTCACCGATGTTTTCCCCTACTGGGTTGCTTTGAAAACAGAAGGCAAACTTGGAAGAGGGAAGAAAAGGAAACTCAAATCCCTTTCTAAGAACGATTATTTTAAAAGCCATGAGATTTATTGATAAAGGAAGTTACATTTAGCATGGAATCAAAACAGCTAGCCACGCAGTTACGCTAGCATAAGCACAAAACAAAAAGCAACCACCTGACTGCCATCGAAAGAGACTTACATGCTAATGGTTTAAGCATTACATCAAACTCATTCAGTGCCATAACAACACTTTCCAGATTCACTTGGATTGGTACCTCTCTTCAACGAAAATGAGCGAGTAACACCATTCACTTCCAAACGCTTAAAAAATAACATAAAATAAAAATAAAAATCTCAATAAACATAATAACAATCACACATATCAGGAGGATTCATCATCACTTGGTAGCATCCACGACCATACACAATTGTTCTAACTTCCAAACTTTTTCATTCACTGCAAGGGAAAAAAATACGATTGAACTTCAACCTTAAAATTATACCTTCAATCCAATTATCGAACTAGTACTTGAAATTTTGTCCATAGCCCAGAGAGAAGTCAACTCATGTGGACAAAAAAGAAAAGTGACTATCATCAGATAAAAGGGGTCAGGTAATGTTCCTCCATGTACGGAGACTCCTACTTTTTCCATATGAAGGTAGTTAGGATTTTTCCTATAATTCCTTAAAAAAACTGATCTTCATAAAGACTCTTGCTCGTTTTCAAACCTGCAGATTCATTTATTTGATAAAGGTCTGTTTTTCAAGCTCAAGTCAATTAAACCAATGCCACCAAAATCCTTTAAAGTGCATACAAAATTCCGATCCACCATATGCACCTTCTTAGAACATGATGAGTCTTCCTACAGGAATCTTCTCTATAATTTATCCAGATAGCCTTTGATTGCACTGGGAATTTGAAACAAAGGCATAAAATAAATAGAACGGCTAGTTAGGACAAACTTAATGTCTCTCATAGATAAGCATTGAGATTTTCAGCTCACAAATCTCTTTTCAAACTTTTCAATCACAAATTTCCACTTTTCAAGTGAATTAAATCTAGCTCCCAACGGAAGCTCCAAGTATTTGGCAGGAAAGTTATCAACCTTACAACTTACAGCATCTGCCCAGTGTTCCAAGGATTGACAATCAATACAAATACCATATAAACTACTTTTCTGGAATTTATTTTTAGACCTGAAATCACTTGAAAGCAACTTAACATCCTCTTGAAATTTAAAATCTGCACCAAATCAGGCTCACAAAATATTATTGTGTCATTAGCATATTAAAGGTAAGAGATATTCGAATTGTTGATCTTAAAAGAGAAACCTATCCCAAGTATATTTGCCAATGACCACACTCAAGCTTCAGCCACCAAAACAACAATAGAGATATCGAACTGCCTTGTCAAATTCCTCTTCCAACGTTAAATTGTCCAAATTGCACTCCATTAACCAACACTGATATAGATACTAATGAGATGTCTGTAAGAATCCATTTCCTCCACCTTTCGACAGAACCCATTTTCCTTATTACCAAGTCCAGGAAATCCCAATCCACATTATCATAAGCCCTCTCAAAATTAACCTTAAAACCAAACCACCCAAACCAGTTTATTTAATCCCGTCGAAATGACCTCGTTTGCAACCAAAGAGCAATCAAGAATTTGTCTGCCTTTTACAAAGGCAAACTAATTTTCTCCCACAACTTCCCCCACCGTTGATCTGAACCTATTAGCTAGAACTGTCGTTACAATTTTGTGGATACTCCCTACTAGACTAATTTGTCTGTACTAATTTAAACCGAATGGATTTGAACACTTAGGGATTAATGTAATAAAGGAGCAATTAATCCTTTCGTCAAAAGAGCACGTACTATATAACTTTGTCATAAGCTTCACCACATTGCCTTTTATATTGCTCTATTGATTTTTGATGAAATTTTAAATTGAAACTATCAGGACTAAGATTTTTGTTACCGTCACAACCTTTAGTTACCTCTCGTGCCTCTTCCTCTGTGAAAGGCCACTTCAAAAAAGCTATGCTTTGATATTTCGAAACTTTAAAATTGCAATCCAAACCTCTCACTACAGTGACATGCTACCTTTTATACTATATTACTATTCTTCAAAATAGGATGCAATAGCCTCTTTAATAATCCCAAGATGTAACATCCCGTTACCACATTTTTCACGTATTTCCATACAACTTTACCGGTTGGGCTGTCTGCGATGCCATTAACATTCAACAGTAACAATGACAAATGATAAACATTTATCTATTTATTATGGAATATGAAATTTCTTTTTCATTATTCCTTACATCTGACATCCCCTATAATCCTTTATTTCATTAAGGTAGTACTGTATACATATGTTTGAAATGTAAAAGAGAAAAGACTGTACCTGTCACGTTTAATGTGCCATGCCTTAGTGCTTTAAGCATAGCTATACCCATCTGAGAGCTAATTCTCTCAACTCCGCGTACTTCTTATCTGTGGAGTTAAAATAAAGGGGTGAGCGATTCATACGCTCAGTAAAGGAAACATATGCTGCTTTAAATAAAGCAAAACTATATATCACTATTCATTTGTTCTTTTCTTAACAATAACCCAGTAGAAAAGAAAATGGATATATAGTAAACAACTCTCTTAAAACACCATTCAAAACACTGACTAACAGTTTACTTTAAAATGTAGTAAACACTATCGAGGATTTCAATAATCCTCATAGTAAATAGAAACTGATAAGTTGAGACTAGGCAACAAATAAATCATGCTATCATCGTTTCTCCCTCCACCTTGGGAGAACGAAACCTGCCGCTTTTGGGGTGCACCCGGAGGCCATCGCCCCTCACGGCTATCTCAGATCTATGGCCATAATCTAAAGGGGTCCTCGGGTCCACTTGCCAAGTGACCTCGAGACCGCTGATGACTTGGCGGGTCCATCAGCCCTGTGACGCCCTGGGGTGCACTCGTTGGTCTATATGACCCGAGCCATCGCCCCAGATGGGTCACGCAACGTAACGCATGAACTCAGGGCCTAAAGTCTCAAAATCAAGTTTTATCTCATGTTATCATTTCCACCAAATGATTTAATTTCTTATAAAACAATAAAACACCAAAAACAGCCCGTAATCTCAACTTTTAAAACCTGCTCGCCCATGATCAGCTCGCCCGACATGGCTTGCCCATGGAAGCAGCTCGCTGTGGCGGAGAACATGTGTTCGCCCGCCCTCTTTGCTTTTAAAATCTGAAGCAAAACTGGCTTGCCCTCTGTGGCACGCCCAGAAATCAACTCGATAAGACGGTGAATTAGTATTCGCCCGCCACTTAGCTTTTCAAAACAGAAATCTCGTTGATATCAGTTCGCCCGCCTTCAGTTTAAAACAAGGGCCGCCCGCCCAACATCTTAAAAAGGGTTCGCCCGACTACGGCTTTACCCGGATTTCTCTTTAAAACAAGGGCACTCGCCCAGTTCTCATAAAAGAGAGCTTGCCTCTTGGCTCGCCCCACTTTTCTATACAAAATAGTTCGCCCACATTTAAAACTCAAAACGGTGTATATAAATTATAAAAAGGCTTGGCTCGCCCGCCAATACTAATTCGTCCGACATTAAAATACAAGGCTTACCAACGTAAATAAAGGAATTCACCCGCCCTGTATCATTTCACCCAACAAAACAACATTAGGCGGCTATCAGCTCGCCTGCGATCAACAACTATCAATTTAACTTCTTAAAACCATGCATGTCAGAAAACAAAACATTTAACTTAATGTTTTCATAATATTTACTCCACAGGACATGCATTACTTCACACACATCTCCCTTACCTTGTTCAACGAAGTCTTGCTTCGCCCGGCACTCTGTTCGCCCATAGCTATTCCCAATTATCGGCTGCAAATTATATATAAATTTCATTAATATTTTCTTTATATATCACTTGGCGAGAATAAATCAAATAACTACTCGCCCAATCAGATTCCCAATTAGTTCGCCCGCCATTACTCACGAAGCCTTCATTGGCTAACTGTGGAAGTTCACCCACAATCCTTCTCGCCCAATGCCTTCGCATTAGAGCTCGCCCGTCATTCACTTCACTAGAATTGGGCGTTCTCGCCCACAAAATTACCTTGGCGAGTACTTAATATCTATTCGCCTCATTGGCGATTACTATTTTCAACTTGGGCGATCACTGTAGTCGCCCTTGTCGTCACCTATTCCATAATTTTCCTTGTTTTCCTATTTTCCAAGGATCTAACTAAACCAAGACTGTATCTATGTTTATTACTGCATAAATCATAGAAATCTATCAGTGAACATCAAGAACACCTCAGAAAATATGAAACTCACCTCAACCAACTGCACTTCCAAAACACGTTGTTTTTCTGTCTCATGTTGGCCTCTATTTGCTTATTCCTTCAGCTCACCAGGCTAAGAAAGAAAGGTTTTATAAGCATGTTTACTGGTTTAGCCAACTGAAGAGTGAAACTCAGTAGATCAAACATGGCAGAGAAATGGAAGAAACAGAGAAATAGCTCTCGTGAAGAAACTGAAATTGGCTAACTCGTTTTTCATCAATTGTCTCTGCTTATATAAACATTCTCAGCCAATCAATAGCCACCGCCTGTCTCTTATCCTGTTTCTTTCATCATTCCTCACGTCTATCATGCATTTAATGCATGTAGAAATCTGAAGCACAAATGGCGTGAAAGTCTCCCTTTCACACGCCTTTTTCTTCTGCTGCAGCCTTTGTTTACTTCCTCAACCAATAAGGCTAATTCCCTTGTTGACTTTCACATCTTCACCATTAATTGTCTTCAACCGTATCACTTACAAGTCAATTTTGGCTGCTAATTGTTTTGAAGCCATTTTCCTTTGTCCACCCAAGCTGATTCCCGGTCTCCACCTCGTCTGCTCGCCACACTACACCAGTTCGCCAGCCATTCAGTTGCCAGCTTTATCTTGGCAATTAAAAGAAATTCTCTTTTTTTCTTTACAATTACCTTGAGACTTAGCGAATGGCAGTTGCCTTCTCGCCAAATAGGCTATTCTTTGCCTCTCAATATGGCGATTACAAGTTCTCGCCCAATTAGGCGATCACCGGGAAAGATCAACTCGCCAACCTTGTTTTGATTCACCTAACACGTTGGCGAAAACACCTATTCGCCCACTCCATCGTCCAACTCGCCGTCATCATTGGCGATCACTCCATTAACTTGCTCGCCCATTGGCGAGCCGTTTCATCATGGTACTCGCCCGTCGAGTATTTCACCTAATTGGCTCTGTTCTCATCTCAAATAAAAGAGCTTTTCACTCTTTTTGGAATTTAACATTCATTATTTATTTAATTTCCATTTTCAATTTTATGAGATTAAGGTCTACTGTAGGGTAAAAATCAGATCTTACATTTCTCCCCACCTTAAGAAATTTGGTCCTCCAAATTTCAACCATACCTATCAGTGAAGAAACTCTGGATAGTTCTCATGCATAAGGCTTTTAAATTTTCAAGTTGCCTTATTCTTAATATGATACCATCAAAGCACTTTAGCCATAACATGATCTTAGATCACAGCACTTTATCACTGCAATTTATCTTTCCTATCTAGAATCCGTATCAATTTCTCAACGTCATTCATGTCCTCTCTAATCTCTAGGACTCATTTCGAATCACGTGAGAAGGATATGGATAATACTTTCTCATTATTGAAACATGGAACACATTGTGCACTCCTGGCAACTCGAGAGGTAGTGCACGTCTTTCATATGATCTAAGATCTCCGACGATCCAATAAATCGGAAACTCGATTTCCCTCTTACTATGCATCTCAATGGTGAGACCTTAATATACATAACCATAACCTCTTGTATATCTCAAGAAGTCTGTTCGATCAAGTCAAAAATAGTTTTCGGTCTCCCATTTCGCATGCTATCGTGGATTATATCGTCTGCTAAATAACCTCCTTCAAGTGCTATGTCTATACTCTCTTGTGGCCATTATTATCAACAAACTCTGCCAGGGTAGAGGATTATCCCAGGAGCCTGTAAAATCAATTGCACCTGCTCACACCATATCCTCGAGCGTCCATCTCATACGCTCGGACTGTCTCTCAGTCTGCGGATAAACTGCGGTGCGAAACTCAATCGGGATCCCATAGATTCCTGTAATCTCTCTCATCACTGAGATACGAAGCCGGACTCCCTATCAACTATAATGCTCACTGGAATACTATAAAACCTCACCATTTCCCTGACACATGATCCGGCCAAGGCATTAATTAGCTCAACAAATTCCAAAATCAAGGAATGAGCAGACTTACTAATATATCCACAACTATCCAGATAGCATTTTACTCTTTCAATTTTTCACTGAGTATAGGAAGTACCTCTAATATAGGTATTTTTCTTCCTTATCACCTTCTCAACTCTTATTTAATCTCGTCTCCAATATGAGACCACGAATATCTTTTTATATTCCTCATAGTCTCTAAGAGTACTGCCCGTCTCTTGAGGCTATCAATAATCATCCCTTTGGCGCTCTCCCGCGCTCTAGGATTATTCTCTCAAGTGAGTTGGCGACCACCTTGTTCGCCCAAATCTCACAACATGTTATACGGTGTTGAGCAATCACCTCACTCATGGGTCGTCCATCCCGAATTTTCTCAAGGTCCTGAAGAACCTCGGGTGTCTTCTCTCAAACCAATTTACACTCCCTCAAGTCTTTATCCTCCTTGAGAGTTAGTAACTCATCTATATTTATCACTTATCATCTCATTTAGTGCTGGTCGATTAAAATTTTAATCATTCGTATGTAATTGTCCCAGTAGTCGCTAAAATACCACGCACTCGCTCTCAATATATCCCGGAGCGTCCACACAATGCGCTCGGATATCTATATCAATATGAGGCAGTGCTAACAGTAAAATTTTGGAGTCCCAAAGCCTCTTAATATTCTCTCAAGGCATATGGCGAATCAGGAATCCCTATCACAAGTATCCACTAACTGGAACTTCACATACTCCCTCTTTGTTTCACCAATATATATCGACTAAAGCACTCATTACATCCCGAAATCTGATGATGAAAAAGTGAAATAATTTGGTTACTTAATCCATAATCATTTATATAACATCATGGTTCTTTCGGACTCTTCACCACCTCACAATGATTGTTTCATGATTAATCTAGGACGGCTTTTCTTTTGCAGACCTTAATATTAGTCACCGATTACGTCTCGGTAATCATCTTCCCCTCGATCACTTCTCTTATCTCTAGTGATCATTTTCAAGATTAGCAGTACTTCTTGTATCTGCTCCTCTGAGTATGACACTTTCATGGCTTGTCATTAATTCCAGCCATAACTACATAATGATCAGAGGAAATCACATTTATTCATAAACTTGGGAACTACCTCATAACTTGTGTTCCCTAGTCATTATATGACTTGTCTTCTCAAGACAATTTCTTTCTTTTACATTCATCACCACTATCGTTTTTCCACTTAATATGGTACTTTACTGTCACTATCTCATAACCATTTCGAATACTGTATTCACACATACCCATTCACTTCTACTTTCTCCCAATTAAGTATTGGATCAATAAGGTAGCAAATTCCATAACCTCTTCAACAATTTATTTGTGCTGTACGGGTAAAACTCATAAATTTTATACCCCAATAAGCACACTTTAACCTCTAGCACACTTTAACCTCACTTAAGTAGTAAAATCTTTTACTCAGACAATTTTCAATGTCCACTTAATCTTTCGAGACCTCACGTCTCTAATATACATAGTTCAATTACAACTCATGGTCACTGACTTAACAATAAGGTTTTTCCATACCTTATACAGCAATATTGCTGATATCAATATACATGTTTGCTCTTTTTAAAATCATCCTAGTTGGCTCTAGGCACACAAATAGGAAGGATACTACAGTCGGCTAGGGATCCAGATAGAATATGATAGGTATTTTAGAATACCATACTTGTTCCGGAACCTAGAAGCAACTGTAGAGAATATTAATCTCATTGTTTTCAAAACGATAAAATTTTCGTTTTTCATCAGTTATAACAAACTAGTTTTATTCTTTACTCATCAATTTCTTGAGTAATTTCTCAAGCTATACTGCTTCATTGGTAAGAGCTTACAACAATTTCTATTTCACTTTACCAACCTCTAAGCTTGTCAACTAAATCTCGATACCAACTTTATAATTTTTGGCAACTACGAGACCTTTCATTTTCTTGGCGATTACAGCTTTTGTTCTGTTCGCCACATTGTTATGATTTCCACCACAATTTGTTGGTCAGATTACTCACCATATTCTTTGGGCGATCATCACTAAAATTATTTGGGTGATCAGTATCCTTGCCCCTTTTTAGCAATTCATGATATATTGGCGGACTAGTGTTAGTTCTCGCCATCATCTAACTCGCCCACACCATTGGCGATCATACATTTGCACGCCCATTGGCGAGCTATCCCAATGTAGTTCTCGCCCATCGAGTATTTCTCATAAATCTTATAATACCACGGTTCTATGGATATCGTAACGGACCAGCCCAACCGGCCATGGCAACCCCCTTTTTGGGCCCATCGACAACGATTGCTGTGACATCGCTACTCATCCATACTATCCTCTTTGGTGATCACCTCAATTGCCCGGTTCTTCCAACCGTGCTCGAGTTCGCTCATCTCAAGGTTTTCTTTCTCATCCACAGACTTAAACACTTGACTTCCTCAAATGTCAAGTCACTACTAATATCCATTCTCCTAAAACATAAGGAGTATATATAACCAGTTTACATCATTTCTCACCCAATTCACTTTAAATTCAAACCCCAAAATCCACAACAAGTATGACTATCTCGCGACCTCTCATAACTTATACTCTGGGTCGCCTTACTTATCAATATATCAGTGGGGTCCACAGTAGAATTCATCCTTTATACCATCAAATACTCATACTATTTCACCATCAATTTGTATTTTAAATCCATTCAATCCCTTATAACTTCGAAAGAAAACCTGTCAATATAGGAGTATATTCATAAATTCCCCTTTAATTCTCTCTCTCATCAGTATAACTCCAAACACGCGATCTTAGAACTTATATGCTAATATTACCCCTTTTCATCTCAATATCATCATTTTCAGGATCTTAATTCGATATGGACAGAGAAGTCCTAGTGGGGCCCTCACCGAGTTCCTCACTGTACCTTATCGAATAGACCCGACATAATGATGATAAGATCGCCTATCTCATGCAAAATTTCCGGATTACTATCTCTATTAGTAACCCCTAATTAGTCAACTTTCATCATATTTCACCACTTAATTCATTTCACAGTCATTCGACTCCTCTATACATTCAGACTATACAGTACTACATGGGATGTTAACCTTTCTCAACACTTCCCATGCTAAAGGCATCAACAGACATCAGACCAACCCAAGCTCTGATACCATTAAATCTGTAACATCCCGTTACCACATTTTTCACGTATTTCCATACAACTTTACCGGTTGGGCTGTCTGCGATGCCATTAACATTCAACAGTAACAATGACAAATGATAAACATTTATCTATTTATTATGGAATATGAAATTTCTTTTTCATTATTCCTTACATCTGACATCCCCTATAATCCTTTATTTCATTAAGGTAGTACTGTATACATATGTCTGAAATGTAAAAGAGAAAAGACTGTACCTGTCACGTTTAATGTGCCATGCCTTAGTGCTTTAAGCATAGCTATACCCATCTGAGAGCTAATTCTCTCAACTCCGCGTACTTCTTATCTGTGGAGTTAAAATAAAGGGGTGAGCGATTCATACGCTCAGTAAAGGAAACATATGCTGCTTTAAATAAAGCAAAACTATATATCACTATTCATTTGTTCTTTTCTTAACAATAACCCAGTAGAAAAGAAAATGGATATATAGTAAACAACTCTCTTAAAACACCATTCAAAACACTGACTAACAGTTTACTTTAAAATGTAGTAAACACTATCGAGGATTTCAATAATCCTCATAGTAAATAGAAACTGATAAGTTGAGACTAGGCAACAAATAAATCATGCTATCATCGTTTCTCCCTCCACCTTGGGAGAACGAAACCTGCCGCTTTTGGGGTGCACCCGGAGGCCATCGCCCCTCACGGCTATCTCAGATCTATGGCCATAATCTAAAGGGGTCCTCGGGTCCACTTGCCAAGTGACCTCGAGACCGCTGATGACTTGGCGGGTCCATCAGCCCTGTGACGCCCTGGGGTGCACTCGTTGGTCTATATGACCCGAGCCATCGCCCCAGATGGGTCACGCAACGTAACGCATGAACTCAGGGCCTAAAGTCTCAAAATCAAGTTTTATCTCATGTTATCATTTCCACCAAATGATTTAATTTCTTATAAAACAATAAAACACCAAAAACAGCCCGTAATCTCAACTTTTAAAACCTGCTCGCCCATGATCAGCTCGCCCGACATGGCTTGCCCATGGAAGCAGCTCGCTGTGGCGGAGAACATGTGTTCGCCCGCCCTCTTTGCTTTTAAAATCTGAAGCAAAACTGGCTTGCCCTCTGTGGCACGCCCAGAAATCAACTCGATAAGACGGTGAATTAGTATTCGCCCGCCACTTAGCTTTTCAAAACAGAAATCTCGTTGATATCAGTTCGCCCGCCTTCAGTTTAAAACAAGGGCCGCCCGCCCAACATCTTAAAAAGGGTTCGCCCGACTACGGCTTTACCCGGATTTCTCTTTAAAACAAGGGCACTCGCCCAGTTCTCATAAAAGAGAGCTTGCCTCTTGGCTCGCCCCACTTTTCTATACAAAATAGTTCGCCCACATTTAAAACTCAAAACGGTGTATATAAATTATAAAAAGGCTTGGCTCGCCCGCCAATACTAATTCGTCCGACATTAAAATACAAGGCTTACCAACGTAAATAAAGGAATTCACCCGCCCTGTATCATTTCACCCAACAAAACAACATTAGGCGGCTATCAGCTCGCCTGCGATCAACAACTATCAATTTAACTTCTTAAAACCATGCATGTCAGAAAACAAAACATTTAACTTAATGTTTTCATAATATTTACTCCACAGGACATGCATTACTTCACACACATCTCCCTTACCTTGTTCAACGAAGTCTTGCTTCGCCCGGCACTCTGTTCGCCCATAGCTATTCCCAATTATCGGCTGCAAATTATATATAAATTTCATTAATATTTTCTTTATATATCACTTGGCGAGAATAAATCAAATAACTACTCGCCCAATCAGATTCCCAATTAGTTCGCCCGCCATTACTCACGAAGCCTTCATTGGCTAACTGTGGAAGTTCACCCACAATCCTTCTCGCCCAATGCCTTCGCATTAGAGCTCGCCCGTCATTCACTTCACTAGAATTGGGCGTTCTCGCCCACAAAATTACCTTGGCGAGTACTTAATATCTATTCGCCTCATTGGCGATTACTATTTTCAACTTGGGCGATCACTGTAGTCGCCCTTGTCGTCACCTATTCCATAATTTTCCTTGTTTTCCTATTTTCCAAGGATCTAACTAAACCAAGACTGTATCTATGTTTATTACTGCATAAATCATAGAAATCTATCAGTGAACATCAAGAACACCTCAGAAAATATGAAACTCACCTCAACCAACTGCACTTCCAAAACACGTTGTTTTTCTGTCTCATGTTGGCCTCTATTTGCTTATTCCTTCAGCTCACCAGGCTAAGAAAGAAAGGTTTTATAAGCATGTTTACTGGTTTAGCCAACTGAAGAGTGAAACTCAGTAGATCAAACATGGCAGAGAAATGGAAGAAACAGAGAAATAGCTCTCGTGAAGAAACTGAAATTGGCTAACTCGTTTTTCATCAATTGTCTCTGCTTATATAAACATTCTCAGCCAATCAATAGCCACCGCCTGTCTCTTATCCTGTTTCTTTCATCATTCCTCACGTCTATCATGCATTTAATGCATGTAGAAATCTGAAGCACAAATGGCGTGAAAGTCTCCCTTTCACACGCCTTTTTCTTCTGCTGCAGCCTTTGTTTACTTCCTCAACCAATAAGGCTAATTCCCTTGTTGACTTTCACATCTTCACCATTAATTGTCTTCAACCGTATCACTTACAAGTCAATTTTGGCTGCTAATTGTTTTGAAGCCATTTTCCTTTGTCCACCCAAGCTGATTCCCGGTCTCCACCTCGTCTGCTCGCCACACTACACCAGTTCGCCAGCCATTCAGTTGCCAGCTTTATCTTGGCAATTAAAAGAAATTCTCTTTTTTTCTTTACAATTACCTTGAGACTTAGCGAATGGCAGTTGCCTTCTCGCCAAATAGGCTATTCTTTGCCTCTCAATATGGCGATTACAAGTTCTCGCCCAATTAGGCGATCATCGGGAAAGATCAACTCGCCAACCTTGTTTTGATTCACCTAACACGTTGGCGAAAACACCTATTCGCCCACTCCATCGTCCAACTCGCCGTCATCATTGGCGATCACTCCATTAACTTGCTCGCCCATTGGCGAGCCGTTTCATCATGGTACTCGCCCGTCGAGTATTTCACCTAATTGGCTCTGTTCTCATCTCAAATAAAAGAGCTTTTCACTCTTTTTGGAATTTAACATTCATTATTTATTTAATTTCCATTTTCAATTTTATGAGATTAAGGTCTACTGTAGGGTAAAAATCAGATCTTACACAAGATCATCAATTTCTCTACCCTGAATATAAGATTTTCAATTTGGGGTTTGTTCTCTTCTTTTGAGACCTTGAAGTCTCAGCAGTGGCCTAGAATACCAACACACAGGTCAATAACAAAAACTGATAATAATTGAATACTATTAATAACTTTCAGTATTAAAATTTACCTTGCTTTAATTTCTAGTAACAACATCATCACCACTAGACTTAGGGTTTGTGAAAGCAAGATTAGGGTGTATTGCCTCATATTTGGTGTTTGTAATTTTCTTTCGAGGTCTTAAAGTCTAAATTGTCTACAGTAATCAACACATAATAAATATAATAACAAAACATATTATAATATATTTTACAATTAATCTTAGAATTCTTACATATTCTGATCTTTTTAGACATCTTAACTTATTGTTGCCATATTTATGACAATAACCACATATCATCTTCCTCCTAGCCTTGACATTTTGGTTTCACCATTTCTTTCATTTGCTTTCCTTCTTTTTTTGGCAGGTCTACTAAGTATCCTCTTCACTAAAATAAGCTAAACTAGTCCATGAATGCTTTTGGACCAGAACTACATTGCTTTAAATGGGTTTAACATTTGCTCTCATGCACATAAAAATGTCTCCTTGTTGAACCATGAAGTTAAGTAGTTTAGAGAGTTTGCCTCCTCATGCAGTATTGCGCTCCAAGCTTGCTGACAATGGACCTTACTAATATCTCACCTCCTACATGAACAAGAGTGTTATTTCAAAACAACATAATATGTTAAAATAAAGGATAATTATCCTAAAATAAATTATTTCAAAAAATTACAAGAAACCTGAAAATTTAAAACTGAAGTTTAAAAAATAATACAAGTTTAAATTAAATTGCACAAAAATAAATAAAAGTAATTAAAAACTGAACTAGTATAAAAAGTATTAAACTAGAAATGGTGAACTCAAGCCCGACCGTATTTTTCATTTGGCCTTAATTTTCAAGCTTAGCCCTTTTAATAGGCTTAATATTTTAGTTCAAACCTGCAAAAAAAAATTAGACTAACTTTCAGGTTTGGATAACTCGACCCTTGAACAAACCTATTTAATTCATTCTTAAAATTTTAAAAATTTTATGTATACTTTAATAAATACATTTTAGTATGGCAATAAAAAATAATAATGATAGATCCATTGTCCTATTTTATATTTTTTTTATTTCTATGAGACAGGACCTTAATGACACCCTTTTAGAAGTTTTAGGACTTTAATGAAACAATATAAAGATTAAGGATTAAACTAAAACCCAAGTGAAAAAGTTTGGGATTATAAATTCACTTTACCGGTTAAAACATTATATATACATATATATATATAAATATATATATATAAATATATATATATATATATATTTATATATATTAGTGGCATAGCCAGAAACTTTATCTAGTAGGGGCTTAATCTAAATTATAAAAAATAATTAAAAAAATTAAAATTTTTGTATTTTGTCATAATTTTTTAGAATTTTGACAGTATTTTTGGTGTGATTCATATTTGGAAATCTTTACATAATAATTTTGTTATCAATGCTTTTGAACATGATTTTTTCAATAAATATAATTACCTATCATTCAACCATTGATCTCTCATTCTATTAAATAAACAAGTTTTCAAGATAATATCATCAAAGCAACACAATCAAAAACATTTTATCATTTTTAGTCTCCATTATTAGTTCAATAACAAAAAACTAATAGATATGCTCCTAAAAGAAAGCTAATAAAATACAATCTTTTTAGTCTCTATTACTCTAATAGTAAAATCGTTCATTCCTTTTAATTTTAAAAACTCAATTCTAGAATATGGTTCTGAAGTTACTTGCCAAAAATTACATCGAAAATTTCCTTCGACCAAAATTAACGAGATGAAATTTTTTTTGATGTATAAATGAATAATTTTTTTTGGACATCGGGGGTTTGAGCCCCCACTGGCCCCAAAACTATAAATATATAAATATATATTATTTTCAAAACCGTGTAAGCTCCAATAATTTAGTAAAAAATGTCTTGCTTAGAATAACTTCTTTACACTTTGCAATAACTTATAGGCTGTGACTCAGTTAGTAACGCAAATTGAGTTTGTGAGAAAAATTCTTAAATTTGAACCTTACTAAACACACCTTCAAAGAGAAGTGAAAAGTCTTAACTATAACTAAGCTCCAAACAGTATTAATCATAGATTATTAAAACAGATAAAAATACATGTAATTTAAAAAAAAGACTTTACAATAATAATAAAATATCCCGGGATGGTGTTAAAGTGAGCTGAAATTAAATTTCTCCGAATCATCCTTTACATTCCGTTTCCAAAACCTGAAAAAGACTAGATGACTTTCTAATATGAACGGGAAAACCTGGTGCATCAACGACATAGACCAAACATGTGCCGTAGCATCATTATTTTAGGAACAAAACAAAATAACGTTCCAAAAATGTTTTTGTCCACATTAATTTATCTCCTGTAGTCGAGATAGTTCAATTTATTGAAGATACTGATTAATTTATCACAATCAATTTTGAATTTAGTAATTTTTGATACACTGTAGAAACGATGGCCAAGCAATAGATTCCTAACAGCTGGCAAAGATTTATTTGTTAAATCTGACAAATTTGCATGTTGCAAGTTAATTGTTGAATCCGATTCAATGATCCCCCTTCGCTGGTGTACGAACAAGGATAGCACACCATGGAAACTTTGGCTTTTGTTTGTTGATCCAAATCAAAGGATCGTCAACACAACACCACTGCGACAAAAAAAAAAGTTAGTTGCAATCTACCAAATGTGATTCCAAATCTATATTATAAAAGTTGTAAAGCTACGCTCCACCACCCATTGCCTCGTTTTTTACCATACTTTTACCGTGTTTAACCTTCCTTTGGTTGCCTTTTTTTGTCTGTATTCGATTGGGATGTAATTTTCACACAAAGCTTGTGTTTTACTCTTGATCTGGCGCGTGTCCCTCTATGCTCCTTTCTTTCCTGGGTTGTTTCTTTTCTTTCTTCCCTGCGAGCTGCTCCCCGCGACGTTCTCCCTTTCTTTTCCCACTCTAGCGTGTCTGTCTTTTTCTCTTTTTGGATTTTGGGGAGGGTAGTGTTAGAAATAGTTTTACATTGACATATGCAAATCATCACATAGACTGCCAATTGGAATATTTTGTAAGACTTCTGTTTTATTTTACATTTTTTTATTTTTAAATTTGCAGTATATGTATACAGTAGAAAGCCAAATGCCTTTTGGCAATTTTATAGGATAAAATCCAAGTATATAGTATACCATATTGATGCTGAATATTATTTAGACCAATTCGAAGTTCCTTTTCAATTGTTAATTGCTTAAAGGAGAGGCAAGAAGGGTACAAATTGAAACCTCATCTCACACGACAACCTGTGTGAAATGTGAACTTTAAAAAGTTCTTATGGTTTTAAGTTTATATTCTCATGTTCATGTATGTGGTATATAAAGAGACAAGAAAAAAGTTCACACCCAAAATCATCCTCGTTTTTCTTTTTTTAAGTTCACACCCAAAATCACATTTTCACTCTCCAAAAGTTTTAATTATATTTACAAGTCTATGGAATATTAGGTGATACAACCATTTTTTTCATTGGTCAATGTTGTAATTGAGTTTCTCATTGAATCATGTAGTGCTAAGTCTATCGATCAAGTTGTTAGGTTTTGCCTTGCCAATGCTTCTTGAAATTTTACTACAATTGTAGCTTCTGATGTCACATTTTTGCTAGATATTGAGTAATCTGAACCTAAATGGTAAACTGGAATCTATAGTTGTGTCAACTTTTGGGTATTTTATTAGTAGTTTGGATGTTTATTAAATCCTTTATATCATAGGTAGAATGGTTAACATGCTGGGTTTGCAATGAGAGGTATTGGTGCGGAGCAAATCTTCTTCTTTCCTGATTAGGAAGTATGGTAGAAAGGAAAGCAAGCAAGAATGTGCTTCAATTATTTTGTGCATTTGGGTAGAAGTTGGATCATGAGTTGCTCCGTAACAAATACTGCAGAATTTGTCGTTGAATTAAGAATCTTGCTATCTTCAATGTCAAAAATCTCAAAGTTTCTCAAATCATTATTTGTTTAAATAAAAATCTTGCTATCTTCATTGCCAAAAATCTCAAATTCTCTTATCATTGTCTTTAATTCTTCTCTTTCATGCCCGCAGCATAGCGCGAGTATCATTCTAGTCCTTTTGATGATTACTTATGTGTATATACCTTGAAACTATGATTAAATTTCTTTCTCTGTGCTTTAATCCCAAAAAGGATTTTTAAATAAGAAGGAAACAGCATAAACTATAATTGCAACCAAATTATGAGAAATTATTAGTTCATTATGCAGAGAGGGTTTTTTGTAAGGAAGCGGTGAGATTAAGTTTAATGGCAGCCACTCATGAGTTATGGCTCAGTTGATAACGTAAGCTGAATTTGTGGAAAGAGCTTTCGAATTTGATTTCTACTAAACACATTTTTGAAAAGAGATGAAGAGTCTTAATTGTGACTAAGCCCGAACAAGATTGATCTTAAATCATTAAAACGAATAAAGGTATTTGTGAATTACCAAAAAAAAGGTTTAGTGGGAGCCAATTTAGCATGTATTGTTGATTCATCGTTCAAGTCAGTTTATCGTGTAGGAGAAATGATATGTAATATGAAGCATAGAGTTCTAAAAAAAAGGATCCCGGAAGAAGAAAGGAAAGAGAGAGGTGTTGTCACTTCCGGAAATAGCTATGAAAAATAGCCTCTTGTCCTCTCTTTTTCTCTATCTTGTTTTCTGCTTTTTATATTTTGTTGTAAAGGTTATCAGGTATGTTTGAAATGTCTTGTTTGTAGATTACCTTTTATTACGAGATCCGTCATTCACGTGATTGATTTATTTTTATTATGACGTTTTTATTGTTTCCGGCTTTTTATTGGACTTAACCGATATCATTTTAAAATTTATTTTAATTCAAAATTATTTAAATTAAAACGATCGAACATTTTGGCTTGAAGAGTATTAAAGCCAAATTCTTAAGAAAAATGAAAAATTAAACATCTTAATAATTAATAATGAACAAAACAAGCAAATGAGAATTCTTTAAAAATCCAACCAACCAAACGCTCAACTAAAGCAAAAGGCAGAAAAGTCCACCAACGAATTAAATAGATGGTTTAAGAGAGCCATGAATGACTTCAGAAAAAAGACGTATAAAATTAAGCAACACCACAATATTCATGAAGGACCACTTAGTATACCCATTGAAACTTTGGTAAAACGTCATTATTGTGCACGAGGATGACACATGTCATATTGAAATAAAAAATACATTTTTTTTCCTTTTCTCCTCTCTTTTAAGCCTCTCATTCCTTTTCCTTTCTCGATCCCTCTCTCTTTCCATTTTCCTGGCATATTGGCTGGCCAAAAACAGTTTGGAAGTAGACTAAAACAGGCTTGAACTAGACCAAGCTCACCTTAAAAGTGAGGTGGATCTGGCTTGTTTCTTGGCCATTTTTGAAATAACTGTGCTAGATCTGACTTCTTATCGCCAGATTCACACTTGTATGCCAAAAAAAAGAAAAGAAAAGAAAAGAGGGATCAACAATGAGAAAAGAAAACAAAAGGAGAAAAGAAAGAATAAAGAAACAAAAAAGAAAAAAAAATTTTAAGAATATTTTATTTTCTTTTTTTAAAAGATAATTTTTATTTTTAAAAATTATATTTTAGGATTTTTAATTTTAAAAAAATAATGAGAAAGGAAAATTAAAAAAAAATCTTTTAAAATTTTAAAAGCTTTTTTCAAAATAAAAATATATTCTTAAAAATAAAATTATTTTATAAATATTTTCAACTTTATTAAATTATGTTAAGAAAATAAGAAACAAAATAAATGAAGAAGAAATGATTATAAGGTGTGAACATTAGTCACTATTCTTAAGGATTCAAAAATCTTCCAGAATACAACAAAATCTCTCAAAATAGGTATTAAATTTCAGAATGAAAATTAAGTATATAAGTTTGGATATTTATAATAGCCAATAAACACTTTGAATAGACATATTTTGTCCAAAAGACACGTCTTAAATAATTTATGCCTTTTAGATATCACTTTTGCCCAAAAGATACTTTTTCAAATAAGTTATGTCTCTTAGACATCACTTTTGAATTAATTATGTTTATTGGAACTAGTTATGTCTATTAAACATAACTTTCTAACAAATTATTTTATTCAAAATTTATCATACATAACTTTGGCAAGTTAAACTTATTTTCCAAACTTAATATTTCAGATTACTTAACAATCCCCCACTAGTTTGAAATGTTTGCTTAATTCATTATTTCACACGACAAGTAGTCTGCTTAAAGAAGGTATCTCTCGATTTCGACCTTCAATTAGTGTTCATACATTAATATCTAATGAAATTAATGGTGTTCGTGAATTGAACCCTAATTCCTAGTGTTCGATTTAATAATATGACACATATAAGACTTGTCTGCTTGTTTCAAGAGGTTTACTACCTTTATAGTACTATTATGGCCATGTGCTTACTTTGATAATCATGATAATTTAACAAGAAAATCCACCAATTTCTTGTCTAAAGCGGCACCTCTTCTATGATCACTAGGTGAAGTTCTTTTATATCCCTATTGCTATAGATATTTTATTTCAACTCCATTAAGAGCAAAACTCATCCTCCAAGTCACGCAACAGACAACACTTAACTAAACAATTTAGGAATGAGAATCAAGTGTTAATCAGACATATGCTATAACTTGTTATTACTCTTTGAACTTTAAGTTTAGAAGTTATTAAACTAAAGTTGGGATCCCATTACTGACGCCTAATTAATGGATTTAAATCCCATTCCTATTTACATTCTCTTTAACACATCTCTTGATAATGTTTTGGTGAGAAAATCAACTAGATTGTTTGCAAACTTTACATAAATTATGGTTATAATCCACTAGCAATCAGCTCTCGAATATATTGTATGTCTAAATTTTTCATTGTAAATACTATTGTATGCTCTAGACATTATAGCCTCACTACCATAACACATAAAGATAGCTAGCATAGGTCGTAGGCAAAACTTTATATCAAATAATATATTTCTCAGCCATTCTGCCTCATTGCCTATTGTTACCAAAGCAATAAACTCATATTCCATGGTGGATATGAGATGCAAGTTAATTTCTTGAGGCCAACTTATCACACCTCTTCTAATAGTAGAATCCAACTTGTATCTGTATAGCCTTCTAAAATAGTTTACAATTTGAGTAAAACAATCCAAGTTCCTTTGATTTCTTTAAATAGACAAAAACTCTGTTAATGGCTTTCCAATATTCATTACCTGGTTTACTTGTGTATCTTGTAATTTACATATAACAAAAGCTATACTTGGCCTTATGTATTGCATACGTTAGACTCCCAATTACACTTTCATACTTCAATTAAGTAATAATCTAACAAAAATTTTCTGTTAACTTCTACTTAGATCGTATAGAGTGTTAACTGTCTCTATATTAAGATGTTCGAATTTATTCAACATTGTTAGATCTACCGAGAGCGGGTGAGTTGGTTTCTCATATAAATTTGATTTCTAAAATATTTCCTAGCTACTTGCACAATTAAAGCAATAAAATCAACAATATAAGAGCTAAAAAGTAAAGAGGGTAGGGAAAGAAAAAGCAAACAAAGCGATTTATAGAGATTAGGCCAATCTCTTGCCTATATCTTCTCTCATTGAGGCTCTTGTCAAGATGGTTGATTCCACTCTCCTTGTGAATCAATACACACCACTTCAAAGTATGGTTACACCTCTTACACTTCCTTTTTATGGCTAAGGAAGAAACCTTTGAGCCCTTTTCTTATGAAGCTATCCAATCACTCACAAGTTAACCAAACAAGATTACTCTTCCTTTGAATACAAAGAAATGATTTGAAAGAATGTGAACAATGAAGAACCTCTCTAAGGTAAGAATACACAAAATGGAGTACAAAAAATTTGAGAATGGAGAATTTTGAGCTTTGATTTCTTGCTTGAACATTG
The DNA here is from genome assembly GCA_031772115.1 of Heritiera littoralis. Classification (NCBI taxonomy): domain Eukaryota; kingdom Viridiplantae; phylum Streptophyta; class Magnoliopsida; order Malvales; family Malvaceae; genus Heritiera; species Heritiera littoralis. The sequence continues at coordinate 1,529,157 of JAPDPK010000111.1, read as the reverse complement.
GAAAAGATGAATAGTGCTTGTTCTAGCCACCAAACTCTTAAATGTTGGCATTTATACTTCACCCAAGGCTAAGGACAGTTGTTGGGGCACTTAATACAAATTTTCCCATTGAAACCCTAAAAAACTAGCCGTTGGAAAAATTTTCGCGTAGAGGGGATCGATCCTTTTAAGGAGAGGATAGATCCCTTGAACTGTCTTGCCTTCAAGGGGTATTCCACCAACAAGGGATCGATCCCTTCCATGTAGGGGATCGATTCGGTCTTAATGATCTACAATTTCTTGGCAATTTGAAGTTGAAAAATGTGTAATTTTTTGTTTTCAATTGTCTCCAAGTAATATTTCAACTTCATTTAAATGTTTTATGACTTAGTTTATGAAAACTTAGCCCCAAAACTTATTAAGTAATTTTCTAAAAATTATATTCAATGAGTTTAAGGGAAAATTACTTAATGCCATATTTTCTAAGTGCATTGTCCCTAATTTAAAATCTATAATTAAAATATGATCTTGCACTTGATATGGTTTGTAAAAATCATGAAAACTTTATGCAAATTTACGTATACATTAAGCATTTAATTGTGCTTAAGTTTTTGTCATTTTAAAATATATATATATATTTGTCAATTTAAAGCTAACAAACATCTTCTCTATGTAATGTGACTGGCTAAGTGAAAAACCATTGTTATGTCTCTTTACCTTAATTCCCAAAATGGAATCTACTTCATTTAAGTATTTCATTTTGAAGATTAATGATGCCTTTTGGTTTCATTTACACCAAACATGTTAGTATCAAAAATCAACATATCATCATCGCAGAGACATACTATTACTCTGTAATTCTTGGTAACTTCAAGTAGATGAATTTGTCTGCACCATTGTGCTTAAAATCATTGGCCAAAATTTGTGCATCTAATTTCTTATGCCATTACTAAGAAGCCTGTTTTAGGATATATAGTGACTTAACCAATTTTGCATATTTTTCTAGTTGCTCTATATATACTTCCTTAGTTAAGTCACCATTTTAGCCCCACCAATCATGCATGTTGGTAATCAAAACTGCATTAACCTATTCTTCTATTATTGAAGGATTACAATATTCAAAGTCATATTATACTTTCTTAAGTATGTTAAAAAAATCCAATGCGTACTTGGATACGGTTCGAGTCTTAGAGTTTTCATTGTTGGGAGGGCTTTACCGATTACCACTCTCGACCCAAACAGGATAAATCTTAAACCGTAAAACGGATGAGGATACATGTACTTACACAAAAAAAAAAACCAATCTAATGCAATTATATCTACTAGCCTTTTTTAATCACAAAAGTTATACCCCCTATATGTCATATTATACGTACAATTCTTAATTACTTTTGCATGTTTCATTGTGCACCTAACATATCTCATATAGTGTTGTGTTTGATGCACAACTAAAATTATAGATTCTCTTTAGAATTTTTCTAATATAGTGAAAAGGGAAAATTAACTTGTCATTCTCAAATTTCTTATTCCCAAAATCACAGATGCAACATTTATGTCTTTTATAGCAAATTGCTAAACAAAGACCCTTCAGTACTTTTAATTTTTTTTATTGACCCATGCCAAAATTAGCATGCCATCTTCATATAGTCATTTGATGACATCTTGTTGAACTTTCTATAGATATAAGCAAAAATTATTTCGTCAAATTATGGTGTCATTTGCTTAAGATCTTGTTAAGTTCATTTAAGAACTTGACTAATTTACACACTTTCATTATTATTTCTTTTGTCATGGAATTAATAACCATTTAGGTTATTCCACATACACTATTTGGTCTAATTCATCATATTAAAATCATATGAATTTCACTTCCTTTGGTGAATTAACATAAAATTTAAATTGATATGATTGCAATAAACATTCTCTTTGTAGCAATTAATTCTTACTATGATGTATATGTCTGAAAATAATCATTCCATATTTGTGTAAATCTTTTCTTAGCAAAACATTTGGCTTCTTAGCTATAATCTTATCAACTTCACAATCAAGTTCATATAATCAAAATATATCAAATGATCATCTTTTGCATATATCATGAAATCATAGCACTATTTCAATAATTAACATAGAAGTCATGTACTAATTCTTTCCTTTTATCAAAATAATGCTCTGTAAAACTATGCACTAATTCAAGTAGCTGTAAAAGCATTTTTATATTAAGAGATAAATTCCTAAAAAACTTAATAAGCATGCAATTTCACTAATACATATTTAACTAGAATTCATTTTAAAACATGAATTTCTTAATACATGTTTTTATAATTGCATTCATAAATAATCCAATTTAGTCATATCAAGATTACTTTTTATCAAGAACATGCTTAAAAAATTTATCTTAATCAAATATCACGTAATGAAAAATAAATTTCAACATGTTCTCACAACATAGTCCTTTCCAAATATTCCAGTTTTAGACAAGACAATTTGATTTTCTTTTCAACATTAAATTGAAACCAAGCTTAATTATCAAGCAACCTATAAATTTCAAATTTATAGAACTTCACATTTGATTTTAATATTGAAGGAATTCAATGTATGCCACATGTCCTCCGTTATCTTTTTTGGAATGTTTTTGAACAAATGCTAGTTCTTGCGAACTAAGAACTAGTTTATCCACCATGCCTCACTCAATTAGGTTTTTTAACTTGAATATTATTGCAACAAAGTAAATTTGTTGTTACTTGTCTTCTTTAATAAGAAGTAATAGTCATTCTTAATGACTTTATTTTTATAATGAAAACATGCTCCATTTATTTACTTTAATTCCAGGGGCATGCATTAGCATAATGCTTTTCCTTTGTGTATTTGTTGGACTATCATTCTTCCATTTCATGTATTCTAACTTTTGAGTCTTAATATATTTTCTCATGTTCGTTGTGATATTATACACACAAGTTTTTAGGAAACATAGATTTTTTTTACATTTATGAAGAGGAATGGAGCTCTCATGGCTCAGTTGCTGACTATTTTGATCAAAGATCAAGGAAATCCACTCCAAATGACTCTGAATTTTCATTAAGGAAAGCTATGCCTAAATTCGTTAGAAGCAAGAGTTCAAAGCAACCGAAAATAAGTGATTCTATTATGAAGACATTAAGTAGGAAGCTGGGTGAATCCGTATCTAAATTTTTGATATATGATCAACTTCCTTTTCAGTTAGCAAATTCTCCATGGTTGCACAATTTAGTTTTTGTAGTAGTAGAAATTGGATAAAATGTAAAGCTCCCAACACCTTATGAGGTTTCTGATGTGTATTTGGAATCAAAGTATCAACAAGTCAAAGAATGGGTTGACGGATTAAAGGTTCACCAGAGTGAATTAGGTGCTACCTTAATGTGTGATGGGTGGACCAACAACTTGAACCAAATGCATATAATAAATTTTCTAGTTTATTGTAGTAAAGGAAACATTTATTGGAAATCTGTAGATGTCTCTAGTGTTCATACTAGAGATACTATTTTTCACTATAAATGATTATATTAAACTGTGGAAGAAATTGGAGAGCAATATATTGTTCATATAATCACCGACAATGAGGCAGCACTTAAGGCTGCTAGAAAAAAATTAGTGTTGAAAAGAGAACATTTGTATTGGACTTGTTGTTTAGCTCGCTGCTTGGATTTATGCCTTGAAAATATTGAGAAGAAGCAAAGCATGGACAAAGTATTGGAGGAGGCAAAGAAAGTCACATGTTTCATATATAATCATATTTGGACAGTTGACTTGATGAAGAAATATACCCAAGGAATGCAAATAATTCATCTTGCTCTTACCCGATATGCCACCTATTTTATTCAATTACAAGAAATAACAAAGCACAAACAAGGTCTAAGAGAAATGTTCAATTCAAAGGTTAGTACTTAATAATTAGTACAATTGCTTAAATCTAATTTTTTAATGATATCTTGTTTAGATTTTAATTCAAAATATATTGCTCTAACAATTTATTGTTGAATATACAAGAATTTAAAGAATCTAAATGGGGGAAACAAAAGTCGAGACTTGCTTATGAAGCAAAAAAATATTGTTTTAGGAAAAGATTTTTGGAAAAGAGCAAGTGAAATAATAAAAGTTTATGAGCCTTTGGTAAAAGTGTTGTGCCTTGTGAATGATGATGACAAACCAACAATGGGCTTTTTTTATGAGGTAGTGGATAGAGCTAAAAGGGCAATTGAACAAGATTGTTGATACTTCAGTGAATATGAAAGGATTATTGACAATAGATGGAGATTTGTGCATTCTGACTTGCATTCAGCTAGTAAGTAGACTAAGAAAATGGATTGTAAGTAAAATAACATTTTTATCTTATATGCTTAAACTACTTATATATTTATTTTTTATTGCTTAATTTTTTTTATTGTTATGAACTATGTTTAGGTTATTATCTTAATCCCAAATTTTAATTTGGTGTGAAATCTTCATCGAATGTGTTAATAGAAACAAGAGAAGGTATAAAAGCAGTTATAAAAAGACTAGAACCTTCTATAGATATTCAAATCAAGATGATTAACCAAGTTAGTGCCTATTACTATTTTATAGTTGAAAATTTACTTTATGTATCAGAAATATAATTACTTTTTTGCATCTATTTATTTAATAATTATAACGTTTTATTAATGTAGTTGTTCTTATTTCAAGATAGAAAAGAGACATTCGGTACGCTACAAGCACAAAGAGCTTGGAAGCAAATGAATCCGTGTAAATAGTTAATTAAATAAATTTAATTTCTTTAATATAATTTAATTATATTCAATATTAAACTTATTTTAAATAATTTTATGCAGTTGAATAGTGGATGATATATGACACATATTCCTGAATTGTAAAAACTAACAATTAAAGTGCTTAGTCAGACAACTTTTATTCTTTCATCTACAGTTTAGTTGTGCAACTGTTTTTAGTGATTGAAGCTTATGGCGACTCTAAAGAGCTTGAAGAATGCGGAAGGTCAGGAGGGACAATGGCGATTTAGTTTTTTCTCTGTATTTGTTGACAATCTAAGCAGAAGAGTGTCTAAGACCCTGCTTTGGGATGCTTTTAATGCGTATGGTAGGGTCGTTGATGCCTACATTTCATTCAAGAACAGAAGACCTAGCTCCATGCCTACATTTGCATTTGTGAGGTATAAACTAGAAAGAGAAATGGTGGCAGCGATAGAAAGGGGCAACAATAGGAGGATCGATGGACGTTGTATTACAGTTAAGAAGGCATTTGTCCGGTGGAATGAAAGGAAGAAGAAGAAAGCTATGTATCAAAAGGATTCCTTGAAAGACACTTCTTCGCCCAGAACTTTCGAAAGGTCTCCTTCACAAAGGGATAGTAGATCCTATAGAGATATTCTTATTGGAAATGGTCCGTTGAGGTCCTCTGAAAATTTTACTGCACAAGATCCCAATCTCAACCTCAATGTCACGACCATGGAGGAAGGTATCGGCAAGAAAATTAATAAAAAAGTCAAGTACAACATGGAGATCCCAAGAGGTGAAATGGAGTGGTTAAAAAGTAGCGTAGTGGGCCATCTGCTTGACCCTACTAATTATCAGGAAGTTGTTAATGCATTAGCTCAATGTAGCATGAAATGTCAAGTAGGTTTCATGGGAGGAGTCACTGTGCTTCTGACGTTCAGTTCGAGAGCTGAAATGGATGTGTTTATGTTAGAATACAAAGAATTTCAATCGAAGTTGCTTTTGTCTGTAAGTCCATGGTCCCCTTCTAATAGTCAGAGACATTCAGTTTGGGTATCTATAGAGGAAGTACCATTACAAGTTTGGAACGAGAAGTTTTTTAGTTCATTGGGTAATAGTTAGGCTCTTTCATGTGTTTAGATGATTTCATAGTTAGAACACAGAGATTAGATGTGGTGAGGATGCTAATTTCTATGGATTCAAGGTAGATGATCCCGACTACAGTGTCAATGGAAGTGAAAGGACTGTCATACAAAATTCAGATCACGATGGAGGAAGATTCTATTTTCGATAAAATTCTGAAGAATCCTGAATATTTGAGTTCTAGCTCTGACGACTCTTTATATTCTTCTGATGGAATTATGTTAAACGCAGGTACAAAGTTTGAAAATTCAAATGTTCTTACGGACGATTTAATCATCCTATACGAACATTAGGTTTTACATGATTTGAATGGAGGTTGCATGGGAAATGCAAGTTCATTAAATGAGGCTAAGCATGCAGGGGGGATAAGTCTGTACTGTCTAATTGTCAGGTGGCTCTATTAAGTAATAATAGTTTAGGGATAGCAAATGGCCTAGGTGAATGCTGTGTTATGGGTAAGGTTATTTGTAATTCGGGCCTTATTGTTGGGGTGAATGAAGTTGAGCTTAATGGTGGAAATGTCTGTCATGAAATTGGGCCTGTTTTGCATATTGAAGGCTGTTCACATGAAAGTTTGATGAAGAAAGGAGAGGTCGGCCCCTTTTGTCCAAGTTTTAAGCCTCCCTTTACGAATACTGAGGTGCATAATAGTGGGCGGAATAGATTTAGAAAGAAAAAGACAAATTTTGTAGTTAGAAGAAGAAGAAAATTAAGAAGAGAGTTAAGGGAGATTTTGGACGGTGAAATTGCCTTTAATATTGATTGTGTAGAAAATTTTGCATCAGATTCTGATATTGAGAACAGAAACACAATGTTGTTAAGAGAAGCTGAAGCTATTTGGGAAGTATGTTCAATGTTGGGAGTTAATTTTGAAGTGGGAAGAACTTCAATGGTTAGTATTTTCATGAATCTAGAAGTGGAGGATAGGGATGGAGTTTAGGTTTATGCGAGTGGATTGTCGGTGTGCATAAATTATCCAATAAAGTTGGCTTCCTGGAATATTAGGGGTTTGGGTTGTATGGAAAAGAGGAGTGCTGTGAGAAAGCTGATTTATAGGTTGAAATTAAAGATGATTTTCTTACAAGAGTCTAAGCTGAACTTGGTATCGCCTCAGATTATTAGGTCCCTTAGGGTTCACAAATGGTGAAGAATGAATTTGTATTGGCTGATGGGTCAGCTGGTGGCCTTATTTCTTTAGGGAGAGAAGACTTTTTCATAATGGAAAGTAAGGTTATTTCACAAAGATACATTTTGGTGATTGGTGAACTATGTCATTTAAAAATGAAATGCGGTCTAGGAAACGTCTATGCACCAAATGATGATCAAGAAAGATAGGTCTTTTGGGATGAGTTAATGATTGTTTTGGAGGAGTAAATGTTCCTTGGTGTCTTGGCGGAGATTTTAATGTTGTTAGATCGTTTGAGGACAAATATGCAAATGAGTGCAACCCAAATGCCATGTTTCATTTTGTAAATTTTATTAATGTTATGGGTTTTGTGGATTTACCTTTGGCGGGTGGTAAATATACCTGGTGCAGCAACAGATCTGAGCCTACTTTCTACAGACTTGATCGTTTTTTAATTTCTCTAGAGCTTATATCTATTGTTCCAAGTCTAGTTCAGAAAGTACTTCCTAGAGCCCTATCGGACCATAATCCAATTATGTTGGAGTCTACGGAGATTAATTGGGGACTGAAACCTTTTAGAGTTTTTAATCATTGGATGGACGAGGAGCATTTCCTGAAGATTGTTAGCGAAGCTTGGAACAAAGTGAACAGTAGAGAATTAAAAGCATGTAGGTATCTGGAGCAAGTTGAAAGGGGTCAGATTGGATATTAGGAAGTGGTACAATCAAAAAGGCAAAGGGGATGCTACTATAATCAATAGACTGGAGGAAAAAATTGATGATATGGAGAAGGAGATTTGTAGCAATAATGGTGATGGTAGTAGAAGATTGGAGATTAATAAACTTAAGGCTGACTTATGGTTTTTGTATCGTGCTGATGAGAGTTCATGGAAATAAAAATCGAGAATAAAATGGCTTCAAGAAGGTGACAAAAATACAAAGTTTTTCCACCTAGTGGCTACTGCTAGAAGGAGAGCTAATAGAATCGACAAAATTAGTATTGGTGGCAGAGATGTGGTTGAGCCAATTGCCATCAAGGAATCCATAGCATCACATTTCAAATCTCATTATAATTATCGTCAAGCAGTGATGTCAGAGATATAGTGCGTGTTTTCAGAAAAGTGGGAGAAGAGAACAATAGGTTTCTGGTGAATCCTTTCATAGTGGAGGAAGTGTAGGAAGCAATTAGAAATTGTGATGGTAACAAAGCCCTGGGTCTCGACGGGTTAAATCTTAATTTTATCAAAGCCCATTGGGATCTAATAAAAGATGAGGTGATGAAATTCTTTGAGGATTTCTACAACTCTAACTCTCTAGACAGGCGATTAAATTCTTCGTTCATTACTTTAATTCCCAAGTGTGATGATCCGAGCGGTATGTTTGATTATAGGCCCATTTCCTTAGTTAGTAGTGTCTATAAGATACTGGCTAAAGTTTTAGCCAATCGACTGAGAACAGTTTTTGGTGATATCTTGGGCGATAATCAATTCGCCTTCATCAAAAGTAGGCAAATATTGGACTGCTCTCTCATTGCTAATGAAGTTATTGATGAGATAAAGGTGAGAGGTGTCGGAGGTTTAATTTTTAAGATTGATTTCGAAAATGCCTATGATAGTGTTGATTGGGGATTTTTGGATTTTGTGATGTCTAAAATGGGCTTTGGGGAGAAATGGAGATTATGGATTAGGGCGTGTATCTCTACTGCTTTTATCTTAGTGTTGGTTAATGGGGTGCCTACTAGGGAATTTAGAATGAGTAGAGGCCTTCGGCAAGGGTGCCCACTCTCTCCTTTTCTGTTCAACATGGTAGCTGAAGTTCTTAGTATCTTACTAAGTAAGGCTGTTGGTATGGGTTTGTTAAATGGTGCTAGTGTGAGTAATAGTAATGTTATGGTGTCACATTTACAATACACTGATGAACCTGCACTAGATCATATAATGAATATTAAAAGGGTTCTCAAGTGCTTTCAAGTCATATCTGGGCTTAAAATTAACTTTAAGAAGAGTAGCCTTATTGGTATTGGAGTAGAACGGGAGATTCTTGGAAATTTGGCTAATGCAATTTGTTGTCAGATTGAGAAACTGCCTACTAAATATTTAGGACTTCCTCTCGGTATTTGCTCTAAATGTGTAGGGCTGTGGAATCCAATCATTAAGAATTTTGAGAGGAAATTGGCAGGGTGGAAAGCAAATTATTTGTCAATGGGTGATAGCGTGGCTCTTTTAAAATCAGTGTTGGCTAGCTTACCGATATACTTTATGTTTTTATTATAGATCCCTGCTGTTGTAAAAGAAAAACTAGATAAAATACAACGAAGGTTCTTATGGGATAGATCCTTTTCTAGTAGAAAGGTGCACCGGGTTGATTGGAGCTCGATTTGTAATCATAAAGAGTATGGAGGTCCTGGATTGTTGATTTGGATGTTAGAAATAGAGCTTTACTTAACAAATGGTTATTTAGATATGGAAAGGAACAGAATGCTATGTGGAAGTCTATTATAGTTGGGAAGTATGAATGAAGCTCTCTAGATCTTATTCCTGATGTTAGAAGTCCTAGAAGGATCTCAGCTGTGTGGAGAAATATCATTAATCCACTGGCGTCCAACATTAATCATTCTCAGTTTCTAAATACAGGCTTGGGCTTTTCCTTTGGTGATGGTAGCTACATCAATTTTTGGGTGGACGAATGGATTGAAGGTGTTGTATTAAATGGTTTGTTCCTTAGAATTTTTGCCTTGACTGTGAAAAAGGAAGGAAAGGTTAGCGAGTTTGGGTATTGGTGCTCTTATAAATGGATTTGGGAGGTTCAATTGAGGAGACAGCCTTTTGACTAGGAACTGCAACAATAGAATGACTTTTTAGACCTCATTAATAAGTATTGTGTTTGCAATAAGTTAGTGATGCCTTAATTTGGAAAGACACTGTAGATAGGGAGTACTCAGTAAAGGAATTCTGTAAAATGGTCTCAAATAACTCTAGCAATCAATCTGAGACATGGAAATTCATTTGGGCTGGCTTAGTGCCTCCTAAAGTAGAAATCTTTGTGTGGCAATTATTGCAAGGTAAGATTGCAGTTAAGGATCAACTCGTTAGAAGGGGGTTGTTGTCAAGAGAAAATGCTGTCTGTGCTTTTTGTAAAATAGAGTACGAAACAGTTGATCATCTAATTTTCTCTTATATGGGAGTGTGGAAGATTTGGGCCTACTGCTGCAAGTCATGGGGTGTTACATGGGTTTGTCACAAAAATCTAGTGTAATTTTTCTTCGCTTGACAATCTACACTTCCTATTGGTGTTTGTGATAAAGTTTGGAAAATGGCTCTTTTCGCAATCACTTGGTAGGTTTGGCTTTACAGCAACGAAGTGGTGTTTGATGGGAAGTTTGTTGATTTAAAGTGTAAGTTGGATTCAACTAAATTAAGGTTGGCAATGTGGTTTAACGACAAGTGGATGAGAAATAGTAATTCTTTTTCTGACTTTTTTCTATGTCCTGAATCAATATTAGCTCCCAATGCTATTAGAGGCAGTAGACCTTGTTCTATTTGGAATGTCCCTTCCGCTGGTTTCCTAAAATTCAACATTGACGGAGCTGCAATTGGTAAACCGAGCCCTGCGGGTATTGGTGGGGTGTTAAGGGACGAGGGAGGGGTTGTTAAAATCATGTTTTCCAAGTCCATTGGTATTGAAGATTCAAACATGGCTGAGGTTCTTGCGGTTAGAGAGGCTGGGGTTTTTTTTTTCAGTATCGAAGTGGGTCACTTCTCACTCTCTTTATATTGAAAGTGACTCCACCAATACAATTAATTGGATGATGAAGCCTGAGTTAGCTCCTTGGAAATTAAGAAGATTCTTTTCTCAAATTGAAAATTTGAAATCGCAACTGATCGGTTTTCAAATTCTTCACATTTTAGGGAATGCAATGAGTTAGCCGACAAGATGGCTAAACAGGGAATTAACAGAGTTAATAACCTCTTGGTGATTAATAGCTGAAGAAGGGTGGTGGTTTGGGTTTCTCAAATTGAATTGATGTGGTCATTCATGCAATTTGGGTTTGGGTTGCTATGGCATTTGGAATCTCTTTGTTAGTCAAGATAAAAGACCCTTAGAGTGCTCCATGGAGGATGAAGAAATTCATGAACCATATTGAGATTTAAAGGGCAAGTTGCATTTTGGCAGATCACCCATATACCAAGGGAGGTTAAAGAGGCAGCAGATAGGTTAGCAAAAAAAGGAGTGGGTAGATCTAATGATTTGGTTTTAGTTTTCAATTAAAGGCAACATTAGTTGTGTCCTGGGTTGGAGTGCGAATATTTGTTTGTTTTATCATGATTGTTGTGGGATTTTACAATGTTGGGCGAGAAGCTTTTTGTTTCATTTCAATCTCTACGTTTTATGAGTTTGGGTTATCAGTTGCAGAATTATTGAATGTGTATATGAGGATTGTGCTTATTTCTTCTCTGTTTTTGGTTAGGATGCGTAGAAGTGGAAGTTGATTGAGTAGTAGTGTTTAATGGTGTATTAGGTGTTTGACAAATTGCTTAAATCAAGCACCTTCGGCAAGATGGCTGTGGATTTGGGCTGGTCTATCAAAATTTGGTGATCCCTGGTTTCGGAGCATGGAGATCTAATTTGGGCGTATTGAAATTAGCATGCAGTGGTTTAATGGAAAAGGGGTTGTCGGTTAACAGAATGATGTTTTTGTTTTATTTTTGTCTTGGCAGTGTAGATATAATGAAAGCATTGAGTGTTCTGCCTTTACAATGGGTTGCTAGCTTTCACACTTCCTGGTTCTTGCTACTTGTGTTTTATCTGTGGTTGTGTTGGAAAAGTACCACCAGTTCACTAGATGCTAAGTTGCACTGATGATACTCGAAGGTTGGTCCAAGTTATGAATGTTGAGCCATTTCAATGGCTTCTTAATCGGTGCTGTGGGTGGGTTTTTTGTGTTCCTTCAGATTTGTTGGAACGACAAATTGACATGGGTGTTGCGTGGGTGTTTCTTCTTGGGTGTCTTGATTATTTGGTCTCCCTTTAGTTCACTAGTTAATGGGTCAATTGCTGCAGATAGATAGAACTTTTGTTGTTTAGTGCTTTTGTTGTTTGCTGTATTCTGTTTACAGTTTTTGCTAGGGGACGTGTAGGCTCTCTGATGCTTGATGCCATTACAGTAGATTTTGTAACATGACCATTAAATATATTTGGCCTTTCAAAACAAACTTCTACATCTAATTGCGAAAAAAATTAGAGCACATTTTGCTATATACACACTAAGGCTGGAAATAGGTTGAAATATGGAAGACTTCAAAAGATGGTATACACTTGTTACAATATGAGGCTAAGGATGAGATGTCAAAAAAGAATGAGCATTGATAAAATAAATTACAGTTTCAATCCTATTAGCCTGGACCATATCTTTGAAGAAGATTATCCACTTTTAGAATGGCTACAAGAGAAAGAAAATCCTTTGTTAAATGGTTAAAACTCTGACTAGTTGCCTCTTGATAATTCTGATGATGAAATGAATGTTGAACAATCACATCAATCAGGAGAAGAAAATCCACTCACTCAAGTATAAGTTGAACACCAACTTAGAGTGATGATGATGAGGGTTCAAGTCCAACTGATGGTGATGGACCCCGTGGTGATGGTAGTGGTGTTGATTATAATGGTGGTGTAAATGGAAAATAGGCCTTGCAGTCCACTTGGCAGAGAATATGAGCTTGCTACTACTGGTGGATTATTCTTTGATTTGTCACAATACGGAGTACATCCATCTGTTGAATCTAGTGGAGATAGAAATGGAGGTAGAGCTCGATCAAAGGGAAAAGCCAGGAAGCACCAGCATGATAGTTTTACAGGCTCTTCATTTCGAAGATAAACTTCTAGTAACGAATCGTTTGATAGTCAAAGCTATTATCCATCAGGACCACCTTTACATTTTTAGCCTCCTCATGGATATTATCTACCTCCACAAGGTTATTATCCACCTTAGTTATATCCTAATTATCCTATGCCCTATTATTCCCAAATATATCTACCATCACCCCAAATGTATCTACCATCACCACAAATGTATCAAGAACAAAGATATGGTTCGAATTTTGGACAAAAGTTACGGAGATTGAGTCGACATGGTTATGAAAGTGAAGAGGGAGAATTTGATGCTCTTCATCATTCCACTATATGGTAATTGGTAAGATTTAAAATTTATTTATTTTTGTAATAAATTAAATTTAACAAGTTCTGTTTTGTTAATTATTAATATTTGTAGAAATAGTAGAGAAAAAAATATTGACATAATTAATTTAGATGAAAAAGGATTTGACAAAATTCGTCAATAATTTAGATAAAAATAATTAATGCTAAATAATTAGTACATTAATTTTTATTAATACATAATTATTTATCTCTAATTTTACTATTTGTTATTTTTCAATTATCATAAGTAATTTTTTAAATATGAATGCTCTATTATAAATCAAAAACTTATGAATAACTTTTTTTTCACGTAAATAATAGACTTAAAGTATCATAAATTACTTAAAAAACTATAAAATGAGATTTCACATTATTATAATTACAATTATTACATTTTATATAAACTTGTACGAAATTAAAAAAAAATTCATGGCCGCGATGACGGCAATGACCGCAGTAGTCTCCACTAATCCGCAACCACGATAAACGTAACGTAATAAAAAACGTGCTCGCGAGCGACCGTAACCGTAATTTAAATCCTTAATAACGTGTCATCCTTAGATTAATCATCTGCCACGGTATCGTATCTTATTAACGATGTTAAGCTCATCCTCATGTTTCACACGCGGAGTGTTGACAAACCATTTGAAGTATAATACAGGTAACGTATTTGGACTTCTTAAAATGCAAATATCTCAATAGCAGTGACCAATCAGTAACTTGGGAAGTCTTCTTTGAACATGGTTGTCCTATATAAATATATATATATATATATATATATATATATATATATATACATACATTCTGCCGTAAAATGCGACTCCGATCGTAATTTAAATTCTTGATGTTGACATAGTATAAAATAATGACGTATTATCTTTGGATTATTCATCTGCTACGGTATCGTATCTTATTAATGATGTCAAGCTCATCCTCATATTTCACACGTGGAGTATTGACAAACCATTTGAAGTACAGGTAACGTATTTGGACTTTTTAAAATGCAAATGTCTCAATAGCAGTGACCAAACAGTAATTTGTGAAGTCTTCTCTGAACTTGGTTGCCCTATATATATTCTCCCGTACTTCCTTTCTCTGTATAAACAAGCATCTTTTGGCTACAGGATTTCAGAGATTGTGTATTATATATATTTCTATGGTTTTTCTCTGTTTGTTCAAATGATAAAAGTTATTTCCTAGACAGAAAAGACTGAAAAAGCAGGCTTCTGTTCATTGTATTTTTACTTTGAAGAAGCGAAGATGGTTCCAACTGGTTTCCGATTCAACCCGACCGATGAGGAGCTTATCGACATGCTGAACCAGAAAGTATATGGGAATACTGTAATGGCGCCGCCTTTGGATTTCATTGTTGAAAGAAATATTTATGAATTAGAGCCGCAAGATCTTCAATGTGAGGCATTTTTCCTTCTCCTTTACCGTACTAATTGTCTGGTAGCTTTAATGCAAACCCTGAATCTCTTATTTTTCTGGTTTAATATTTATCTATATATGTTTCCTAATCAGTTGCATGTCGATACTTTTTGGCACATTAAAGTCCAACATTTAACACGTAAAGCTATCAATTTAGGATCATGTGATGTCTGAGCAAGGGAACAGAATCCCGTGTATGATGGAGCATGCATCAATCATGTATCAGACCAAGAATCATAATTCCCATGTTTCATCCATCGCTAACTTGCCATGGCTCCCAAAATCCAACAATTCAACTTTCATTTCTATTGGCTTTCTAACCATAGCAAAACTCAGGAGCTAGAAAAGATTTTCTGATAGTTTGATATTTCTTTCTCGCATGAACATGATGGTTCCATAAATATGATTCCATGTTCTTTGAACAGGTTTGAAATTCTCTCTTCTTTGAATAAAACAAAAAGTATTTCTCAGACTCATATATATGTGCTTTTTGCAGGGCCTCAACGTGTGGGATTAAACAAGAACGAAAGGTATTACTACTGTAAGAGGGAGAGTGATTCAAGAGAAGTGACGGGTCGAGGATGGTGGAAGGCAACAAGCCATGTGAAGACAATTTCCGCTAATGGACGAGTGGTGGGTTACAAACGACCCCTAACATTTCACAGGTTTAGGGATGACCAAAGCAAGCGCAAAGATGCCATCAAGACTGACTGGATTATGCATGAATATAGCCTTCACTCTATTCCAACGGTTTGGAGTTTTTTCCCAGACCAATATAATTTACAATCTTCTTTTCTAACATAGAGTAATTTTAAACGTTAATCCTTAAATAAAGCACTCTTGTAAAAACTAGATTTCATGTAAACTTTTTATTTTATAAAACTATAAATTAGCATATTAAAACACTACTACCCTCCTTTTCCTTCCTCTATATATATATATATATATGAATCTCTCAAATTCTTTTTTTTTTTGTCCAGAACATTCTCATATGGATTTAACTATCATCAATCATAATTGTTCTTCTGATTTATTTTAAATATTTTATTTACAAACTTAAAATTCGTTAAACATTTTAAAAGATTTTTTTAAAATAAAAACATTGGTAATATTTTTCTTTAACTCTTACTGCTATAATTTGGATGAAATCACGTATTTTTGTGCCAATTTGCCGAATCTCCACTAGCAAATATACATATAGATAGAGTTCAATTTTCGTTCTAAAATTTCAATTTTCCTCCTAAAATTTCTTGTATATATAGATAGAGTTCAATTTTTGTTCTAAAATTTCAATTTTCCTCCTAAAATTTCTTGATTCTTTTTTTTTCTTATTTTCTAGATTTCGATACATTTTCCTCTTTGTCTCCTTAATTTACAGTTTTGTAATTTTTTTACTTGTTGAACGATCTAAATTTTTGTAATTTGGATGATGCTCTCACTCTCTTTCCCTTATCCACCCTTCACATTCCTCCAAATTTGATGATCCAAAATGATTGTGGTAAATCTCTAAGTTGAAAATAATGAAGAGTAGTCTTGCTTCTCGGGTACAAATTCAAACAAAAAGAAGCAAATTAAAGAAGAAGAGGGATGAAAACTTGGAAAAAAAAATAGAGCTTTAACTTGTGCTAGACTTGGATCTTGATATTTTTTTTCTTTATTTGTTGAAAAGTCGAGTTGAGTAACAAATGTTTTTTGATACCCTTGTTTTTAGAATTCTGTACTTAACGCATAAGAAAAACGAATTCTTATAGCTTGATGGAACTTTTTAGAATTTTTAGACCATATTTCTACCTATAGCTTGACTTTTCTTTTTAATATTCAAGAGTATTGGAATTGAACCAAACTATATTATTTTATATTAATAATTTTTTAAATCTATTGATTGTACGTTTCCGACAAAAAGAATCTTAAAACTTGGTTTTTTGTTCCTGTTTACGTAGGAGTGGAGACTCTGTAAGATTAAGTACAAAGGAAAAGAAGGGCTTAAAGAAGACACGATAGATAGTATCAGCAACAATGTTCATCCTCCATCGATGAGCTCAGATGTTGGAAGCAGCAGTAGTTCCATAAGTCCCATGCGGTTGGAGCACTTTGCTATTGAGGAACAGCAGCAGACATTGCTGCCGCCATTACCTCTGAACAATGATTATGAAAATTATTTCTTACCAAGCTCAAACATCATGAGAGTTTTTGATGATCCGCAGCAGCCTTCCTCATCATTTGATCTTCCAAGTTCTTCGATGCCAATACCGACACCAAGCTATCATCACTTTGTCCAACAAGACAACCAATCAGACGCCACGGATCAACCATTTCCAGAGCTGTGGTCCTGGGAGAACTGGCATTAGTTAATCCATTGTTTATAGAGCGAAGCGGAGCCCAGCTACTGTAATAGCTATTGCGTGGAATTCGGGTTTTAAATCAAACTAATTACGTTGTGTTTTTCAGGTTTCCAGCTCAAATTCTAATATTTGTATTTGTTTTATTCCGAGACTATGATCTCCTTTGTTTAAAAAAAAGTGAAAGAAATAAATATTTTTGTCAATGATGTGATGTGATCTATTAATAGAATATTTTACTTTTAACTGGATTCTTTTTCTAATTTAAAATACCAAAAACAAGAGCAACGCAGCTACTTATTTTTTTTTTATTTAAGGGGTTTTAGTTATCCCACAAATAAAATAATTTAATCTCTTTTTTCTTATAACGTATTAAGTTTCGAAAAACCTAATAACTAAACATAAAACTATGGAGTCATCATTAACTATTTTAATTTAAGATGTGGTTGATCACCTATTCAAACTAAGAATAAGACTTTGTCTATGTTCAAAAAATTTTAGATTTAGAAGTACAATTATGTGTGAGGAAAGATTAACATCCTCACAACGCCTATCCTAAAATGGTATAAGATAGTCTAAAGTAATCTTAATTTTGCCTTTAATTTTGATTAGTTAAATATTGAAAAATCTTTTAAGTCTTCTCCTGGTTGGACAACTTAAAAGTTTTTTTTCACCTCGAGAGTATTCAAATAGGACCAACACCTTTCTTGAAAAGGCTTCGTCATCGGATGATTTAAGTACATTATGAAAATTCCTATATTGACTTGCTAACCAATTTATAATCCTAAATTTATTATTTATATTTATTGTTATTATTTTAACTGTTAAATTAATTTCTTTTGTTATTTTTATTCTTCTTTCAAATCAACACGAATTATTTAATATTGAAAACTTTTCTTAAGACCTTTTATCAAGCTGGTTAGACCTTAAGGAAATCTTTTCACCTTAAGAATTTTTAAAAAAACTACTCAAACGCAATTCCTTTTAAATTTCATTGTCGAATTTATATTTATTCAAATATTTAATATTATTTTATTTCTATATATTTTAATTATTCACTAATTCTTAATTATTTAACTTTATTATTTATCAATTTAATTTTTTATTCTTTATTTCAATAATGAACATACTTTAAATTTACTATTTTTCATTTTGATTTAATTTTCATCTTTTATAATTAATTTGATTTATTAAATATTGAAAATATCCTCTTAAATCTTCCATTAAGTTGGTAAGACTTAAAGGACTTTCTTCATCTTTAGATATTTAAAAGTACTACTCAAGTGCAGTCATTTTAGAATTCCATCATCGAAATGACTTATTTTCACCTCGTAATCTATAAACAATTTAGATTTATTATTAATTTAATTTTCAAAAGTGAGTTTTATTTATCTTAAACTAATTGGTATTTCTAACTATTTCTTGATTTAAATATAATTTTTAAATAAAGCAAGCAAATAAATGTAACTTCCTAATACAAAATATCAATACGAGCATAATTAAACATATTAATTAATTCTACTAAGAAACGAATTTGTTAAAACATACCAATTATCTACTCTAACTAATTTGATTAAATAAACTTAACTAATGAAATTATTTAAGCTTAATAATTACAAATCTCATGGATACTACTTTCTAAAATAACCATCTTAACAATTACAAATGAAAAAAATCAGTAAATAAGCACAAGACGCCATCTGCACATTTATGAACCGATAATCCATTAGTTAAATTAAATAATCATTCCGACTCAAAGCAAATTGGATAGAGCAATTTAGTAGCCTAAAACAAACTTAGCAGAGTAGGAAAGTTTTGAAAGAAAGAGAATTTTTTAAATATTTTTCATCATTGTATGATTGATCAACCTACGAAGTAAACAGATAATCTTTCAATACTATTTTAGGGATGGTAGATTTGCAAAGTCACGAAGAGAAAGTGCACTATCAGCTTCAGCAACGACATGAATATTCATGAGTCTTTTCAAGTTTAATAAATTATATAATATGTACAAATATTATTTCTGTCTCCAAATTCCAAAGGACCCACTATGGTCCAAACCATCTAATTTCAAAGAAAAACGCAAATGAGAAATGACTGAGATGTTATAAATTTTAAAATATCTGTATATGTTCAACGCAGACATGTGAAGGATCGAGTCAACTGTCTAAATTGGAAGGCTTGTCATTTTTTGGACGGATTTGAAAAAGAAAAAATTTAGCCCTTAAATGAGTTCAAATTTAAAAAACGAAGTCTACTAAGAATAGATCAAATTTGGGTTTATTGTTTTAAGTTTAAGTCCAATCCAACCCGGCTAGCTAACTATAATTTTTTTTTACTATTTTTAATATTAACGCATTATTTAATTATTTCATTTTATTTTACAGTTTAATTTGAGTTTATTATTTTTGTCTCCAAAATTCAAAGTAGACCTGTTTATGGGCTTAGCTAAGTTAGATTTAGGTCGAACTTAAGTAAGGTATTAAGAAACAGAAAGTACATTCAAACCTTTTCTTATATATAATGAATTAGCCTAAGCCCATCCAAGCTTGCCCAAATACTACTAATTTATATATATGATAAAATATAAAAATATTAAAACACATAATAGTTAATAAGTATAATATAATAAATTTGAATAAATTTTTACATAAGAACATTAAGAAACATGAAATTTTAAATTAATGTACAAAAAACAATGCAAACTTAAATTAATTTGCACAAACACTTTAATATAAAAAATAGTAAATAAAAATTACAGATAAATTGGTTAGGCCAGGCTTGGGCTTGAAACTATAAATCCAAAGTCAATCCATTTTTTAACAGGTTTCAACTTTTAAGCTCCGGCTTATTTAATGGGCTTAATACTTTTGTTTAAACCCGTTAAAAAATGGGCAAGCTTTTGGATTTGAAAAAATAATCCTACTCTTGAACAGATCTATTTCAAATAACCCAAAAATTTTGTAATTTATATGATCCAAACCATCTAACTAGACGAAGACCCGTGTGATGCTGCGAGATCAACATCTCATCATTTATAACTAAATAGTTTAAAGAATATTTATTTTTTAAAAATTCACGTGTCACAAATAAATATCAAAATTTGAAATTTTAACAAGAAAATAGAATGGAAGATCAAAAGTAGCAAAAGCCTATTTTTAACGAAGTTTTACATATGTAACAAACATTTAAACAACGAGGAATGATGACAATTACAACTTAATACATAAAATCTTCCTAATTTCCCAAGTCAAATATAGAAAGTGAAGGATATTTTTCTTTTCATTTAGAGAAATTAAAATTTTGGACTCCATTCACACAATTCCTCAATCACAACACTCAAACCATGAGCTGCAACAGTGTTCTACGTAAGTCCCAACAAAGAAATTGGCGGTAATCATCTTTGAATAACAACCAAGAAAAAAAACTACTATTATTTCCCCATGACACATAGGAACTGCTCTTTTTCACATCCTTATTATTCATATCACGTGACATTGAAAATAGAATCCATTAAATGATCGTGAAAGGCTTATAATTGATTTATTTTATATCCATGAAACATAATTATTAATATTGTACGATACGTAATATCGTACGATACAAATCGATACTTATATAAAATGATACGTATCGATATATTATATTCTATTTGATAGGAATCATATAATATGTGATACGTATCGTACGATACTCGATTTTCTTGATATAGTACCATATAACTTATTTTATTTAATTTAAGTGCGGGTAAGTCTTTTTTTACCCAATTGCTAACAACCCTATTTTATTTTATTTTGTTTGGATTGAAATGAAAAAAACTCTTTTGTAATCTCAAATTAAAAAATAAAATTATTATATAATTTTTTTACCCTAAATCATGTTCTGTATATTGGAAAAACTTGGTCTATAAGGGATCTTATGAACATAATTTCCCAATTGAATTTTAAAAATTTATTAATAATAAATAGATAAGTTTAAGTTTTTATTAAAAATAATAATTTTACCCCCCAAAAATTAAAAATTTTAATGAAAAGAATAGTTTTGCCCCATTTAAATTTTAAAAATTAAAATATGAACATATAAACATTTTTGAATAAATCATCAACTTATTTTAATATTTTATTATTGTATAAGAGATGTGAAAATAATTTATATTAAAAAAATAATAAACTATTTAGATAATTTTGCATACATTGACATATATTTTTTTATCTATCTATGTATATTGATACAAATGGAAGATTTGAAAATATCAAATATTCAAATATAATTTTGTTTACTTTACATGTATATATATTATTTATAATTAAAATTTTTTATCCGTACGATACGATATGGTACATATCTCGATTAATAGCTATGACATAAAATGTTTGAGCTAAAAGAAGAAGAGTTTATACTACGATAAGAATTTGACAGTTTTCCTATTACTCAAAAGCTTAGAAGGTCTACTGAAAACAATGGCAGACAAATGCATCCCATCTGACTAAAAAATAAATAATACTATTTTATAACGGAAATGATATTTCAAATATCAAATAACGGAAAAAGATTAAACTCTGAACACTTATCAAAGTTTTCATTTCAGTATCAGACTATTTAGCTCTCAAAGATTCCCATTTTGGCGATGAAGACATCTTTTTTGGCTGCAAGGCTTAGAATCCGGAACCAAACTGTTCTTCTCTTCCCTAACTGGTTCAATCAACACAAACTACCTTAATATGGGCAAACAAATAATATGACGTTAGAACTAATAAGAGGATATATCCTAATTAATCAATGAATAAGAGAAAAAAAAAGCTTATTAATCAAATATGTCCTCAATATTTATCACAAAATGGAATTAAATTCCTAACATTTAATTACATGAAAATCAGTTCATTAAGTTTTGTTTTAAGTGATTAAACTATAAACATTTCAAAATAACAGAATTAAGTGAATTTTCATTAAATCTCTCTAATTACCGTTAAGTTTTAATTGTTGTGCAAGGATAACGGCAGTTAAAGAATTTAACGAAAATGTACTTAATTTTATTATTTTAAAACATTTTGGTTTTAATTGCTTCAAATAAAATTTAATGAACTGATTTGTATACAATTAAATAATGAGGGCTTAATTCTATTTTGTGATAAATGTTGAGGGCATATGTAAGTATTAAGAAAAAGGCTAAAATATTAAAAAAGCCCTTGAACTTTATTCATTTATTTAAATAAGCCCTTATACTTTTATTACATTCAGATAAGCTTCTAAACTTTAATTTGTATTCAAATAAGCTTTTATTTCAAATAAAAAGATTACATATGAGTAAAAATCATTTCAAATCGATTTAATTAATTAAAATACAGTTAATTCGGTTCAATTAAATCAATTTCGAGTTCAAGTTAGTTTTTTAGGTTGTTTATTTGATTAAGTCGGTGTCTAAAACTACGAATCAAACTAACTGAATACAAAGTAAAAGTTAAGAGCTTATTTGAATACTCAAATAAAGTTTAAGGGTTTACTTGAATACAAATTGAAGTTTAGGGGCTTATCTAATTGTAATAAAAGCATAAGGGTTTATTTAAATAAGGTGATAAAATTCAAGAGCTTTTTTAATATTTTAGTCTAAGAAAAACAACCGAACCATGACAGCCAACAATATTTCTCACAAAAGTTCCACAAATAAAGACCAAGATCCCTTTTTTTTAATAAATTAAACCTTAGTTACATCCAGGCAGCGATTCCACCGAATTTTCATGAGAAACTTCACTCAGTTCTACTTCTTATCCATTTTAAAAGTTAATTGAATAAAAAAGCTCATTTCAAATCAGAAATTCAACAAAAAATTGAGAAATAAAAATTAAAATAAATAAAAGCTTTGACCATGTAGATCAGGGAGTGAAGAAAATTTTCTTTTGGTGTCCTTAGAACAACTTTTGCAATGAAATAAAAAAATATCAGAAGTCTCAATAAAACTGTGGGCAACAACAAAAAACCATGGATAACCTTCAAATTTAGTCAACAAAATTGATTTAAATATTACAACAAAATCAACACAAATTACAAAGCAATTGAGGTCAAAATTGATCAACAAAATTAAAAAAATAATTAGACTCAAAATTAATGATGTGTCAAATTTAAAAAAGAAAAACACATTTTTTCAAAATTTTTGGAAGTTTCCTTACTAAAGATATATATTTCAAAAAGAAAAGCAAAGGCAAAAGCAAATGAGATAAGATAGAGATGTTATATTTTCTTTCTCTTGATGGAAAGCAGTATCTAGTAGATAATTAAAAACATACACGCTGAAATTGGAATATAACCTGATAAATTTATTCGTTTTTTTTTAAATTATTTTTAATAAATTTAACTTTTGATTCTTTGTATCAAAAATCAAAATATTCATAAACACCAAAATGAGATTCCAGTGCGACCAATACAGCTATATAATGTTGATCAAGTAACACGTTTATTACCCCGATTTTCTTCACCATTATCATTAAACAGAATCTTTGGCCCCAATTACTCCTTGATGCTCTCAAATTCTTTGATTAATTTTTGCTTTTTTTTTTACACGTAAACTTAAGTTGCATATATAACGTTATATTATCAGTATCAATCTCCTAAACTTAAATTGCTTATGTAACTTAATATTCAAATTCTCACCATCCCTTGTTGGTAAACATTATATTATCAGTATCAATCTCCTAAACTTAAATTGCTTATATAACTTAATATTCAAATTCTCACAATCCCTTGTTGGTAAACGATTTTAAATATTTTAAGGTTTGAATTCCATAGCACTTTGTTAATAAACGATCTATAAATTATGAAAAATTTGCAAGTGAAATTCCAATAAGTCTGAAAATCTTAGTAATAAGTTGGCGGGCAGTCCTAACCTTAGAGATAGAGTAACCTTTCCTTATCTTAAACTTTTAGGGTGTGTTTGTGAAGGAAACCGAAACAAACACGCAGCGGAAATAAAACATTCGGCCTCCACCAGGATCGATTCGGAGAGTTGCCTGATTAGGGTTTCGAGATTTTACCTAACGTTTTTCTCTGATTTTTCTTTCGTTGGTCGAGTCACAAGCAACAACTTTTCGTTCCTGCCTCTACGGTATCCACACGAACGGATCTCACGACTCTTGAACGTCTCACGATCAGAAGCCTTAAAGAGCTTTTGATTCCTTATAACCGAACTGCTAGCTTCAATTAAAAAGAATGTTTTGTTTTCTGTTTTTAAAAAGTGCGGCTATGTTTTAGAAAAACATCCTTTTTATAGGCAGTAAATTTTACCCTAAAATTTACTGCCAAACAGAACTCTAATCCTACTTAGAATAGGATTAGATATATCCTTAATCCAATTCAGAATAGGATTAGATATATCTTTAATCGAATTCAGAATAGGATTAATTAAGCTCCTCATCGATCCGTTCTAAGTGTGCGACCCAATAGGTTCTCAAAACAATGGCAATGACAAAATTGTCATAGGCAATGAGCGGTATCTAGCAACACATCATTGCTACCCATGTAACGAGAATGTCAATGACTCGACATAACCTTACTCGTGATAGATGTTACCGTGTAGTCTAATCCCTTTATCCTATGATGTCTTGATTAGACACAAGTCATGGAATGTGTCACACTTGTATAGTCTAATCAGCGTTTCTTGATTCCTGAGTGGACTACTTAAACAAATAAAATCAATATCTCATATTGACTTATTCGAGCACGGCCATGCATTTCTTAGTCTCACTCTATCAAAGGGCCCAAGACATCACTCTTGTTATATAAGAGGGATAAATCCTATCTTGATCACTCAACATCCCTCTACATAGATCAAGGCATACCCAATTACTACCTTTATAGTCCATCCTGTTACGAATGACATCTAGCAGCATTAAAGTATGCAATTCTCTATGTTGGGATCTATGATGATCTCAAGTCAAAGGATCACATACACCATCATCACTATGAGAATCGCTTATGACACTCATATAACAATCCATGTAGCGTTCTCATGGAGGGTCGATCCAGTACATAGTTCTCTAACATGTACCTATGTGATGACTTGATATCCTATATCCATGACAATGGTCATCAGTCAACCACATACTAGTCTTATCGTATCATTGTTATCCTTGTTCACAATAATACTTGACTAGGGATATTTTAAGAATAGTGTGTTATTACTATTCTAAGGACATTATCATATAAGATTACATTACGCAGTTATAAAATAAATATAATAATAAACTATGATAAATAAAATGTCATGATACATAAATAATGCCAAAGTCAATCATCAAATGAATGGTTCTAAGGGCATAATCCAACAGTTTGAATGAGAGATTTCAAGAGAAGAATTCATCTCAATGAGAATATTCAAAAGTCCAAAATCCAATTTCCTTATTTACTAAAAAAACTTAAAGAATTTCAAAATTTAAGAAAAATTTCATGAGAGAATTTGAGATACTCAAACTTTACCTAAAAAGGATTTTTAAGTGAAAAAGAAAGCAACATAAACTATAATTAATGGCAACCTAATTATGAGGAATTCCTAATTTAATATGTAAATTCTAGGTCTTGATCATTTTTTCTTCACAATTTTATTTATTAAAGATTTCCAAATAGATTTTGTTGAGATGCTTTTAGGAAGTTAGTGAGTTTAAGTTCATCGAGGTTGTTAGCGTGCCTTATCAGATTCTTTGCAAGTAAAAAAATTGGATAGATAGTGCCACAGATATTACTCTGGGACATGTTCCAATGGCAAAGTCAGTTTGTGCAAGAATAAGGATGTAATGTGAAGTATAATGCTAAAGAGAGAATGAACAAAACAATTAAAATTTAACTTAATGATTATTATCTTTCTTTAAGAAGAATTAAGTTCAATGTAGGACAGGTTGGAGAGATGGCTTTGAAGCTTGCTATGAGTAAGGCGTATGATCGAGTAGACTGAAATTTTTTGGAAGAGATGATGAAGGCAATGGGCTTTGCATCTAGATGGAGCACATTGATTCAGAAGTGTGTGCGTACGGTGTCTTATTCTGTTAAGATCAATGGTAGGCTGAGTAGGAAAATATTTCCGTCACGGGGACTACATCAAGGGGACCCGTTATCGCCTTATTTGTTTTTGATTTGTTCGGAAGGATTGTCCATTTTAATTCAGAAAGCTGCTAGGGAAGGGTTGCTATCGGGAGTAAGACTTTCCAGAGGTGCACCAATTATAACTCATCTCCTCTTTGCTGATGATAGTCTTCTTTTCTTCAGAGCACAACAACGGATTTGTGAGACCATATTGAATTTGTTACAGCAATACGAGACAGAATCTAGTCAGCAGGTGAATTTGCAGAAATCCTCTATTTTTTTAGTGCTAAGGTACCCCACTCTTCATGAGTTACTCTTCAGACACTGGTTGGGGTCTCCAACTCTTTCGGGCATGATCGATATTTGGGCCTTCCATTACTTATGCTGCGCTCTAAACGAGTTGAGTTCACTTCGATTCACGAAAGGATCTAGCAGAAACTTCGAGGATGGAAGGGAAAGTCGCTTTCTGCTGCAGGTAAAGGTGTTCTAACCCAGTCGGTGGTACAAGCAATATCCCAATATTATATGAGTTGTTTTTTACTGCCAGTCTTTTTTAGCACAACTCAAGTCCATCATTGCACGTTTTTGGTGAGGTAGTAATATTGATAAGAAGCGAATCCATTGGTTAAAGTTTGATTCCCCGTGTGTGTCTAAAATGGAGGGTGGTTTGGGTTTCAGAGGCTTTGAGTCTTTTAGGCTTAGGCTTAGTTTGGATGCCCGGGCAGTGCGTTTAGCACTGGTGCGATGGCATTTTAGTTAAATGACCAAAAAAATCACAAAAAGACAAAATAAAATGATTAAAATTATTATTATACCATTTGATTTGATTTGATTTTTATTATTTTATTAAAAAACATATACTCACGGTAGTTATTTCATTTTTTTCAATCTCATCGGAACCAATCGTACCGTCCATCCAAACTAGTCCTTAGTTTGAATGCCTGAACCAATGCGTTTAGCATTGGTGCAATGGCATTTTTAGCTAAATGACAAAAAAAATCACAAAAAGACAAAACAAAAATGAGTAAAATTTTTATTATACCTTTTGATTTTATTTTATTTTTATTATTTTATTAAAAAAACATATATCCACCATAATCATTTCATTTTTTTCGATCTCATCTGAATCAATCGCAACGTTCATCCAAACTAACCCTTAATCTGGCTTTATTGTCTAAACAACGGTGGCGGTTAATCCAAAACAAGGATTCGCTGTGTGCTAAAGTTTAAAAAAGTAGGTACTGTTCGACTAAGGGGTTTCTGGCTGCCACTGTAGGAGCCAATGCTTCTTTCTTATGGAAGAGTTTGATGGTAGGGAAGGTTGTAGTGGATGAAGGATCCTGTTGGCGGGTGGGTAATGGAGCAACTATGGATATATGGCAAGACAAATGGCTTAATAAGCAGCCGGTCTAGAAACCCACTCCGTAAGTCTCTGGAATTCCAACTCGTATGACTGTTAGTGCTTTGATTGATAAAGAAACGACCTCTTGGAAGTTGGATATGATGGAGGAGCTGTTTAGTGTTGAGGATCAGTTATTAATACTACAGATTCCTCTATATGGTGTCAATACTCCTGACAGGTTGATATGGAAGGGAACTTTACTAGGCCATCATTCTGTTCATTCAGCGTATTATGTGGCTAGAAAACTGTTACAAAAGCCTGTGTTGAACAGGAACCAGAGATGTGGGGTTTGGAGATACATTTGGACAATACCAACCATTCCAAAGGTTCGACTACTGTCATGGAGAGTGGTCCATGATATTTTACCGGTGTTTTCAAATTTGAAGCATCGCCGACTGCCAGTGAATGACTTTTGCCCCATGTGTGGGGAACCAGGTGAAACATGGTACCATTCCCTCTTCACATGTTGCTAGAGCAGGGAAGTGCGGGGGCTTACTCTACCGTGGATTTTGGACACAGAGTTAGGTGGGTTGTCAAGGTTTCAGTTTTGGGAAAATCTGCTACAGCTAGCATTTGTTAGTGAAGATTTAGTGGTGTTATCAACAACTTGTTGGGCGGTATGGCGGAACAGGAATGAATGTGTTCATAGTTTAAGGTGTAACTCGGTTGCAGCAACAAAGAGCTTTATAGATCATATGGTTCGAGTTTCCCGGTCCTTGGTCATGAATAGGAGAGCAAGCAGTGACACCAGAACCCAGGAGGCATTATGGATTCCACCTATAGCTGGAATCATTAAAGTAAACGTTGATGCTGCATATACACCCCACCAGGCTTCGTTGGGGATGGTAGCTCGTGATCATTCGGGTAGAGTGCTATATTCAGCCCTTACTAGAGTGCCTCATGTAGCAGATTCACTAACCGCAGAAATCAAAGCTGTATGGTTTGGATTGTATTGTGCATGGCAACGTGGATCTACTTCAGTAACATTGGAGAGTGATTGTCTGATAGCAGTTAATGAGATCTGTAAACATGAAACATCATATTGGCTTGGCGCTAACCTGATTGCTGCAATCCGAGAGTTGCAATCTTATTCCCTTAGAATAACTTTTCAGCATGTAAAACATTCTGCAAATAAGTTTGCCCATAGTGTGGCATAATTGGCTTGTAATTCTGGTGAACTATGGGAGCAGCCACCTTTCCCTTTCTGTAACCCAGACTTTGTTTCTACTATTTAATAAAACATACAAGCCTTTCTTTCAAAAAAAAAGTTCAATGTTCAAATTTTCCTTCTGTTTTTTTATGAATCAGAAAAAAAAAAAAGCAAAGAAGAGGAAAAGAAAAGAGTGAAAGAATGGTAGCCTCGAATGAAAGAAAGCAACATAAACTATAATTAATGGCAAAGTAATTATGAGGAATTCCTAATTTAATATGCAAATTCCAGGTCCTGATCATTTTTCTTCACAATTTTATTTATTAAAGATTTCCAAATAGATTTTGTTGAGATGTTTTAAGGAAGTTGGTGAGTTTAAGTTCATCGAGGTTGTTAACGTGCCTTATCAGATTCTCTGCAAGTAAAAAAATTGGATAGATAGTGCCATAGATATTACTTTGGGACATGTTCCGATGTCAAAATCAGTTTGTGCTAGAATAAGGATGTAATGTGAAGTATAATGCTAAAGAGAGAATGAACAAAACAATTAAAACTTAATTTAATGATTGTTATCCTTTTTTAAGAAGAATTAAGTTCAATGTTCAAATTTTCTTTCTGTTTTTTATGAATCAGAGAAAAAAAATGGACAAAGAAGAGGAAAAAAAAAGAGTGAAAGAATGGTAGCTTCGAATGAAAGGGAAAGTATTTGTTGCATGTGGAAAAAGCTATGAAAAATAACCTCCTTTATCTCTAGTTTCCTACCTTTCGTTCTTTTATTGTAGAAGCGATCATGTGTCTTTCAAGTGTAATGTCTGTAGATGGCTTCTTATTTTAAGAGCATAGATTTCCATAACTTGGTTGTGCCTCTCTAATGCTTTTGTTTTTTAGATTTCTTGATGGATTTAACATATATAATTTTAGAGTTCATATACAGTTGTAAATGCCGTGTATTTGTTTCATTTTTTTTATTTAAGACTGTAAACTAATGGAGAAAAGAAGTAATTCTTTCTTCTTTTTTGATTGAAAAGGTGTTACATACTTATATACACTCTAATCTATCTATTTTAGGAATGTATTTAATACAGGAAAACCTTTACAATTAGATCTCCTATAATCAAGCTAGATCTCCTATAATCAGGTTAACTAATATAGGAAATACAGCTATTTACATCTGTTACTTCTATAACACTCCCCCTTAAGCTGGAGCATAGATATCTATCATGCCCAGCTTGTTACAGATGTAAGTAACCCGAGCTCCATTAAGAGCTTTTGTGAAGATGTCCCCTAGTTGTTCCCCAGTCTTTACATAAGCTGTAGAAATCAAGTTTTGTTGAATCTTTTCACGAACAAAGTGACAATCTATCTCAATGTGCTTAGTTCGTTCATGAAAGACAGGGTTTGAGGCAATATGAATTGCAGCTTGATTATCACACCATAGCTTTGCTGGAATTGTCATCTTAAAACCCATTTCGGTCAAAAATTGGGAGACCCACATCAATTCACTCGAAGCTTGTGCCATTGCTCGATACTCAGATTCTGCACTAGATCGTGACACCACACTCTGTTTCTTACTCTTCCATGAGACCAAATTACCACCAACAAAAACACAGTACCCGGTAGTGGATCTTCGATCAATCTTGGAACTTGCCCAATCTGCATCTGAGAAACATTCAATATTTCTATGTCCATGATTTTGATATAGAATACCTTGTCCAGGAGCTCCTTTGAGGTAACATAGTATCTGTTCCAAAGCTGACCAATGATGGACTGTGGGGGAAGACATAAACTGACTTACAATGCTAACTGAATAAGCAATGTCAGGGCGAGTCACTGTGAGATAGTTTAGTTTTCCAACTAACCTCCTATATCGTTCAGGATCATTAAAAAGCTCTCCATCCTTTGTAAGTTGCTGATTAAGAAGCATTGGAGTACTGCATGGTTTGGCCCCTAATTTTCCAGTTTCTGCTAATAAATCCAAAACATACTTCCGTTGAGACAGAAAGATACCCTTCTTGCTCCTTGATACCTCAATCCCCAAGAAGTATTTCAAGGAACCCAGATCTTTAGTGTTGAACCGGTTTTGAAGACACGATTTCAGTGATAAGATTCCCTGCACATCGCTTCCAGTAATAATAATGTCATCAACATAAACCACCAATAGAATGATACCAGAAGCAGATTGCTTATAGAATACAGTGTGATCACTCTTACTTTTCTGCATCCCAAATTCTTCTACTGCTTGGCTAAACTTTCCAAACCAAGCCCGAGGACTTTGCTTCAATCCATATAATGACTTTCGCAGACGACATACTTTCCCAGACTCCCCCTGAGCAACAAACCCAGGAGGTTGCTCCATGTATACATCTTCTAAAAGATCACCATGCATAAAGGCATTCTTCACATCAAGCTGGTGCAAAGGCCAATTATTCATTACGGCCAAGGAAATAAACAGACGAACCGAAGTCAACTTAGCTACTGGAGAGAACGTGTCCAAGTAGTCAATCCCATAAGTTTGAGCATAGCCCTTAGCAACCAATCGAGCTTTGAGACGAGCTACAGATCCATCAGAATGAAACTTAACTGTAAAGACCCACTTACAGCCAACAGCTTTCTTGCCAGGGGGTAGTTCAACTAGTTCCCAAGTTCCATTTTCCGTCAAGGCATTCATTTCATCAAGCATGGCTGCCCGCCACCCAGACTGGGATAGGGCTTGCTGAACAGATCTTGGGACCTCAACTGAATCAAGAGAAGCAATGAAAAAGCAAGAAGCAGAAGATAATTGGTTATAGGTAACACAAGAGGAAATGGGATGGGTGCATTGACGTTTACCTTTTCGAAGAGCAATAGGTAAATCAAGGTCACTAGGAGGAGGATCTAATGAAGAAGGCGATACCGGTTCCGAACGAAGATCAGGGGAACGAGGTCTTCTAGAGTAAACATTAGTGATAGGTGGTCTAGGCTGTGGCAATGGTGGTGGAGGTGGAACTGGAGCAGAATCTAAACTGATGACATGATACACTAACAACTCATCACAATCGTGTGAGGATTTAGGCAAAGATGAGTCACCAAAGAATGGGGTCTGTTCATGAAAGGTGACATCAGCAGAAACCAGGTACCTATTTAAGAGTGGAGAAAAACATCTATACCCTTTTTGCAGACGAGAGTATCCCAGAAAAACACACCTCAATGACTTAGGGTCCAGTTTAGAAACCAGTGGACGATTATCACGAACAAAACAAGTACACCCAAATATACGTGGTTCAATAGGAAAGAGATGGTTACTTGGAAATAAAACCTGATAGGGTATCTGGTTCTGTAAAACAGTAGAAGGCATACGATTGATCAAAAAACATGCAGTAGAAACTGCATCAACCCAGAAATGTTTAGGCACATTAGTTTGAAACAAAAGAGCTCTAGCTGTCTCAAGAAGATGTCTATTTTTTCTTTCAGCTACTCCATTTTGGAATGGAGTATCAACACAAGCTGACTGGTGAAGCATCCCATTTTGGGTCATGTATGTCTGAAAAGGTGCAGAAAAATATTCTTTGGCATTGTCACTTCTCAAAATCTTAACAGAAACATTGAATTGAGTTTTAATTTCAGCACAAAAAGATTGAAAATGTGACAGTAACTCAGTACGAGATTTCATAAAGTAAAGCCAAGTCATATGAGAGAAATCATCCACAAAGGTGACAAAATATCGAAATCCATTAGATAAAACAGGACAAGGTCCCCAAACATCAGAGTGAACTAACTCAAAACTATGACTAACTCTTTTATTAATTCTAGGAATATAAGACAAACGATGGTGTTTAGCAAATTGACACGACTCATAATCTAAAGATGATACTTGCTGAAACTGAGGGTATAACTTTTTTAGCAGCGGTAATGATGGATGTCCTAATCGATAATGGACTTCAAACGGAGATAAGGTGCTGGAACAGGCTATGGGTCGAGGTATTTGGGAATCCAAAATGTATAGCCCCCCTGACTCTCGTCCTTTACCAATAATCCTCTTCGTCATAAGATCCTGAAAAAGACAATGGTCAGGGAAGAATGAGATACAACAATTAAGAGCAAGTGTAATTTTGCTAACAGAGACAAGATTAAAAGAAAATTGAGGTAAACTAAGGACAGAAGTTAAAGGTAATGTAGGTGTGACATTAATGGTGCCGGAACCAAGAACATTAGAGGTAGATCCATCTGCTAAAGTGACTGAAGAAAGCTGTTTATGAAAGGTGGAAAAGAGTGTTGGATTACCTGTCATGTGATCTGTAGCACCAGAATCAATGACCCATTGTGTGGAAGAGGAGAGAAGACAAGTATTGTTGTTACTTGACTCAGCAAGGGCAGTGATAGAAGGAGATTTCTTGGATGCCTCCTAAAATTGGATGAATTTAGCATATTCATCTGCAGAAATCGAGAAAGTCTGATCATGAGAGGCCTCATTAGTAGTGACCATGTGAGCTGACTGTGATCCAGAACCCTTCTGATTCCTTTTGAGCAACTTCTGACAAGTTCTCTTTGTATGACCAGGTTCATGGCAGTAGTAACAAACTACCCCCGAGCCTTGATTTCCAGAATTCCGAGTGCCACCCCTAGTACCATTACTTCCTCCCCTATAATTTCCCTGAGACTGAGGTCTACTGATATCTGTACTTTTCTGGCTAACAAGAGCACTAGGTTGCTGTACAGATGAAGTTTGAGAACTCGGAATAGTACGCAACACTCTAGTATAAGCTTCCCTCAGAGTAGTAACTCTAGGGTCCGACAGAATCTATGATTTGACACCTTCATACTGAGAGTTAAAGCCAGCCAGAAAACTCATAATAGCCATCTGTTCTCTTTGAGTCTGCTGAACCCTGACATCTGCACTAAAAGGCAACTGTGCATTCAATTCTTCATAAACACGTTTAAAGTGCATGTGATAAGTGTTAAGTGACTGATCCTGTTGTTCAGCTCGATAGAACTCCTTGCACACATAAAAAATTCGAGAAATATTTTCTCTCCCAGAAAACACAAACGCCAATTCCTCCATTGCATCTTTAACATAATCACAATGAGTAATATGACCAGACTGATCAGGTTCAATAGAATTACGTATTTGTATCAAAAGTTGAGCATCAATTCTCATCCACTCAGAATAATTCGGATCAGTCGCAGCCGGGGGTTTTTCTACGAGATGACTCTCTTGAGAAATACTTCTTAAATACAGCCTCACAGTCTTATTCCAATAAGAATAATTAATCCCATTCAATTTTTCATCAGTAATTTTTGCCATAGATACTACACTAGTCACAACATGTTTTTGTTCACCAGCCATGATTACCACCAAAAATCAGACAGAACAGAATACCCAAACACAGAAAAACAAATCACAGCAACTGTTCAAAGAGATAGCACCTAAGAATACTTTCCTGGTGCCGAAACAAAGTAGATAGGGAGATAGATCAAGAGCTAGCGACTACAGCGAGCCAAACCAGAGACAGATCCGACTATGCACGCTCCTCCACGCGTCGACAAGTGAAACTGAAACAGAGACTTCAGGTGGCGCGTGTGGTTCACACCCTGAGAGTTAGGCTGCCAAAATTTTCCAGCAAGACAGACGGCAGCAGGCGCTCCTCTTGGAGCAGGAGGTGAGAATAAATGATCACTCAAACAGGGTGACCCAGAAATCAGCAAGTGCTGCACACTTGGGCAGCCAAGAAAAGAACAGAAAAAAAAACGAAAAAAAATTTTCAGAAGTCCTTATGGCTCTGATACCATGTAAACTAATGGAGAAAAGAAGTAATTCTTTCTTCTTTTTTGATTGAAAAGGTGTTACATACTTATATACACTCTAATCTATCTATTTTAGGAATGTATTTAATACAGGAAAACCTCTACAATTAGATCTCCTATAATCAAGCTAGATCTCCTATAATCAAGCTAGATCTCATATAGGAAATACAGCTATTTACATCTGTTACTTCTATAACAAAGACAAGGAAGAATTTTATTAAAAAGAGTAACCAAATTAAGTGCTTAGGCAAAAGGGAAATTAAAGAGTTTCATTAATAAGTAATGAACGAAAAAGACAGATTATAAAGCAAGCCAAGAAAATTCTTTGAAAACCCAACTAATCAGACACTCATGTCTCATCTAAAGCAAAGTTCAGCAGAAAGTCCTCCCAGTCCCACTAATTAATTAGACAGTTTGAGAGAGCCATGACTTCATGAATAAAAACATGTATCCATTAAGGCCTAGTCACCCATTAAAACTTCGATAAAACTTGATTATGTCATCATTCTCTCGAAACAACATAAATTATTTCAGTCATGGGCGTGCTCCATAATAGTAGTTATCTTGTCCGATTATTTACAAATGACATGAGATAATAGATTTTTCTAGATAATTATCTTCTATAAATAATCCGATAATCAAACTATTTTCTCGTGATATTAACATCTATACATTTTTTTAGAAAGACACTATCATCTATACTTTTATGTGTGTATATATATATATTTATTTATTTATATATATATATATATATATTAAAGTTGCTTCGAATACATATAGAGAAAGTGGGTCAATAATTGAAAATCCAGTCTCCAATTTGCATTTATATATCTTTAATTTGAACTATTAAAGTTTACTTTAGTGGTTGTTACACTTGTTTAAGAGAGATTAAATCTAAAATCTGAATCCTTTTTTCTTTATACCTCTTTATAAATAAAAAAATATGTTTAATTAATGAGAAAGGTTTTGGAAATTTGCAGCAATCTAACATATAATGAAAATCAATTTCAGGCAAAACCTATGTTGACATCTGTTCATTTTGGACAAAGATGAAATTTTAATTTTTTTTAAGGATAATGATGACTTTTTACAAGAGAACTTAGGAGCATAGAAAACTTGTTTTGAAGAAGAGAAAAGCTGTTTACAAACTATACATTATGCCACAAACCTTATTTACTTGAAAAACGTAAACTCTAATATTCCTTTTTTTTAAACTACTCCTCACAACCTATTAAACTAAACCATTAACCAATTTTACCCCTCCTCTTACCTTAAACCCTTTCAAACCCTCACAGCCTCTCAATCTCTTCAATCTTCAATCTTCAATTTTTCAGTCTCCCTTGAATCTCTTCGCAATTTACAAGAACCTAAGGTAAGTTCTTGAATCTCTAGAATTAGGTTAGGATTTTATTACACAAAATGTATTTTTTTGAGTTTGGAGTTGAAATCAGCGCTAACATAGACCCAATTTTCATTAGCATCGAATCTTTCATGGAAGCACACCTAGGGCCCCATTGAAGCATTGATTCTGTTGGGCACTTAATTAATATAAATTAGTATTTATTTTATTATTCATATTATTTAATATTTACGAATATATTGTTTATGTTTTTACTATATCTTATACTACAACATTCAACAGAGAATGCTTCCACAATAAATAATTAGTAATACAATATAAAAAGTAGTAGGTCACTATAGTGAGGGGTTTTGATTGCAATTTTAAAGTTTTGTAATATCAAAGTAAAGCTTTTTTGGAGCTGCTTTTCATAGAGGAAGAAGTATGAGAGATAGTTAAAGGTTGCGATGATAACAAAACTCTTAGGCTGTGCTTGGTACAGGAGAAAATTGGAAGGAAAGAAAGTTAATGAAAGAAAAGTGGAAAGAAAACAATTTTTTAGGTTGCTTGGTACTACAGAAAAAGAGAAGGAAAGAAAATGGGGAAGAAACATATTTTCCGTCCTTTAAGAGGAGCTCATCCGTCCAAATCGGACAGAAAATAGGAAAGAAAAAGCGGTCATATGATTAAATTAATTGAAAGACAAAATCACTCTTACCAAAATTTAAAATTATCAACTTTACCTTCCTTTTCTTTCCGAGGTGCCATAACTATCGCCCCTCTTTCCCAATCTCTCATTCTTTGTTGCCGATTTCCTCTCTCCCACTGCCGTTTGGGTCATTGGTCGCAATGGGTTGAGTGATTAGAGCTTGAGCTTGGACTCTAGAGCTCCTTCATTTTCTAATTCCTATCATTTCGTTCAAATTACATCAGGTGTTTAGATCTAATCTTTATTTTATTGTATCCTTAATCTTTCCTTAGAAAACTAAAGAGGGATCTTTGCTTGAAAATGGATCTCTCTGTGTATCAATCCTAATTAGACGAGGTTAGTCTCTTCAATTTTACTCATAAACCCATTTTCTATTTTGGCTAGCTTCAAGTTCGTAAATGTAAAAATTTTGAGAAACTAAGAAGAATGGGGAGAATATGAGTACCATAAGGCTACAACCTGTTTTACCCAGCGGAGCCTAATATAAAGCCATTTACCAGTTTGATTTCGAGTTTGTGTTTGCTTGCTTAATTTTTGGTTTTTAGAGGTTATGAAAGGATTGAGTGCAAAGAAATATGCAAAGATGAAGAAGAACCAGAAAGAATCAGTAGAGAAGCTGTATGAAAAGGCTAGTCTAAGGCCAGAGACAGTGGCGAGAGTATCTGAACTAGATAAGGAAAAGAAGGTGAATTTCCTTAAATAGCTATTTCTTAAATTCATTGTTTGTTTTTACTGTAGATAATCATTAGAATTTATAATTATATATGCATTCAACAGAAATTTCCAAATAAAATTGCCTTGGTGCTGCTTTAATTTTCTGCTTACTTTCTGTTGTATAAGCTAAGCAAAATTTTATGGTCAAATTGAAACATATGATTTGTTTTTTAAAATGGTTGGTTGGATTTTCTTGTTTTAGGCCAAATAATGTACTGAACAGTTTTTATATCTTTTAAACCATGATATATATATATATATATATATATATATATATAAAGGGCTATATATAAAGTACATGTATAATAAAGTATGGCACTGTGAAATTAAATGGCCAATGACTTCTAGTTGATAATCACACGGCTGATTACAGATTTATGTATAATAAAGTACATGTAGGAGTATAATAGCTTATTAAATTATTGATTACATGCAATGTTTGTACACTAATATCTTGTTTCAATCTCCATTGGCTAATAAATTCGTTGGCTTCACATGGCTTTGGATTTAATTGGCAAGACAGCTTGTACTAGTTTTCAAAGCTTAGCCCACGTTTAGTTGCTATGATCATTTTCAAATGCAAAAAAAGTAAAAAAAAAAAAGCCCTTGGGCATTAATTTTGAGACATTTTCTAGGTAGAGAAACTCATTTAGGACCAAACCTAACATGTTTTTGTTGTTTACAATTACAATGAAAATAAAATAAAAAAGTATATTAGAGATGGGAAAGAGGTTTCTAGCAAGAAGTTTGACAAATGGTGTAAGTGTTATGTTGCTTGGTTAATCTTTGCTACATACATGTCCTATTTTGATATTTTCAAGTTTTAAATTTTATGTTATCTTCTTATGAACCATTACGTCACTTGTATATATTTCTTGTAGGCTAGTTTGTTCTTAAATGCATATGCTCAAAGAACAAGACTTGCAAAATAATTCTGAGTGGCAGTCTTTCATTTTGGGAAGCATGGGCACAAGCATTGTAACATCCAATTTTCGGTAAAAATATTCAATTAATTGTTCTTATTTGGGATTGGTTAGGCTGTTTGTCGATGTCGATTGCTTATTTCATTTCACTCAATTATGTACATAAAATATTTTATAATATTTTAAAAAATTTCTGACAAAATTTCGACAGTATAACTGCTGCAAATATCCTAACCTCCTGCACTTCAAACACAATTTATATACCAGCTGAAAACCACAATTTTCACATGATTCCAATGCAATTTAAATACCAAATAATTTCATATAATTAAGTCCACAAAATTTTGGACATTCGATATATCCTTATGTAAAAGTGCAGGTCTCTAGACACATGTACAAAATTTCTTTCTTTTTAATTTACATTCCCTTAGCCTTTACAACATAATAAGTACTGTACCAAACAAGTCTGAGATATATAGAAAATACAATATACCTTCACTGGATAAACAACCAATCTCGAAGGAAATACTGTAGGGTCCAAAAATCGTGCTCCTCTCGTATGAGCGGAAGGACACTGCAAATATTTTGGGTGGAAAAATAAAGGGTGAGTTTACGCTCAGTAAGGAAGGACATATAAAAGAGTGGTACCATGCCATTATATGCAATTTAAAAATCAATAATCAAAATTATTTTCATAAAATCAAACTCATGAAATCATTCAAATATTAGCATATAAAACTCATTCATCTTTCGTTACTTTTTCGTTGAAATAATATACTCTTTTCGCAATTCATTTCATTCAAGTAGATCATTAAAATAAAATAACGGTATTCGTATCACGAAATCATATGCTTTAAAACTCATTCACTTTTTCTCGTAACCTTTCGGTCAAATCATATACTCTTCGTATAGATCAAATCAATCAATCAATCATCGATTATATATCATATATCAATAAGAAGATAAATCTCCAAGAGATTCGTGCACAAATCTCGTATCCTATAAGGGACCTCGTATAGGAATTAGGCGTACCCACAAGGGGCCGGAATCCATCCCTAAGCCGTTCCTACCTCGTAACAATGGCCATTGTCAATAAGGTACTGGGGACTTGATCAAGGTCTCCCAGTCCTAGTCATATAATGCTCGTATGCATGATCATCAAGGAGTGATCAATCTCATAAAAATCATTTTTCATGTATCAATAAAATCATAGTAAAATCAATTTCATATTAGCTTTCTTCAATAAATCCATAATCGTATAAACAAATAAACATTTCTTTCACTATAAATAAATCTCTATAAAATATCTCTTATTTCGTAAAATAATCTTATGAATTAATTAAAATAATTCTTATGCAAACCATATTTCTTAAAACATATTTTAAACTCATAAATAAATTTCTTTAATATTAACTTATGGAAAATTGGGCATGGATGCAATTTAGGACAGATGTTTGTAAAAATTTCGATAACACTTGGGTAAATTTCTATCCTATCCCCTTTTCATAAAGTCACACGTTCAGCAATTCAAATCACCCAATTCTCCCACATGCAAGCATAGTATTTCCTACACTACTTCTATATACTATTCCTTACCTTAATTCGTAGTTTGAAATGAAATCCAATAGCACCACCGATCCACTTGACTTTTCCAAATTATTAGCGGCAAAATTAACATTAGGCTAATTAACATTCAATGCTCATATTTACAATATTTCCTTTACTTTTCCCTAACTTCCATTTTGAACTGTTTTCCTTTAAATAAAATGATATGAAAATCCCATGAATTTCATTTGGCCAATTTTCACTAATTCCTTATGCTTATTTTCTTCTCATTTTCATTTTCATTTTCATAAAAATTTCTATTTATTTCATACTTCAATCCTACATCCTTATCATATTAAATTATCATCAAAACCATTTGCATTACATTACATATCATCAATTTACACCATTTATCTGTCAAAGTTAGCATCATTTTTCCATCACCATTCATCTCTCTTGGCCAAATATTTCTTGGAATCCTATGCTCACCATTTTTCCAATTTAATCACATGAATAATCCCTAATCAATTTCATCACCATTAAATATTAAAATCACTCCATCCTCCATGTTTCTCCACAGCTTGCTGTACATGTTGACTTACTCATGTTTTTATTAATGAAATTCTTATGGCTATTTTTATTCCATGAATAGCCTCCCTTTTTGACTTTCTTGGCCGGCTGCTTTACACTCTCCATGCCCCATTTTTACGCCATCAACCCAAAATCATTCAACAATTTCTTTCTTGGCCGGCTATTCCCCATATCTTTATTTTCTACTCTATTAAATGTCTTCATGCCATCTTCTTCATCCTTCTTTAATTTTCACTGCTGCCAGCAGTATATTACTACCTAATTTCCTATTTTGTTTGTTTTTTTTTTTATCAAATACTTCTTATAACTATATTTATAGTAAAATTTTCTTCATATCCTTTAGCACCTACATCAGTCTTTATTTCCCATGTTTCACGCCATTAGCCATCACACAATCAGCCACTACAAGTCAGCCCACTCCGTACGCCAACTACAGCAGAATTTTTCAACCATTCACCACTGCTATTTACACCACTTACAGCCAACCTTTAGCCCTTTGGTCAGGCCATTCACGCCACTACATATCACACTTATCCCCCCTTTTTATCATCATGGTCAAATACACCAAATCTATGTTTTAATCAATTAAAATCTATGTTTATACTTGTTTTCCTGATCAGCCTTTATTTTTCTGTTATTAACGCCACAACAGCCAACATTTAAATCCCTTAAACACCATAACCAAACAGCCTAGAGAGCTATCTACATGTTTTTGTCCGAAACTATAATCATATTTGTCATTCATACCACAAATTAAACCACAAACGAGAGGAAAAAGTAAACAAAATGAAGGCTGGAATTTTACCTGTGCAAACCCGTTGCTGTCCAGCAGCAGGGGAGATTGGTTTTGATGACTTTTGGCTGAGCTTTTTGGGGGGTTTAGAAGCTCTTGAGATGGGGATTAAATCCTATGAAGAAGCCTAAGTGGATTAATGGAGGAAAACGGAAGTTCTACATGGCCAAACGTGAAAGACGTGAGGAGAAAGGGAAGGAAACGCTAAACAGAAACGGGAAACAGGGCAGAACAGGTGAGGGCTGTAAGGAAAGTGGTAGAAGGCTTGTGTTGTCTTCTTTTTATTGGTTATAATTATATTTTTAATTTATAAAATCTGATTTAATTCCAAAAGGTCCAAATTGCCCACTTAAAAATCTTAAAATTATAACTTTGCCACTACACAGTACAATTCCTGTCAAGTCAGATTTTAAATTTAAATTTTCATTTATTTTATTTATTTCTTAAGTCAAATTAGTCAAAATTGACCAACTTTGACCAGCCCTTACACATGACCAATTTGCCCTCAACCAACTTCAATAATTCCATTTCAACACCTTAATAAAGATAGGGAGAATAGAGAATTTTGGGCTCTAACATTCTCCTCACCTTTTGAAATTTGATCCTCCAAATTTTCGATCAACTACTACTTAAACAGTCTTAGCCTAACGATATCCACTACCGATTTTTTTTCCTTCAACTAGTAGCCTATAATTATTATATGCTAAATCCATCAGTTATGCTTCTTCTAATTGGCATATTTATTGCAACCAAAGAATTCTTTAGCAATCATAACAATCACTGATAAAGATAGATGTCATGCAACCTACATGCAATTCACATGATAGGAACAAATTATTTAGGCACGATCTATTAAGAAGGATACAATAATGGGTTGGATAACCGATGGAGTATGAAAGGTACTTTAAAGTACCTATCGTGTTCCGGCAATCCAAATCCACTATAAGGATTTCATTTGTATTTCATTAAACTTTGATCAAAGAATGCAGTAATTTGCATATTTTAGAATTATAAATCTTACCTTTAATCGTATCCGAAGAAGGGGTATCATTAGACTCCTTATCAATAGCGAACCCGACCCTAAGTCAAGGCTTTCTTTCCCTTCTCAGCTGCCATGGCCTTACGTTGTGGTGGGGTAGACTGGTGGGTCTGCTGTGTGGTCTTATTGGGTTCTACTAATGCCTTTCGATCCCAACTTGGACATTCCTTAATTCGATGTCCCATCTGGCCACATTTAAAGCAAGCCTCTGTCACTACTTGACATGGCTGAAAACCATGAAATCTCCCACAATGCTCACACTGTTTCTGTATGTCTTTCTATGAGCCAATAGTACTACCCATTGAGGATCGGGATTTATCATCCGCTATCTTTATCCCTGTAGCTTTCACCTTTTTAAATGACCTATCACCTGAAACTTCATCATCTATTCTTTGCTTCGCCTTATCTTTCCCTTTATCCTTGGATTGAGAATCGGTATGGTGAAATTCATAGTCCTGCTCACATAACTGAGCCTTACGGACTGCCTCTGCATAGGTACTGATGTCTAACGGATAGAGCTTAGATCGAATGGATGGTCTCAAACCCTCCATAAACTTAAAAATCTTGTGCTCCTCACTCCGTAACACCTCTGGATCAAATCTGCTTAGCGTAAGAAACTTAAGACTCATACTGATCAACAGACATACTACCCTGATTCAAGTTCATAAACTCCATCTTCAATTTCTGCTGCGCAGTGCGTGGAATATACTGCTGATTAAAAGACTCCAAAAATGAATCCTACATGATCTCGGCATGTCTAGCCTCTAGAATAGTCTTAGTGGACAACCACCAATGCTTCGCATTGTCCACTAATAAGTAGGTTGCCAAGCCTACTTTCTCCTGTTCTGAACATGTCATATATTGAAACAACCACGTGACTTGACTCTACCCAATTTTCTGCAGCTAAAGGATCCTTATCCCCCTTAAACTTAGGAGGATCAAACTTCCGAAACTCCTTTAACAAAGCTGAACTACAGTAACCCTAGGGATCCTGTCTGACGGGAGGCTGGGCTGGCTGTGGAACCTCGGGCTGTATGGGTGGGGCCTGCACTGGAGGAACAAGAGGAATCTGAGGAGCAGGTTCTGGT
Source organism: Heritiera littoralis (assembly GCA_031772115.1). Taxonomy (NCBI): domain Eukaryota; kingdom Viridiplantae; phylum Streptophyta; class Magnoliopsida; order Malvales; family Malvaceae; genus Heritiera; species Heritiera littoralis. The sequence continues at coordinate 1,486,060 of JAPDPK010000111.1, read as the reverse complement.
GCAGGAGGAGCTGGTGGGGCTGGTGGTACGGGTGGTGCATTTGAGGCCATTTGCGACATAAACTGAGTAAACATCGTGGTCATTGCCTCAATACCCCCCTCAATTCTAGACAATCGGGTGTTAGGGCTACCCGTTGGAGATGGAGGAGGAATAGGCTCTGGAGATGGTACGGCTCGTCCCCGTCCACGTCCTCTACCAGTACCCCTTCGACGATTACTCATTCTGCCAACACCACAACAAATTCACACTGATTTAACATAACTTTATCGATTATACCACACATATATCTTCAGACAAGTATAGTACTCAGGGATGTAAACTATTTATAACCTAATGAAACCGACAAACATCAGACTAATCTCGCTCTGATACCAATTATGTAACATCCAATTTTCGATAAAAATATTCAATTAATTGTTCTTATTTTCGGATTGGTTAGGCTGTTTGTCGATGTCGATTGCTTATTTCATTTCACTCAATTATGTACATAGAATATTTTATAATATTTTAGAAAATTTTTGACAAAATTTCGACAGTATAACTGCTGCAAATATCCTAACCTCCTGCACTTCAAACACAATTTATATACCAGCTGAAAACCACAATTTTCACATGATTCCAATGCAATTTAAATACCAAATAATTTCATATAATTAAGTCCACAAAAATTTGGACATTCGATATATCCTTATGTAAAAGTGCAGGTCTCTAGACACATGTACAAAATTTCTTTCTTTTTAATTTACATCCCCTTAGCCTTTACAACATAATAAGTACTGTACCAAACAAGTCTGAGATATATAGAAAATACAATATACCTTCACTGGATAAACAACCAGTCTCGAAGGAAATACTGTAGGGTCCAAAAATCGTGCTCCTCTCGTATGAGCGGAAGGACACTGCAAATATTTTAGGTGGAAAAATAAGGGGTGAGTTTACGCTCAGTAAGGAAGGGCATATAAAAGAGTGGTACCATGCCATTATATGCAATTTAAAAATCAATAATCAAAATTATTTTCATAAAATCAAACTCATGAAATCATTCAAATATTAGCATATAAAACTCATTCATCTTTCGTTACTTTTTCGTTGAAATAATATACTCTTTTCGCAATTCATTTCATTCAAGTAGATCATTAAAATAAAATAACGGTATTCGTATCACGAAATCATATGCTTTAAAACTCATTCACTTTTTCTCGTAACCTTTTGGTCAAATCATATACTCTTCGTATAGATCAAATCAATCAATCAATCAATCATCGATTATATATCATATATCAATAAGAAGATAAATCTCCAAGAGATTCGTGCACAAATCTCGTATCCCATAAGGGACCTCATATAGGAATTAGGCGTACCCACAAGGGGTCGGGATCCATCCCTAAGCCGTTCCTACCTCGTAACAATGATCATTGTCAATAAGGTACTGAGGACTTGATCAAGGTCTCCCAGTCCTAGTCATATAATGCTCGTATGCATGATCATCAAGGAGTGATCAATCTCATAAGAATCATTTTTCATATATCAATAAAATCATAGTAAAATCAATTTCATATTAGCTTTCTTCAATAAATCCATAATCGTATAAACAAATAAACATTTCTTTTACTATAAACAAATCTCTATAAAATATCTCTTATTTCGTAAAATAATCTTATGAATTAATTAAAACAATTCTTATGCAAAACCATATTTCTTAAAACATATTTTAAACTCATAAATAAATTTCTTTAATATTAACTTATGGAAAATTGGGCATGGATGCAATTTAGGACAGATGTTTCTAAAAATTTCGATAACACTTCGGTAAATTTCTATCCTATCCCCTTTTCATAAAGTCACATGTTCAGTAATTCAAATCACCCAATTCTCTCACATGCAAGCATAGTATTTCCTACACTACTTCTATATAATATTTCTTACCTTAATTCGCAGTTTGAAATGAAATCCAATAGCACCATCGATCCACTTGACTTTTCCAAATTATTAGCTGCAAAATTAACATTAGACTAATTAACATTCAATGCTCATATTTACAATATTTCCTTTACTTTTCCCTAACTTCCATTTTGAACTGTTTTCCTTTAAATAAAATTATATGAAAATCCCATGAATTTCATTTGGCCAATTTTCACTAATTCCTTATGCTTATTTTCTTCTCATTTTCATTTTCATTTTCATAAAAATTTCTATTTATTTCATACTTCAATCCTACATCCTTATCATATTAAATTATCATCAAAACCATTTGCATTACATTACATATCATTAATTTACACCATTTATCTGTCAAAGTTAGCATCATTTTTCCATCACCATTCTCTCTCTTGGCCAAATATTTCTTGGAATCCTATGCTCACCATTTTTCCAATTTAATCACATGAATAATCCCTAATCAATTTCATCACCATTAAATATTAAAATCACTCCATCCTCCATGTTTCTCCACAGTCGGCTGTACATGTTGACTTACTCATGTTTTTATTAATGAAATTCTTATGGCTATTTTTATTCCCTGAAGAGCTTCCCTTTTTGACTTTCTTGGCCGGCTGCTTTACACTCTCCATGCCCCATTTTTACGCCATCAACCCAAAATCATTCAACAATTCCTTTCTTGGCCGGCTATTCCCCATATCTTTATTTTCTACTCTATTAAATGTCTTCATGCCATCTTCTTCATCCTTCTTTAATTTTCACTGCTGCCAGCAGTATATTACTACCTAATTTCCTATTTTGTTTGTTTTTTTTTTATCAAATACTTCTTATAACTATATTTATAGTAAAATTTTCTTCATATCCTTTAGCACCTACATCAGTCTTTATTTCCCATGTTTCACGCCATTAGCCATCACACAATCAGCCACTACAAGTCAGCCCACTCAGGATGCCACCTACAGCAGAATTTTTCAACCATTCACCACTGCTATTTACACCACTTACAGCCAACCTTTAGCCCTTTGGTCAGGCCATTCACGCCACTACATATCACACTTATCCCCCCTTTTTATCATCATGGTCAAAAACACCAAATCTATGTTTTAATCAATTAAAATCTATGTTTATACTTGTTTTCCTGATCAACCTTTATTTTTCTGTTATTAACGCCAAAACAGCCATCATTTAAATCCCTTAAACACCATAACCAAACGGCCTAGAGAGCTATCTACAAGTTTTTGTCCGAAACTATAATAATATTTGTCATTCATACCACAAATTAAACCACAAACGAGAGGAAAAAGTAAACAAAATGAAGGCTGGAATTTTACCTGTGCAAACCCGTTGCTGTCCAGCAGCAGGGGAGATTGGTTTTGATGACTTTTGGCTGAGCTTTTTGGGGGGTTTAGAAGCTCTTAAGATGGGGATTAAATCCTATGAAGAAGCATAAGTGGATTAATGGAGGAAAACGGAAGTTCTACCTGGCCAAACGTGAAAGACGTGAGGAGAAAGGGAAGGAAACGCCAAACAGAAACGGGAAACAGGGTAGAGCGGGTGAGGGCTGTAAGGAAAGTGGTAGAAGGCTTGTGTTGTCTTCTTTTTATTGGTTATAATTATATTTTTAATTTATAAAATCTGATTTAATTTCAAAAGGTCTAAATTGCTCACTTAAAAATTCTAAAATTATAACTTTGCCACTACACGGTACAATTCCTGTCAAGTCAGATTTTAAATTTAAATTTTCATTTATTTTATTTATTTCTTAAGTCAAATTAGTCAAAATTAACCAACTTTGACCAACCCTTACACATGACCAATTTGCCCTCAACCAACTTCAATAATTCCATTTCAACACCTTAATAAATATAGGGAGAATAGAGAATTTTGGGCTCTCACAAACATCAACAGAGAGTTTCTGGTAATCGATGATGTTGCAAAGTTCTTCCTTCTCTCTGTAAAAAAGCCATGGGTGTGCCTTGAAATAGAGTTTGTAATAAAGCCATGGGTGTGCCTTGAAATAGAGTTTGTAATATTTATTGCCAGTTAATCTTTTGTGGCTTAACTTAAGACATATGGTGATTTTTGATCTATTTGTTTTGATATTGGTTTGAAATGGTTTAGTGCTTGATCGTTAGTTCTTACTTCCAAATTGGATATGGAGTCATTTTGATTAAGTAGACCAATGCTATAAAATTATTATCTTTGATTTCTGATGTATCGATTTGGAACAGGTGCCTTTGAAGTACTAAAATCATTGGGAAATATCTTATCACCTCTTTGTTTCTATGCTTGTTGTTTGGTTGGAGATAATGGCCTCCTTTTCATGGCTTATTGCTAGTTCAAAAATAATTTTTTCTCTTTTCAATCCAAGTTCATAAATAACCAATCTCAAGAGAGAAATGGGATCTTTATTTGACACAAGTTCATAGCTGTTAATTCATGCTTTACAGTATGTTTTGGAAATGATTTTATTAGCATTAGGCTTTGTCATGGTTAAGCATTTGACATCTATCACTTTATTAATTTTGTATTTGGTATCGAATTGCATATAAAGAAAAATGTTCTTGCATGCATGAGAATTGTGACACTACTTGTATGTCTACTAAGCTTTAATATTTGCATAAGAGGTAAGATAGTAAAATTATTATTAATTATAAATGAATAAATCATTAAACAATTAATATTAATTAGTTGATCATTAATCATAAATTAATATAATAATCAATTATTTAAAATTTAATTTACTATTTATGATTAATTATTAATTAAATAATCATTAACTAATAGTAAAATAATAATTAAATTAATAATAATTAATTATCATAAATTAATTATTTAATGGTTTATTATTTTAGAATTAAAAATCAATTATCATGAATTAATTATTAATGAATTATTTTGATTAGATTTTGTTTTTTTTTTAAAATATCTCATTGAAAATGAAAATTCAATAATTTCCATAAAAAATGAGAAAAAATTGTACTTGATAAATATTTGTGTAAGGATAAGATAGTAAAATAATTTTATTTTTAATTTACTTTCCTCTTACTTTTTCATTCTACCAAGCAATAGAAGGAAGGAAATATGTTTTCTATCTTTCCATTTTTCCATCCATTTAATTTTCCATCCTTCTATTTTTCTTTCTACCCTACCAAGCAAAGCCTTAGTCCTGATGGTTTCAATTTAAATTTCATCAAAAATCAATGAAGCAATATGAAGGCGAAATGGTGGAGCTTATGCCAAAGTTATATAGTATGTGCTTTTTTGACAAAACGATTAATTGCTCCTTTATTACATTAATCCCCAAATTCATTTGGTTTAAATGAGTAAAAACAAATATAGAAAACTACTGCTTAGCCTCAGCAGCTGGTGCCTCTATCACAACGCATCACCTCCTCTCTGATGTACTTGGCTCCTACATGGACTAAAGGAAAGGCCGCTACTATCACGTACTGAACCTCTAGATGACCCTACTTCTAGTGTATGTGTCATCTGTAATAACATACAATTATAAAACTTTTCGAATAAACATTACAATTATAGAAGGAAATGGTGGAACTGAAATGTCAAGGCTAGGAAGGAAGATGACATGTGATCCTTGTTATAAATATGGAAACAATAAGTTAACACGTCTAAAGAGACAAGAAAATGTAAGAATTTTAAAAGTAATCGTAAAATATATTATAATATGTTTTATTATTATATTTATTATGTCTTGGTTGCAGTAGGCCACAGTTGAGACTTCAAGACCTCCAAAGAAAATAACAAACCCCATATATAAGCCAACACACCCTAATCTTGCTGTCACAAACCCTAAGTCTAATGGTGATGATGGTTATTACTATAAATTAAAGTAAGGTAAATTTTAATCCTGAAAGTTATGAATTGTGTTCAATTGTTATCAGTTTCCTTTATTATCCTATATATTGGTATTCTAGGCCACTACCGAGAATTCAAGACCGCGAAAGAAAAGAACATACCTTACATTAGAAATCTTTATATTCCGAGTAGAGAAATTGATGATCCCGGGATTATTAAAGAGTCTATTGCATCCTATTTTGAATAATAGTAATTAGGGATGTAAAGGGGCTTGGTACTGTCCAAATTTGAAGTATCCAAATTCGAACCCGATTATATTTTAAAATACTTGAACACGATTAAATACCTGATTATTTTGATTCTTACTACTTGAACCCTACTCATTTAATATAAGAACTACCCATTTAACTACCCAAATCCGTTAAATACCCGTTTGTTAAGTCAAAACTTGACTTTTAATTTTAATTTTAAAATTAATATTAAGAAAAATCAAATTAATACATTTAAATTAACTCATAAAAATAAATTAATGTTAAAAATCATAATAAAAATACTTAATGAATTAATTTAATTAAGTATTATATTAATAATAAATATTTTATAAATAAAAATATATATAATAATATTTAAAAATTATTATTTGTAATCGAGTTCAGGTAATAGAGTTCCCTAAGATCACTACTCGAACCCGTGACGGATAGTAAAATTACTACTCGAACCTGATTATTAACTACCCTAATCCTATTTAATTGGATCAAGTAGTACCAGGTACCCATTTATAGGGTACGCATTTCATCCCTATTTCCTTCATTTGTGTAAGGACCCGCCAAGCAGCACTTTGCTTCCCTCAGGGACTCAAGAGGTGGCTCACTCGGCGCCCTTTACGTTTCTAGTGAGTGTTGGCGATCGCCCAACACTCACTTCACTCAACGTATTGTCCGCTTTGGACGATCCCCATTCTTGGGTGATCCCCTCACAGCTTTATCCCAAGGGGCCTGAAGAACTTAGGATAATTCCCTTGAACGCGTTTCTGAGGCTCGAACCCTGGTACTCTTCAAGTACCCGAGCCTCACACTCATCATACCATTCAGACATTTAATTATCCTGAGTTCTTCAGGCCCCTTGGGATAAAGCTGTGAGGGGATCACCTAAGAATGGGGATCGCCTAAAGCGGACAATACGTTGAGTGAAGTGAGTGTTGGGCGATCGCCAACACTCACTAGAAACGTAAGGGGCGCCGAGTGAGCCACCTCTTGAGTCCCTGAGGGGAGCAAAGTGCTGCTTGGTGGGTCCTTACATAAAAATGCGCATTTTTATGTAAGAGCCCCGCCTGTCTCACCAGGCCGTCGGCGAGCATCCCCTTGGCAATCACACACACCCCAGGTTTACTCTTACACGTGAGCTAGGCGATCGCCCACTCTCACTTATGTATTGTCCGCTTTGGCGGTCGCCCACCTCACCGCTTTATCCCAAAGGTCTTGAAGAACTCAAGAATAAATCCCTTGGGCGCGTTTTCTGAGTTCGAACCTTGGTATCCTTAGATACCAATGCCTTACACTCATCATACCATTGAGACAAGGCCTAATGGTTAGTAGTGACTTGACATTTGAGGAAGTCAAGTGTTCGAGTCACTACGGATGCAAAAGAAAACCTTGAGGGCCAGTGGGCCCAGAGAGGACAATTTATGTAAGAGCCTCGCCTGTTTATCTGCCGTCAACGAGCATCCCCTGGGGCTCGCCCCAGGTTTACCCTTACACACGAGCTAGGCGATCGCCCATTCTCACGTACGTATTGTCTGCTTCAGCGGTCGTCCACCTCACGACTTTATTCCCCACTGGGACGCGTCCATTCAAGTTCGAACCCATGACCCCTCAATTACATGGATTCTACAAACATCATACCATTGGGACAAGTTGTCTCAATGGTATGATGTTTGTAGAATCCATGTACTTGAGGGGTCATGGGTTCGAACTTGAATGGACGCGTCCCAGTGGAGAATAAAGCTGTGAGGTGGGCGATCGCCGAAGCGGACAATACGTAAGTGAGAATGGGTGATCGCCTAGCTCGCTTGTAAGGGTAAACCTGGGGTGAGGGGCTCGCCTAGGGGATGCTCGCCGACGGCAGATAAACGGGCGAGGCTCTTACAAAAAAATGCACGTTTTTTTGTAAGGTCTCGGCCTGTCCGCCATCCGCCATTACTCATCCGTACTGTCCTTTTTGGCGAGCCCACTTGGCCCCCTTAAGGTTTTGTCGTGAGGCCCAGCCCGTTCTCTGGGTCACTCACAATTCGCGTCCCGAATGTCTCGAACCCTTGACTTCCTCAAGTTGTTGAGACATACTATGGTTAGCATGTCTTAACAACTTGAGGAAGTCAAGGGTTCGAGACATGCGGGACGCGAATTGTGAGTGACCCAGAGAACGGGCTGGGCTTCACTACAAAACCTTAAGGGGGCCAAGTGGGCTCGCCAAAGAGAATAGTACGGATGAGTAATGGCAGAGGGCGGACGGCGGACGGGTCGGGGCCTTACAAAAAAATGCGCGTTTTTATGTAAGAGCCTCGCCCGTTTATCTGCCGTCGGCGAGCATCCCCTGGGCGAGCCCCTCGCCCCAGGTTTACCCTTACACGCGAGCTAGGCAATTGCCCATTCTCACTTACGTATTGTCCGCTTCGGCGGTCGCCCACTTCACGGCTTATTCCCCACTGGGATGCATCCATTCAAGTTCGAACCCATGACCCCTTAAGTACATGGATTCTACAAACATCATACCACTGAGACAACTCAATGGTATGATGTTTGTAGAGTCCATGTACTTGAGGGGTTATGGGTTCGAACTTGAATGGACGCGTCCCAGTGGGGAATAAAGCCGTGAGATGGGCGATCGTCGAAGCGGACAATACGTAAGTGAGAATGGGCAGTTGCCTAGCTCGCGTGTAAGGGTAAACCTGGGGTGAGGAGCTCACCGACGGCAGATAAACGGGCGAGGCTCTTACAATTTGCTTGCCTTCTTCTTTTCTTGGCAAGTTTACCAAGCATCCTCTTCACTAAAAGAGATTGAATTGGTCCATGAATGCTATTGGGCCTAAACTATATTTAATTGGGTTTAACATTTGCTTCCATGTACATAAAAATGTCTCCTTGTTGAACCATGAACTTAGATAATTTAGAGGGTTTGCCTCTTCATGCAATATTGCACTCAAAGCATGCTGACAAGGAATCCTACTAATATTTCACCTCTTACATGAACAAGAGTGTTGTTGCAAAATAATAGCCCAGCTTCCTTTCTCTTGTTTAAGTACATTCTCCTAAAAAACTTCATGTCTACCACTCCCGTTCTATTCAACCTTCCACTTAGCACATGACCCTCTTAACTTTTCAAGTTTTTCTACTATCCTTGGTCCATAATCAATCTTTCATTAGCTTACAAACTCCTTTTTCTGTACTAATCTCCTCATCAGATATAATCTAATATCTTATAGCATGCAAATGATTGACTTGCACCTAGCTTCCAAAATCACACAATTAAAAGTTTTACACATGTTGCTATCAATGACATCATATTTAATGATGTCATTGAAGAAAGCTTGGCACTAATCCTAGATAGGCCATTTCTCTAATAACTTTTCCTTTGCACTCAACCCTCCTTCAAGCTCTTTCATAACTCCTAACTATTTCTGCAACTCAGGCTAGTTAGGAGACCTAGGACATATCAAGAGCTGCAATTGTAGTTTTTTCCTTGTGCTTCTTCCCTCACCTAGCATCAATATGCCTAGCATATATTCTTTGCAACCAAAGGCAAGAGATCCCCAAAAGATGTTGCTATCAATGACATCATATTTAATGATGTCATTGAAGAAAGCTTGGCACTAATCCTAGATAGGCCATTTCTCTAATAACTTTTCCTTTGCACTCAACCCTCCTTCAAGCTCTTTCATAACTCCTAACTATTTTTGCAACTCAGGCTAGTTAGGAGACCTAGGACATATCAAGAGCTACAATTGTAGTTTTTTCCTTGTGCTTCTTCCCTCACCTAGCATCAATATGCCTAGCATATATTCTTTGCAACCAAAGGCAAGAGATCCCCAAAAGATGTTATTAAACCTTGAAAAAAAACAGAATTGTTAGCAAAGGAATCCATTATATCAAAACTACAAAAAAAATTTTAATTCGCATAGCATTTGCATGTCACTTATAGCTAACCATCCCAATCCACTTTCTATTCCCAAATCAGTGACAATTGCTAAATAAATCATGTCCAACTAGTAGTACTTTCCTTTTCCACCACTACCCATGCAATTGGGAATTTTTGATTGCTTCTATCCCTTCTTACAACTACAAGCAATTGTCCTTATACTAGCCCTTTAAGAAAACATCTATCAAGTCCAATAGTATGTCTGCAACCTCCAAGAAATCCTTGCTTCAAAGCTCCAAAGCACATACAAATATTTTCAAAAACAGAAAATAAATCAAGGGTTGGCCTTTTAGCATTCAAAACAATAGTGCTACTAGGATTAGTTACCCTAAGCTCCTTCACATAATTATTCAATATACTAAATTACTCTTTGAATTTTTCTTATATTTTTTCCTAGTAACACTCCTAGCTACTCTAAACGCACATGAAACATTCACCCTTAAATCATTTTTCTTAACTACCCTAAAATGCCTAGGCTTAATGAAGGGCATATAACATTAATTTCGCCCCCATGCTTCCTAACATCTATTTGTTGTTACCCTTTTATTCTTTGATTTGGGCAAGCATGAATGCCCAGATAAATATTTTCATCATATGTCTTATTAATGTCACACCATGAGCATAAAACAGCTCACTTGCAACCATTGCCAATACATGGAGCTTTAACTCTTCTAGAATCATTCTTGATGTACTTAAACTCAAATCGTTTCTTTGTATAAACATCACACAAGGTATCTTTAAACACCTTTAGATTGGCAAATTTAAGTCCAAGAACAAAATCTATTAATGGGATACTTACGTCATAATTAATTATGCTAGATTGATATCTCTATACATCGTATGCATTAGAACCATTACTAGTGTCATCAAAACTGCCAGGGTTTGGTGAATCAAAATACTCACTACCATGACCATAATCATTAACATCATCATTACCATCACGTAATACAACCTTAAATTCATGAATATTTTTTCCTTCTCATCATAAACCCTCACATTTTGCTTAACAGATTCTAATTCATCATTACCATCCGATTGATCATTACTCAACAACTTCACATCAACCAAATTTTGATTCACTTTACTTTCATACTCACCAAGTCCACCTAATTCTCTAAAACTCTTATTCACATTGATTTCATTTTTATCATTTGACTCATCTACATACCCTTCAACATGCACATGCCCATCAGCCATAGTAACATCATTTTCTTGATTCAAATCCACATTATCCTTCTTTGTATCTTTCAAATCTAATCTTCTGAATCGCTATAAAAATCACAAAAGGTAGGTGTTGGAGGTCTATTAAAATTCTCGATCATAACAATATAATCATCTACGCAATATACACCTTCACCAACTTCAGTTGGTTTAAGAAGAACATTTGGAATGTCATTATCAATTTTTTTTAATCAAAATGTTCTACATAAATATTTATAGCCTTATCCATCCTTAATTGACTAGCAAATTCTATCATAGCTTGATCACTTTTTGTTAACAACTTCAACCCTATACTCAATGTTTTATAGAATTAATATAGTAAACTTTTAACCTATTCGATAAATCATAAGCTAAAGACTTCATTGTTCCTAGTATTATCAAGTAACACATTAAATTAGGTCATTCATCAAACTCTTTACTAACCCATTCACATATCTCAATGTTGTACCACTTTTTTTGAAACTTCCCCCATGGGGTGTCTTACTTTGAAGAGCTCCCAGCTTATAGTAACAAAACTAATAACAAACAATGCCATGAAATAAACAAACAAACAAAAAAATAAATAAAATATCTAAATGGTGCATAAAAAAACTACTATTTCATATTTAATTCCAACAACATAAATTATAACAAACAAATAAGTCAAACAACTTCAGAAAAAGCCATAGATAAAGGGCCACTAACCAAGACCTTTCTAAGACCACAACAGGCTTTATTTTTTAGGACCACACATCAATAGAGGCTTGGCCTCATCAACCATAAACACAAACCCTAAAATTTATGCCCCTAAAACCCAATAACCAAAATAGTTAAAACAAAAAGATATCATACATTGGTTTTGGACTATCATCAACTTTCAAACGTTTCTTTCCTTAATTCATAGTCCACTTTTGATCGATCTTATCTACCTTAATTTCTTCTTAATCTTAGTAGATTTTTAGGGTTAGGTTTTATTGATTTAGGGTTTAAAGAAAGAATAGGGATAATTGGGAATTTTTCTCCTTTTTTTGGGTTAAGGGAAAAACAACATTGTTAGGAAAAACGAAACATTAATCCAGGTGGCTACTTCATTAAGCCACATGGATTTTTAAAAGCCATAACGTCCGAAGTCAGAAAATTTCGAACTAAATTTTTCCTTTTCGATACTATCTTTTTCTTTCAATTAATCGATAACAATAGGTTTGCATTCGGTATCGGTGTAAGTATAATTCATCTTTTCATTTCAACCAATCCGGTTGACCATTAATTCAATTAATAATAATAAATTAAATATAGACTATAATATAATAACTATGATTCTGTTCACAATAAACTTCACGTAAGTTACATCCCACTAAATTTAGATACATCTTTATGCTCTATTCCATAAATATGACTGCTGTGCAATTACATATCTGAATATAAACTAACATTTAACAAATACCTGATCACTTGGTACCTCTAACTTCTAGCGATTTCTTTGACTAACTAAAGGCAGCAGACTTCTTGTATACCGATAAGCTATCTGGGATGGTGAGAAAGGGGGTGAGCTTTGGGGAAAGCCCAGTAAGAAACATATATAAAAATACGTATTATAAAAATAATTCAAATATGAATATTAAAATATCAAAAATCATTTTACAATAATGCTTATGTAAACAGTTTATATAAATCAATTCAGTATACAGTGCAATAAAGCGATTCATTTAAAATCATTAAATGAGATAAATACATGTATATCGAGAAAACATATATTGTAAAACATGTATCACTTCTTTCATCACTTTTCAATTAAATCATGTACGTACTATGCTCGTAAATCAAATTATTCAATAATTCAATTATTTGTCAAATATCACATATCGATAGAAAATAATCTCCCAAAGACTCATGCACAATCTTTTATCCTCAAAGGGACCTCGTATCCCCTTAGGGACCTCATAACAAGGCTACTGTCAATCACTCACAGTTTGCGTAGGTCAGGTGCTAACTGCGTAAACCTATGGGGTTTAACCGTAACTCCCACAGTCATATCATGTAAATGGAAGGTTAGGGATGTCTCCCAGCCTAATAATCACTATCTCATATGCACAATCATCAGGGAGATATCAATCTCATATAAAATTACTTCATATAAATCATTTCTTTTAAATCATTTCATGTAAATAAATTCATATAAATCCTGTCATATAACTCAGTTCATGTAAATCATTTTGTGCAATTCGATTCATGTACAACATTTCATATAATTCAAAACATGTAGAGCATTTCATGTAGAACAATTCATGTAACTCATTTCTTGTAAACCAATTTATATAAATCCTTTTATGTAATGAAATTCATGTGAATCATTTCATTTAATGCGATTCAAGTGAATCATTTCATGCAATTCAATTCATGTAAAATATTTGTCATAAAATCTATCCATGTAAATCATTCATGTAGTGAAATTCATCTAATTCATTTCTACGCAACTTCCATATATGTTTCTTACCTCTATCTCCGTGCAGTATAAAATCCGGTAGCTCTACTTGCGCCTTTTTATCTCTCGTACCTCATACTATACAATAAAACTAAATTATATTCAAAATCCTATATTACAAATTCTAATTCTAATAAATATTCCATTATTTGCTATTTTCTATTTATCATTCTTGAAAATTAATTTATTTTATTTCCTATCAAATACCAAAATATAAATGTCAATTATATCCTATTCTTTCTTTAATTTCCATGTAACCAATAATTTCAACTTATATTTAAAATCCCATGTATAATTATAATAGATATTCTATAATTTTTCAACTTTCCCATTTATAAATTTCAATAATTCAATTATTTAATTTCCTAGCTATATTTAAATTGAAATCTTTTCTTAATTATAATTCCACTAATAATTTCATATTTCCAATCTGCTAATTATTTTATTGATTCTATTTTCTATCAAATGCCAAATATGTTTCCAATTAAATCTCATTATCTATTGATTCTCACTCTTTCTTAATTCTATTTAAAATCTCATAGATAACTCAAATGAATATTTCTATAATTTCCTACTAGTTCTAATTTCAACTGTAATAATTATTCTATAAATCCTTATTGTTTATTTATCACTTCTCTTAGTAAATTATTTTATTTCTTATTAAATACCAAAATTCAACTATAATTATATTGACTTTCTCACCTAATTTTAATATCACTTCTCTTAGTAAATTATTTTATTTCTTATTAAACACCAAAATTCAACTATAATTATATTGACTTTCTCTCCTAATTTTAATTTCATTAAATTCTCTTATCTTAATTATTTATTAAAATCAAATATTTTATTCTTATATTATAGTTATTATTTCCCAATTTAAATTTTACAATTTATTCTTATTCATTATTCATATTAATTTCCACAATTAATTTATTTTATCTTCTATTAATTACTACACATGACCACAATTAAATTTATATTTCTTTCCAAATTAAATTCTATAACATGCCTTTTAAATAAATTTTCTCTAAATTTCTTATTTCTACTTTGTTAATTCTAATAATTAAATTAATTTCTACCAAATGTTACAATATGGACTCAATTTTCCATCTTTCATTTTACTAATTCCAACAATTTATTTGATTTAATTTATTTTCCTTTCTACCAATTACTATATTACATTTACACTTGATAGAATTTCTTTCTAATTTTATTAATTGTAATAACTAATTTAACTTATTTTCTATCAATTGTCAACACATATTTACAATTAAATCATCTTCTTCTTCCAAACTTAATTTCACCAATAATTTAATTAACCTATATATTATTGATTAATTATTCAAATATAAAATTATAAAATTTTACATGATATCTCATACATTACGCTTTGACCCCAAATTTCTTATTTGCCCAATTCTTGTTCGTTTCCTTTTTTTTTTTTTACAATTTATCTTAATTTATTATTACAGAAATTTTATTTTATTATTATCATTCATTGAATCACATACAATTTTCTTTTCTCTTTTCTGTTTCCTTCTTCTCTTGCCGACAGTTTTTCCTACTTTCTATCATGGCCGGCAGCCCCCATTTGGCCATGTCTTCATGGTTTTTCATTGATTCTTTCCTCAACTCAACCTATGGACGTTTTCTACTCTTAGAATTTTCTTCAATTAGCTTCTCTGCATAAACATCTCATCACCGTCGACTAATATATACCTAGGCAGGATTTACCATCTTCACGTCACCACCGGTTGCTTTCCTAAAATTCAAATCATGGTTTTTTTTCAATTTCCAGCCTTATAGTTACATTTCATTCATCCTATACAACCATACTACATCCAACATATAACCAAAATCATTATTTTCCACCTACTTAAGTTCCACAACCGAAACCCATTTTTCATTTCTGCACTTAATTCTGTTTCAACCACAGCCATAGATATATCCTACCAGCCTAATTCAACCATAATTAGTAAGTAAACTTGACTGAATCCATTTTTTTTTCTTACCTCCTTTAAGAACCGACTGTACAGCCCCAAAAATCAGTGCTGCGTCTTCGATTCTGCACCTCCAACTCTAAATTCATGGCGTTCTTGAAATGAGGGATGAAGTTTGTGAAGATGATGGAATGGATTGATGAAGAAAATGGAGGCTTGGCAAAGTATACGTGAAACAAAGGAGCAAAAATAATGTCGGTTTGGAGCAGAACGTAAAACAAAATAACAGGGGCGATGTCGATTTGGAAAAGATGAATCTGCTGATATTTGGCTTCTTTTATTGTTATTCCATCCAATCAATGCGACATGATCCACTTACCAGATTTCTCTCTTTTGTCTCCTTTCTCTTTTCTTTTCTGTTTTAATTTGGCAGTGCAGCAAAGCTTCCACGCAAGCTTGCTGCAATTTTTTTTTCAGATTTAATTTATATTTTTATTTTATATATTTTGTTAATTTTCATAATTAATTTATTTTATTTCTTATTAATTGTTTAGAACATGATTACCATTAGTTTATATTCTTTCTCAAATTATATTCCAATTTCTATACTATAATTCAGTAATTTCTTTTTAATTTCCTATCTTTTTATCTTTTTTTTTTCTTTTCTTCTTTTTTTTTATTTCCTATAATTAATTTATTTTATTTCTTATTACCTATTACTAAAATATAATTAAATAAATCGTATTCTCTTTCAATTTTAATTTCACAATCTATCTTTATTCATTATTTACTTTAATTCCATAATTTAGGAGTTATTTCTAGTCACATAATATATTTATAATACACTTATTTTATACTTAAAATTACACTAATTTCATCTTCTAATATTATCATTCTAGGATTTTACTTCGATTTGGATAGAGAAAGTCTTGGTGGGACCCTCATCGAGTACCTCTTTGAACTTTATCGAACAGACCCGTTATTTAAATATCTTTAAAAATTAACATTTTCTTTTTAAATCCTATATTCTATAGCTTATATCAAATATAAGAAAATTGTGGTCCTCACAAAAGCCACATCATCTTGGTCCAAAGCCACGTGTGCAAAATCAAATGCTATATCAACATACTAAACGAAGGGTAACAACCCAAATAAATAGTTAAACTTAATTTATAAATTTAAATTACTTCAATGACTAAATTACTTTAAATTATACTTCAAGGATTAAATTCCAAAATATAATATAGTATAGGACTTATTTGCATAATTTGACCAAAAGTCATTGCAAATGTAATAAGGTTTAAAAAAAATATTGTCAATTGTTGTAAATTATGGTGCTAAAAGCCAATTTTCAGGTAGTGCAATAAAGAAGACAACCATTGGTAAACGGGCAACCTCATGTAATTACACCAAAAGGGTAGTGAAACCATATGCAACACATCTGCTTTTGCATTCAAATGCTAAAATACAATCGAAGTTACAAAGTTTGGTGTTGTCTATAATCCTGATTTAAATGCATCAGTTTAAATGGCATTATATGTGTTACTCTTCTTGAATGTTTCAGGGTTGCAGGTTCAAGACTCGTGCATGTAATGTTTTCTGCATATGAGTTAGGTGGACAGAGGTAAGGATTCAAAGCTAAATTTAAAATTAACAAATAAGGCTTAGCTTGATGATTGTTATTTCTTTTTAGAGATATTAGATTTAAAGTTTGATTCTCTTTTTCTCTTGTATCTCCCTATGACAAAAAAAAAATTAAAATTAAAAAAATAAAAACTTATAAATCAGGTCTTCTTTCACTCCATAGGTCTTTAGTCCTATATGATATTTAATCAGATGGTCATGTCCAAACCTACTATTTGGACCCAAATCTTTTGCTCAAGCTTTGCCACATTGGGCCATTTTTGCAACCCGAGCAATTAATGCATAATCATATGTCTAGGTTATTACATTATTGTAACTTTGACAATTGAACAAAGATACGGCTGTAAACAAATGGATATATTGAACGAGTTTGACTTTTTCTTTTTATGAATTATTGTTATGTTCATGATCGATTTGTATTCATTAAAATATTTGGACATTATATGCGAATTCATGTTGTATAAACAATAATTCATATTAAATCAATGTTAACATTAATGTTAAAAAAAAATCAGTGCTAATTGATTAGATTTAGGCTAAAATATTAAGAAAATCTTTGAACTTTATTATTTTATTTAAATAAGCTTTTGTACTTTTATTTTATTCAGATAAGCTCCTAAACTTTAATTTGTCTTCAAGTAAGCCTTTAAATTTTAATTTGAGTATTCAAATAAATCCTTAACTTTTACTTTATATCCAAGTGAACCTTTAACATAATTAGATTTTTTATAGAGGTAAGCAATCGATTGATTTTTTTGAATGGGTTTTTAAAACCAACTTCTTGCATAAAAAAATCGATTATATATAATATATTATGTAATATTTAATTATTAATGTTATATATAATATATTTAAAAAATATCAATTAATTTATTTAGTTTGATTCATAAATTTAGATATCAACTTAATCGAATAAACTAGCATAAAATACTTATTTGAACTCAAAATTAAATTAACTAAACCGAATTCATCGAATTTTAATCAGTTAAATTAATTTGAATTGATTTGTACTCACATGTAATATTTTATTTAAAATAAGAGTTTATTTGAATACAAATTAAAGCTTTGGAGTTTATTTGAATGCAGTAAAAATATAAAGTTTATTTAAATAAATTGATAAAATTTAAAGGCATTTTTAATATTTTAGCCTTAGATTTATTTCCAAAACCGTGTAAGCTCCATTAATTGAGTCAAAACTGTCTTAGAACAACTTCATTAAACTTTGCAATAATAATAAAGTGTCAGTTTTTCATGGGGTATGGTTCTTTTACTTTTATTAACGTTGCTTTATTCGTAGAATGTTGGCAGCTGATCTTACACAGTGTCAATAAGGACAAGATGTTCTTCAACTTCCTATACACGAGATCAAATTAGTCTTGCATTTGGCGATGCTTATGGAAATCAGGTATACATTCATCGCCCTTTAATGATTCAAAATGAAATTTAGGAAAATAAGGCAGCTAACTATCTTTCTGAATCTTAGCCTCTAATTAGTTGTTCACTTGCTCAAATGTTTTCACTTAAACCCTTTTGTGGAATCATGAAATTGGTGAAGGGCATTTAGTTAAATGAGTGTTGCCTGAATGATTAGGTTTATGCACTAAGGCTGGATGATCCATACTCAATGACATTTGAGAGGTGTTCTACTGATACATTTCAAATAAAGGGGCCTTGCACATACCAAGTTTGCTATCTGTGCCTCTACAGAAGTGGATATGATGGATGGAAGCGAGAGAGTGTGACTGTTTAGGGCTATTATACCAAGTCTGTCACATTTTATTACAACACCTTTATTCCTTACGGGATTTGGTATGGCTTCAATCTTTATCTTTGTAATGGGGAAGGGGGGCTTCTGCAGCCGCATGAACAATGCAATGGGGTTTTAGCTGATGTTAGAATCACTTTTGCACTGCTGTTTTGATTTCTTGATACTTATCGGGGCTTTCAGAGATCGGAGAAATAAAGTTCTTGTTTAAAATGCTTGTTAATAATAACAAAAAAAAGATAAAGGCGTTCTTTAACACTCTATATAGTTACTCACTTTTTTGTCTCCTCTCTTAATCTTCTAGTAAAGATTTCAATAAAGTATACAAAAATACAGAAAACAACAAAAGCATAATTGAGCATAACATACCAATGGTTTAAGCATCACATCAACCCCATTCAGTGCCATAACAACACTTTCCAGATTCACTCAGATTGGAACCTGCCTTCACCGAAAATGAGTGAGTGGCACCATTCACTTCCAAACGAAAAAAAAACCCGTCTTAATAAACATAGTAACAATCTAACATTAGGAGGATTCATCATCACTTGGTAGCATCCACCACTATTATACCCATCTAGCATCCACAACCGAACAGCTTCCTTCTAAATATGATTTTTCATGACCATACATGATTATTCTAACTTCCAGACTCCTTCACTATTCCATTTTCATTCACTACGAGAGAAAAGTGACTATCCGGGAAAGGCCTATTTTTGCAGTTACATTCAACTACTTGACCGCCTTGTCGACACTGATAAAGATGTAGCCTTGTTGGTGAAGAAAGGAGTATTGGTTAATGGGATGGGTAGCAGTGCAGCGTTGGCAGACATGATCAACAATTTGATGGTGGGAGTTGCACGCTTACCTCCTTGCTACGACAAAATCGCAGACGATCTAAAGCAAAGCAACCTTTAGGCATGTCTACTGTAACAATCTTTGGAGAGGAACTGCAACTGTTGCTGCTTTCATCGTGGTGGTACTCGCTCTCATGCAAACCGTATTGGCAATCCTGGATTGAGCAGTGCCCACATGATAAAATTGTCGGTTTTATTCTCACTGTCCATGCTCAATGATCGGCTTGAGCTTGAGCTTGAGCTTGAGCTTTGAGGAAATGCGGATTCTGCTTTCAAGCACTCTTGCTCTATCATGTACCACTATCATGCAGATTCTCCATAACATATTTTATGGGTTTGGCTTGTTTCTTGTATGACTCATTTGCCTTAACTTTACCAGCAAAATGGGCAACCTTTAATTATTTGAAATACTTACCGCATTAATTATCTTGTAGTTTTATTGCTTTTATTCATTCCTTTGTAACTAAAATAAAAAAAATAAAAATCTTACGTTATTTTCATAAAATGTATTTCATAAGTATAAATTTAATTTTTGATTATGATTCTCATAATTTTTTATTATGATTCTCATAATACCTCTCTCGTGGTTGGGTTAGGCTGAATGTCAGAATTAAGCGGGGGAATGTTAGCCCAAAACAAAAGAAGAGTCCAAGATATAATCCACAGGCCAACCCAATAAAGAAAGCAGTCAAAGAGAAGCGGCTTAGGAGGGGGGCGAAGCTTGTGACAGTCCGAAGGAGGAAGACAGTGATGGAAATGGAACTTGGCATTTTGTCCATCGCCAAGAGAGAAGCCAACTACTGTGGACAAAAAAGAAAAGTGACTATCATCAGATAAAAGGGGTCGAGTAATGTAGTTAGGATTCCTCGTATAATTCCTTTAAATAACTAATTTTTATGAAGACTCTTACTCATTTCCAAACCTGCAGATCCATTTATTTGTTAAAGCTCTGTTTTTCAACCTCATGTCAACTAAACCAATACCACCAAAATCCTTTAAGGTGCATACTAAATTCCAATCCACGATATGCACCTTCTTAGAACATGACGAGCCTTCCTATGGGAATCGTCTTTATAATTTATCCATGTAGCCTTTGATCGCACTGGGACTTTGAAACAAAGACATAAAATAAATAGAAAGACTAGTGAGGACATATTTAATTAGTGCAACCCTGCCTCTCATAGATAAGCATTGAGATTTCCAGCTTACTATCTCTTTTCAAACTTCTCAATCACAAGTTTCCACAATTCAAGTGAATTAAATCTAGCTCCCAAAGGAAGTCCCAAGTATTTGGTAACAAAGTTATCAACCTTACAACTTATTACATCTGCCCAGTGTTCCAAGGGTTGACAATCAATATCAATACCATATAAACTACTCTTCTAGAAATTTATTTTTAGACCCGAAATCACTTGAAGGCAACTTAACATCCTCTTGACATTCAAAATTTGCTCCAAATCAGGCTCACAAAAAATTATTGTGTCATTAGCATGTTAAAGTTAGGAGATATTCGAATTGTTGACCTCAAAAGAGAAAACTTTGAACAATCCCAAGGATATTTGCTAATGACCACACTCAAGCTTCAGCCACCAAGTTAAACAACGGTAAATTGTCCAAATTGCACTCCATTAACCAACACCGATATAGATTCTAATGAGATGTATGTAAGAGTCCATTTCCTCCACCTTTCGATAAAACCCATTTTCCTTATTACCAAGTCCAGGAAATCCGAATCCACATTATCGTAAGCCCTCTCAAAGTTAACCTTAAAACCAAACCACCCAAACCAATTTTTTTAACCCCATCGAAATGACTTCGTTTGCAACCAAAGCGCAATCAAGAATTTGTCTGCCTTTAACAAAGGCAAATTAATTTTCTCCCACAACTCCCACCGTTGATCTGAACCTATTAACTAGAACTGTAGTTACAATTTTGTAGATACTCCCTACTAGACTGATTTGTCTGTACTCATTTAAACCGAATGGAGTTGAACACTTTGGGATTGATGTAATAAAGGAGCAATTAATCCTTTTGTCAAACGAGCACGTACCGCATAACTTTGTCATAAGCTCCACCACATCGCCTTTTATATTGCTCTATTGATTTTTGATGAAATTTAAATTGAAACCATCATGACTAAGAGTTTTGTTACCGTCACAACTTTAACTACCTCTCGTACTTCTTCTTCTGTGAAAGTTTGCTCCAAAAAAGCTGTACGTTGATATTTCAAAACTTCAAAATTGCAATCCAAACCCCTCACTCTATTGATTTGCTACTTTTTATACTATATTACTGTTCTTCAAAATAGGATGCAATGGCCTCTTTAATAATCCAAGGATCATCAATTTCTCTACCTTGAATATAAAGATTTCCAATTTGGGGTTTGTTCTCTTCTTTCGAGGCCTTGAAGTCTCAGCAGTGGCCTAGAATACCAACACATAGGTCAATAACAGAAACTAATAATAATTGAATACTATTCATAACTTTCAAGATTAAAATTTACCTTGCTTTAATTTCTAGTAACAACATTATCACATCTAGATTTAGGGTTTGTGATAGCAAGATTAGAGTGTGTCGCCTCATATGTGGTGTTTGTTATTTTCTTTTGAGGCTTGAAGTCTAAGTAATAAACACATAGTAAATATAATAGCAAAACATAAAATAATATATTTTACAATTAATCTTAGAATTCTTACATATTTTGATCTTTTTAGACATGTTAACTTATTGTTGCCATATTTATGATAATAACCACATGTCATCTTCTTCCTAGCATCGACATTTTGGTTCTACCATTTCCTTCATTTGCTTGCCTTCTTCTTTTTTGGCAGGTCTGCCAGGCATCCTCTTCACTAAAAGAGGCTGAACTAGTCCTTGAATGCTTTTGGGCCAGAATTACGTTGCTTTAAATGGGGTTAACATTTGCTCTTATGCACATAAAAATGTCTCCTTGTTGAACCATGAACTTAAATAATTTAGAGGGTTTGCCTCCTTATGTAGTATTACACACATAGCTTGCTAACAATGAACCTTATAATATCTCACCTCTGACATGAACAAGAGTGTTGTTGCAAAAGAACACAATATGTTAAAATAAAGGATAATTATCCTAAAAGAAACTCTTACAAGAAAATTACAAGAAAGATGAAATTTAAAACTGAAGTTTAAAAAAAAAAAACAAGTTCAAATTAAATTGCATAAAAAATAAATAAAAGTAATTAAAAAATGAACTAGTATAAAAATATTAAAAAATTTTAATTATCGGGTTGAACTGAGCTTAGACTTGAAATAATCAACCCAATCCTGATCCGATTTTTCATTGGGCCTTGATTTTTAAGCTTAGCCCTTTAACAAGCTTAAAATTTTTGTTCAATCCTGCAAAAAAAAAATTGAACTAACTTTCAGGCGTGGATGGATAACCCAACTCTTGACCTGAGCTTAGACTTGAAATGATCAACCCAATCCTGACCCGATTTTTCATTGGGTCTTGATTTTCAAGCTTAGCCCTTTAACAGGCTTAATATTTTTGTTCAATCCTGCAAAAAAAAAAATTAGACTAACTTTCAGGTGTGGATGGATAACTCAACTCTTGACCAAACCTATTGAATTCATTGTTAAAATTTTAAAAATTTTATTCATACTTTAATAAATACATTTTTGTATTGTAATAAAAAATAATAATTATAGATCCATTGTCATATTTTATAATTTTTTTTAATTTCTATAGGACAAGACCTTATTGACACCCTTTTATAAGTTTTAGGACTTTTGTGAAACAATATAAGGATTAGAACTAAACTGAAACTCAAGTGAAAAGTTCAGGATTCACTTTACCCCTTAAACATTACATTTACATATATTATATATATATATATATATATATATATATATATATATATATATATTAGTAGCGGAGCCAAAAATTTTATCTAGTGGGGGCTTAATGTAAATTATAAAAAATAATTACAAAATTAAAATTTTTGTATTTGGTCATAATTGTTAAATTTTTACATCATTTTCGGTGTGATTTTTATTTTAAAATCTTTACATAATAACTTCGTTATAAATGCTTTTGAACATGATTTTTTCGATAAATACAATTACCTATTATTCAACCATTGATCTCTCATTATATTAAGTAAATGAGTTTTCAAGATAATACCATCAAAGTAACACAATCAAAAAAATTTTATCGTTTTCAGTCTCAATTGCTAGTTCAATAACAAAAAACTAATAGATATACTCCTAAAAAAAAAAACAACTAGAGCACAATTGTTTTTAGTTTCAATTATTCTGATAGTAAAATCGTTCATTCCTTTTAATTAATTTAATGAGATGAAATTTTTTCAAAAAAATATATAAATGAATTATCTTTTTTGGACAGCAGGGGCTTGAGCCCCCGCTGGCCCCAACGGGCCTCCGACATATACACACATACGTACATACATTATTTTCAAAACCGTGTAAGCTCCATTAATTTAGTCAAAACTGTCTTGCTCAGAATAACTTCATTAGACTTTGCCACAATAATAAAAATATCCCAAGACGGTGATAAAGTGAACTGAAAATTAAATTTCCCGGAATCATCCTTTACTATCCTTTTCCAAAACTTGGAAAAGAATAGCTGACCTTCCAATATGAACGAGAAAACCTTGTACAACAACACATGGACCGTGGAATCATTATTTTAGGAACAAAACAAAATAACGTTCCAAAAACGTTTTTATCCTGATTAAATTATCTCCAGTAGCCAAGATAGAATTACTGAAGATACTGATTGATTTATCAGAATCAATTTTAAATTTACTAATTTTTGATAGGCTGTAGAAATTAATGATGGCTAAGCAATAGATTCCGAACAGCTGGCAAAGACAAGGAAAATCTCTATTGAAGTAACTTTTGAGATAAAAAGCTCATTATCCTTTGTAAATCATCTTTTCCATAGATTCATTCGCCAACATTTGTTCTAGATTGTCCATTTTATGCCAGCTTGACTTTAGTCTCAAAATTATTATAAAATTGATGGGTGTTCTACATTTAGAGAAACTTCCTCTCTAACTTCCTTAATGGTGTCAAAAAGAAAATGTAAAATTATTTATTAAAATGGATCATACATCAATTTACTAAAACCGGTTATGCTAGTGAAGTAAAGGTATTATGTACTTTTGAATTGTACATACCTTTTCATTTTACTTTAAAGTATGTAATATATAAGATAAAAGTAAAATTAGATTAATTAGTTGCTTTCTTTTTTTTTCAATCCTTTAATCAGTTAGATATATCAAACAATGTGTTAGAACTTAACAAACCTAATGGTTTTCATCCAAGAACGTCAAAATTTCCAGGCTTTTTTTTCTTGACACTAGATCAAAGCTTAATTGACAAGAAAAGCGCTATTAATTACATTGAATATAACTATTTTTCTTAGTCCAACAGTAGAGCAGGTTGACTGTAAACAAACGTCAAGAAATATGAATTCTGAAAAAAAAAAAAAACAAAGAAAGACAACGAAAAATCGAAATCCGAAGAATCGAAAGAAATGAAAATGCTGATGGCCTGTCCGGGGGTACCCAAAAGAAAAACAGATCGTCGGAGACCAACCTAAGCAAAGCGTTGCAAGGCGCCAAGGCGTACTGTCTGTTAAATATGCGGCAAATCTCTGGACAGGATATTTGGAGTGTTTTTTTTTTAATATTTGGAGATTCTTTCGGTCTTTGAATGATCCAAATCAAAGGATCGTCAACACAACACCAATGCAAAAAAAAAAAAATGTCATCTGCAATCTACCAAATGTGATTCCAAATACTTTTGATGATTAACTATGTATGTATACCTTATTGTTTTCGACTTCTTATTGGACTTAACAGATATCATTTTAAATCTATTTTAATTTAAAATGATTTAAATTCAAACAATCGAACATTTTGGCTCAAAGCCAAATTCCTAGGAAAAATCATCTGAAGGAAATATGAGAAAGAAAACAATAAATAAGAGAAATAAAATATATATATATATATATATCATATTAGAATAATTTAAAACACATAGAAATTAGAAGAATACATAAAAATATTGATTTTTATCAATCTCACGAACAAGATCCAAAAATAAAATTTACTGACGGAGGGAGAGGCGTAGATCTGGGGATCGCTTCTTCCTTGAATTGAACAGTTCGTTCAAAAAATTCATCTATTTGTTTGATGAAAAGTAAATACCTTAATAATTAATAGTTAACAAAACAAGCAAATGAAAAATTAAAAAAGGCCTATAAAATTCTTTAAAAACCCAACCGACCAAACACTCAACTAAAGCAAAAGTCAGCAGAAATGTCCTCCAACGAATTAAATAGACGGTTTAGGAGAGCCATGCATGACTTCAGGAACAAAGACATATAAAATTAAGCACTGCAACACCCCAATATTCATGAAAGACTTTTTTTCATCAGCAATTGAAACTTTGATAAAACGTCATTATTCTTCACCAGCAATTGAAATTATGTTAATTTTCCCATTAGTTTGATTCCTTCAAGTCATTAAACTAACATGTTTTGACCTATATACTCAAAAGACACAAGTGAAACATATGTATGAAACCTAACCCAACCCAATGTAATTTGAATCGCATTTGTTTAAACTAGTTATTTGTTGGAAAATAAGGGTGACAACTGTCTTTTTTTTTTTTTTAAAGAAAATTGTCTACCGTCTTAATCTCGTGCTTCTAAAAAGGGCTTGACTAAATGTCATGTTTGGCCTTTATGTTATAGCAAATTTTTTAATATTATGCTTGCACTTTAAAAATGTTTAATTTGATATTTGAACAATCAAAATGTGTGGTAATACGGTATATGATGTTAACATAGTTAACCAAAGATGATATAGCATATGAATAATCTGGTGATGTCCTCATGCCAAATCAACATAACATGATCACTTGTACACATGACATCACTTGTACACAAGACATCTACGTAGCTCATGTGGCAATGACGTGTATGTGAATGACACATGTCATATTTAAATAAAAATACAATTTCTATTTTTTAAATTTTTTTTCTTTTTTTCTCTCTTCAAAACCTCTCCTTTAGCTGAATCCACAATGAGTAAGCCAAAACTAATTTTAAAATAGACTAAAGTAGGCCCGAACCCCACCAAGCTCACCTTAAAAGCGATGTGGATCTTACTTGTTTTTAGGGCATTTTTGAAATATCTATGCTAGATTTGACTTCTTACCACCAGGTTCACACTTGTATGCCAAAAAAGAAAGGAAAAGGGGGATCAACAATGAGAAAGGAAAGAAAGAAAAGAGAAAAGAAAGAATAAATAAACATAAAAGAAAAAAAAATTTTTTTAATTTTTTTTTAATTTTTAAAAGATAATATTTATTTTTAAAAGTTATATTTTAGAATTTTTTAATTTTAAAAAAATTTGAGAAATGAAATTTTCAAAAAATCTTTTAAAATTTTAAAAGCTTTTTTCAAAATAAAAACATATTCTTAAAAATAAAACTATTTTATAAATATTTTTCAACTTTATTAATTTATGTTAGAAAAATAAAAAACTGAATAAAAGAAGAAGAAATGATTCTGAGGTGCAAACTTTAGTCACTATCTTTAAAGATTCAAAAATTCAAAAACAAGCATTAAAATTTGTTGGACTATCATTCTTTGTGTATTTGTTGGACTATCATTCTTCCATCTCCTGTTTTCAAAAATTTGAGTCCTAATATATTTTCTTATGTTTGTTGTGACATTATACACACAAGTTTTTAGGAAATATTTTTTACATTGTATACAAATTGATTATTTTGAAATCTTTTTCATGATAATGGAAGAATATATAAATTATTGAGGACAAAAATAAACTCGTATAAAACAATTTCGCATAGTTGTTATCACATGACTTAAAATCTATATGCAACAATTAAAAACTGAAGCAATCATGCATAAAATTTAAGAATTCAATTAAACTTATCTAATATTTCGATGAAAAACTATTAACCTTCTCTTTGGTAAGAAACATTCATTTTCTTCTTCACATCTTCAGAGTCATCTTCCTTTGATGTTGGTAGTAATGACATACTTTGATCAAGCACATAAGATAAATCTGGATTTAGAATCTTTAAACTTGTATTCAAAGAAAGTTACAAGATAATGTTTCTTTTTTTTTTTTGAATCTTTAAGATTGTTAGCAAATTAAGGGATAGAACACAGAAAGAAAAAATTGATTAAGGGGCAAACTCTAGTCACTATCCTTAGGGATTCAAAAATCCTGCCAAGATACAACAGAATCTAAAAAAATCTCTCAAAACAAGTAGGGAATTTTAGAATGAAAATTAAACACATAATTAACTCTAGATATTTATAATGGCGAATAAGCATTTTAAATAGACATGTTTTGTCTAAAAGATATCTCTTCAAATAAGTTATGTATTTTAGATATTACTTTTATCTAAAAGATACTTCTTTAAATAAGTTATTTTTCTTAAACATCACTTTTGGACTAATTATTTTTATTGGAACTAGTTATGTCTATTAGACGTAACTTTCTAAGAAATTATATCTATTCAAAATTTATCATACATAACTTTTGGCAATATAAACTTAATTTCCTAACTTAATATTTCAAACTATTTAACAATTTATTTTAAGGATTTTTATATTTTTAAACTTTATTCATTAGTAATGTGACACTCTATGATTAATTAATATTTAGTAACTATACGTTACCAGTACATCAAATATAAATTTTTTAAATTAATCATACGTGGCTGTCACTAAAGGAATCACTTCTCGACCACTTGTACCCCATCTAACAGCTACGTGTACTATAATTATAATTATAATTCTATTTACTGACAAAACTGATGACATAGCATTAAATTATGATGTGTCATTCTTGGATTAATCATCTGCCACGTCTTCATATCTGTTTAACGATGTTAAGCTTATCCTCATGTTTAACGTCTTCATATCCTTATGTTAAACTGATGACAAACCATTTGGTATACAATATACAACCAACGTATTTGGGCTTTTTAAAATGCAAATATGTCAATAAAAAAATTTACAATGAACTGTGACCAAACAGTAGCATGTGAAGTCTTCGCTGAACTTGGTTTCTCTTTTTGTCTTTTTTATATTTTCTCCCGTACCTCCTTTCTCTATGTAAACAAGCATCTTTAGACTACACGATTTCAGACATTGTGTATTATATATATTTCAATGGTTGTTTTCTGTTTGTGCGAATGACAAAAATTATTTCCCTAGACAGAAAAGACTGAAAAAGCAGGCTTTTGTTCATTGTATTTTTACTTTGAAGAAGCAAAGATGGTTCCAACTGGCTTCCGATTCAACCCGACCGATGAAGAGCTTATCGACATGCTGAGCCAGAAAGTATCTGGGAATACTGTAATGGCGCCTCCTTTGGATTTCATTGTTGAAAGAAATATTTATGAATTAGAGCCCCAAGATCTTCAATGTAAGGCATTTTTCCTTCTTCTTTACCGTACTAATTGTCTGGTAGCTTTAATATAAACCCTGAATCTCTTATTTTTCTGAATCTATATATGTTTCCTAATCAGTTGCATGTCGATACTTTTTGGCACATTAAAGTCCAACATTTAACACGAAAAGCTATCAATTTAGGATCATGTGATGTCTGAGCGTGCAAGGGAACAGAATCCCTTGTTTGACGGAACATGCATCAACCATGTATCAGACCAAGAATCATAATTCGCATGTTTCATCCATCGCTAACATTTCTACTGGCTTTCTAAGCATAGCAAAACTCAGGAGCCATGAAAGATTTACTGATAGGTTGATATTTCTTTCTCGCATGAACAAGATGATTCAATAAATATGATTACATGTGATTTGAACAGGTTTGAAATTCTCTCTTCTCCGAATATAAAACAGTATTTCTCAGACTCATACGTGCTTTGTGCAGGGACTCAAAGTGTGGGATTAAACAAGAACGAAAGGTATTACTACTGTAAGAGGGAGAGTGATTCAAGAGAAGTTACGGGTCGAGGATGGTGGAAGGCAACAAGCCATGTGAAGACAATTTCCGCTAATGGACGAGTGGTGGGTTACAAACGACCCCTAACATTTCACAGGTTTAGAGATGACCAAAGCAAGCGCAAAGATGCCATCAAGACTGACTGGATTATGCATGAATATAGTCTTCACTCTATTCCAACGGTTTGGAGTTTTTTCCCAGACCAATATAATTTATAATCTTCTTTTCTAAAATGGAGTAATTTTAAACTTTAATCCTAAAATAAAGCACTCTTTTAAAAAGTAGATTTCATGTAAACTTTTTACTTTATAAAACTTTAGCATATTAAAACACTACTATGCTCCTTTTCTTTCCTGGGATTTTATATATATATATATATATATATATGTATGTATGTATGTGTGTATATATATATATGTATATGTATATCTATATGTATATGAATCACTCAAATTCTTTTTTTTTTATCCAGATCATTCTCATATGGATTTAACTATCATCAATCATAATTGTTCTTCTGATTTATTTTAAATATTTTATTTATATACTTAAAATTAATAAAACATTTTAAAATAGTTTTTTTAAAAAATAAAAACATTGGCAATATTTTTCTTTAACTCTTACAACTATAATTTGGATGAAATCACATATTGTGCCCATTTACCGAATCTCCGCTGACAATAATATATATAGTTCAATTTTCGTTCTAAGATTTCAATTTTCCTCCTAAAATTTCTTGATTCTTTTTTTATTATTTCTAGATTTCGATACATTTTCCCCTTTGTCTCCTTAAGTTACAGTTTTGTAATTTTTTTCACATGTTGAAAGATCTAAATTTTTGTAATTTGGATGATGCTCTCATTCTCTTTCTCTTATCCACCCTTCACGTTCCTCCAAATTTGATGATCCAAAATGATTGTGGTAAATCTCTCAGTTGAAAATAATGAAGAGTAGTCTTGCTTCTTGGGTACAAATTCAAACAAAAAGAAACAAATTAAAGAAGAAGAGGGATGTAGACTTGGATTTCGATATTTTTTTCTTCATTTGTTGAAAAGTCGAGTTGAGTAACAAATCTATGGATTGTACGTTCCAACGAAAAGAATCTTAAAACCTGGTTTTTTGTTCCTGTTTACGTAGGAGTGGAGACTCTGTAAGATTAAGTACAAAGGAAAAGAAGGGCTTAAAGAAGACATGATGGACGGTATCAGCAACAATGTTCGTCCTCCATCGATGAGCTCAGATGTTGGAAGCTGCAGTAGTTCCATAAGTCCCATGCAGTTGGAGCACTCTGCTGTTGAGCAACAGCAGCAGACATTGCTGCCGCCATTACCTCTGAACAACGATTATGAAAATTATTTCTTTCCAAGCTCAAACATCATGAGAGCTTTTGATGATCCGCAGCAGCGTTCCTCATCATTTGATCTTCCAAGTTCTTCGATGCCAATACTGACACCAAGCTATCATCACTTTGTCCAACAAGACAACCAATCAGACGCCACGGATCAACCATTTCCAGAGCTGTGGTCCTGGGAGAACTGGCATTAATTAATCCATTGTTTATAGAACGAAGCGGAGGCCAGCTACCGTAAAGAGAGGATTGTATGAAACTGTTACATTATGTCAGTATATATTATTTTTATTTAAATTATGTCACGTAATTATATTGTTAAAAAAAATCAATAATTTATTATTAGAATCATTAAATGAGTTTATTAAAATAAATATTCATCATTTAATTATCATATATAATATGTAATAAATGATTAATTTTTTTAATAATATAATTACGTGATATAATTTAAATAAAAGTAATATATACTACCATAAAGTAACCATTTTCTAAAATCCTCTCTCAGCTACTGCAATAGCTATTCCGTGGAATCCGGGTTTTAAATCAAACTAATTACGTTGTGCTTTTCAGGTTTCCAGCTCAAATTCTAATATTTGTATTTGTTTTATTCCAAGACTATGATCTCCTTTGTTTAAAAAAATGAAAGAAATAATTTTTTTTTAAAATATTGATGTGATGTGATCTATTGATAGATTACTTTACTATTAACTGGATTCTTTTTCTAATTTAAAATACCAAAAACAAGAGCAACGCGTCTAATTAATTTTTTTTATTTAATGGTTTTAGTTATCCCAAAAATAAAATGATTTAATCTCCATTTTCTCGTGAAATATATAGTTGTCATAATATATTAAGTTTTGAGAAACTTAATTTCTTATGAAATATATAATTGTTATAACGTAATAAGTTTCAGGAAATCTAATAACTAGATACAAAACTATAGTCACTACCGACTATTCTAATTTATTGTGTGATTGATTATCTATTCAAACTAATGATAAGACTAGTTGATCTATTTTCAAAAAATTATAGGATTAGGAGTATTGTTACGTGTAAGGAAGAATTAGTACCCTCATAACGCTTTTCTTAAAATGGTACCAAATAATCTAAAGTTATCATATTTTTGCCTTTTTACTTTAATTTCGGTTAATTAAATATTTGAAAAATCTTTTAAGTCTCTTCTATCAAACTGGTTAGATAACTCAAAAGTTTTTCTTACCTCAAGATATTCAAGTAGGACCAATTACTTTTCTTGAAGAGACTCTAGTGTCGAATGATTTAAGTACATTATGAAAATTCCTATGTTGACTTGCTACCCAAGTTGATAATCCTAAATTTATTACTTATATTTATTGTTATTATTTTAACTTTTAAATTAATTTCTTTTGTTATTTTTATTCTTCTTTCAAATAAACACGAATTATTTAATATCGAAAATTTTTCTTAAAACCTTCCATCAAACTGGTCAAACCTTAAGAAAATATTCTCATCTTAGGAATTTTTAAAGAAACTATTCAAGTGCTAATTCCATTTAAATTCTATCATCGGAATCATATTTATTCAAATATTCAATATTATTTTATTTCTACTTATTTTAATTGTTCACTAATTCTTAATTATTTAACTTTATTATTTATCAATTTAACTTTTATTCTTTGTACCAAAAAATTTAATTTTTATTCTTTATTTCAATAATGAGCATATTTTTAATTTACTATTTTTCATTTTAATTTAATTTTCATGTTTTTATAATTAATTTGATTTATTAAATATTAAAAATATCCTCTTAAATCTTCCATCAAGCTAAGAAGACTTAGGACTCTCTTCACCTTAAGATATTTAAAAGTACTATTCAAGTGCAGCTCCTTTAAAATTTCATCGTCGAAATAACTCATTTTCACTTCATAATCTATAAACAATTTAGATTTATTATTAATTTAATATTCAAAAGTGAATTTTATTTATCTTAACCTAATTTGGTTTTTCTAACTATTTCTTTATTTAAATATAATTTTAAATAAAAGCAAGCAAAAATATCAATACGAGCATGTGCATTAGAATTAAACATATTAAATAATTCTACTAAGAAACGAATTTGTTAAAACATGCCAATTATTTACTCTAACTAATTTAATTAAATAAACATAACTAACGAAATTATTTAAGCTTAATAATTACAAATCTCATGCATGCTACTTTCTAAAATAACCGTCTTAACAATTACAAACGAACAAATCAGTAAATAAGCACAAGACGCCATGTGCACATTCATGAACAGATAATTCATTAGTTAAATTAAATAATCATTCCAACTCAAAGCAAATTGGATAGAGCAATTTAGTAGCCTAAAACAAACTTAGCAGCAAATGAACAAGTCCATCAATGAATAAACCAAGAATAGCCCACAAGTCAACATATGGGAAATGCGCAACAGAGTAAACTTGCCAAAGCAAATTAAATGGAAAGCTAGATACACGTGCAGATGGTGAACACTTGGTCAAATATTCAAAGTACCAAAAGTAAATCCAATTAGGGAATATATGGTGTTATTAAAATATGAGAAAAGTTGTACCTGCCTCCACCAATCGCTTAATCCTTTCCTTCCCAAACCGTTTCTCCTTTCTCTTTCAATTGAAAATTCCCGGCTCTTCCTTCTTCTTCACGTGGGTACTAACAGAGATGCAAAAAAGCTTATGGCAGGAACGAACGACTGGTGTTTTGGACGCAGCAGCAAGATGACGAAGATGGTGAGCAAGGTAAGGCTCAGCAGGATGAAGTGTAGGGTGGCAATAAGTGGGCTTGCGAAGATGAAGCAAGGAACGCGTGACAGAGCAAGGCTGGCAAGGAATCGGGCAGCAGCAAAGTTGATGACACGATGACGATGATGGGTGTTTTTGTGTGTAAAACAGGGGCGATGCTGTGATACAGAGCAACATCAAGCTCCCCCTTTCTTTTCTTGTACCCTTTTTAATATTGTAGCCCCTGTTTTATGGACCTAAAATCTTTTATTTTTGGTAGTAATTGAAGATCAAGAATCAATTTTTTAGGAAATTTTATACTTCAAGAACGAAATCTTAGATTAGATATTATTTTTGATTTTTCTTTCCAACAAATTTAAATTATTTTTCAATCTTTTAGTAAACCCGTTTAATTCTATTTTCCTATAAAAAATAATTTCGATTTCCTTTCCTTTTTTTTCCAAGTTATTTTATCAAAAAATAAAAATAAAGAATAGAAATCAAAATAAAAATTTATATCTAAATTTAAATTAAAAATCAAAAATAAAAATAAAAAATGAATAATAACAAATAAAATATCTAAAAACTAACTAATAAAAAATATTTGAAAAAGATTCGGACAAAAATGATGTCTACAATAGTAAATAAATATAATTTGTAGACCAAAGACTGTGTGTTTAACTGATTTGAGGCCCCAAACTATTACTTAAGATTATTTTTTTTCTCTTTCTCTTATTGCATGCTTTGTTTATGGGTAATAATAACAGGGAAATTCTATGGTAAGGTAAAAAAATTTTGACTTTACTGTCAACACAAAAACACATGATTAATCATAAATTTATTGTCATTATGCGTAGAATATGTTAGAAGTATTGTAAACATATGATAATAAACATAAACACATTTTGTATAAAATTATCATTTGTAAACCTGTTCAATGGTCGAGTTACCTGCCCAAAACTTGAAGGCACACACATTTTTTTAGTAGGCTTGGGCAAAAATATTAAGTATGTTAATGAGCTTAGGCTTGAAAATTGAGGCCCGTTAAAATATAAGTCGACCTTGAGTTCACTATTTGAAGCTTAAACCACGCTCGGCCCTCCTGGTTTAGCTATAGATTCTTTTACTAGCTTTTATATTTGTAATAACTAAAATTTCTATATGTATTTGAGCAATATATGACTCTTTGAAAAGTACAAGATTGCTTGATTTCTCTGTTTTCGATGTAATGAGGCAAACTTCTGTATGGGCAAGTATGTGAGCCCCATAAGAGTACACCTACCCAGATATATCTAAATCATCATATAATGGTGATATCTAGCCTCTGGTAAGCCATCCTAAGCCATTTAATTATGATTTTAGCCATTTCTGGTAAATGTGCAACAATGAGAATGACCGTTTTATTTATAGGTCGTCAGGTCAAGTGGTCAAAACCAACATTGTGAATTGACTTTAGGGGTCATATTGAATTATGTCAAAGCCTCAAATTGTCATGTTAGACCTCGTGTCAAAAAATTTTACGATTGGATCAAAAATGATCAAAATAGGTAAAGCCAAGCAAAAATCTCATTTGCTCTCTCCATGGCCGGCCACCTTAAGCTAATTCCCTTACTTTTGTCTCTAATGCATAGGACATGCATGGAAATAATAAGGATCTCACCTGCCAACTTTGTAGGAACCAATAGGAAGAGAAATAAAAGAAAATTAAAGAAAATAAGAAAATAAGAGATAAATATGAAACATTAGCTTAATTTCCATTGGTTAGTTCCCTTATCCTACACCTTAAGTGCTAAAATGAGCCTAATATCACCCCTTTAACCCAGACAACCCCATATTTCATACCTAAATCACGACTAATGGAAGAAAATTAGACAAAAGAGAGAATTAAGGAAACCCTCCAAAACTGTGACCTAACCTTGCTTCATTGATTTTTCACTTCTAAGACCTTCTACTAACTCTCTTTCATCTCATCTTCATCATAGATCATTGGTTTTCCAAGTGGTGTAAAGAAACACCAAGCTTCCAAGTGTAGATCTAGTTTTGGCTAAGGTAGGTTATTGTACCTAGAGATTGTTTCATTCTTCCATTTTGATATATGATAATTAGTGACTTATACTGAAGTGTTCTATGGTTTGTTTTGATTCAGAGCCCCTAAAGCTAGGTGGTGTGTTCGGCCAACAAGAGGAGTTTAAGGGTAAGTTGAGTTATAAGCCATGAATTTGATATATGTTGCTTAATTTGAAGTGTTATGAATGTATGTAATGTTAAATTGGTATGAACATGAGTATATCATCAAGTGTCAAGTTCAGCCACCTAGGGTTTAGCCAGAAAATGTGGTCGGTTCAAAGGGCTTTTAGTGTATGTGGTGTAATTCATGTAGTAGATTTGCACAATGTGTTAAAGTGCATTGAAATTGAGAGTATGAAATAGTAAAGCATTTGGCCAAGGTGAAGGGCACATGGAATTCCATGTTATCAATCCTTGGTTAAATGATATGTTAGTGTTTATGAACTGTATAATTGATTGGTATAAGTAGTGTGAACTGAAACTAAGAGAATGTGACATTTTGGCAACTAAAGACATGTTGGTGTCCTAAATGAAACTAGTGAGTAAAGATATGTATGATAGGTTTTAACATGATCTCGAAGTGTAACAATGTGTATGGTGTGTGTTTGTAGTGAATTGACAACAAATTAGTGGTGTAGTGATCATAAAGGTTGAGCTTGAACAAGTGCTCATTAGTCAAAGCTTTGGTAAGTTAATTACGCAAGATGCATGTTAGCATTATACAATGTAAGTTTGAGTACTAAAAACATTGATTTTGTCTATATCGAACCACATATATGAACATATGCCAGTACTGCCTATTAGGACATACTAGCCTAATTATGGTGTTTGTGGCTATATATATGTATATGATCGTGGATGTGAATTCTAGATTGTGAATATTAACTCTGGATTGTGAATATAAACTCTGGATTGTGGATATAAACTTTGGATTAGACTTAGCAATTCATGTTTATAATTCTTTTTCGTGTCATGTAAAATTGTGTTCGTATCGGGTAAAACACGAAAATTTTTTGTTAAAATTTGTGTCGACATGAAAAATCAAAAACCTTATTTTTAGCATTTAACCTACTCATATATGATTTTTACTTAATTTAGCCCGTGTCACCTTCGTATCATTTATTTGTATCATTTTCATTTCGTGTCGTGTCACTGTGTTGTGTCTAGAATTGCCAGGTCTACACTGGATTGTGGACATATTATTTGATTTACAACTTAGGTAGTGAAATATAGTTACTCAAACCTAACGAAGTAAGTTTTAGAAATCAAATACCATAAGTGAAAAGTCTGATTTACTTAAACATGTCTATTCTGCATATGACATTTCATGCATAGCACGGTAGTGATGGGATTTTTAACTTGGCATGGATTCACTTCTAAAGCTTTAAAATCTTGAGTGTAAAATATTTTGAATTACATTGATTATATGACAATATTGAACTACCATCAAACATATTACTTGTGAGAGTTGCTTATACTATTACTGTTACACATGTCAGATATCTCATTGCTACTTAATTCCTGTGTATTTCGCAGGTAATGGGAGAAATAGTGTAGTAGGCCTCATCGGCTCTATAGTGCCTGAATGGACGTGAGACTAGTCAGACATGAAATGGGAGGCCAAATAAACATAAAGTAAGAATTTTGAACCCAAATCTCCTTATTTGAATTATTTTGAGAAGCGTGCCAACAATTTAGAAAATGATGATTAACGACACAGTTCGGTTGCATTTTTGTAAATTGTGATCAAACTAAATAGACTTTTGACTCAGTGATTAAAGAATGATAATCTGCTTGAAAATAAGTCCTAGGCTATGTCAATAGATAGATCGAATTGGTAGTTAAAATAGAAATTTACGTGATTAACCCGATAGGGGTAATTTCTTAAGTTCACATTTACGGTAGATCGAACTTTGACCAAACCACCTGTATTCATCAAAATATGTTTAATAATAATTTTTTGTGATGAAATACGAACTTTTAAACTTCAATTGCATGTTAGAAAAATTAGGGAAGCTTAAGGGCATTTTTGTCCAAAAATCTCATAACCAAGGGCAAAATGGTCATTTTGATCCTATGTAGAGTATTCTAAATTCTTCCACACAACCAGCCAGCCACTTCATTTCATCTCTTCTTCAACCTTACGTTCATCCATCATAACCAAGAGCTTGGAAAAACAAAAACTTCATAAAATCACCATTAAAACAACCTTATCTCACCAAGATCATTTCTACAAAATTGTTCTTCTCTTCAAGCTCTGTAAACCCATACCCATAGATCATTGGAAGAGTGACAAAATCAAGCAGAAAAAGAGCACTATACCATTCGACTAAGAAGAGGTAATACAATGCTTGTTGTTTCTTTCAATTCTAATGGTAGTTAATGATAAATTCAAGTGTGTTAAACATGATTTTGATGTTGGATTGAGTTGAATTTCTCTAAATCTCTCTTAGGGCTTTTAGCCAATGAGGGAAGTGTAGGAATTCATGTTGTTTGATGCATGAAAATGAAGCTAGATGAATGGAGAAACATGTAAAAGCATGAAATTAAAGAGAAATTGTTGGAAACTCATGAATTTGGCCACATGTACCATTCGGCCATTGTAAGGGGAAGGGTTTTTGTGCTGTGTTTGATGAGTTTGAAGTGCCAAAGTACTGTAAAAATTATGAGGAGTCCAGTGATGCAATCAGAATTAAAATCGGACTTAAAACGGTGAAGTTGTGTTTTAGCATCGATAGAATTTACACTAGTTTAATATTTTCAGTATACAATATGGCTGCATTTAGTAGTGAAAAATAGTTTAAAAATTAAAGTGAGGTGAATTAATAACGTTGGTGAAATGCTTTACAGCCCGGGAGGATTAAATTACGTGTGGTGTTATCGAGAAGATTGCAAACAGTAGACAGGTAAGGGATGAGTATGGAAGTTGTAGGGATATTATGAATGCATGAATTTATTGAAATAATTTTATAGAATTATTTTAGAACTCAATTGCTTTGGAATTGTGGAAATTGTGGCTTCTAGCTGTTATATTGAACTGTATTTAAAGTGCAAGAAGGTTAGGTAAATAGTAGCCATTATGTTGCTGAAATTTCTTGGAAATTTTATAAAAATATCATGAAATATTTTAAGTGCATAATTTAAGTGACTCTCATAAATTTTGGCATTTTATTTAATATTTTTCATAAAATCATGTTTTATTGAAAAACAATATTTAAATATTCATGTTATCAAATTTAATTAAAGTGAAGCTACCAGTATGTTCCTATAAGTGTTTCACAGTTTAATAGAATGTTTACAAAAGTTATCACCGAGATATGAATATTTGATAAATTGTTTTCACTATACTGTTTACTGTGTTACTTTATATCTTTATGGAATGACAAAAGATTTTAACGAGATTTATTAAATTCCATAAAGGTGATTATATTGTTTATAAACTACTTTGAGACTGTTGATAAGTCTCTAAAATATACATTTTTTAAAGTATTTTATTGTATCAATTTTGATAAAATTATGGAATTTTAATATAATTTCTTCCCAATTTAATTGAATTGTTTTCATGTGTAGGAAATTCAAGAAAAATGAGGAAATTGAGAAAATGGCAAGAAAATCAAAGAAAAATGGTTGGATTTGGTGTTTAAACCTTAACCTTAACCCTAACCCTTTTCCAAGACTCCTAAAACCTTTAACCCATACTCTAGCATATTCCACTTAAAACCTACCCCATTATCACATAAAGCCCAAATACACTTAGCTCACTTTAAATCCCAAAATTCATATGCGAAAATAAAATACTCCAAATCCAACCCATAAGTATGGGACATCATCTTTATTTGTGGGAGATGTCCAACCCAAGGACATGTCAAAGAGTCCAGCCCAAAGAAAGGTGCTGCCAAGGAAGGAGAACCAATAGAGCCCTAAGGAAATAAAAAGATGAAGCTACCGTAGGTTGAAGAGTGTGGAGGGGAGGCTGTGTGACATGGTCTTGCCTTCAACATTTTATCCCCTGTTGTGACATCCTCGTTACTCCCAAATATCAATTAACTTTTTCTTTCACATAGGGGTGGTTAGGCAGCTCGTTGGAGTCATCCTTCTCACTTTTTATCTCTCATATCTAAAACTCTTAACATAGCATTATCAATTTCGATATAAAATATTACTTATGCACGTACAGGATCTTCATTACACATAGACTTAAAACTCTTGTAAAATTAGAAGGAAAACCCGAATTTGAAACTTCATGCACTTCAATCAACTTTTATTTCATCCCAAAACATTTAAAACATGCGAACATAGCTACCCTACGTCTGTTACATATATTCCTTACCGCAATAGTCAATAATTCACTAGCTTGGTTGCACCAACACGTATCCTTTATTTCTTCAAAGCTGCACAAATTCATAATAACCATTAACAATTTTAATCATCACTTAAATCAATTCTTTCTAAGGCTTCCTTTTACACTTAGACATCATCTTACAACATTCAAGTGACAAAACCCTCTTTTGACCAAACCATTCAAATCGCAACACTTAATCTTCTTTCATTTTAACACCACAAGCATATTATACCAACATAACACAACTTTAAACCAAAGATAGAGTTAAGAGAAATAATTTATTCTCTTACCTTTGTTAGTAACCAAAACTAACAGCCACAAGATCTCTCCAAACACTTGGATTCAACCTTCCAAATTCCAAGTATAGCTAAGGCTAGTGCTGAGGATTGATTTTTGTTTAAGGAGCTTGTTGAGTCGATGGAGGAACAAGGTAGTTTGTCAAAGTGAGTACGGAATGAAAACTTAGAGAATTGAGAGAAAGAGCAATGGCTGCCGACTCTTGTTGATGAAGGTGATGACAATACAATTTCATTTAATGCATATTAATCCATATACTCATCATTTTGACCATTGAACATTTGACTATTAATTGCTCTCATTTTCCATATGCCACATGTCACTTAATTACCAAAAAATCTAATATTTATTTTCTCATACTCCAAATATTTTCATAACATCAAAGTTAATTCCTTAACTAGTTAACTATCAATTTCACTATTCCTCCCATGTCCCATATATCATTCATATGTCAAAATTTCATATTTATTTGATCATTCTAGCTTGGAATACTTTACAAATAGGGAAAAATTACGGGAATTTGGGGATTTCACACCTGTTTCTTGGATTCTAGCTACTATTTTAGTTTCAACCTTACTTTATACAATTTTCTTTCAAGTTCTACAATAATTTCGATATAGTCTACATTTGGTTAGAGAGTTTTAAAATATAGTTTTGTTTAAAAAATCTTTTAATTTATCAAAAGTTAATTCAGTTATTTGTTTCTTCTTCAAGTTTACATGATGTTGGGTTTTGTGTTAATTTTCATCTACAAGTTCCATTTTCTTATCGTGATTTCTTTTGTGCCCTTTTCTTCTTTCTGTTCCTTAATAATTCGACTCATTAATATC
This sequence comes from Heritiera littoralis, assembly GCA_031772115.1. NCBI lineage: Eukaryota > Viridiplantae > Streptophyta > Magnoliopsida > Malvales > Malvaceae > Heritiera > Heritiera littoralis. The sequence goes on along the minus strand of JAPDPK010000111.1, from coordinate 1,444,583 downwards.
TTAGTTTTAATATTAGTTTTCTAATTTTGAAGTCAGTTTTTTCTTAAGTTCCTTGTTGTCACGGTTTTGTTTGATTTCTCTCGTTTTTATTTCTGTTTACTCTGTTCCTGGCTGTGTGCTTTTGGTTCTGCCTCCATTTGTATGGTTTACTGGTTTGCTAGTCGCTACCTCAAGCTGGCTGTGTGTGAAATTAAGAGCGAAGCAGTAGAGTTGAGTGTAGGTTGTTGGCTCGAGGAGTTGGATGGGCATGTGCGTGGGTAAAGTTGTAGAACAAGGGACGTGGCTAGCATTTTGCTGCACCGAACTGTGTTGTTGAAATGTGTGGCGTGGGCTTGCAGATGGCTTGGACGTTGCGTGTAGGTTGCTGGCTCGAGGAGTTGGATGGGCATGTGCGTGGGTAAAGTTGCAGAACAAGGGACGTGGCTAGCATTTTGCTGCACCGAACTGTGCTGTTGAAAAGTGTGGCATGGGCTTGCAGATGGCTTGGATGTGGTTAGCAAGGATGGAAACTTGTTTCATTGGCGACTCTTTTAATTTCTACAAGTATTTTTAGTGAAGTAGTTTATGCTTTAATATATTACTTTAGTAGTTTAAGGTTATATTAGAATAATTTAGGTTTTTAGCTTATTAGTCATTTAATTAATTAGTTATTATTTATATTTAATTAAAGCAAAATTCATTAAATATTTAGTTGTGGCAATTTTTAATTTGATTAGTTAGAGTCAATTTTAGTTTAAATTAGGTATTTAATATCATGTGCTTTAAATTTATTTAGTCTTTTCTTTCTATGTTCATTAAATTTAATTGCATTTTACTTTGCTTAATTTAATTTGCATTTTTATCTTTATTTTTTATGCTTTTTTTTTCAATTAAAATTTCATTCTCTTCGATTTAATTTTAAATTTTAGTTTTATTTTATTTTAATTATTTTAGTAGTTAATTGGATTCAAGAAAGTGCTCATTTCCTTGAATAAATCTAAGGTGACCAATTTTCTTATTTAGCCAAATGACTTAACTAATCTCCATGAGACAATAATTTGGGACCTAAATCCTATATTACTTGTTAGGCCCCATATCTTGTTTAAGTGTTACTGTATTGTTAGTGTTACTGTTGCTGTTTGATACTAATCATACCATCAGTGTTCTAGTTGTCACCTGATCAGTGCACACTGAAGACATCTATAGACTATGGCCATATGTCTCACATGTTACTATTACTATTCCCTTTAGGGATTATTGCTATAGCATGATATATTTTGGGTGTTGCCTGGTTTCCACCACATGTTATTGTTTATTGTACTGTTTTCTTGAACTGTTTTTGACACTGAAGTGATTACTATTACTGGATTGTTTACCGCACTGTTTACTATATTGTTTTATGTGCTGTGTTTAATAATATTTGCCAGTTGTATTGAAATGAATTTTTATAAATCGTTTACTAAATGAAATCACATTTATATTATTTTCATAGCAAAATCTACAACTACTCCCTATAGTCACTACTAGGTTTCGAGACATGACAGGTATTCTAAAATACCTCCCATACTTCATCCGGATCCCTAGCTGACTATAGTATCCTTTCTTTACTGTCCTTAATGTACTGTTATGAAAATAAAAGGTTTATGCATATAATTTTCATAATAGCAGTCTTACATACGATTCTCTTTCTAAGCACGTTTTGCTTACTTCTTATTTTTCTACTCCACAAATTATCTGCAGTGATTGACTGGTATACCATTCCGAAGATTAGGCTACATTTTGATTACTTCGAGGTAGCTATAAGTGGATCCTGGAGGTATATTAATTTAATTTTATATCTTTAGGTGTATTTGTACAGTACTACTGTTATGTATATTATATTTAGGGTATGTAAATTCTGAAGGATTGTTGTTTATGTAAATCTTTCTATTTGGTAATTAATAAATTACTTTAATAAACTGGCTACTGTTTTAAAACACGGGCGTGATAAAGACATCGCAGACAGCCCAACCATCACTGTGTATGTGTAAGTGCAGTAATTACTGTGTATTATGGACTCTGACATTACTACATTGCATAAGCACCTGTTTTCAGATAAAGCATACACTTGCTTTTTTATCCACAATGTTATCAGCTTTTGAAAATATATCGAAATTGCTTTTACAGCTTATAGGCACTCTACAATATTATTTACACCGAAAAGCATTTTGGAAACATGTTTGAGTATCATTACTACTATATAGGTACCTTCGGCTTGTTCGACAATCGTCGTTGACAAGTTCTAGTCTTACTTGATCACTAGGACTAGAAACATTTTGATCAATGGCCATGGGTAACACCTTAGTTTCCAGGATCTTATTCGGCTCACTAATAGCTATAGTGGGATAGTCTTTATTGGTATTTGAGGAGCTATGCCTATATTTATTTACATGTGCTATCGTTTTATTAAAAAGTGTTATCGTGATTGTTGTCGAATTACCAATTTATTAATTAATCATTTATCATAAAAGTTATCTATTTATATATTACCGTTTATTGCATTGCATGTTGTTTATCATATATGCATCGTTTATTATGAAAGTAAAGATTTATTGAAAAGCGTACCATTTTATCGAAAATCATATTGCATCGATTATCCAACCATTGTATTGTTTTACAACATCGAATCATCACATCATTAGATAGTTAGGATCATGTAGTAGTGATGTCAAGTTCAAGGGGATAATGAGATACTTTAAAGTATCATTCCAGGTCCTACTACGAAAAAACTTGACAGTATCATCGAGTCATCACCCTTGGTTTGTCGCCAACGGGGTTGTCGCCTATGATCTATCGTCAATGGGGTCTATCAACCTTGATTTGCTGCCACTAAGGCCTGCCAACCCAAGTCTTCTCCTCTGACCATATTGTGAATCATCAGGGGTAGATACTTTTGTTAGAGAGCTCCTTTGATTAGATCTATGATCTCGCATAGTGCTCGTAATGTCTCTTCGCTTTGTTGTTTCAAAGCTGCATAATTTGCCAAAAGACTCTGACTACAGGCTCTCTCTTCTACTTGAGTCTCCCTACAAAACTGATGATTAAATGCACTAACAGAGCCCTCCTTTCCATTGTTTCTCACTATCTCAAATCATGTGATTACCATATTTCCTAAAATAGGCTTTTAAAATTAGATTCCCACAGACAGTGTCAATAGTTGTTGCTTGATATAATAATTAAATTTTGATGATATAGGAATCTTGATCTTCACGATAGTGTGCTTTTAAGCAATCTATAAGAAATAAAATGACTAGAGGAACATAGGAGGTTTTTTTTTTTTTTGCGCATGAACTTCGATGTTTAAGTCAGATAAAAATTTTAGCAGAGTTTCAATAAGTAAATTGAGCTTCATTGAATAAAGATGATACATGTTACTTATTTATAGGAGTTATTTAGCGCATAATTACTGTTAGGACCAAAACTTAATCACATAGTTTAAATAATTTTGTGGGCCCAACTTGGTTAGATTTGTGCCATGTATTTTGGGGAAAAAAATATCACCAAAGAAGTAGCCCCAAGCATGTGTCTAAGTCCCATTCGCATCAACGTACAAGAGACGACTCTCTGAGAGGGTCTGCCCCTTTTCTCCATTGCCTATTGCCTTAACTGGGAGAGTCTTTCACACAACAAAAGAAGTGACATGGCATCCTTTGACTAAGTCTTCATGGTCCTTCTAGATCTTCATCTCTCTTGAGCGCAATCTATTTCTAGACCCAACGTCTTTTAGTCTTACCCATTTTAGGATTTTTTGTAAAATTAAAATACATTAAGATTAAGAATATTCACATTACACTAATGTCATCCCATTGGAATTATGGTGAACTTTCAATTTGGCAAAAAAAAGTCACCAAATAATTGATTTTCTTAAATACATGAAAATAAATTTCTCCCAAACACTAATAAAAATATTAATCAAATTGTTGTATCTTAATGAAGTGTCAGGATTTTTTTTTTATACATAGGAAAAGAAAAGATCCTGCTTCAAAAAGACCAAAATAAAATTCATAGCATCATCTTGCAAAAATCTCTCAATGCCCATCGGTGGGTTCTGTAGCTCAATATTTCAACTCTGCTAGCTTGAGTCAAGTTTGTTTAGATTATGAATCTCCTCTTTATAATAACTTTCAATTATAAGCGGCTGTTGGTACGAATCCCACATCGGCTAGGTAGTAACATGTCTAGTGGCTTATAAGCTTGGAGGGTACCTCCTTTACTAGACCGGTCTTTTGGAGGACAAGGGCCCAATGGGCTTATGGGCCTATCATTTGGTGCTCTCGTTGAGAGACGAACCTGCGGAAAGGGCTACCATCGGGTCAGTCCGGGCCAAAGGGCACGGTGGATTAAGGGGTGCGCCCCGAATACTGATAGGTGAGTGAGAGCCGCCGTGGGCGTCGGCTTCTTAAGGGGACGGCAATGATACGAATCCCACATCGGCTAGGCAGTAACATGTCTAGTGGCTTATAAGCTTGGAGGGTACCTCCTCTACTACACCGGTCTTTTGGAGGACAAGGGCCCAATGGGCTTATGGGCCTATCAGCTGTGGTGCAAAAAGCCTTTGTTTTCACGACAATGGAGAAAACTTCAACAACAATCAAGAGTTCTACTAAATATTTTGAATCTGAAATATCAATACTTTTTGAAAAAAATGAACATGAGTTGACCATTGAGTCACGTATAAAACCTCAAATACCAGCCAAGAGTTGTTTTGGTACTCTTGATAACTTTTTTTATTTTGTTACAAGAGGAATATTAAATAACAAGCGATGGAAGTACTTGGATTCGAAGCCCAAACTTACAATATGCCACAACTCATCTTTAACTACTAGGCCAAGAGGTTGTTAGCTACTCTTGATAACTTCTGTCTTATAATGAATGAGTACCACCAAATTACATTAAATATCTCTTGTTCTTATTATTTTTTTATTATTCTTTTTGTTGATCTTGATTTTTATTTCGAATATATGCCTATACTTGAAAAATATTTACATGATATAATTGGGTGACTTTCCAGCCAGAGGGGATGCTTGAGTCCACCGGAGTCATTTGCAGCCCTATATACATTTGCAGAGTAGGAAAGGTTTTGAAAGAAAGAGAAAAATTTTTAAATATTTTTCATCATTGTATGATTGATCAGCCTACCAAGTAAACAGATAATCTTTCAATAATATTTTAGGGAAGGTAGATTTGCAAAGTCACCAAGATGATAATTGGATAAGCAGTGTAGATGATTCCTCAATTGGAGGGAGGATCTAAAGGTGAAAGTGCACTATCAGCTTCAACAACGACATGAATATTCATGAGGCTTTTCGAGTTTAATAAATTATGTAATATGTACAAATATTATTTCTGTCTCCAAATTCCAAAGGACCCACTATGATCCAAACTATCTAATTTCAAAGAGAAAAGCAAATGAGAAATGACTGAGATGTTATAAATTTTAAAAAACTGTATACATTCAACTTAGACATGTGAAAGATCGAGTCAACTGTCTACATTGGAAGGCTTGTCAAATTTTTGGATGGATTTGAAAAAGAAAAAATTTAGCCCTTAAATGAGTTCAAATTTGTTTAACGAAGTCTACTAAGAATATATTGAATTTGGATTTACTATTTTAAGTTCAAGTCCAATCCAACCCAGCTAGCTAACTATAATTTTTTTTACTATTTTTAATATTAACGCATTATTTAATTACTTCATTTTTTTTTACAATATAATTTGAGTTTATTAGTTTTGTCTCCAAAATTCAAAGTAGACTTGTTTATGACCTAGCTTAGGTTAGATTTAGGTCGAACTTAAGTAATGTATTAAGGAAGTGAAAGTGCATCCAAGCCTGACCCGATCCATTTATTGGGCTTAATTTTTTGATCAAAACTTTTTTAACAAATAATGAATTAGCTTAAGCCCATCCAAGCTTGTTCAAATACTATTAATTTATATATATATATATGATAAAATATAAAAATATTAAAACACATAATAGTTACTAAGTATAATATAATAAATTTTTATATAAGGACATTAAGAAACATGAAAATTTAAATTAAAGTACAAAAAACAATGCAAAATTAAATTAATTTACAAAAAAAAGTAATTGACAAACACATTAATATAAAAAATAGTAAATAAAAATTATAGATAAACTGGCTAGGCCAAGCTTGAGTTTGAAACAGTAAATCCAAAGCCAGTCCCTTTTTTAATGAGTTTCAATTTTCAAGCTCAAGCCCATTTAACGGGATTAATATTTTTGTCAAAATCCGTTAAAAAATGGGCAGGTCTTTGGGTTTGAAAAAATAATCCGACTCTTGAATAGGTCTATTCCAAATGACCCACAAATTTTGTAATTTATACCACAATCCAAACCATCTAACTAGATGAAGACCTGCGCGATGCTGTGGGATCAACATCTCATCAGTTATAACTCAATAGTTTAATGAATATTTGTTTTTTAAAAATTCATGTGTCACAAATAAAGATCAAAATGCGAAAATTTAACTAGAAAATAGAATGGAAGATCAAAAGTAGCAAAAGCATATTTTCAACGGAGTTTTACATATGTAACGAACATTTAAACAATGAGGAATGATGACAATTACAACTTAATACATAAAATCTTCCTAATTTCCCAAGTCAAAAATAGAAAGTGAAGGATTTTGTTTCTTTTAATTTAGAGAAATTGAAATTTTGAACTCCATTCGCACAATTCCTCAATCACAACACTCAAACCATGAGCTGCAACAGTGTTCTACGTAAGTCCCAACAAAGAAATTGGCAGTAATCATCTTTGAATAACAACCAAGAAATTTGAGGAAAAAAAACTCCTATTAATTTCCCCATGACACATAGGAACAGCTCTTTTTCACATCCTTATTATTCATATCGCGTGACATTGAAAATAGAATCCATTAAATGATCATGAAAGGCTTATAATTGATTTATCTTATTTGCATAAAACATAATTATCAATATACATAATATTGTACAACACAAATCGATACTTATATAAAATGATACGAATCAATATACTATATTGTATTTGATAGGAATCATATGATATGCGATATGCATTGTACAATACTCGATTTTCTCGATACGGTACCATATAACGTATTTTATTTAATTTAAGTGTGGGTAAGTCTTTTTCTTACCCAATTGCTAGCAACCCTATTTTATTTTATTTTATTTGGATTGAAATGAAAAAAAAATCTTTTGTAATCTCAAATTAAAAAATAAAATTATTATATAATTTTTTTGCCCTAAATCATGTTCTGTATGTTGGCAAGAATTGGTCTATAAGGGATCTTATGAAGATAATTTCCCAATTGAATTTTAAAAATTTATTAATAATAAATAGATAAGTTTAAGATTTTATTAAAAACTAGATTTAAACCCGTGCGATGTACGGTGATTATTTTAATTTATAATACTTTTTAAAGAATAGAATTATAAAAAAAAAATTATTTTGAAATACCTGTTAAATATTGTATTAAAAACTTGATGCATATATAGAATACACAAATTAAAAAAATAATTTAAAATCAAATAACAATTAAAAAATTAAAGAAAAATTAACTATCACAAATCTTAAATATTTAATAAATGAATTAAATAATAACAATTTTAATGAAAACAATCCTTATTATATTAATCATTAATAGATTATTGGTTAATATTGCATATTTAAAACTAATTTATTTTTAAAGTTTGAATTTATATGACTCCAAATTAAGCTTATAAAATTAATTAGTGTTGAAAAACTCTATTTTTTAGGGTTTTTAAAAAAATTATTTATAATAGTATCAAACATAAAAGGTAAGTAAAAATATTAATAGAAATAAAGCTAAAAAAATTTTTTATTTAAGTTTTTTAAAATTCAAATCAATTCAAAATAGTTAAATACAATATTTAAAATCATACACGTTTCAAGAGAATAAATAATTCATATGGACATTTTTTTCTAAATAAAATGATTGAACAAATAATTCTGAAAAAGGAATAAATGAAAATTGAAACACAAAAGATATGGAAGCTTAATTTAATTCTAAAATATATAAACTTAAATATCCAGTTTTAATTATTTTGATAAAAGATTTAAAATTTTAAAATAATTCTGATCAAAATATATAGATTTTTTTAATTTAAAAATAACATAATAAGTGAAAAAAATTTAAAGTCTGAGATCAATTTTATTTGATTTAAATTAAGATAATATAGTTGAAATCTATTTTTTTTAAATTTCAAATATTTTAAAATTAAATAATTAATTGAATAGGATTATTATATAAAAATTACAATCAATTTATTATTTTTTTTGAAAGATAATCTATTTATTATATTAAGTATAAAAAGGTTAAGGTATCTTCCTAAGATATTTTATTTTTAGCCAAGAGTTTTGGCTTTTATATATATATATATATGTGTGTGTGTGTGTGTGTGTGTGTGTGTGAGTGTGTGTGTATGTCTATATATAAGTATATATATAATATATATATATATATGTATATATCTATATATATAAATATATATATATATATATATCTATATATATATATATATCTATCTATATATATATATATATATATATATATAAAAGATATAAGATATAAGATTATTATAAAAAACTGAATCTTATTGAAATTAAAAGTGTAACATTGATCAATGATTAAGTGATTTTTATACTTTAAAGATGAAAAATTCATCTTACTACACATATCACGTGTTTATGTAAAATACGTTTGTCTTTTCTTTAAAAAAGTGCATCCATATAAAAAACTTATACCAAACTTAATTATTTCTATAAATAATCTATATAACAACAGTACTTGTATATTGATAAAAGATGAGTAATAAATTTATAAATAACATGGGATTTTCTTTAATTTTTAAAATATATAAAAAATATATGTTTGTCTTCTAGAAATTGAAATAAATAATTGATTTAAAAAGATAATTAATTTATTTTGAAATTTTATTGTATATAGATTCCCATCTATAAAAAAAATTGGAAAAAATATTATTTTTTTATTTCAAGATATTACACATGTCAATTTTTTAGACTATTCACATTAGATGTTCTACTTGTAGTCAAATGCTTTAGCTTTTATATATATATATATATATATATATATATATGAGTTTGTATATGATGCACTGATAGTGTATAGTTTTTATACACTGTCAATGCATCAGAAGTTGACACTTCATCAATGGCCCTTATGGGCAAATTTAAAAAATTTATTTATATTTGCATATAAGAGCCTATTGATGAGGTGTTAATCTTTGGTACATTGACAGTGTATAGAAACTATACACTATCAGTGCATCATATATAAATTATATATATATGGATTTATATTTGATGCACTGAGAGTGTATAGTTTCTATACACTGTCAATACACCAGAGATTGACACCTCATCAATAGGCCCTTATATGCAAATATAAATAAATTTTTTCATTTGCCCATAAGGGCTTATTGATGAGGTGTCAACTTCTGGTGCATTGACAGTGTATAGAAACTATATACTGTCAGTGCATCATATACAAACTATATATATATATATATAAGATTAGATAATAATTTTACCTCGCAAAAATTAAAAATTTTAATGAAAATAATAGTTTTGCCCCCTTTAAATTTATTAAAATTAAAATATGAACATATAAAAATTTTTAAGTAAATCATCAACTTATTTTAATATTTTATTATTGTATAAGAAATGTGAAAATAAATTATATTAAAATAATAATAAACTATTTAGATAATTTTGCATTGTAACGACCGGAATTAAAAAATTCCGAACTAAATTTTTCCTTTTTAACTTCGATCTTTCTCATTTCTTTATTCGGTATCCTTTGGTTTATGTTCGGTATCAGTGTAAGTTGATTGTACAATTGCCATTCGGTTAAACCTTCATATTATTAAAATTATTTAATCTATAATTAGACAGTAATAAATTCAGAATAAATTCTAAAACAACATATTTATAATTTCTATCTTACATCCCACAATTCATATACATCATATAACTTGACAAAACATTATTGACATCTTATTATGAATATATCTGCTATGCATTTACTAGTTTGAATATAAATATAAAATCCTAAAATACATGGGTACTGGATACCTTGAACTTCTAGAAGTCATCTTCAACTAACTTGTCACAGTTGTTGGCGTTTCTATTGATAGGCTATCTGGGATGGTGAGTAAACAAAAGGAGTGAGCTTTGGGAAAAGCCCAGTAAGAAACATATATAAAAATGCGTATTAAATGCACTTAAATAAAATCATTTATTTTATTAAATATGAAAATGCATAAAAATACCATGTGCAGTTTTCAATATGCAGTACGATAATATTTTCAAAATTATGAGATAATGCAGTATTTCAAAAATTTTATTCAGTAAGAAAAGTGATTCATTTAAAATCATTAAAATACGATAAATCCACTTATATCGGAAAAACATATACTGTAAAACTTGTTTCACTTCTTTCATCACTTTTCAATCAAACCATGTATTAGTCTCGTAAATCAAATCATTCACTATTCTCGTAAATTAAATCATTCAATAAATCAATCATCCGTCATATATCACTTATCGATAGAAAATAATCTCCCTGAGATTCATGTACGCACTATATCCCATAAGGGACCTGTATAGGAAGGTCAGGGATTCGAAACTCCTTAGCCAATCCTATGAGACACTGTAACGAATGGTCATCATCGATCACTCACAGTTCGCACTGGTCAGGTGCTCACTGCGTAAACCTGTGGGTTTGACCATAACTCATACAGTTATATCATGAAAAGGGGAAGGTCTGGGACGTCTCCCTGCCTAGTCATCACTATCTCATATGCACAATCATCAGGGAGATATCAATCTCGTAAAATCATTTCATATAAATCGATTCATGTAAATTATTTCAAGAAATTCAATTCAAATTATTTAAAGAAATTCAATTCATGTAAAACACTTCATGTAATTCAAGTCATGTAACTTATTTCATATAAATCAATTCATGTAATTCAAATCATGTAAATCATTTCATGTAGTTCCAACTCATGTAAAACATTTCATGTTACTCATTTTTTGTAAATCAATTTATATAAATCATCCATATAATGCGATTCATGTAAATCATTTCATGTAATTCAAATCATGTAAGTCGTCTCGTGTAACACAATTCATATAAATCGTTTCTTGTAGTTTTATTTAGGTAAATCTTTTCATCTAATGCAATCCATGTAAATCATTTCATATAATGAAATTCGTATAAATCATTTCATATAATGAAATTCGTATAAGTCATTGCATGCAATTTAATTCATGTAAGTCATATCATGTACTAATTTCATATAAATCATTTAATGTAATTCAATGCATATAGATCATTCCATTTAAATCAACTTATGTAAAACATTTTATATAATACAATATTTAAACTTGTAGGAAATAAAGATAATTTCTATTTCTTGTATTTGGGAAATTGGGTAAAAAACGATTAAAAAAAGATTTTCGAGAATTTTCAATTGTAAGTAAAACATATCCTATACAACTCGTATACATGTTTCTTACCTCTATTTTCGTGAAATGCCCAAAATCCGATAACACCATTTATGTTTCTTTTAGTTCCCGAGCTTGACACTGCACAATAATTCTAAATTATATTCAGAATCCTATATAGTGATTTTAATAATTATTTCGTAATTCTCTATTTTCTATTTATCATTCTCGAAAATTAATTTATTTTATTTATTATTTTTTTATTAAATATCATAACATGATTACAATTAAATTATTTGCCTTTATACCTCAAGTTTCTTCAATAATTCTATTAACCTTAATTTATTTTCTTTTAACCTTTATATTATTACTTAGCACGAAATTCCTATCAATTCCCATAATCCTATTACACTAAATAGAACTCTCTTTCAATTTGATTTCTCAAATAAATTCAATAAAATTTATAATGTATTCTTAAATTCTCACACTATAAAAATTTCTATGGTACTCCTATTCCAAGCGTAAATCAAACACTACTTTATATATATCCAATTTATCTTTCTTTATTTTAGCTTCATAATTTATCCTATTAACTCTTATTTCCATTTGTTAATTTCATTAATTAATTATCTGTTAAATTCTTCTACTAATACCTTAACACACTACATTTAAATTGTGATACTTTCTTCCATTCTAATTTTTCACCAATTAAATCTATTATTCTAAATTTATTTTCCTTTAGCCATTAGATCATGAAAATAGGCACAAAATTTTCACAGAACACCTTGGCCTAATATCCTTATAATTTCATTTTCATGGTTTTCCGTTCATTTTCTTTTCTTTCCTATTTCTCGTTTCTTTCTTTTTTTTTTTTTTCTGGTTTCCTTCCTCTGTCGGCAGCCTTGCATTTCTTTCCAAACCTTGAGCTTCCTATAGCTCAATCTTGATATATTCCATTCTTTAATTAACTCTAGCTTTATGACCACTTCTACTCATTTAAGATTTCTTTCAAACAGCTTCAGCTCCTCTAAACAACATCATCATCGTTTCAGTCCTTTAATAACTCGTTAATACCCATGCTCATACCAATTCCCACATTTTATTCAATTATACAAAATCATCACCATACTATATTTATCTCACTACTTTCTTCCATTTTCCACCAATTCAACATTAAAATCATAAAAATATCTTCATACCCATTCCATGGCCGAAATGCCCACACACCACTACAATTGTTTTTTGATTCAAACCAAAGTCTCCAACACATTTCTCATGCATAATTAAATCATAAGCCATAGCTGGAAATTTAAGAAAACCTCGTCACTTCTTACCTTGCTGCCATGGCCGACAATACAAGCTGCCCAAACCGATTCTGTTCTTCACGTCCAGCCCCATTTTCTGAGTTTTAAAAAGTTCTAAGATGGAAGACAGGTTTGGTGAGGAATAAATGGCGTTTTGGTGATGAAACATGGTGGCTTGTGGGCAAAGAGGAAGGGAAAACGTGAGGAAATTGTGGAAGATTGGGTAGAACCGACGCAGCAGAAAAACAAGGAAGGCAATGTCGGTTTGCTGTGTAAAAATGGCTGAGTTTTGTTTTGATTTAGTCTTCTTTTATTATTGTTTTATCCCTGAAAGTATTGTAAAGAATATATTCTCTGTATATTGTAAAGAAGACGAGGTATTATATACAACTTTGATCAACGGTAACAAAAACTAAGATAGGGAAACAAATTTGTAGATGACCAATAATTAAGCCTAAAGACTAGGGAAATTAAATCTAATAAAATCTACATTGATTGACTCTTATTACTCCCCCTCAAGCTGGAGCATGGAGATTACGAATGCCAAGCTTGTCAAGAAGATCGGTGAAATGAGGTTGACTTAAGCTTTTTGTCAAAATGTCAGCAACCTGTGATGAAGATGAAATATGTAGTGGTTGAAGTAGACCAGCTTGATACTTTTCACGAACAACATGGCAGTCAATTTCAAGGTGTTTTGTACGCTCATGAAACACGGGATTAGCGGCAATGTGACATGCAGCCTGATTATCACAATAAAGTGGAGTAGGTTGAGATAGTGAAATGCCAAAATCACATAGCAAAGTACGCAACCAAATAATCTCCCGAGTGGTAGTAGCCATGGATCGATATTCAGCTTCTGCAGAAGAATGAGAGACTGTAGCTTGTTTCTTACTCTTCCAAGATATAAGGCTATCACCAAGAAAGATGCAATAACCGGTAGTGGAGCGACGAATCATCGGGCAACTTGCCCAATCAGAATCACAATAAGCAGTGAGAGTATGAGAACTAGATGCAGGAAAGAGGATTCCTTGGCCAGGTGTCTTTTTCAAGTAGCGAAGTAGGCGATGAGCTGCCTCCAAATGAGGTTTTCTTGGCTGATGCATGAATTGACTCAAAATATTGACTGAAAAGGTAATGTCTGGACGAGTAATTGTAAGATAGATGAGCCTGCCTATTAAACGACGATAGAGGGAAGGATCATCCAATAATACTCCATCAGTGTTGTTAAGTTTAAGATTGACTTCCATTGGAGTATTTGCTGTACGTGCTCCAGTGAGACCTGCATCAAAAAGTAAATCTAAAACATATTTCCGTTGACTCAAGTATATTCCTTGAGAAGAATGGGCTACTTCAATACCAAGAAAATATTTTAGGGAACCCATATCTTTGATGCGAAATTGTGAGAAAAGAAACTGTTTTACCTCAGCTAGGAGTTGAGTGTTATTGCCAGTGAGATTGAAGATTGAAGATTGAAGATTGAAGATTGATTGCGATGCAATATAAACAGAGAAGAATCGGCATAAGATTGAGTAAATCCGAACTTTACCAAAGCACTAGAAAACTTTGTAAACCAATTGTGAGAAGCCTGTTTCAAACCATATAATGATTTATGGAGTTTACATACCAGATTAGCCTCCCCCTTTCGTGGATGACCTGGAGGCAAGGTCATATATACCTCTTCGTTCAAGTCTCCATGGGGAAAAGCATTTTGCACATCTAACTGTTGTAGAGGCCATTGGTGTACTGCAGCAATTGCTAAGAGTACACGTACTGTCACTAATTTTGCAACCGGAGAAAAAGTGTCTGTGTAATCTATTCCTTGAATTTGTGTAAATCCTTTTGCCACAAGTCGCGCTTTGTAACGATCAATGCTACCATCAGAGTGACGTTTGATTTTATATACCCATTTGCACCCAATGGGTTTCTTACCATGTGGTAAAGATACAATGGACCAAGTGTTTGTCTCTTCTAAAGCATTAAGCTCAGTTTGCATGGCATCTTTCCATTGAGAACACTTAACAGCTTGTGTAAAGGAAGTGGGCTCGATGTCAGATGATAATGCAGAAAGAAATGCACAATGAGAAGGAGAAAATTTACTATAAGAAAGATAATTTTTAAGAGGAAAAGCGGTACCTGTGGAGTGAGAAGATGATGGATATTTAGCATTTGAGCAAATATAGTCTTTACTCCATGAGGGAGGTCTGGTTGGACGGTGAGAATGCCTAAGCACAGGTTTTGATGAGGAAGATTGATGGTTGATATTTGGCATCGTGTTGCTTAGTAGAGGTTGACATATAGGAGAACTCATATAAAGCGAATCATTTTCATTTTCATCTTGTATATGAATAGGTAGAACGGGATTATTAGAAGATGGTTTAAGTCCACATGGAAAAATGGTTTCTTGAAAAGTCACATCCCTACTAACATAAATTTTTTGAGATTCAAGATCAAAGATTTTATAACCCTTTTGTCCAAAAGGATATCCAATAAATATACCTGGATATGCACGATGATCAAATTTATTTTTTATATGTATATTACGTCCAAAACATAAACAACCAAAAACACGTAAATGTTGATAAGTAGGTGATTTTTTAAATAACAATTCAAAAGGTGTTTTTCCTTTAAGTATTTTAGATGGTGTTCGATTGATAAGATATGCAGCTGTAAGAATGCATTCACCCCAAAACCTAATAGAAAGTTTAGCTTGAAAACGAAGTGCTCTTGCAATATTTAGTATGTGTCTGTGTTTGCGTTCAACAACCCCATTTTGTTGAGGTGTATCAACACAACTACGCTCATAAAGAACACCAAGTGAATTAAAAAAAATTACATTGTCATGATTAAAAAATTCAGTACCATTATCACTTCGAATTTTAAGAATTTTGGCATTAAATTGAGTATTTACCATAGCAAAAAAATTTTTAATGTGTGTTTGCACTTGAGATTTATGTTGCATTAAGAAAATCCAAGTACTTCGTGAAAAATCATCCACAATAGTCAAAAAATAATGTGCTCCACTAAGGCTAGGTGTAGAATATGGTCCCCATAAATCAATGTGAATTAATTCAAAGCAAGAAGTGGTAGATATGCAACTATGAGAAAATGGAAGTCTAGATTGTTTTGCCAAAGGACAAACAATACAAGAACATTTATCTAAAAATGAAATATTATTATTCAAAGAGGAGAATTTAGGTGCAATACTCTGACTAGGATGACCAAGACGCCAATGCCAAAGGTCGAATGATTGTAAACTTATATCATGAGAAATTGTTGCAAGTGAAGTTGGAGTAGTATCAAGATAGTAAAGGCCATTTTGCTCTCTAGCTAAACCAATCACCTTCTTCGTCTGTAGGTCCTGAAATATGCAAAATTCAGGAAAAAATTGAACTGAACATTGTAATGCTTTAGTAATGCGACTAACAGATAAAAGATTGAATTTGAAGGATGGCACATGAAGAACATGATCTAGATACAATTCAGAATTAAATCGTAAAGATCCTAGATGGGAAACAGGAACTTCATCACCATTTGGTAATTTTACTGGAAGACCATTGTGCTTATGTACATTTTGCAAATTGTTAATGTTATATGTCATGTGATCAGTGCAACCAGTGTCAATAATCCAAGAGTTAATAGTATGAGAGGAAAGGCATGAAACAGTACCTGCTATGTTGGCTAAAGGATTAGAAGAACTAGAGTTACTTGTTTGAATGAGAGCTAATAGTTGTTGAACTTGTTCTTGAGTGAAAAGTGAGCCATGACTAGGGCCAATACTACCTTGTTGAGCTACTGCTGCAACAGATCGATTATTGTTTCCTTGAGCTGAGTTCAATTTTGATGTATCACGCCTCGGTTGATTAAATTGATATCGAGTGGATTTGGAAACTTGTTCTCCCTTTGCTTGGGTGTTGTCCAATCGAAAATTGGGATTTCCAGGTTTCTGGCGACAACGTGATTCTGAGTGTCCATCTCGTCCGCAAAAATCACAGTGATAATAGGGACGACTTCCTCTTTGTCGATGTTGGATGTTGGAGTGAGATGCAGAAGATGGATTGACGTTGTTAATGGCAGCCATGGCTGATTGGTCTTGATAAGAACTAGGCGCATACATAATGATGGATCGTTGCTTTTCTTCTTGCAAAACAAGTGAGTATGCTCTACTGACAGAAGGTAATGGATTCAAAAGCAAGATTTGACTTCTTACATGAGCATTGGAGTCATTGAGGCCCATGAGAAATTGGATTAAACGATCACGTTCTTGTAGAGCATTGAGTTCCTGAACTGCACCACAAGAACAAGTGGGATAAAAATTATAAATAGCTAACTCATCCCATAAACTTTTAAGAGTTGTGTAATAGACTGCAACTGAATCATTTTTCTGTAAATGATTGGCCATGGCACGTTGAATCTCGAAGATGCGAGGAGCATTTTGCTGCGAAAAACGATCTTGAAGGTCTGCCCAAACATCATGAGCATTTTTCATGAATATTACACTATTCGCAATCTCTTTTGACACAGCATTAATAAGCCATGACAAAACCATACTGTTGCAACGACGCCAATGAGAAATAAATGGTGAATCTGGAGAAGGTTCTTTGATGGTTCCATTGATAAAACCCAACTTGTTTTTGGCTTCAAATGCCATGGTAATTGCACGGCTCCAGGTGGCATAATTGTCCCCTGTTAAGACTTGGGAAACCAACAAAGTACCTGGACTATCAGAATGATGAATGAAATATGGAGATGATGAGTCTGGATCATTGTTGTTTGATGAAACGGTGGAAAGAGATGAGTTGGCAGTTGATTCTGCCATTGTTATAGATGTATAAAGACAAGAATAAGACAGTCAAAGAAGAAAAGCATGCTCTGATACCATGAAAGTATTGTAAAGAATATATTCTCTGTATATTGTAAAGAAGACAAGAGGTATTATATACAACTTTGATCAACGGTAACAAAAACTAAGATAGGGAAACAAATTTGTAGATGACCAATAATTAAGCCTAAAGACTAGGGAAATTAAATCTAATAAAATCTACATTGATTGACTCTTATTAAATAAGAACATGGTAAATAGTCCACTAACTAGATTTCTCTCTTTTGTCTTTTTCTTTTCTTGTGTTAAATTTGGCAGTGCAGCAAGCTTCCACGTGAAGCTTGCTGCATTATTTTTTTTTTCAGATTATAATTTATATTCTTATTTTATAAATTTTGTTAATTTCAATATTTAATTTACTTTATTTCTTACTAAGTGTTTAAAACATAATTATCATTAGATTATTTTTTTTCCAAATTATATTCCAATTTCTATACTATAATCTTAGTAATTTCTTTTTAATTTCCTATCTTCTATTTTATTAATTCCTACAATTACTTTATTTTAGTTCTTATTACATATTACTAAAATATAATTACCATAAATTGTATTCTTTTTTCATTTTTAATTTCACAATCTACTTTTATTCATTATTTACTTTAATTTCATAATTTAAGAGTTATTTCTACTCACATAATATATTTATAATACACTTATTTTGTACTTAAAATTACACTAATTTCATTATATAATATCATCATTCCAGGGTCTCATATCGATATGGACAGAGAAAGTCTTGGTAGGACCCTCATCGAGTACTTCTTTGAACCTTATCAAACAATCCATTTATTAAATATTTTAACAATTAATTTTCTCTTTTAAATTCATACATTGTAGTTTATATAATATAAGAAAATTTAGGATCCTCACATGCATACATTGACATATATTTTTAATCTATCGATGTGTATTGATACAAAAGGAAGATTTGAAAATATCAAATATTCAAATATAATTTTTTTACTTTTCATGTATCTATATTATTTATAATTAAATTTTTTTATCCGTACGATACAATATGATACATATCTCGATTAATAGCTATGACATGAAATGTTTGAGCTGAAAGTAGAAGAGTTTATACTACGATAAGAATTTGACAGTTTTCCTTTTACTCAAAAGCTTAAAAGGTCTACTGAAAACAATGGCAGACAAATGCATCCCATCTGACTAAAAAATAAATAATACTATTTTTCCACTTCAGATATTTCAATATCAAATAACTGAAAAAGATTAAACTCTGAACACTTGATCAAGTTTTCATTTCAGTGTTAGACTATTTAGCTCTCAAAGATTCCCATTTTGGCGATTTAGACTCATCTTTTTTAGCTGAAAGGCTTAGAATCCGGAACTAAACTGTTCTTCTCTGGTTCAGTAAGTCTGAAAATCTTAGTAATAAGTTGGTGGGCTATCCTAACCTTAGAGATAGAATAACCTTTCCTGCTTTTAAACTTTTAGGATGTGTTTGAATGAAAGATTTCTAGAGGAGAATTCATCTCAATGAGGATATTCAAAAGTCCAAAATCCAATTTCCTTATTAGCTAAAAAAACTTAAAAAGTTTCAAAATTTAAGAAAAATTTCATGAGAGAATTTGAGATAATCAATCTTTACCTAAAAAGGGTTTTTAAGTGAAAAAGAAAGCAACATAAACTATAATTAATGGCAACCTAATTATGAGGAATTCCTAATTTAATATGCAAATTCCAGGTCCTGATCATTTTTCTTCACAATTTTATTTGTTAAAGATTTCCAAATAGATTTTGTTGAGATGTTTTTAGGAAGTTGGTGGGTTTAAGTTCATCGAGGTTGTTAGCGTGCCTTATCATATTCTCTGCAAGTAAAAAATTGGATAGATAGTGCCGCAGATATTGCTTTGGGAGATGTTCCAATAGCAAAATCATTTTTTGCAAGAAAAAGGATGTAATGTGAAGTATAATACTAAAGAGAGAATGAACAAAACAATTAAAATTTGACTTAATGATTGTTATCTTTTTTTTAAGAAGAATTAAGTTCAATGTTCAAATTTTCCTTCTGTTTTTTTTTTTTATGAATCAGAAAAAGAAAAGATCGAAGAAGAGGAAAAGAAAAGATTGAAAGAATGGTAGCCTCGAATGAAAGGGTAAGTATTTGTTGCTTGTGGAAAAAGCTATGAAAAATAACCTCCTTTCTCCCTAGTTTCCTACCTTTCATTCTTTTATTGTAGAAGCGATCATGTGTCTTTCAAGTGTAATGTTTGTAGATGGCTTCTTATTTTAAGAGCATAGATTTCCATAACTTGGTTGTGCCTCTCTAATGCTTTTGCATTTTAGATTTCTTGATGGATTTAACATATATAATTTTAGAGTTCATATACAATTTTAAAATGCTGTGCATTTGTTTCATTTTTTTTATTTAGGACAAGGAAGAATTTTATTAAAAAGAGTAACCCAATCAAGTGCTTAGGCAAAAGGGAAACTAAAGACTTTCATTAATAAGTAATTAACGAAAAAGACAGATTATAAAGCAAGCCAAGAAAATTCTTTGAAAACCCAACTAATGAGACTCTCACGTCTCATCTAAAGCAAAAGTCAGCAGAAAGTCCTCCTAGTCACTCTAATTAATTCGACAGTTTGAGAGAGCCATGACTTCATGAATAAAAACATGTATCCATTAAGGACTAGTCACCCATTAAAACTTTGATAAAACTTGATTATGTCATCATTCTCTCGGAACAACATAAATTATTTGAGTTCAGGGGCGGAGCCCCTTGGGGCCCAGTAGGGGCTCAAGCCCCCACTGGCTTAAATGTAAAAGTTTTAATATTATATTTATATAAATAGTATTTTATATTTACAATATTTTATTTAATATTTTTTTTTATTTTATGTGCTTTAGTATTGATTTTAAGGTTGAAAAAAATTACGATTTTATTATAAAAAAATGTTTAAGATTCTAAAGTATAAAACGTATCTATTAATTTATTTGTTATTGACATTAATATTAATTTTATCGGTTGTTACATAAATAATATATTTTCAACTATGAATATGTTAATTTTTATTTACGTAATCGAATGATTAATTAATAGTTAAATGATAAATTCATTGTATACCTTGAAAAATATATGTTTCAAATATTAATAACGAAACTATTTCAAAATATAAAACAATGTTAAAAGCAATTAAAAATTTTTAAACAATTATTACTAGATACATTGAAGCCCCTACTCAATAAATTCTTTGCCTCCGTGGTTGAGTCATAGGTGTGCTCCATAATAGTAGCTATCTTGTCCGATTATTTATAAATGACAAGAGATAATAGATTTTTCTAGATAATTATCTTCTATAAATAATCCGATTATCAAACTATTTTCTCGTGATACTAACATCTATACTTTTTTTTAGAAAGACACTATCATCTATACTTTTATGCATGTGTGTGTGTGTATATATATATATATATATATATATATATATATAAATCATCTATACTTTTATGCATGTGTGTGTGTGTGTGTATATATATATATATTTAAAGTTGTTTCGAATGCATATAAAGAAAATAGGTCAATAATTGAAAATCGAGTCTCCAATTTGCATTTATATATCTTTAATTTGAACTATTAAAGTTTACTTTAGCGGCTGTTACACTTATTTAAGAAAGATTAAATCTAAAGTCTGATTCCTTTTTTCCTTATACCTCTTTATAAATAAAAAAATATATTTAATTAATGAGAAAGGTTTTGGTAATTCGCAGCAATCTAACATATAATGCAAATCAATTTCAGGCAAAACCTATCTTGCCATTTGTTCATTTTGGACAAAGATGAAATTTTAATGTTTTTAAGGATAATGTTGACTTTTTATAAGAGACTTTGGTAGCTTAGAAAACTTGTTTTGAAGAAGAGAAAATTTGTTTACAAACTATACATTATGCCACACACCTTATTTTCTTGAAAAACCTAAACTCTAATATTATTTTTTTTAAACTATTCCTCACAACCTATTAAACTAAACCATTAAGCTATTTACCCTCCTCTTACCTTAAACCCTTTCAAACCCTCACACCCTCTTAATCTCTTCACTCTTCAATCTTCATTTTTCAGTCTCCCTTGAATCTCTTAGCAATTTACAAAAACCTAAGGTAAGTTCTTGAATCTCTAGAATTAGGTTAGGATTTTATTACACAAAATGGATTTTTTTGTTTGGAGCTGAAATCAACACTAACATAGACCCAATTTTTGTCAGCGTCGAATCTTTCACAAAAGCACACCTAAGGCCCCATTGAAGCATTGCTTCTGTTGGGCACTTAATTAATATAAATTAGTATTTATTTTATTAGTCATATTCTTTAATATTTATGAAGATATTGTTTATGCTATTACTATATCTTATACTACAACATTCAACAAAGAATGCTTCACAATATATATTATAATTACAACTGTACTATATGATTGTAATGTTTATTCAAAAAGTTTCATAATTGTATGTTGTTACATATGGCACATACACTAGAGGTAGGGTCATCTAGAGGTTCAGTATGTGATAGTAGCGACCTTTCCTCTAGTCCATGTAGGAGCCAACCAAGTACGTCTGAGAGGAGGTGATGTGTTGCGCTAGAGGCACTAGCTGCTGAGGCTAAGTAGTAGTTTTCTATATTTGTTTGTACTCATTGAAACTAAATGAATTTGAACACTTAGGGATTAATGTAATAAAGGAGCAATTAATCCTTTTGTCAAAAGAGCACGTACTATATAACTTTGTAATGAGCTCTACCACATCACTTTTATATTGCTTTATTGATTTTTGATGAAATTTAAATTGAAACCATCAGGATTAAGAGTTTTGTTATCATCACAACCTTGAACTATCTCTCATACTTCTTCCTCTATGAAAGGCAGCTCCAAAAAAGATTTACTTTGATATTTCAAAACTTTAAAATTGCAATCAAAACCCTCACTATAGTGACCTACTACTTTTTATATTGTATTACTGTTATTCAAGATAGGATGTGATAGCCTCTTTAATAATCCCAGGATCATCAATTTCTCTACCTTGAATATAAAAATTTCTAATGTGAGGTTTGTTCTTTTCTTTTGAGGTCTTAAATTCTTAGTGGTGGTCTAGATGTAACGACCCTTTTTACTAAAATTATGAGCCAAAATTTTCCCTTTTCACTTACTTTTGGTTGGGCTGTGCATAGTGTCTCAGATTTATTCTTAAGCTAAATGTACATTAGCTAAATCAATATCCTATAAACGTTTTGGTCCCAGTTCAAATTTTCTGACTAAGCATGCAATCACATATTAAAATTATATTACTTAACAAACTTTATGTCCATCAAAGTTGCATGCATTATTTCTTATCATGAATATACTAAGTGTTTCCTTTAATTACATCCCCCTACTATAAAAGTACTGTAAAACAAGTCTGAATATAAAATAGATATCTGTACATCATGTACCTTCAAAGGCGATACAAAAACCTCGAAAGACGTGTCAGAACCTCTCGTACAGATCGCCTACTGCAAATAATCTAGAAGGTGGAGAAGGGGGGTGAGCTTTTTGGAAAGCCCAATAAGGAATATATATAAAGAGACAGATACCGTAAGCTATATGCATGTGTTCTGAAACGATTAATAAGTTCTAAATCATAAGGGATATTTCTAAAATATGAAATCTTATCCAGCGAGAAATTCATGTATTCTAAAAATCGTATATAAATCAAATCAGTATAACAGATCACATTAACAAAGTCATGCCATGCAAATATGTAAACAGTCATCTTCAAAAATCATATCAGATTTCAAATCGAATCATAAAAATTCGTACAAAATCATTTTAAGATTTGAGAATTCAATCATATCAATCTGTATCATATCATTTTCATATTCAGAGTTCAGAAATCAGATATTCAGAAATCAGAAAATAACAGAAAGTGGAGACATGTCAGTAACTCGGTATACATCAAGCAGCAAAGATATCCTATAAGGATAATAACAGATAGACGTATGGCCATAGTCCAAGTGGTCTACAGTGAACACTGATCAGGTGTCATCTGTGACCGCTGCGAACTGGATCAAATCACACAACAACATAGTGCGCAAAATTCATATCAGATACAAATACTGTAGGCCCCGAAGGTCACACTACAGCCAGATACTATAGGCCCCGAAGGTCACGCTATAGCCAGATACTGCAGGCCCCGAAGGTCACGCTGCAGCCAGATACTGCTGGATCCAAAATATACAGCAGTCCAGATACTGCAAGATGACGGTTAGCCAGTGTCTCAAAACATAAGTTTCATAGTTCAGAGTTCAAATCCGCAAGTCAAAACATACAGATATTTATAAAAGTTCATAAAACAGATTATTGCATAAAATCAGAATCATTTTTCAAATATTTAAAAACTTAATAATTTCCAGAATATATAAAGAAATAGGTTTTAGTACCATAATTTATAATAAATCCATAAAACCAAATTTAAACTAGAAAAGTCATAAGTCTTTAAAATCATGCAATTTAATAAGCTTTCAATAAAAATTGAATTCTTTAGATAATTCATGCTAATGCAAAGTTTTATAAATCCAAATTCGGAGGAGTATTTTCAAAACTCATAAAGGTTCAAAAAAATGCGAGGAATTCCAAAAATCCGAAAACTTTATAACTTTTCATAAATATTTCTAAAACACTAACTTTAGGTAATTTTCATAAAATAAAATTTACTTTGAAAATTCATGAATATACTAAAATTATGCAATTTAATATTTCCAAGACTGAATTCCTTAAAAGTTTTATTCTTAAAAAGTTTTCTTAGCTTTTTAGCCGAAATCGCAGAAATCAATATTCTTACGAAAATTCGATAGCATGACGGTATCAAATTTCTAAAGTCTTGCAAAGCATACGCAATTCATAAAACACAATGCAATTGATCTTAAAATCATTTCAGTATCTCCTACGTTCCTTATACATATCCCTTACCTAATAATCGCAAAGCAACTTATCCGTAACCAAGTAGAGTAGTCCTGTTGTCGATATTCAACAATCGAGCTTGTATAATCTCGTCACCAACTTATTCCCGAACTGCAGAAAGTCATTCAAATATTTTAAATTTCCAAAATTACTTTCCCATAATATCATAAATCTTAGAGATCTCTCAAAATTCATAATACAGTATCAATTTGATCTATTTCTTAATTAGCGCTAAAACTACAACTACTATCAAGTCATCTCATTATTGATTTAAATATTCTCAAATCCAAAAATTCGGTAACGACATTATTAATCTTCACAAAATTTCCAATCTATAACAATTAATACCAAACAACATTTAGGTCACTACTAATGTAACATCCCGTTACCACATTTTTCACGTATTTCCATACAACTTTACCGGTTGGGCTGTCTGCGATGCCATTAACATTCAACAGTAACAGTGATAAATGAGAAACATTTATCTATTAATTATGAAATATGAAATTTCTTTTCATTATTCCTTACATCTGAATCCCCTATTAACCTTTATTTCACTAAGGTAGTACTGTATACATATGTCTAAAATGTAAAAGAGAAGAGACTGTACCTGTCACATTTAACGTGCCATGCCTCAGTGCTTTAAGCATAGCTATACCCATTTGAGAGCTAATTCTCTCAGCTCCGTGTACTTCTTATCTGTGGAGTTAAAACAAAGGGGTGAACGATTCATACGCTCAGTAAAGGAAACATATGTTGCTTTAAATAAAGCAAAACTATATATCACAACGCATCTATTCTTTTCTTAACAATAACCCAGTAGAAAAGATAGTGGATATATAGTTAACAACTCTCTTAAAACACCATTCAAATCACTGGCTAAACAGTTTACTTTAAAATGTAGTAAACACTTTATAGGATTTCAACAAATCCTTACAGTAAACAGAAATTGGTAAGTTGAGACTAGGCAACAAATAAATCATGCTATCATCGTTCCCCCTCCCCCTTGCGAGAACGGAATCTGCCGCTTTTGGGGTGCACCCGTAGGCCATTGCCCCTCACGGCTATCTCAGATCTATGGCCATAATCTATAGTGGTCCTCGGGTCCACTTGCCAAGTGACCTCGAGACCTCTGATGACTTGGCGAGTCCATCAGCCCTGTGACGCCTTGAGGTGCACTCCTTGGTCCATCGACCGAGCCACCGCCCCAGGCAGGTCACGCAACTACATGAATAATACTGCATGAACTCAAAGCCTAAAGTCTCAAAAATCATTTTCATATCTCATGAAAAATCTTTATGGAATTATTTCACCCATATTATCATTTTCTCAAAATGACTCAATTTCCAAAAAGGTTTGGGTTTTCTGTTTACAAAACACCTTGAAAACATTCTAAAATCTCAACTTTTAAAACCTGCTCGCCCATGGTCAGCTCACCTAATATGGCTCGCCCATGGCAGCTCGCCCAATGCGGAGAACTTGTGTTCGCCCGCCCACTTGCTTTTAAAATCTAAAAGCAAAACTGGTTCGCCCTCAGTGGCTCGCCCAGTAATCAACTCGCCCAAAAGGCTTTATATTTTCTATTTTCACTTATATTTAAAATGGCTCATTTTTCCTCAAGAAAACATCATAAAAATCTATTCGCCATGGTCAGCTGGCCCATTTGGCTCGCCCATGGTCGACTCAAAAATGAGGTGAACAAGTGTTCGCCCGCCATCCTCTGTATTTAGAACAAAATACTGGCTCCCCATAGCTTTCCTATAAAAACGGTTCGCCCGCCCTTAAAACTAGAAACGAGTGTATAAAAATTATAAAAGGGCTTGGATCGCCCGCCAATACAAATTCGCCCAACATAAAAATACAAGGGCTCGCCCAACATAAAAAAACAAAAGCTCGCCCTGTATCAGTTCATCCAGAAAACAGCATAGGGGTCGGCTTTTAGCTCGCCCGAATCAAAAATAATTATCAAATAACTTCCTCAAACAATGCATGTAAGAAAACAAAACATTTAACTTAATGTTTTCATAAAATTTACTCCACAGGACATGCATCACTTCACATACATCTCCCTTACCTGGTTCAACGAAGCTTTGCTTCCTCCTCGCCTTCCAAATCGCATTCACCGAGTCCATAATTCCGGCTGCAAATAATTTATAAATTCTATTAATATTTTCGTTTCATATCACTTGGCGAGATTGAAATAAATCAAATGACTACTCGCCCAATAGAGCTCCAACTAGCTCGCCCAGACGAGCTCGCCATTCACCAAATGGCTTCCACGTGGTAGTTCGCCCGCCATTACTCACCGTAGGTTTGTGAGCTCGCCCAACATTCAACTCACGAGGCCTACATTGGCTTAATTGTGGGAGTTCCACAATCCTATTCGCCCAAAGCCTCTGCATTTGAGCTCGCCCATTAATTCACTTCACTAGAATTGGGCGTTCTCGCCCTTTGAACACAGACTTTACCTTGGCGAGTTCCTTATTATCTACTCGCCTCATTGGCGATTACTAGTTTTCAACATGGGCGATCACTGTAGTCGCTATTGTCGTCACTTATTCCATTACTTTCCTTGTTTCCATATTCTCTAAAGATCTAACTAAAACAAGGTTGTGTTCTATGTTGTAAACATATAAGTCTACCAGTGAATATCAAGAACACCTCAGAAATATGAAACTCACCTCAATCAACTGCACTTCCAGAACAGATTGCTTTCCATCTCATGTTGGCCTTCCTTTGCTTATTCTTTTAGCTCGTCCAACTAAAGAGGAAAGGTTTGCAAGGTGGTTTACATGTTTAGCCAACTGATGGATGAAATATAGTAAATTGGGCATGGCAGAAGTGGAAGGAAATCAGAGCATAAACTGGCAGTTGCATAGCTCTCGTGAAGAAGATGAAGTTTGCCAAAATGAGTTTTCCTCCAGCATTTCCTCTTATATAGCCATGCTAAACCAATCCAAAGCTTCCGCCTGTCCCTTATCCTGTTTCTTTTATCATTTCCACGTCTTTCATGCATTTAAGGCATGAAGAAAACTGCAGCTCAAAGTGGCGTGGAAGTCTCCCTTTCACACACCTTTTTCTGCTTCTGTTGACTTTGTTTTGTTTCTCAACCAATCAAGTAAATTCCTTACTGACTTCAATCTCTTCTCCGTTAATTCTCTTCAACCGTATGACTTACAAGTCATTTTGGCTGCTAATTGGTCATGTGCTGATTCCAGTTCCAGTTCGTCTAGTCAACCAGAAACCACAGCTCGCCCCACTTACTATCATATAACTCACTCATCCATATGGGCGATTACATGTCCTCGCCCATTCGGGCGATCATCTACTCAAGAGAAATGGCGAACTCACCTATTCGCCCTTGCTACTATTCAACTCGCCATCACCATTGGCAAACTGCTCGCCCATTGGCGAACAACCAACTCTGCTTGCCCATTGGCGAGCTGAACAACATTCTCGCCCAAATATTATTTCATCGAAATTGCTCCATTCTTATCTTATGATAAGGAGCTTTTCATTCAAGTGGAAATCAATACTCCTTATTTATTTCATTTCCATTATCATTTTTATGAAATTAGACTTTACAGTAGCGTAGAATCTGGTCTTACATTTTCTCCCCACCTTAAGAAATTTGGTCCTCCAAATTTCAACCAGATCTATCAGTGTAAAAGCTGTGTATATTTCTTACACATAAGGCATTCTAATTCTCAAGTAGCCTCATACTGCCAGAGCATCAATCAAAGAATAAATCTTAGATCATAACACTTTATCACTACACTTTATTCTTCCTATCCAAAATCTGTACCGATTTCTCAACGTAATTCCTGTCCTCTCTAATCTCTAGGACTCATTTCGAATCACGTGAGAAGTATATGAATAGTACTTTCTCATTCATGAGACATGAAATACATTATGCACTCCTGACAACTCGGGAGGTAGTGCACGTATTTCACATGATCTAAGATCTCCGACGATCCAATGCATCGGCAACTCAATTTCCCTCTCATTATGCATCCCAATGGTAACACCTTAATATACATAACCTCTTGTATATCTCAAGAAGTCTGTTTTACAAAGTCGAAAATAATTTTCGGTCTCCCATTTCGCATCTGCTAAATAATTTCTTTCAAATGTTATGCCTATACTCTCTTGTGGCCATTATTATCAACAAACTCTGCCAGGGTAGAGGATTATCCCAGGAGCCTATAAAATCAACCGCACACGCTCACACCATATCCTCGAGCGTCCATATCATACGCTCGGACTGTCTCTCAGTCTGCGGATAAACTGCGGTGCGAAACTCAATCGGGATCCCATAGCTTCCTGTAATCTCTCTCAACACTGAGATACGAAGCTGGACTCCCTATCAACTATAATGCTCACTGGAATACTGTAAACCTCACCATTTTCCTGACATATAATCCGGCCAAGGCATTAATTAGCTCAACAAATTCCATAATCAAGGAATGAGCAGACTTACTCAATATATCCACAACTATCCAGATAGCATTTTACTCTTTTAAATTTTCCACTTAGTATAAGAAGTACCTCTAATATAGGTATTTTTCTTCCTTATCACCTTCTCAACTTTTATTTATTCTCGTCTCTAATATGAGATCACGAATATCTCTTTATATTCCTTATTGTCCTTAAGAGTACTGCCCGCCTCTTCGGCCATCAATAATCATCCCTTTGGCGCTCTCCTGCGCTCTAGGATTATTCTCTCAAGTGAGTTGGCGACCACCTAGTTCGCCCACATCTCACAACATGTTATCCGGTGTTGAGCGATCACCCCACTCGTAGGTCGCCCATCCCGAATTTTCTCAAGGTCCTGAAGAATCTCGGGCGTCTTCTCTCAAAACCAATTCACACTCCCTCAAGTCTTTTATCATCCTTGAGAGTTAGTAACACATCTATACTATTTATCACTTATCATCTCATTCAGTGCTAGTCGATAATAATTTTGGTGACTATCATCTAGATAGTTTCAATCAATTGTATGTAATTGTCCCAATAGTCTCTTAAATACAATGCACTCGCTCTCAATATATCCCAGAGCGTCTACACAATGCGCTCGGATATCTATATCAATCTGAGGTGGTGCTAACAGTAAAAATTTGGAATCCCAAAGCCTCTTGCTATTCTCTCAAAGCATATGGAGAATCAGGGATCCCTATCACAAGTACCCACTCACTGGAACTTCACATACGTTCTCTCTGTTTCACCAATATATATCGACTAAGGCACTTATTACATCCCGAAACCTGATGATGAAGAAGTGAAATAATTTGGTTACTCAATCCATAATCACTTCTATAACATCATGGTTCTTTCGGATTCTTCACCACCTCACAGTGATTGTTTCATGATGAATCTAGGACTGCTTTTCTTTTGCAGACCTTAATATTAGCCACCGATTACGTCTCAGGTAATCATTTTCCCTTCGATCACTTCTCTTATCTCAAGTGATCATTCTATCTCTTATTCTCCTAGTACATGTAATGTCACTACTTGGAGAATATACTTTTCCTTACATCAATTTCTGAAATTTAAATTTATTATCATTCCGATTTCATCACCACTTTACTTATACAATTTCACATTCCCAATATGTACATATATACATATATGTATATCCTTTTTCAGGATTAGCAGTACTTCTTGTATCCGTTCCTCTGAGTATGACAATTTCATCTTTTTAATTCTGGCTTGTCATTAATTCCAGCCATAACTATATAATGATCAAAGGAAATCACATTTATTCATATACATTGGGAACTACCTCATAACTTGTGTTCCCTAGTCATCATATGACTTGTCTTCTCAAGACAATTTCATCCTTTTACATTCATCACCACAATTGTTTTCCCACTTAATATAGTACTTTACTGTTACTATCTCGTAACCATTTCGAATACTATATTCATACATACCCATTCACTTCTACTTTCTCCCAATTAAGTATTGGATCAATAAGGTAGCAAATTCCACACACTCCTCAACAACTCGTTTGTGCTGTACGGGTAAAACTCATAATTTTTTTTTATACCCCAATAAGCACACTTTAACCTCACTTAAGTAGTAAAATCTTTTACTCAGACAATTTTAATGTCTGCTTAATCAATTGAGACCTCACGTCTCTAATATGTATATTTCAATTAGAAACCAATGGTCACTGACTTAACAATAAGGTTTTTCCATACCTTATTAAATAATATTGTTGATATCAATATACATATTTATTCTCTTTAAAATCATCCTAGTTGGCTCTAGGCACACAAATAGGAAGGATACTACAGTCGGCTAGGGATCCAGATAGAATATGATAGGTATTTTAGAATACTATACTTGTTCCGGAACCTAGAAGCAACGGTAGAGAGTACTAATCCCATTGTTTTCAAAACGATAAAATTTTCGTTTTCACCAGTTATAACGAACCAGTTTATTATTATTATTATTATTATTATTTTTTACTCATCAATCTCTCAAGTAATTTCTCAAGCTCTACTGATTCACTGGTAAGAGCTTACAAACAGATTCCTATTTCAATTCACCAACCTCTATGCTTGTCAACTAAATCTCGATGCCAACTTTATCATTTGGCAAATACGAGACATTTCATTTTCTTGGCGATTACAGCTTTTGTTCTATTCGCCACATTGCTTTGATTCATATCATATCATTGGCGATCGCTCTTCTCGCCACATTGTGATGATTTACACCACAATTTGTTGATCAGATTACTCACCATACTCTTTGGGCGATCATCACTAAAATTATTTGGGTGATCAGGATCCTCGCCCACTTTAGCAATTCATGTTATATTGGCGGACTCATGTTAGTTCTCGCCATCATCTAACTCACCCACACCGTTGGCGATCATACATTTGCACGCCCATTGGCGAGCTATCCCAATGTAGTTCTCGCCCATCAAGTATTTCACATAAATCTCATAATATCACGATTCTATGGATATCGTAGCGGACCAGCCCAACCTGCCATGGCAATCCCCTTTTTGGGCCCATCGACAACGATTGCTGTGACAACACTACTCATCCATACTGTCCTCTTTGGCGATCACCTCGATGCTCGGTTCTTCCAACCGTGCTCGAGTTCGCCCATCTCAAAGTTTTCTTTCTCATCCA
The DNA here is from genome assembly GCA_031772115.1 of Heritiera littoralis. Lineage (NCBI taxonomy): Eukaryota > Viridiplantae > Streptophyta > Magnoliopsida > Malvales > Malvaceae > Heritiera > Heritiera littoralis. The sequence continues at coordinate 1,412,781 of JAPDPK010000111.1, read as the reverse complement.
CAGACTTAAACACTTGACTTCCTCAAATGTCAAGTTACTACTAATATCCATTCTCCTAAAACATAAGGAGTATATATAACCAGTATTATCATAATCGATTTTACATCATTTCTCACACAATTCACCTTTTTAAATCCAGACCCAAAATCCACAACAAGGCTGACTATCTTGCAACCTCTCATAGCTTGCACTCTGGATCGCCTTACTTATCAATATATCAGTGGGGTCTACAGTAGGAATCATCCTTTATACCATCAAATACTCATACTATTCACCATCAATCTATTTTAAATCAATTTTGTCTTTTATTTTATGTCTTAGATTAAACATTTCAATATAGGGTATATTCATAAATTCCCCTTTAATTTTCTCTCTCATCAATATAACTCCAAATACGCGATCTTAGGGCTTATATGCTAATATTATCCCTTTTCATCTCAATATCATCATTTTCAGGATCTTAGTTCGATATGGACAGAGAAGTCCTGGTGGGGCCCTCACCGAGTTTCTCACTGTACCTTATCGAATAGACCCGACATTATGATGATAAGATCGCCTATCTCATGCAAAATTTTCGGATTACTATCTCTATTTGTATCCCATAATTTATCAACTTTCACCATATTTCACCACATAACTCAATTCACAGTCATTCGACTCCTCTATACATTCAGACTATACAGTACTACAGGGGATGTTAACCTTTTTCAACACTTCCCATGCTAAAGGCATCAATAGACATCAGACCAACCCAAGCTCTGATACCATTAAATCTATAACATCCCGTTACCACATTTTTCACGTATTTCCATACAACTTTACCGGTTGGGCTGTCTGCGATGCCATTAACATTCAACAGTAACAGTGATAAATGATAAACATTTATCTATTAATTATGAAATATGAAATTTCTTTTCATTATTCCTTACATCTGACATCCCCTATTAACCTTTATTTCACTAAGGTAGTACTGTATACATATGTCTGAAATGTAAAAGAGAAGAGACTGTACCTGTCACATTTAACGTGCCATGCCTCATGCTTTAAGCATAGCTATACCCATCTGAGAGCTAATTCTCTCAGCTCCGTGTACTTCTTATCTGTGGAGTTAAAACAAAGGGGTGAGCGATTCATACGCTCAGTAAAGGAAACATATGCTGCTTAAATAAAGCAAAACTATATATCACAACGCATCTATTCTTTTCTTAACAATAACCCAGTAGAAAAGACAGTGGATATATAGTTAACAACTCTCCTAAAACACCATTCAAATCACTGGCTAAACAGTTTACTTTAAAATGTAGTAAACATTTTATAGGATTTCAACAAATCCTCACAGTAAACAGAAATTGGTAAGTTGAGACTAGGCAACAAATAAATCATGCTATCATCGTTCCCCCTCCCCCTTGCGAGAACGGAATCTGCCGCTTTTGGGGTGCACCCGTAGGCCATCACCCCTCACGGCTATCTCAGATCTATGGCCATAATCTATAGTGGTCCTCGGGTCCACTTGCCAAGTGACCTCGAGACCTTGATGACTTGGCGAGTCCATCAGCCCTGTGACGCCCTGAGGTGCACTCCTTGGTCCATCGACCGAGCCACCGCCCCAGGCAGGTCACGCAACTACATGAATAATACTGCATGAACTCAAAGCCTAAAGTCTCAAAAATCACTTTCATATCTCATGAAAAATCTTTATGGAATTATTTCACCCATATTATCATTTTCTCAAAATGACTCAATTTCCAAAAAGGTTTAGGTTTTCTGTTTACAAAACACCTTGAAAACATTCTAAAATCTCAACTTTTAAAACCTGCTCGCTCATGGTCAGCTCACCCAATATGGCTCGCCCATGGCAGCTCGCCCAATGCGGAGAACTTGTGTTCGCCCGCCCACTTGCTTTTAAAATCTGAAAGCAAAACTAGCTCGCCCAGTAATCAACTCGCCCAAAAGGCTTTATTTTTCTATTTTCACTTATATTTAAAATGGCTCATTTTTCCTCAAGAAAACATCATAAAAATCTATTCGCCATGGTCAGCTGGCCCATTTGGCTCGCCCATGGTCGACTCAAAAATGAGGTGAACAAGTGTTCGCCCGCCATCCTCTGTATTTAGAACAAAATACTGGCTCGCCCCATAGCTTTCCTATAAAAACGGTTCGCCTGCCCTTAAAACTAGAAACGGGTGTATAAAAATTATAAAAGGCTTGGATCGCCCGCCAATACAAATTCGCCCAACATAAAAATACAAGGGCTCGCCCAACATAAAAAAACAAAAGCTCGCCCGCCCTGTATCAGTTCATCCAGAAAACAGCATAGGGGTCGGCTTTTAGCTCGCCCGAATCAAAAATAATTATCAAATAACTTCCTCAAACAATGCATGTAAGAAAACAAAACATTTAACTTAATGTTTTCATAAAATTTACTCCACAGGACATGCATCACTTCACATACATCTCCCTTACCTGGTTCAACGAAGCTTTGCTTCCTCCTCGCCTTCCAAATCGCATTCACCGAGTCCATAATTCCCGGCTGCAAATAATTTATAAATTCTATTAATATTTTCGTTTCATATCACTTGGCGAGATTGAAATAAATCAAATGACTACTCGCCCAATAGAGCTCCAACTAGCTCGCCCAGACGAGCTCGCCATTCACCAAATGGCTTCCACGTGGTAGTTCGCCCGCCATTACTCACCGTAGGTTTGTGACCTCGCCCAACATTCAACTCACGAGGCCTACATTGGCTTAATTATGGGAGTTCGCCCACAATCCTATTCGCCCAAAGCCTCTGCATTTGAGCTCGCCCATTAATTCACTTCACTAGAATTGGGCGTTCTCGCCCTTTGAACACAGACTTTACCTTGGCGAGTTCCTTATTATCTACTCGCCTCATTGGCGATTACTAGTTTTCAACATGGGCGATCACTGTAGTCGCCATTGTCGTCACTTATTCCATTACTTTCCTTGTTTCCATATTCTCTAAAGATCTAACTAAAACAAGGTTGTGTTCTATGTTGTAAACATATAAGTCTACCAGTGAATATCAAGAACACCTCAGAAATATGAAACTCACCTCAATCAACTGCACTTCCAGAACAGATTGCTTTCCATCTCATGTTGGCCTTCCTTTGCTTATTCTTTTAGCTCGTCCAACTAAGGAGGAAAGGTTTGCAAGGTGGTTTACATGTTTAGCCAACTGATGGATGAAATATAGTAAATTGGGCATGGCAGAAGTGGAAGGAAATCAGAGCATAAACTGGCAGTTGCATAGCTCTCGTGAAGAAGATGAAGTTTGCCAAAATGAGTTTTCCTCCAGCATTTCCTCTTATATAGCCATGCTAAACCAATCCAAAGCTTCCGCCTGTCCCTTATCCTGTTTCTTTTATCATTTCCGCGTCTTTCATGCATTTAAGGCATGAAGAAAACTGCAGCTCAAAGTGGCGTGGAAGCCTCCCTTTCACACACCTTTTTCTGCTTCTGTTGACTTTGTTTTGTTTCTCAACCAATCAGGTAAATTCGATACTGACTTCAATCTCTTCTCCGTTAATTCTCTTCAACCGTATGACTTACAAGTCATTTTGGCTGCTAATTGGTCATGTGCTGATTCTAGTTCCAGTTCGTCTAGTTAACCAGAAACCACAGCTCGCCCCACTTACTATCATATAACTCACTCATCCATATGGGCGATTACATGTCCTCGCCCATTCGGGCGATCATCTACTCAAGAGAAATGGCGAACTCACCTATTCGCCCTTGCCTACTATTCAACTCGCCATCACCATTGGCAAACTGCTCGCCCATTGGCGAACAACCAACTCTGCTTGCCCATTGGCGAGCTGAACAACATTCTCGCCCAAATATTATTATTTCATATTTTCGAAATTGCTCCATTCTTATCTTATGATAAGGAGCTTTTCATTCAAGTGGAAATCAATACTCCTTATTTATTTCATTTCCATTATCATTTTTATGAAATTAGACTCTACAGTAGCGTAGAATCAGGTCTTACAACTAACCCTTTGAATCCAAATATATATATATAAATCTTAAGCTTTTCTCTTTTGATGATCTCTTACAATCCAATATTATAATCACACTTAATTTACTCCATTACCTCCTATAAAATTTAAATCAAATAAATTATCACATCCATAGTCCATAAACACATTTAATCACCTTTTCAATTTCAATTTTTCTTTTTGATTCTCAATAATCAACTAACACAATATAAGTCTACAACTACCTTATACAAGTATCTTACCTAGTGTTTCAAGGCTAGCATCTTAGCCTCCCAAGCTTGCTCAAGCTTCAAATTATCACTTTCTGTACTCTACAATTCAAACACATACACTTATATAATTAGAAGGTAATCTAAAATATATTACAATTTTATCAACTCAATTTATTATTTTCCTTACCCTCTTTTTATACTCTAAATTGAATAAAATTTTCCAAGCTTCCTCTTTCCTTTCAGCTCGTGTGTACCACCTAAATTTTGCCAACTTCAGTTGTTTAAACCACCAAGTATCACGCACACCTCCCCTGTCACAGCAGCAAAGCTACTTTGTATTGGCCACCCAAAACAAACTTCCAAACTCAGCTCATAATCAATCTCAGACCAAAGTCAATGCAGCCACGTACACCTTTTATTTTTGCCCTGTAAACGCTGCCTCCAATCTCCCCGAACGCCAACTGCTGTCTTTGTTTCTTGTCACGCCCTTCCCCCCTTTCTCAACAGCTTCGTTTCATCTCTCCCCAATGCTTAACCGTTATCCTTGTTCTGGTTTATAGCAACTCGAAGATAACCCTCAACCTTCAAGATAGTCCCGTATCATCTCTTTTCAACCCTTCTAATAGCTACGATTCAAGCCAACAAAATGGTCATCATGCTTCATTTTAAACTCTTGAAATCAGCTTCAAATCATCACCCCAATGGCAGCCACGATCAACACTTTAAGCACCTTGAAAATCCCCTGTTTTGGCTCCCAAAATGATCCTTCACCAGTCCCAAATCTTCTTCTTGTCTTAGGTTTCTCCTTACTTGAGCCTTAGCAGCTAGCACAACGAAGGACTAAGTGGTGACAGGATCGTGAGGAGGCTGATGGTGGTGCTCTCGGTTCCAATAGAAAAACTAAAGAGAAGAGGTGGAATGGTTGAGGTTAGGATGATGATGATGGACGGTGATAATGGAGAAGACAATGTGGCCGATTGGGATAAGTGCTAGTGCGGTTTTGTGCTGCCTTAAGCTTCTTCAAGAAGCCTTGTTATATTATTATTTTTTTTTATATAAAGAGTAGGGGAGGTTTGCATCGGGTTTGGTTCTTCTTTACTTACATATAGATTTTTTTTTTATAGAGGTCTACAGTTTGCAGTCGTGTTTGGTGAGTAAATCTCACCAAACCGAGACAAGCTTCCAAAGGAAGCTTATCTAGCTATTATATTTATATATATATATATATATTTATATTAATAAATTTATATTTATAACATATATTTTATGTATTTATTTTTTTTATATATTTTATTTCTTTCATCTCTTTCATATATATGTATATATTCCTTTTATCCCTTAATATACATATATATTATTTTATTTAATGTACATACATATATATATATTTATTTCCCTAATTTAAGTCATAAAATATTATTTTAAATTAAGTTCCTAAAATTAAATCATTACTTAATTAATTTATTCCTATAACTTTTGAATACTTAATATAACTTATACTCGTCTAAGTTATATTTGTTTACTAATTGGTGTCGAAAATCACGGTTATCACACTAGAATACCGATACACAGGATAATAAAGGAAATTGATAACAATTGAATACAATTCATAACTTTTAGGATTAAAAGTTACCTTGCTTTAATTTATAGTAACAACCATCATCACCATAGACTTAGGGTTTGTGACAGCAAGATTAGGGGGGGTGAGGTTTGTTATTTTCTTTTGAGGCCTTAAAGTCTCAATTGTGGCCTACAGCAACCAAGACATAACAAATATAATAATAAAACATATTATAATATATTTTACAATTACTTTTAAAATTCTTACATATTCTAGTCTCTTTAGATGTGTTAACTTATTGTTTCCATATTTATAACAATGATCACATGTCATCTTCCTTCCTAGCCTTGACATTTCGATTCCACCATTTCCTTCATTTGCTTGCCTTCTTCTTTTCTTGGCAGGTTTTCCAAGCATCCTCTTTGCTACAAGAGGCTGAATTAGTCCATGAATGCTATTGAGCCAAAACTATATTGCTTTAATTGATTTAACATTTGCTTCCATGCACATAAAAATGTCTCCTTGTTGAACCATGAACTTAGATAATTTAGAGGGTTTGCCTCCTCATGCAATATTGCACTCAAAGCATGCTGACAATGAATCCTACTAATATTCCACCTCCTACATGAACAAGAGTGTTGTTACAAAATAATAGTGCAACTTCGTTTCTCTTGTTTAAGTACATTCTCCTAAAAAACTTCATGTCTGCCACTCCCATTCTATTCAACCTTCCACTTAGCACATGACCCTCTCAACTTTTCAAGTTTTTCTACTATCCTTGGTCCATAATCAATCTTTCATTAGCTTACAAACTACCTTTTCTGCAGTAATCTCCTTATCACATATAATCTAATATCTTATAACATGCAAATGATTGACTTGCACCTAGATTAAAAAATCACACCATTAAAAGTTTTACACATGTTGCTATCAATGAGATCACATTTAATGATGTCATTGAAGAAAGCTTGGCACTAATCTTAGATAGACCATTTCTCAATAACTCTTCTTTTGCACTCAACCTTCCCTCAAGCTCTTCCATAACTCTTAACTATTTCTGTAGCTCAGGCTAGTTAGGAGACCTAAGACATATCAAGAACTGCAATTGTAGTTCTTTCCCTGTGCTTCTTCCCTCACCTAGCATTAATATGCCTGGCATATATTCTTTGCAACCAAAGGCAAGAGATTCCAAAAGATTTTATTAAACCTTGAAAAAAAAATCTGAATTGTTAGCAAAGGAATCCATTATATCAAAACTAAAAAAAGTTTAATTCGCATAGCATTTGCATGTCACTTATGACTAACCATCCCAATCCACTTTCAATTCCCAAAGCACTAGACAACTGCTAAACAAATCATGTCCAGTTAGTAGTATTTTCCTTTTCCACCACTACCCATGCAATTGGGAACATTTGATTGCTTCCATCCCATCTTACAACTACAAGCAATTGTCCTTATACTAGCCCTTTAAGAAAACATCTATTGAGTCCAATAATATGTCTGCAACTTCCAAAAATCCTTGCTTCAAAGCTCTAAAGCACACAAAAATATTTTCAAAAACAGAAAATAAATCAACGGTTGGCCTTTTAGCATTCAAAACAATAGTGCTACAAGGATTAGTTACCCTAAGCTCCTTCACATAGTCATTCAATATACTAAATTTCTTTTTATATTTTTCTTATATTTTTTTCCGAGTAACCGTCCTAGCTATTCTACACGTAGATGAAACATTCATCCTTAAATCATTTTTCTTAAGTGCCCTAAAATGCCTAGGCTTAATGAGGGCATAACGTTAAATTCTTCCCCATGCTTTCTAACAACTAGTTGTTGTTACCCTTTTATTCTTTGATGTGAGCAAGCATGAATGCTCAAGTAAATACTTTCACCATATGTCTTGTTAATGCCACACTATGAGCATAGAATGGCTCACTTGCAATCATTGCCAATACATGGAGCTTTAACTCTTCTAGAATCATTCTTGATGTACTTAAACTCAAATCTTTTCTTTGTAGAAACATCACATAAGGTATCTTTAAACACCTTTAGATTGGCAAATTTAAGTCCAAGAACAAAATCTATTAATGGGATACTTACGTCATAATTAATTATGCTAGATTGATATCTCTATGCATTGTATGCATCTGAACCATTACTAGTGTCCTCAAAACTGCCAGGGTTTGGTGAATCAAAATACTCACTACCATGACCATAATCATTAATATCATCATTACCATCATGTAATACAACCTTAAATTCATGAATATTTTTTCCTTCTCATCATAAACCTTCACATTCTACTTAACAGATTCCAATTTATCATTACCATCCGATTTATCATTACTCAACAACTTCACATCCACCAAACTCTGATTCACTTTGCTTTTATACTTACCAAGTCTACCAAATTCTCTAAAACTCTTATTCACATTGATTTCATTTTCATCATTCGACTCATCTACATACCCTTCAACATGCACATGCCTATTAGCCATAGTAACATCATTTTTTTGATTCAAATCCACATTATCCTTCTCTGTATCTTTCAAATCTCATCCCTTTGAATTGCTATAAAAATCACAAAAGATAGGGGTTGGAGGTCTATTAAAATTCTCAATCACAACAACATAATCATCTACGCAATATACACCTTCACCAACTTTAGTTGGTTTAGGAAGTGCATTTGGAATGTCATTATCAATTTTTTTTATCAAAATGTTCTACATAAATATTTATAGCCTTATCCATTCTTAATTGACTAGCAAATTCTATCATAGCTCGATCACTTTTTGTTAACAACTTCAACCCTATACTCAATGTTTTATAGAATTAATATAGTAAATTTTTAACCTATTTGATAAATCATAAACTAAGGACTTCATTGTTCCTAGTATTATCACATAACACATTAAATCAAGTCATTCATCAAACTCATTACTAACCCATTCACATATCTCAACATTGTACCACTCTTTTTAAAACTTCTCCCATGGGGGTTTCTTACTTTAAAGAGTTCCCAGCTCATAATAACAAAACTAATAACAAACAATGCCATGAAATAAATAATTAAATAGTTAAATAATTAAATAATCTAAATGGTGCATAAAAAACCTACTCTTTCATATTTAATTCCAGCAACATAAATTATAACAAACAAATAAGTCAAAAAAACTTTAGAAAAAGCCATACACAAAAGGCCACTGACCAAGACCATTTTAAGACCACAACAAGCTTTATTTTTTAAGACCACGCACCAATAGAGGCTCAGCCTCATCAACCATAAACACAAACCCTAAAATTTATTCTAAACCCTAAAACCCGATAACTAAAATAGTTACAACAAAAAGATATCATACCTGATTTTGGACTATCTTCAACTTCTAGGCGTTTCTTTCCTTAATTCATAGTCCACTTCTGATCAATCTTATCTACCTTAATTTCTTCTTAATCTTAGTAGATTTTTAGGGTTAGGTTTTATTGATTTAGAGTTTACAGAAAGAAAAGAGAAATTTGGGAATTTTTCTCTTTTTTTTTTGGGTTAAAGGAAAAACGACATTATTAGGAAAAATGAAACATTAATCCAAGTGGCTACTTCATTAAGCTACATGGATTTTTAAAAGCCATGTCATCTTGGTCAAAAGCCATCTGTGCAAAATCAAATGTCACATCAGTACACTAAACGAAGGGTAACAACCCAAAGAAATAACTAAACTTAATTTAAAAATTTAAATTAGTTTAAGGACTAAATTACTTTAAATTATACTTCAAGGATTAAATTCCAAAATTTAATAAAGTATAGGGATTATTCGCATAATCTGACCAAAAGTCATTGCAAATGTAATAAAGTTTTAAAACAACATTGTCAAACGTTGTAAATTATGGTGCTAAAAGCCAATTTTCAAGTAGTGCAATAAAGAAAACAACCACTGGTGAACAGATAGCCTCATGTAATTACACCGAAAGGGTAGTGAAACCATATGCAATACATCTACTTTTGTATTCAAATGCTGAAATACAATCTAAGTTACAAAGTTTGGTGTTGTCTGTAATCCTGATTTAAATGCATCAGCTCAAATGGCATTACATTGTTACACTTCTTGAATGTTTCAAGGTTGCAGGTTCAAGACTCATGCATGTAATGTTTCTGTATAGGAGTTAGGTGGATAGAGGTAAGGATTCAAAGGTAAAATTAAAATTAACAAATAAGGCTTAGCCTAATGGTTATTATCTCTCTTTAGAGGGCTTAAATCTAAAGTTTGATTCTCTTTTTCCCTTGTATCTCCTTATGACCAAAAGAAAAAAGATAAAATTAAAATTAAAAAAATAAAAACTTATAAATCAGATCTTTGTTAACACCATAGGTCTTTAATCATATGTGAAATTTAATCATATGGTCATGTCCAAAACTACTATTTGGACCTAAATCTTTTGCCCAAGCTTTGCCACATTGGGCCATTTTTGCAAGCCCGAGCAATTAATGCATAATCATATGTCTAGGTTATTACATAATCATAACTTTGACAATTGAACTAAGATCCGGCTGTAAACGAATGGATATATCGAACGAGTTTCACTTTTTCTTTTTATGAATTATTGTTATGTTCATGATCGATTTGTATACATTAAAATATTTGGACATTATATGCGAATTCATGTTGTATAAACAATAATTCATATTAAATCAAATTAACGTTAATGTTAAAACATAAAAAAAAAAATCAGTGGTAATTGATTAGATTTAGGCTTAAATATTAAGAAAGCTTTTGAACTTTATCACATTATTTAAATAAGCTTTTATACTTTTTTTTTATTCAGATAAGCTCCTAAACTTTAATTTGTATTTAAGTAAGCCTTTAAATTTTAATTTGAGTAGTCCAATGAGCCATTAACATTTACTTTACACTTAAATAAATCTTTAACATTATTAAATTTTTTATAGAGGTAAGCAATCAATTGATTTTTTTGAATGAGTTTTTAAAAACCAACTTCTTGCATAAAAAAATCGATTATATATAATATATTATGTAATATTTAATTATTAATATTATATATGATATATTTAAAAAATATCAATTAATTTATTTAGTTTGATTCGTAAGTTTAGACATCCACTTAATCGAATAAGCTAACGTAAAAAACAACTCGAAATTGACTAAACTGAACCGAATTCATCGAATTTTAATCGGTTAAATTGATTTAAATCGATTTTTACTCACATATAATATTTTATTTGAAATAAGGGTTTATTTGAATACAAATTAAAGCTTAGGAGCTTATCTGAATGTAATAAAAATATAAGGGTTTATTTAAATAAAATGATAAAATTTAAAGGCGTTTTTAATACTTTAGCCTCAGATTTATTTCCAAAACCGTGTAAGCTCCATTAATTGAGTCAAAACTATCTTAGAACAACTTCATTAAACTTAGCAATAATAATAAACTGTCAGTTTTTCATGTTGTATGGTTCTTTTACTTTTATTAACATTGCTTTATTCGTAGAATGTTGCTAGCTATTCTTACGCAGTGTCAATAAGGACAAGCTGTTCTTCAACTTCCTATACACGAGATCAAATTAGTCTTGCATTTGGCGATGCTTATAGAAATTAGGTATACATTAATCGCCCTTTAATGATTCAAAATGAAATTTAGGAAAATAAGGCAGTTAACTATCTTTCTGAATCTTTTTTTTTTGGCCAACATCTTTCTGAATCTTAGCCTCCCATTAGTTGTTCACTTGCTCAAATGTTTTCACTTAAACCCTTTTGTGGAATCACGAAATTGGTGAAGGGCATTTAGTTAAATGAGTGTTGTCTGAATGATTAGGTTTATGCACTAAGGCTGGATGTTCCATACTCAAGGACATTTGAGAGGTGTTCTACTGATACATTTCGAATAAAAGGGCCTTGCACATGCCAAGTTAGCTATTTGTGCCTCTACAGAAGTGGACATGATGCCAAGTTTACGGGATTTGGTATGGCTTCAATCTTTATCTTTGTAATGGGGGGGGGGGGCGGTTGTGGCGGCGCGGGGCGGCCTTCTGCATCCGTATGAACAATGTAATGGGGTTTTAGCTAATGTTAAAATCACTTTTTGCACTGCTGTTTTGATTTCTTGATAGTAATTGGGGGCTTTCAGAGATCAGAGAAATAAAGTTCTTATTTAAAATGCTTGTTAATAAAAAAAAAAAGACAGAGGGCCCATTCTATGTTCTTTAACACTCTATTTAGTTTTTTGTCTCTTCTCTCTTAATCTTATAGTGAAGATTTCAATAAAGTAAACAAAATGACAGAAAACAACAAAAGCATAATTGAGCATAAAATGCTAATGGTTTAAGCATCACATCAAACTCATTTAGTGCTATACAACACTTTCCAGATTCACTTAGATTGAAACCTCCTTTCACCGAAAATGAGTGAGTGACACCATTCACTTCCAAACGAAAAAAAAAAAACCCATCTTAATAAACATAGTAACAATCTCACATTAGGAGGATTCATCATCACTTGGTAGCATCCACCACCATTATACCCAGCCATCCATAACCGACAACTTCCTTCTAAATATGATTTTCCATGACCATACATGATTATTCTAACTTCCAGACTCCTTCACTATTCCATTTTCATTCACTACATGAGAAAAAATACGAGCGAACTTTAACCTTAAAATTATACCTTCAATCCATTCATCAAACTAGAACTTTGCATTTTGTCCATTGCCAAGAGAGAAGCCAACTCCTGTGGACAAAAAAGAAAAGTGACTATCATCAGATAAAAGGGGTCGAGTAATGTTCCTCCACATACGGAGAAACTCCTACTTTCTCCATATGAAGGCATAAGGAAGTTAGGATTCCTCCTATAATTCCTTTAAATAACTAAATTTTATAAAGACTTTTGCTCATTTCCAAACCTGCAGATCCATTTATTTGTTAACGCTCTGTTTTTCAACTTCAAGTCAACTAAACCAATACCACCAAAATCCTTTAAGGTGCATCCTAGATTCCAATCCACCATATGCACCTTCTTAGGACATGATGAGCCTTCCTGTAGGCAGGGGCGGAGCCCCTTGGGGTCCATCAGGGGCTCAAGCCCCCACTTGTCCAAATAAAAAATAATAATTTAAATATAAATTTATATAAGTAATATTTTATATTTTATAAAAAAAATTTGTTTGATGAATCGATTTTATTATAAAAATGTTTGAATTTGAGAAAAAAAATTTATTCATTAATTTATTTGTTATTGACATTAGCATTGTTTTTATCGATTTATCATTATCATAGTAAATAATGAGTTTTTCATAATGAATACATTGAACACTCATTTGTGTAATTGAATGATTGATTAATGATTGAATAATAGATTAATTGTATACCTTGAAAAATATGTGTTTCAAAATATTAATAACGAAACTATTGTGTATTGTTTTTAAAATATAAAATTATGTCAAATACAATTGAAATTTTTTTAACAATTATGATTAAATACATTAAACCAAGCCCCCACTGAACAAATTTTCTAGCTCTGCCCCTGCCTGTAGGAATCGTCTCTATAATTTATCCAGATAGCCTTTGATCGCACTGGGAATTTGAAACAAAGACTTAAAATAAATAGAAAGACTAGTTAGGACAAATTTAATTAGTGCAACTCTACCTCTCATAGATAAGCATCAAGATTTCGAGCTCACTAATCTCTTTTCAAACTTCTCAATCTCAAGTTTCCACATTTCAAGTGAATTAAATCTAGCTCCCGACGGAAGTCCCAAGTATTTGGTAACAAAGTTATCAACCTTACAACTTATTACATCTGCCCAGTGTTCGAAGGATTGACAGTCAATACCAATACCATATAAACTAATCTTCTAGAATTTATTTTTAGACCCGGAATCACTTGAAGGCAACTTAACATACTCTTGACATTCAAAATTTCCTCCAAATCAAGCTCACAAAATATTATTGTGTAATTAGCATATTAAAGGTAGGAGATATTCGAATTGTTGACCTCAAAAGAGAAAACTTTGAACAATCCCAAGGATATTTGCTAATGACCACACTCAAGCTTCAGCCACCAAGTTAAACAACAATGGAGATATTGAACTGCCTTGTCAAATTCAGTGACATCCTCGTCACTACACACTAACATATAACTTTTTCTTTCACATACAACTTGATTAGGCTCGTTTGTTAAAGTCCTTCCCTCTTCTTCTTATGCTTGGCATTAAATAGTTCATCATAAAGATCTCAATTCAAGTAAAGCATACTTATTATATTTATACATATCATTACAAAGCACAGGATCTTACATGACTTACATAACCTAAATCCCCCAAAATCTTATATACATCATTGTACTGTAGCACTGTCTGATTTACATAATAACATAAGTATACCTTCAAGAAGTTTAGGAAGCGCGCCTCTTAGGAATACTTTCAAGATCCAAAAGTACGCTCTTCTATCAAGAGTAACAAAATCACTTGAAATAATCTGAAAAATATTTGTAAAGGAGTGAGTTTACGCTCAGTAAGAAATATACATAAAAGAGCATACTATGTCACCATATGTTGGTTTCCTACTTGGCTCTATAATGTCATGTGGAAACCTCTAAAATCAAATATCAAATCTTATAACTCATTTTCATATAAGTAAATAAATCCTGTAATACATATTCAGGTAAATCAGATAGTGGCATATGCTTCATCATGTAAATTTCTTACATATATTCAATTTATTCAAGTACTTGCATATGCCTTAATTTACTTGAAATCACATATACAGATATCTTTCAAATCAAGTGGAGACTATTAACATTTCAACAGAATCATGCACTAGATAAAAAATATCGTAAGGGCAGGTGGCGTACCCATGTAAGGGCCAGGAATCCTCTCTTAGCTAAACATATAATAGAGACAATTGGCCAATGTCGATAGGCCACAATGAACACTAGTCAGGTGACATCTGTGGCACTAAGGACCGGACTAGGGTTCCTCAGCCAAGTACAGATACAGATATTGAGGACTTGATCAGAGTCTCTCAGCTAGATACAGATAATGCATGATCATCAAGTAGTCCATAGTCTCAAAAAATTTGTCATATACTTCTATGGTTATACAATTGTACTTATTTAAAATAGGCCTTAAAACCTCATTTGAAAACAGGGTAATCAACTAGTTATATAGGGCAGTTGGCTGCTATCACATATCCTGATTTATCGAAATTATTTTCTTTTAAAATTTCGATATTTCAAAATTTCTGAAAACACATGGGGTAGTCGACTGGTCCTATATAGCATTCGACTGGTTTTTAAACAGAATGCTTTTAGAGAAAATGCAGTCGGTTGGCTCATTAGCAGTAAACTGGTTTCACAAACAGAATGCTTCTGAAAACAGGGCAGTCGACTTGTTATATAGCAGTTGATTGGTTTCTCAAATAGAATACTTTTCAAGTAATTAGCAGTCGACTAGTCATATAGCAGTCGACTGGTTTGAAACAGAATGCTTTCTGAAAAATAGCAGTCAACTAGCTTATATAGCAGTCAACTGGTTTATATAAGTTTTCAGAAATCTACGCTTTGGTTGTCTCTAGGCAGTCAGCTGCTGCTCCTAGCCATTTGGTAACTTAAGGGCAAAACTCGAAATTAAACTTTCTGCATAAAAACAACTTGTATTTCATCCCAAAACATCCAAAACATATGGACATAATCACCCTATGTTCGTTAGATATATTCCTTACCTCAATTAACTCCGGAAACGCAAATCACTTGGTTGCACTAATTCTTTTCCTTTCAGCTCTTCAAGCTGCAAATATCATAACAAATTCCAAACCTTTAAGAAACCTCTATAAACATGCTATAACAACTCAATATGACTCCAAACCATAGACATAATCAATTGAAATCACTTTTTCTCTTACCTTTGTCAATCACCAAAGTAACAGCAATTTAGATCTCTTCAAATCCTTTGATTCAGCCTTTCATATTACACATATAGCTTAGGCTAGTGACAAGGAATGATTTTCGTTAAGTGAGCTTAACGATTTGATAACAGGAATTGGTTGTTTTACAAGGTAAGCATAGAGGAGAACTTGAGAAATTTTATGGGAACAAGCAAAGTGGCTGCTGGCCTCTTGATGGAGAAGATGATGACACATTAAGCTTCGTTAAATATGTCTTTATCCATTTATCATCATCTTTGACCATAAACCCTTTTGACCATTAATTTCTCTTCTTCCATTCATATGCCACATGTCCTTTAATTGCCAAAAAATCTTATATTTATTTTATCCTACTCTAATTATTCTCATAATATCAAAATTTAATTTCCTTGACCATTTGACTATAAATTTTATTATTCCTTGCCTGTCCCATATAGCATTCATACATCAAAATTTCATATTTATTTAATTCTTCCAAGATGGAAAACTATACAAATATGAAAAAATTACATGAAATTGGGGATTTCACATTCTCTCCACCTTTAGAAATTTGGTCCTCCAAATTTGGATCGAGCTATCATGCAAACAATTTCGAATACTTCTCTTTCATCAAGCTCTCCAGCTCCCATGTGGCTTTTCTCTAGTATGGTATTGCCAGAGAACTTTGACCAAAGGAATCGTCTTAGACCTCAACACTTTCTCATTTCTGTCCAAAATCCGAACCGGTTTCTCCACATAACTCATGTCTTCCCAAATCTCCAAGGGTTCATATTCTATGACATGAGATGGGTCTGGATGGTACTTCCGAAGCATGGACACATGAAAAACATTATGTGTAAGACCCGAATTTTATTATACTATATACCATATTTGTACATGAATAATGGTGGAAATAAATTGTTTAGTGAAATTAAGGAGTCATTGAATGTGAATTTCCACTTTTTATTTTATGTTATAATGTATATATGGTGTATAAAGAATAGATGGGATTTAATTTTAATTAAAGTATGAAAGCATTTAATGAAGAGTATGGCTGTCAGACAAATGGAGAAAAAAAATGAAAGGAAAGCCAATAAACATTGGCTGACAGTGGCGTGGACTGGGAAGGATGAGGAGTTAGCCAATCAGCGTTGGCTGGAAGAGAAGTTGGCGAGGAGAAGAACAATTTTAGTCAAAAAGGAAGGAAGAAACGGACTGCAACGGGAGACCTTACCACCGTTCCTTTTGTCACCAATTTCTTTGGGTTTTAATTGCATGAAAGACGTGCAATGATGACATAAAGTAGGATAAGAATAGGTGGCGAGTCCTAAGTGGATTTGAGGGGCTATATAAGAAGAATACCTGAGGAATTGTTACTCGCCCATTCTGTTTGCTACAAATTCTACTTCATTTCTTCCGTTCCTTTCATAACCAAGGAGTTTCATTTTTCTATCAGTTAAACCTTTTCCTCACTGTTGAAGAGCTAAGGAACAAGAGAAGTAAAGCTAAGAAAGGCAAGAAAGCATTCCGTTGTTGGAAGAGCAACTTAGTAAAGGTGAGTTTCATAGTTTTATAGTTCTCTTGATATTTAATGATAGATTTCTATGTTTTACAACGAAATAAACATAGAGATAGTATGGTTGTAGTTGAATATTATGGACTATATAAGAAACTAAATGGAAAAATAACCAAGATTGATTAAGAAAAACAATAGGTGAGTAAAGAGTATTCGCCCGAAGGGTGAGGCAAGTACGTTGCAATACATGACTAGGCGAGAACATGTTCGCCAATGGTTATGGGATAACCAGAATGATAGTTAATGGGCGAGGACATATATTCACCAAACGGCGAGAAGGTTGACCATAGAGATCGCCCATGTGAAATGTTGATGATCGCCAATGGGGCAAGTAGGAGAAAAAAGAGGTCGCCAAACGTTATCCAATACATGGGCAAGCCCATTTATGAATGAAAAGCCACGAATGGCAAACTGAATTGATAAGCATGGCGAGTTGAGCTCCCAAGCTGGGCAAACTCCCATAAATGAGTCAATATTGAATGACAAGCTCTTTGGGCGAATGGCGAACTGAGTCTCACCAAAGTGCCACTATTATTTGGAAAATATTCGAAAAAAGAAATATTCATAGTTTAAATAAATGCTTTTGCAGACGGGAATTGGGGAAGGCGGGCGAGAAGCAAGGCTGCATCAGACGAGGTAAGGAAGTAGTATGTGATGAAAATGCATGTCCTGTGGAGTAAAAATGTTCAGAAAATATTAGAAATTATTTTGTTTTTCGACATGCATTGGTTGATAAAACTGTTTGATCTTGGGCGAGCTATAAAGCCACCATATGTTATTGGGGGAAACTGGTTAGGTCGGGCGAGTAGAGTTGTTCTAAATAGAACTCGGGCGAGCCAGGTGGCAAGCTCCCTTTTATGAGAAACTGGGCGAGTGCTCTTGTTTTAAAGAGAAATTCAGGCGAGCCAAAGTTGGGCGAACCCTTTTTAATGTGTTTGGGCGGGTGACCCTTGTTTTAAATGTAAGGCGGGCGAACCATTATCAACGAGCCATACTTTTGTTTTAAAAAGCTAGGTGGCGGGCGGATACTAGTTCGCAGCCTTGATAAGTTAACCTTGTTTTAATCGCTAAGGACTGACAGGCGAGTACTCACCGTACTTGGCGAACTGATTTTTAATAATTTCTCAACGAAAAATGAGTTATTTTAATAGAAATACGAAACCTTTGAGGCGAGTTGACCATTGGGCGAGTTGACCAATGGGCGAGTTGACTACTGGCGAGCTGACTATGGGCGAACTAGCCATGGGCGAGCCAGTTTAACCCGTACCTTTCTCACACAAAAAAATGTTGAGATTACGGGCTGTTTTATTGTTGATAAGACCTTTTTGAAATCAAATCATTTTGATACATAAGATATAACTTGATTTTGAGACATTAGGCTATGAGTTCATGCATCATTATTCGTATACTTTGCGTGACCCCTCTGGGGCGGTGGCTCAGGTCAAATAGACCAATGAGTGGACTCCAAGGCGTCACAGGGCTGATGGACCCGCCAAGTCATCAGCGGTCTCGAGGTCACTTGGCAAGTGGACCCGAGGACCATCTATAGATTATGGCTATACATCTAGTTGAGATAGCCGTGAGTGGCGATGGCCTATGAGTGCACCCCAAAAGCGGATGACTTATATTCCTTGCATGATTTAAATTGTTGCCTAGTCTCAATTAAATGATTTCTGAAAGGATCTGTTAAATCCTATTTAATGTTAACTATATTTCCTAATGAGTTTGATCGTTAGGATAATTAAGGGGTTTTGAGAATATAGTTTTATATTTGTAAAGCAGCATACACTTTCCTTACTGAGCACGTTGTCGCTCACTCCTTATTTTTCCACTCCACAGATAACTGATTTGGGCTAGGAGACTTACCTTCCTGAGATTTGATATCGAAGGTATGTTATAGTCTTTTATATATTCAGCAAAGTTGTACAGTACTACTTTAAATAGAAGGGAATGTAGATACATCTTAAGGAAGAGACTTTAATAGTTCATATTTACATAATAATGTAGTAGAAGTTGTTAAGCATCACAGACAGCCCAACCGGTAATTAAGTGTAAGTTATGAGTAAGTATCATGTTATATAGTAGCTTTGGAATGTTACATTATGTACTCCCGATAATTTCGGAGGTAATGCCAATCTATATGCAACGTCTCTGACTCGATCTAAGACTTCAAATGGCCCGATGTAGCGAGGACTACGTTTACCTTTTTTCCCAAACCTTATAATTCCTTTAGAAGGAGAAACTTTCAAAAACATCGAGTCTCCAACCAAAAACTCAAGTGGCCTACATCAAGCATCTGCATAACTCTTTTGTCTACTCTAAGCGGTCTTAAGTCTTTGACAAATCAACTTAACATCCTCAAAGGCTTACTCGACTAAATCTGGAGATAATAACTTACGCTCGCCCACTTCTTCCCAACCAATAGGGGATCGACACCTTCTACCATATAAAGCTTCATATGGTGCCATCTTGATACTTGCATGATAGCTATTGTTGTAAGCAAACTCGGCCAATGGCAGATGATCGTCCCAGGAGCCCTTAAAGTCCAAAGCACAAGCTCCTAACATATCTTCGAGCATTTGAATCGTGTGCTCGGACTGACCATCAGTCTGCAGATGAAAAGCTTTGCTAAAGTCTAATCGAGATCCCATGGCTTCTTGGAAATGTTCCCAAAAATGAGAGGTAAACCTGGAATCTCTATCGGATGTTATGCTCACTGGAACTCCATGTAGCCGTACAATTTCTTTCACATGCAAATCTGCCAAAGCATTAAGTGTATCAGTAGACTTCATAGGTAAGAAGTGAGCTGATTTAGTTAGTCTATCTACTGTTACCCAAATACCATCATGACTTCTTCTAGTTCGAGGTAGTCCCATCACATAATCCATCGTAATGTGTTCCCATTTCCACATAGGTATAGGTAGAGGCTGTAACAATCCAGCCTGTTTTTGGTGCTCCACCTTAACCTGCTGACATGTGAGACACTTCGCCATGAATTCTGCTACATCTCTCTTCATGCCCGACCACTAATATACCTTGCGTAAATTGTGATACATTTTAGTATTTCTCGGATGCAATGTGTATTTAGTGGAATATCTTTCAATCAAAATCATCTTCCTCAACTCCTTATCATTAGGAACACATATACGGTTGTTAAACCTTAAGATTCCATCACTACCAATATCAAATTCCAAAAGCAGACCCTAATGAATCCGATTCATAGCCTCAATACACTGATTATCCTCCCTCTGAGCAAACCAAATCCTATTCATCAACTTTGGCTCAATCATCAAACTGGCTATCATCCCAAAATGCTCAAGAGGCGTAACATTCAAGCTGAGACTTGCAAACTGTTCAAGTAACTCATATTCTCGGACCACATATACGACATTATCCCCACATGTTTCTGGCTCAGAGCATCCGCCACCATATTGGCCTTCCCCGGGTGGTACAGGATCTCACAGTCATAATCCTTCAGAAGCTCGAGCCATCTCCTCTGTCTCATATTCAACTCTCTTTGAGAGAACAAGTACTTCAGACTTTTATGATCTGTAAAAATCTGAAATTTCTCACCATACAAGTAATATCTCCATATCTTTATAGTAAATACCACTATAAGTAACTCCAAGTCATGAGTTGGGTAGTTCTTCTCATCGTCTTTTAATTGTCGAGAACCATATACAACTACCTTACCATGCTGCATTAGCACACATCCTAAACCTTGTGCAGAGGCATCACTATATAATGAAAATCCTCCAAAACCACTAGGAATGGTGAGGATAGGTGTAGTCGTCAGCCTACGCTTCAACTCTTAAAAACTATGCTCGCAGGCATCATTCCATTCAAACTTCACCTTTTTACGCATTAACTTCACCTTTTTACGCATTAAGCACATCAAGGGAGCAGCTGACCTCAAGAAACCCTCAACAAATCTTCTATAATAGCTAGCTAGACCCAAGAAACTCCTAATCTCTGTAACTATTTTCGGTCTCTCCCATTGCACCACAGCTTCAATCTTCGATGGATCGACCAAAACCCCATCTTTACTGATATATGACCCAAAAAAGAGATTTGATCCAACCAGAAATCACACTTACTTAGCTTGGCATACAATCCTCTATCTCTGAGGGTTTGTAGAACTATCTTTAATTGCTACTCATGCTCTTCTCGGGATCTCGAATACACCAATATGTCATCGATAAATACAATAACAAATTTGTCCAAGTATGGCTTGAACACATTGTTCATCAAGTTCATAAATGTTGCAGGTGCATTTGTTAAACCGAATAGCATTACTAGGAATTCATAATGGGCGTACCTCGTCCTAAATGCCGTCTTAGGGATATCTTCACTCCAAATCTTCAATTGGTGATATCCCAAGCTCAAGTCTATCTTGGAAAAAACTTGTGCACCCTTAAGCTGATTGAAGAGGTCATCAATCCTGGGAAGAGGATACTTGTTCTTAATTGTCACCTTATTCAATCATCGGTAGTCGATGCACAGTCTCATACTGCCATCCTTTTTCCGGACAAATAGCACAGAAGCACCCCATGGGGATGCACTGGGTCGTATAAACCCCTTATCTAGTAGCTCTGAAGCTGCCTCTTAAGTTCCTCCAATTCGACTAAAGCCATTCGATAGGGTTATCTCGAAATGGGCTCAGTTCCCAGCACCAAATCGATAGTAAATTCCATTTCCCTATCCGGAGGAAGTCCTGGAAGATCGTCCAAAAACACATCTGGAAACTCATTGACTACTAGAATTTCATAAAGTTCAGGACGTTTCTATCCTACGTCCACTACATATGCTATAAATCCTTCACATAACAATTATATTCTATTAATTTCAATTTCAAATAAGTCAAATAAGCAAACATACTTTTGCATTAAACATTTCCAAAATTTACAACATAACTAACGGGAGAAGAGAAGATCACACTTTTAGCATAACAATCTAGTATCACATAATTCTTAGCTAACCAATCCATTCCTAATATAACATCAAATCCATACATATTTAGCAGGATTAGGTCAGCTATCGATTCTCTCTCTTTTACTCGTAGCCTACAACCATGATACACTATATCTGTCATTTGTGATTCCTTAAATAGAGTACTTATTTGTAGCAATTGTCCTAAAGGCTCAGGCTCAATAGGTAATTTCATAGCTATAATAGTAGAAACAAAGGAGTGCATAAAGCTTGGATCAAATAGTGTAGTACCATTTATATCAAAAATATGGATCTTACCCTTAATCACCTTTGACAAAGCATCGGCGGACTCCTCATCAATCGCAAATACTCATCCTTAAGTCACAGCTTTCTTTCCCTTTTTGCAGTGGTGGCCTTAGGCTGTGTTTGGGTGGTCTTCTCCGATTCCTCATACACCCTCTGATTCCTTTTGGGGCAATCTTTAATTTGATGTGCCATTTTGCCACACCTAAAACATGCACCACTTGCTAACCGGCAAGGCTGTGATCCATGAAATTTCCTGCATTGCTCACACCTTTGCATCGTACTCCTCGGTGAGCTAGCGATACTATTAGTTGAATATCGGGATCTCTCATCATTTATCTTGATCCCAGTAGGTCTAGGAGTCCCTATTTCATATCCATTATAACTCCCAATTTAGTATATCTCCATATAACCATTTAATTAAATTAAACCATCATTTTCTTATAATTTATTTGCTTACCTATTGAAGCTCTTTCATATGGTCTACTTCTCCTAGATGGATATCTCTCACTCGAGGCTTTCTCGTCTGACTTCCGTTTCATCGGTTCTTTGCCTTTACTCTTAGCTCGGAAGTCAGCCTGATGAAACTTATAGTCCTGCTCACACAACTGAGCCTTACAGACCACCTCTCCATAAGTGGTGATATCCATAGGATACAACTTGGATCTAATAGGAGGCTTCAATCCTTCTATAAATCGGTAAATCTTATGTTCCTCACTCCTGAGAACCTCTGGGTCAAATCTGTTCAAGGTGATGAACTTCGACTCATATTAATTAATCGACATCGTCCTTTGAGTCAAGTTCAAAAACTCGATCTTCAACCTAGTCAAATCAATGCATGGGATGTACTATTCATTAAAGGCCTCTAAAATCTATCCCACGTAACCTTGGCATGTCGAGCCTCCAAAATGGTCAGAGTGGACTGCCACCAATATTCTGCATCGTCCACTAATAAACAAGCAGCCAAACCTACATTTTCCTTTTCAAAACATGTCATGTATTCGAAGGATTTAGTGACCACTTTCACCCAATTCTCTGCGCCAACGGATCCCTATCCCGCTTAAACTTAGACGAATCTAGCTTTTTAAATTCTTTAATTAAGACCACACTGCAATAGGCATTAGGATCTCGCCTCTCAATAGCAGGGACTGGTGGGGGTAATTTTTTCTGTGCTGGTGGGGGCTGTACAATAGGAGTAGGAGGAATAGTAGTAGCTGTTGGTGCACTAGTGGCCATATTCGAGAAGTTTGCCATAAACTCCGTGAACATCGGCCATATTTTCCATTTGCTTCTCCATTTTAGCTAGTCTAGTGCTTGGGCTATGCGGTAGAGATGGAGGAGGAGACTGCGTTGGGGGCTCTACTCTACCGCTTCCTCATCCTCTACTAGTACTTCTTATACGTGAACTCATTCTGTCAATATCATCATCAAATAACACTATTTAGTATAACTTTAAACAGTTATACTACAGATATGTATTCAAACAAGTATAGTACATTGGGGATATAACTATTTCTAGCCTAATGACATCAACAAACATCAGCCTAACCTGCTCTGATACCAATCTATGACATCTTCGTCACTACATATTAACATATAACTTTTTCTTTCACATACAACTTGATTAGGCTCGTTTGTCAATGTCCTTCCTTCTTCTTCTTATGCTTGGTATTAAATAGTTCATCATAAAGATCTTAAATTCAAGTAAAGCATACTTATTATATTTATACATATCATTACAAAGCACGGATCTTACATAACTTACATAACCTAAATCCCCCAAAATCTTATATACATCACTGTACTGTAGCACTGTCTGATTTACATAACAACATAAGTATACCTTCAAGAAGTTTAGGAAGCGCGCCTCGAAGGAATACTTTCAAAATCCAAAAGTAGGCTCTTCTATCGAGAGTAACAAAATCACTTGAAATAATCTGAAAAATATTTGTAAAGTAGTGTGTTTACGCTCAATAAGAAATATACATAAAAAGAGCGTATTATGTCATTATATGCTGGTTTCCTACTTGGCTCTATAGTGTCATGTGGAAACCTTTGAAATCAAATATCAAATCTTATAACTCATTTTCGTATAAGTAAATAAATCCTATAATACATATTCAGGTAAATCAGATAGTGGCATATGCTTCATCATGTAAATTTCTTACATATATTCAATTTATTCAAGTACTTGCATTTGCCTTAATTTACTTGAAATCACATATACGGATATCTTTCAAATAAAGTGGAGACTATTAACATTTCAACAGAATCACGCACTAGATAATATCCCGTAAGGGTAGGTGGCGTACTCATGTAAAGGCCAGGAATCCTCCCTTAGCCAAACATATAATAGAGACAATTGGCCAATGTCGATAGGCCAGAGTGAACACTAGTCAGGTGACATCTATGGCACTAAGGACTGGACTAGGGTTCCTCAGCCAAGTACAGATACAGATACTGAGGACTTGATCAGAGTCTCTCAGCCAGATACAGATAATGCATGATCATCAAATAGTCCATAGTCTCAAAACATTTGTCATATACTTATTTGGTAATACAATTGTACTTATTTAAAATAGGCCTTCAAACCTCATTTGAAAACAAGGCAATCGACTAGTTATATAGGGCAATCGGCTGCTATCACATATCCTGATTTATCGAAATTATTTTCTTTCAAATTTCTGATATTTCAAAATTTTTGAAAACACATGGGGTAGGCGACTGGTACCATATAGCAGTTGACTAGTTTTAAAACAGAATGCTTTCGGAGAAAATGCAGTCGACTGGCTCATTGGCAATCGACTGGTTTCGCAAACAAAATACTTCTGAAAACAGGGCAGCCGACTGGTTTCTCAAACATAATACTTTTCAAGTAATTAGCAGTCAACTGGTCATATAACAGTCAACTGGTTTGAAATAGAATGCTTTCTGGAAAACAGCAGTCGACTAGCTTATATAGCACTCAATTGGTTTACATCGGTTTTCAGAAATCTATGCTTTGGTTGTCTCTAGGCAGTCGGCTGCTCCTAGCCATTTGGTAACTTAAGGGTAAAACTCGAATTTAAACTTCTTGCATAAAAACAGCTTGTATTTCATCCCAAAACATCCAAAACATGTGGACATAGTCACCCTACATCCGTTACATATATTCCTTACCTCAATTAACTCTGAAAACGCAAATCACTTGGTAGCACCAATTCTTTTCCTTTCAGCTCATTAAGCTGCAAATATCATAACAAATTCCAAACCTTTAAGAAACCTTTATAAACATGCTATACCAACTCAATATGACTCCAAACCATAGACATAATCAATTGAAATCACTTCTTCTCTTACCTTTGTCAATCACCAAAATAACAACAATTTAGATTTCTTCAAATCCTTTGATTTAGCCTTTCATATTACACATATAGCTTAGGCTAGTGACAAGGAACGATTTTCGTTATGTGGGCTTAACGATTTGATAACAGGAATTGGTTGTTCTACAAGGTAAGCATAGAAGAGAAGAAATTTTATGGGAACAAGCAAAGTGGCCGCCGGCCTCTTGATGGAGAAGATGATGACACATTAAGCTTCGTTAAATATGTCTTTATCCATTTATCATCATCTTTGACCATAGACCCCTTTGACCATTAATTTCTCTTCTTCCATTCATATGCCACATGTCCTTTAATTGCCAAAAAATCTAATATTTATTTTATCATACTCCAATTATTCTCATAATATCAAAATTTAATTTCCTTGACCATTTGACTATAAATTTTATTATTCCTTCCCTGTCCCATATAGCATTCATACATCAAAATTTCATATTTATTTAATTCTTCTAAGTTGGAAAACTATACAAATATGAAAAAATTACATGAAATTGGAGATTTCACAAATTCCTCCTCTAACGTTAAACTGTCCAAATTGCACTCCATTAACCAACACTGATATAGATACTAATGAGATGTATGTAAGAATCCATTTCCTCTACCTTTCGACAAAACCCATTTTCATTATTACCAAGTCCAGGAAATCCGAATCCACATTATCATAAGCCCTCTCAAAGTTAACCTTAAAACCAAACCACCCAAACTAGTTTTTTTCACCCCATCGAAATGACTTCGTTTGCTCCATTGATTTTTGATGAAATTTAAATTGAAACCATCAGGACTAAGAGTTTTGTTACCGTCACAACTTTAACTACCTCTTGTACTTCCTCCTCTGTGAAAGGTTGCTTCAAAAAAGCTATACTTTGATATTTCAAAACTTTAAAATTGCAATCCAAACCCCTCAGTATAGTGACCTGCTACTTTTTATATTATATTACTGTTCTTCAAAATAGGATGCAATAGCCTCTTTAATAATCCCAGGATCATCAATTTCTTTACCTTGAATATACAGATTTCCAATTTGGGGTTTGTTCTCTTCTCTCGAGGCCTTGAAGTCTCAACAGTGGCCTAGAATACCAACACATTGCTCAATAACGGAAACTAATAATAATTGAATACTATTCATAACTTTCAAAACTAAAATTTACCTTGCTTTAATTTCTAGTAACAGGATTATCACCACCAAATTTAGGGTTTGTGACAGCAAGATTGGGGTGTGTCACCTCATATGTGGTGTTTGTTATTTTCTTTTGAGGCTTGAAGTCTAAGTAATCAACACATAATAAATATAATAGGAAAACATATAATAATTTTTTTTACAATTAATCTTAGAATTCTTACATATTCTGATCTTTTTAAACATGTGAACTTATTGTTGCCATATTTATAATAATAACCACATGTAATCTTCTTCCTAGCATTGACATTTTGGTTCTACCATTTCCTTCATTTGCTTGCCTTCTTCTTTTTTTAGCAGGTCTGACAAGCATCCTCTTCACTAAAAGAGGCTAAACTAGTCCGTGAATGCTTTTGTGCCAGAACTACATCACTTTAAATGGGTTTAACATTTGCTCTTATGCACATAAAAATGTCTCCTTGTTGAACCATGAACTTAAATAATTTAAAGGGTTTGCCTCCTCGTGCAGTATTACACACATAGCTTGCTAACAATGAACCTTACTAATATCTCACCTCTTACATGAACAAGAGTGTTGTTGCAAAATAACACAATATGTTAAAATAAAGAATAATTGTCCTAAAAGAAATTCTTACAAGAAAATTACAAAAAAGATGAAAACTTAAAACCGAAGTTTAAAAAATAATACAAGTTCAAATTAAATTGCATAAAAAATAAATAAAAGTAATTAAAAAATGAACCAGTATAAAAAATATTAAAAAATTTTAATTATCGGGTTGAACTAAGCTTAAACTTGAAATGATCAACCCAATCTTGACTCGATTTTTCATTGGGCCTTGATTTTCAAGCTTAGCCCTTTAACATGAGTAATATTTTTGTTCAAACCTGCAAAAAAATTGGACCAACTTTTAGGATTGGATGGATAACCTAACTCTCGACCAAACCTATTGAACTCATTGTTAAAATTTTAAAAATTTTATTCATACTTTAATAAATACATTTTGGTTTTGTAATTAAAAATAATAATTATAGATCCATTGTCCTGTTGTATAATTTTTTTTTTAATTTCTATAGGACAAGACCTTAATGACACCCTTTTATAAGTTTTAGAATTTTCATGAAACAATATAAAGATTAAGAACTAAACTCAAACTCAAGTGAAAAGTTCGGGATTCACTTTACCTGTTAAAACATTACATATATATATATATATATATATATATTAGTGGCAGAGCCAGAAACTTTATCTAGTGGGGGCTTAATGAAAATTATAAAAAAATAACTAAAGAATTAAAATTTTTGTATTTTGTCATAATTGTTAAAATTTTTACATTATTTTTTGCGTGATTTATATTTTGAAATCTTTACATAATAATTTCGTTACACATGCTTTTGAACATAATTTTTTTGATAAATACAATTACCTATCATTCAACCATTGATCTCTCATTCTATTAAGTAAGCGAGTTTTCAAAATAGTACCATCAAAGTAACACAATCAAAAACATTCTATCATTTTGAGTCTCAATTATTAGTTCAATAACAAAAAACTAATAGATATACTCCTAAAAGAAAAACTAATAGAACACAATTGTTTTTAGTCTCAATTATTTTTATAGTAAAATCGTTCATTCCTTTTAATTTTAAAAACTCAATTCTAGAATATAATTCCGAAATATATATATATATATATATATATATATATATATATATATGAGTAAGGATCCACTTACACATGTGTAAAACAAATTTGTTTTACACACTTTTATATCTTCATATAGGATTAATATTTTTACAAACCAACCGCTGGATTTAACAATCTACTCATATTTATTATGTATGTAAATTTTTGAATTAATCTGTTATTTCTATCATTTTAATCGAGAATAGTATTTTTTTCAATATATATCAACGGTTGAAATTTTATTTTATGAAATAAATAGTTAGATGTATTCGATTAATTTGAAATTTGGCATGCATGATCTATGTGAATAAAACATAAAATTCAACGGTCGGATTAAAAAATTATAAATTATATAAAAATATATGAAAGTGTGTAAAATTAAATTTGTTTTACACATGTGTAAGTGGATCTCTCCTCTATATATATATATATATATATATATATATATATAATATATATATATATATATATATACACACATTATTTTCAAAACCGTGTAAGCTTCATTAGACTTTGCAACAATAATAAAATATCCCAAAACGGTGATAAAGTGAACTGAAAATTAAATTTCCCGGAATCATCCTTTGCCATCCTTTTCCAAAACTTGAAAAAGAATAGCTGACCTTCCAATATAAACTAGAAAACCTTGTACAACAACAGATGGACCAAACATGGACCCTAGAATCATTATTTTAGGAACAAAACAAAATAACGTTCCAAAAATGTTTTTATCCTTATTAAATTATCTCCAGTAGTCAAGACAGAATTACTGAAGATACTGATTGATTTATCAGAATCAACTTTAGATTTACTAATTTTTGATAGACCGTAGAAATTAATGATGGCTAAGTAATAGATTCCTAACAGCTGGCAACGACAAGGAAAATCTCCATTGAAGTAACATTTGAGATAAAAAGCTTATTATCCTTTGTAAGTCAATCTTTTTCATAGATTCATTGGCCAACATTTGTTCTAGATTGTCCATCTTATGCCAGCTTGACTTTAGTCTCAAAACTATTATAAAATTGATGGATGTTCTATATTTAGAGAAACTTCCTCTCTAACTTCCTTCATGGTGTCAAAAAGAAAATGTAAAATTATTTATTAAAATTGATCATACATCAATTTACTAAAACCGGTTATGCTAGTGAAGTAAAGGTGTTATTTACTTTTGAATTGTA
Source organism: Heritiera littoralis (assembly GCA_031772115.1). Lineage (NCBI taxonomy): Eukaryota > Viridiplantae > Streptophyta > Magnoliopsida > Malvales > Malvaceae > Heritiera > Heritiera littoralis. Next base: position 1,382,893 of record JAPDPK010000111.1, on the reverse strand, counting down.
AAATTTAAGATAAAAGTAAAATAAAATTAGTTGATGGAGGGAGAGGCGTAGATCTGAGGATCAAACAGTAGAGAGAGGAGGGATAGCTTCTTCCTTGAACTGAACAGTTCGTTCAAAAAATTCAACTATCTTATTGATGAAAAGTAAATACCTTAATAATTAATAATTAACAAAACAAGCAAATGACAAATTAAAACAAGCCTACAAAATTCTTTAAAAACCCAACCGACCAGACACTCAACTAAAGCAAAAGTCGGCAGAAATGTCCTCCAACGAATTAAGTAGACGGTTTAAGAGAGCCATGCATGACTTCAAGAAAAAAGACATATAAAATTAAGGATTGCAACACCACAATATTCATGAAAGACCACTTAGTATACCCATTAAAACTTTGATAAAAAGTCATTATTTTTCATCAGCAATTGAAATTATCTTATTTCCTCCTTTAGTTTGATTCCTTCAAGTCCATTAAAGTAACAAACTTTGACCTATATACTCAAAAGACACATGTGAAACATATAGATGAAACCTAACCCAACCCAATGTAATTTGAACCGGGTTTGTTTAAACTAGTTATTTGTTGGAAAATAAGGGTGACAACTGTCTTTTTTTTTTTTTTTTAAAAAAATAAAATTGTCTACCGTCTTAGTCTCGTACTTCTAAAAAGGGCTTGACTAAATGTCATGTTTGGCCTTTATACTATAGCAAATTTTTTAATATCATGCTTGCAATGTTTAATTTGACAATTGAACACTCAAAATGTGTGGTAATACGGTATATGATGTTAACATAGTTAACCAAAGATGATAAAACATATGAATAATCTGGTGATGTCCTCATGCCAAATCAACATAAAATGATTGCTTGTACACGACATCTACGTAGCTCATGTGGCAATGACAAGGTTGTGTACGTGAATGACACATGTCATATTTAAATAAAAAATACAATTTCTATTTTTTTGAAAATTTTTTTCTTTTTTTCTTTCTTCAAAACCTCTTCTTTCTTTCTCTTTTCCGATCCTCCTCACTTTCCTTTTTCCTGGCATATTGGTGCTAAATCTAGCCAAGTAGCTGAATCCACAATGAGTAAGCCAAAAACAATTAGAAAATAGACTAAAATAGGCACGAACCAAACCAAGCTCACCTCAGGATCTTACTTGTTTTTAGGCCATTTTTGAACTTCTTACTGCCAGATTCACACCTGTATGCCAAAAAAAGAAGGAAAAGAGGGATCAACAATGAGAAAGGAAAGAAAGAAAAAGAGAAAAGAAAGAATGAAAGAAAAAGAGAAAAGAAAGAATAAAAGAAAAAGAAAAAATATTTTTTAAGATTTTTTTATTTTTAAAAGATAATATCTATTTTTAAAAATTATATTTTAGAATTTTTAATTTAAAAAATGTTGAGAAATGAAATTTTCAAAAAGAAAACTTTTAAAATTTTAAAGCTTTTTTCAAAATGAAAACATATTCTTAAAAATAAAACTATTTTATAATTATTTTTCAACTTTATTAATTTATGTTAGAAAAATAAGAAATAGAATAAAGGAAGAAGAAATGATTTTAAGGCACAAACTTTAGTCACTATCCTTAAAGATTCAAAAATCCCTTAGAATACAATAGAATCTCACAAAATCTCTCAAAAACAGGTATGAAATTTCAAAATGAAAATTAAGCACATAAGTCTAGATATTTATAATGGTCAATATACACTTTGAATAGGCATGTCTTGTCCCAATGACACCTCTTCAAAAAAGTAAAGTCTTTTAGATATCACTTTTGCCCAAAAAATACTTCTTCAAATAAGTTATGTCTCTTTGACATTACTTTGGGATTAATTATGTTTATTGGAACTACATGGACATAACTTTCTAACAAATTATTTTATTCAAAAATTATCATACATATCTTTTGGCAAGTTAAACTTATTTTCCAAACTTAACATTTCAAACTACTTAACAATCTCCCACTAGTTTGAAATGTTTGCTTAATTCATTATTTTACACAACAAATAGGTATCTCTTGATTTGGACCTTCCATTAGTGTTCATACATTAATTTCTAACGAAATTAATGGTGTCCGTAGATTGAACCACATTTCCTAGTGTTAAATTTAATAATATAACACACATAAGACTTGTTTGCCAGTTTCAAGAGGTTTACTACCTTTGCAACACTATTATAGCTATGTGCTCATCCCGGTAATCGTGATCATCTAACAAAAAAATCCACCAATTTCTTATTTGAAGTGACACCACTTCTATAATCACTAGGTGGGGTTTTTTCTATGTCCCTATTGCTATGGACATTTTATTTCAACTCCATTAAGAGTAAAACTCATCCTTTAACTCATGCAACAGACAACACCTGACAAAAAAAATTTAGGAATGGGAATCAAATGTTAAATAGATATATGCAGTAACTAGTTATTGCTCATTAAACTTTAAGTTTACATGTTACTAAACTAAAGTTGGGTTCCCATTACTAATGCCTAATTAATGAATTTAAATCACATTCCTATTTACATTCTCTTTAACACCTCTTGATAGTGATTTGGTGAGAAGATCAACTAGATTGTCTATAGACTTTACATAAATTATGGTTATAACCCACTAACGATTAGCTCTCGAATATATTCATTTATGAGGCTATTATGTCTAAAATTTTCATCATAAATACTATTGTATGCTCTAAACATTATAGCCTCACTACCACAGTGCATGGAGATGGATAGCATAAGTTATGGCCACCATTTTCTATCAAACAACATTCTTCTCAGCCATTTTGCCTCATTGCTTGTTGTTACCAAAGCAATAAACTCAGATTCCAGGGTGGATATGAGATGTAAGTTAGTTTCTTGAGGCTAATTTATCATAACTCATCCAATAGTAAAACCCAACTTGTGATGTACAGCCTTGTAAAATACTTTTACAATCTGAATATAACAAACCAAGTTCCTTTGTTTTTTTCAAATAGCCAAATACTCTTTTAATGTCCTTTCAATATTCATTACTTAGTTTACTCGTATATCTTGTAATTTACATATAACAAAAGCTATATTTGGCCTGGTGCCTTGCATACATTAGATTCCCAATTGCACTTTTATACTTCAATTGACCAAAAATTTTCTGTTAACTTCATACTTATATCCTATGGAGTGGTGACTTCCTGTATATTAAGATATTGGAATTTTTTTAGCATCTTCTCTGTGTAATGTGACTGGTTAAGTGAAAAGCCATTGTTATGTCTTTTTACTTTAATTCCTAAAATGGAATCTACTTCATTTAAATATTTCATTTTGAAGATTAATGATGCTTTTTGGTCTCGTTTACACTAAACATGTTTGTATCAAAAATCAACATGTGATCACCACAGAGACATATTATTACTTCATAATCCTTGGTAAATTTTAAGCAGATGAATTTGTCTGCACCATTGTGCTTAAAATCATTGGCTAAAATTTGTGCATCGAATTTCTTGTGCCATAGCTTGGGAGCCTGTTTTAGTTAAATATAGTGACAACCAATTTTGCATATTTTTCTTACTTTTTTTAGGAAGTACAAAGCCTTCTGGTTGCTCTATATATACTTTCTTACTTAAGTCACCATTTTACCCCCTCCCTCCAATCATACCATGTTGGTAATCAAAATTATATTGACCTATTCATCTATTATTGAAGGATTACAATATTTAAAATCATATTATACTGTCTTAAATATGCTAAGATAATCTAATGCAATTATATCTACTAGCCTTTGCTAATTACAAAAGTTATATCTCCATTATATGTCATATCATACTTACAGTTCTTAATTGCTTTTGCATGTTTCATTGTGCAACTACGATATCTCATATAATGTTACGTCGTTGCACAACTAAAATAATATATTCTTTTTAGAATCTTTCTAATATAGTGAAATAAGAAAGTTAACTTGTGTGAGACCCCCAATTTCCATGTAATTCCTCCATGTTTGTAAAGTATTTCAATCAAGATGATTAAATGAATATGAAGCTGATGTGTAATAGATGTATGAATGATGTATGATTGATGTATGGAATATAGGAGAAATAATGAAGTTGAATGTCAATAAGTCAAATGAAGTATGTTGATATCAGAAAATGAATAAAACAGGAGAAAAGAATTAAAATCAGAATTTTGATTGGAGATTAAGTGGATGAGTCATATGGAAGAGGAATTAATTGATGGTCAATAATCTTGAGTCAAAGGGATGCTAATGGCTGAGATAGAGGATGAGATGAGCATGCATTTAATGAAATGGCATGACTCATCACCCTCATTATCATCACCAACGTCAGCCCCTACCTCCAGCCCTCTCCCTCTCGTTCCATCCAAGCTTCCAAGTTACCATCCATGACTACCTTGACAAACCACCTTACTCTCCCATCGATCCAACAAGTTTATTAGACGAAAAACGATCCTTGTCACTAGGCTAAGTGATATCCAAAGTTTGGTGGATTGATTTCAAGTATTGGAGGAGATCTTAACATCTGAAATTCTGGTCTCTAGTGAAGGTCATCGTCATCATCATCATCAGAGCCTTTATCCCAATACTTTAGGGTAGGCTATATGAACCAATATCTAAAATCACGTTAGATCGTACATATGTATTCTCTGCCTCCATAGATTCCTATTCAAGGCCATTTGCTCATCTAATTCTAAAACCTCCATGTCTTTCCAAACTACTTCCTTCCAAGTCTTTTTCGGTCTTCCTCTAGTCTTAACCCTTCTCTCAACATCCATAGCCTCTATTCTCCTAACTGGAGCATTTACAGGTCTACGTCTTACATGTCCAAACCAACGTAAACGATTTTCACACATTTTGTCTTCAATAGGTACCACTCCAATCATCTTACGAATATCATCATTTCTCATTCTATCCTTTCTTGTATATCCACATATCCACCGTAACATTCTCATTTCTGTTACACTCATCTTTTGTGTATGTATCCTCTTAGTCGCCCAACATTCACTACCATATAACAATGTTGGTCTAACAACTGTCCTATAAAACTTGCCTTTCAACCATGTAGGAATTCCTTTATCGCACAACACACCTGTAGCACTTCTCCACTTACTCCATCCAGCCTGGATCCTATAGGTCACATCACCATCAATCTCTCCATCCATCTGTATTATTGATCCCAAGTATCGAAAATGATTCCGCTTAGGTATCGCCACCCCATCTAACTTCACTACATCATGCTCTTCCAGTCGGTTAGAACTGAATTTACACTCCATGTATTCAGTCTTCACTCTGCTTAGTTTAAATCCTTTTGATTCCAACGTTTGTCTCCATACTTCCAACTTTGTATTGATCTCCGCTCTAGTTTCCGCACATAGGACAATATCATCTGCAAACATCATACACCAGGGCACCTTATCCTGGATGGATTTTGTCAGTTCGTCCATAACTACCGCAAACAAGAATGGACTCAACGCTGACCCTTGGTGTAATCCCACCGTGATAGGAAACTCACTTGTTTGCCCCCTACCTGTCCTCACATGTGTCCTTGCGCCTCTATACATGTCCTTAATTAGTTTAATATATTTCAAAGGAACTCTTTTCTTCATTAAGGACCACCAGAGTACCTCCCTAGGCACTTTATCATATGCTTTCTCCAAATCAATAAAGACCATATGAAGATCTTTACCCATTACTCGAAAGCGCTCCATAAGTTGTCTAAGCAAATATATTGCCTCCATAGTTGATCGACCCGGCATAAAACCAAATTGATTCTCCGATATCTCTACATTCTTTCTTAATCTCCGTTCTATCACTCTCTCCCATAGTTTCATCGTGTGACTCATCAATTTTATGCCTCGGTAGTTGGCGCAACTTTGAATATCTCCTTTGTTCTTATATAAAGGTACTAAGACACTCTTTCTCCATTCCTCTGGCATTTTGTTAGTGTGCCAAATCTTATTAAATAGATTTGTCAACCACCTAACTCCTACATCTCTAAGGCATTTCCAAACTTCAATTGGGATGTCATCAGGTCCAACAGCTTTTCCATTCTTCATCATCTTTAGTGCATCTTTTACCTCTGTCTCTTGGATTCTACGCATAAAGCACCGATTTAAATCCTTAAGAGGCACCGAAATATTATCCAAAACTTTATTTTGTCCATCATTAAATAATTTGTTAAAATAATCTCGCCACCTGTCCTTAATGTCATTATCTTTAACGAGAGTTCTTTTATGCTCATCCTTAATACATTTCGCGACTCCTAGGTCGCGACTCCTCCTTTCTCTTGCTCGCGCCAATCTGTATATCCTTTTCTCTCCCTCCTTTGTGTTCAACTTGTCGTAAATCTCTTTCGCAACCCTCGTCTTAGCTTCTGCCACAGCCTTCTTTGCCTCCTTTCTTGCTACCTTATATTCCGAAAAACTCTCTTCTGTATTGTTCTTCTTTAAAGCCTTGTAACGCTCTCGCTTAGTCTTTATAGCATCTTTTACTACTGCAGTCCACCATGCTGCGTCCTTTCCAGTCGGCACTTTTCCGTTTGATACTCCTAATGTCTCTTTGCCTACCTCCCGAATGCATTTTGCCATCTTATTCCACATTACATTTGGGTTCTCTTCTGTTGTTCAAGCCTCTTTTTGAATCCAACTATCTCTACATGTTGTATGACAATCTTCTTTTAGCTTCCACCATCGAATCCGTTCAATTCCTTTTTGTTGGTTCATTCGATGTCGTCTATCTATCTTCATATCTAGAACTAAGAGTCTATGTTGCGCGGTAACACTCTCACCTGGGATAACCTTACAATCCAAACATCTATGTCTATCCCTACTCCTAGTTAAAAAGAAATCTATCTGACTTGCTCTTGGTCCACTTCTAAAGGTTATAAGATGAGAATCTCTCTTCTTAAACAATGTATTTGCTAGGATTAGGTCATAAGATAAAGCAAAATTTAAGATAGCATCTCCTCCCTCGTTTCTTACACCATAACTAAAACCCCCATGTACTCTCTCAAAACCCTCTCTACTTGTACCTACATGTCCATTAAGATCACCGCCAATAAAAAGGTTTTCTCCTATGGGTACTTCTTGTACTACCTTATCTAAATCCTCCCAGAACTGTCGTTTACTAACCTCGTCAAGTCCTATCTGGGGTGCATACACGCTAATGACATTCAACACCTCTTCTCCTAAAACTAGTTTAACCAAAATAATCCTATCCCCTTGTCTCTTAATCTGTACAACATCCTTATGGTACTCTTTATCTATAATGATACCTACTCCATTTCGGTCTCTATCTTTCCCTGTGTACCAAAGCTTATATTGCCAAGGTGCTATCTCTCTAGCCTTTTCCCCAACCCATTTGGTCTCTTGGAGACACAAGATGTTAACCCTCCTCCTACTCATAACCTCACAAATCTCACCTAACTTACCACTAAGCGTACCTATATTCCAAGATCCTAACCTAAGCTTATGGTTATGGACTAACTTCTTTACCCACCCCGTCCATTGTGGTGTGGGAACCTTTGCCTATTTAACACCACATCCAGGCGTCGATGTGGCGCGTCACTTCTGGGCGAGACCTAGCAACCCTTGCCCACTTTTCACTACACCCGGGCTCCGATGCAGCGCGTCGCTGTGTAGGGGACGCCCCAACGTTGTTTTGATATTGGTTCATTTCATGAGATTGGACTAGTTTTTAAGGCTGGTTGTCCAAACCTACCGCCACCCTCCTCCTTTACCCGGGCTTGGGACCGGCTGCGTTAACTCACACAGGCGGAGTTTAGTCAATTTCGTTCATGGATTTGAGTTGTACGGAGTTGATATGATATGTGTATGTGATTTAATTTAAGGTTTGATGTGGTATAATGATTTTAGGTTGAAGAAGTGAAAAGCTAAGGTGACGCATCAAGTGATGTTGCGTTCCCGAAGGAATCGAGGTAAGGAATTTATGTAACGGACGTAAGGCGGCTATGTCCGCATGTTTTATGATGTTTTTACATGTTTTGGAGAGAAGCACCAGTTGATTTTGTGCAGGAAAAGATGCATTTTTGGACTTGTTTCCTAGTACCAATTAGGCTAGGGGCAGCCGACTGCCTTGAAAGGGAAGTCGACTGCCTAGAGACAACCAAAACGTCATTTTTCGAAAACCGATGCAAACCAGTCGACTGCTATGTAAGCCAGTCAACTGCTATTTACCCAGAAGCATTCTGTTTCAAACCAGTCGACTGCTATATAGGACAGTCGACTGTTATTTGCTAAATTGCATTCTGTTTCAAAAACAGTCGACTGCTATATGGACCAGTCGACTGCTATTTCTTAAGAAGCATTCTGTTTGAAAACCAGTCGACTGCTATATGGACCAGTCGACTGCCCCCATGTATTTTCAAATATGAAAATATCGAAAAATTTAAATGAAATTATTTCGATAAAAGAAGTTATGAAGGAGCAGTCGACTGCCCTATAAGACCAGTCGACTGCCATGTATGAAAAGAGCTTTCAAAGCTTATTTGATTTAAACACAAAAGTGTTTTCTGAAAAGTATATTATAAATGTTTTGAGACTATGGACTGCGTGATGATTATGCATTTCTGATGGCTGAGAGACTCTGATCAAGTCCTCAGTAATATGTATGTTAAGCGAGGAACCCTAGTCCGGTCCTCAAGACCATAAGTGACACCTGACTAGTGCTCATTGTGGTATTATTAAGGCAGGAGAGAATCCCTGACCTCTACATGGTATACCAATGTACTAATGCATGATTAAAGTCGTATAAATGGGAATGAACGGTTTATATGACGATGCAATCGCTTAAATATTGTACATAGTCTCCATCTATTTCAAAGTACAATATGTATGTATGAAGAAGTATATGATGTATGTTTTAAAGTATGTATGAAGTATGATGTTTTAAAGAAAGAAGTATGATGCATGTTTTATATGTATGCTATAGTTTAAGAAGAAGCATACAAAGTATGATTGCCATGTCATTTGAAATGAATATGCATGGTTATAAACGATGCATGAAAGATGTTTATGATGCATGCTTTATAATGCTTTACATGACATTATAGAGCCAAGTAGGAAAAATGCATATAGAGGCATAGCACGCTCTTTTACATACTTTTCTTACTGAGCGTAAACTCACCCTTTTACGACCATTTTTCCTACAGATTACCTGAAGTGAACCCCGCTCCGACTAGAGGAGCTTGTTTTCGAAGAATTGAAGTGTACCTTCTCGATACGCTTCCCAATTAGTATAGAAGGTATACTCATATGTTTATGTATAGAAATTTTAATTAGCTACGGTACAGTACAAGTAGAAATAATGTATATAAGATGTCGGGGATATAAGTTAAGATGATGTATGAGATCCTGCGGAAATGGAATGATATTTATATATATCATTTTTATGTTTATGGAAATGAATAGTATTTCATAAGCTATTAGATAATTAGCTTAAGAATAAGGAAAGAATGACACTGAATGAACTAAATCTAAATAAAGAAGGAAAAAGATAAGTGATAAGATGAAGTGACGGGGACGTCACAGAGTGGTATCAGAGCGATTTGATTTGTAGTTTGTCAGTGTCAAGAAGTTAGAAATAGAGTATATCCCCAATTGTACTGTACTTATCTGAATACAAATGCCTGGTATGACTATTTATGGTTATACTAAAGAGCTCAATGATGATTATATTTACAGCATGAGCTCACAAAGGAGAGGTACAAGAAGAGGAAGAGGACGGGGTCGTGAAGAACAGCCCCCAGTTCCGTCTCCTCATCCATCTCCACCGCATAGCCCGAATACAAGGCTAGCTAAAATGGAAAAGCACATGGAGAACATGGCCACGATGTTCACCCAGTTTATGTCGAACTTCCCAAATGTGGCCACAAGTACCCAAACAGCTACACCTGTAATTCCTCCTACAGAAGTAACCCCACCAGCCCCAACTACGGAAAGGCGGGATCCTAGAGCCTATTGCAGTGTGGCCTTAATAAAAGAATTCAAGAAGTTAGATCCGCCCAAGTTTAAGGGGGAAAGAGATCTGTTGACTGCAGAAAACTGGATGAAAGCGGTCTTGAAGTCCTTTGAGTACATGCCCTGCTCCGAAAGGGAGAAAGTAGGCTTGGCTGCCTATTTATTGATTGATGATGCTGAATATTGGTGGCAAGCCACTCGGACCGTGTTAGAGGCCCGATATGATGAAGTCACGTGGGATAGATTTGTGGAGGCTTTTAATGAACAATACATCCCACGCACGGATCAGAATAGACTGAAGATTGAGTTCCTAAGCTTAACTCAAGGTACGATGACGGTGAATCAGTATGAATCTAAGTTCACCACCTTGAGTAGATTCGATCCCGAGGTCCGAAGAGATGAAGGGCATAAGATCTACAGGTTCATCGAGGGATTAAAGTCCCCGATTAGATCGAAACTGTATCCGATGGATATCACCACCTATGGAGAAGCTGTCCGTAAGGCTCAGTTGTGTGAGCAGGACTATGATCTGCATCATGCTGACTTCCGAGCCAAGGGTAAGGGCAAGGAACCGATGAAGCGGAAGTCGGATGAGAAAGCGTCGAGCGATAGGTATCCATTTCGGAGAAGTAGACGATCCGAAGGAGTTTCTATAGGTAAGTAAAGTCTAGAAAGATGATCTTTAAATTAATTTAATGGTTATATGGAATTATATCGAAATTGGAGTTATGATAATAATGATAATGATATAGGTACTCCTAGAGCTACCGGGATCAAGATAAGTGATGAGCGATCCGAAATCCAGTTGGAAGTACCGCTAGCTCACCGAAGAATACGATGCAAAGATGTGAGCAATGCGAGAAGTTTCACGGATCACAGCCATGTCGCTTGGCGAGTGGCGCTTGCTTTAGATGTGGGGAGAAAGGGCACATGATTAAGGATTGCCCTCAGAGAGATCCGAAGATGCCTGATGAATCTGATAAGACCCCTAAACCACTACCTAAGGCCACTGCTGCCGAGAAGGGGAAGAAAGCTGTGACCCAAGGACGAGTGTTTGCCATCGACGAAGAGTCTGCCGATGTCTCGTCCAAAGTGATTAAAGGTAAGATTTACTTGTTTGATGTGAATGTCATAGCATTGTTTGATCCAGGCTCTACACATTCTTTTGTGTCTCCTAAGTTTGCTATGAAAATACCTGTTAAGCCGGAGACTTTAGAACACTTATTAAAGATAAGCACACCTCTTAAGGAATCACAAATGACAGAGTTAGTGTATAGGAATTGTAAGCTACGGGTAGGAGAAAGAGAATCTAAGGCTGACCTAATCCTACTGAATATGTATGGGTTTGATGTTATTTTGGGTATGGATTGGTTAGCTAACAATCATGTCATAGTGGACTGTTATGCTAAGAGTGTAACATTCTCTTCACCCGTTAACTATGTTGTAAATTTTGCAAGTAATTAATATGAAAGCATGTTTGATTTTGATTTGTTTGCAAATGAAAGTAATGGATAATGTGTATGATGATGTGAAGGATTTATTGCTTATGTGGAGGACGTAGATCAGAAACGTCCCGGACTCAAGGATATTCCTGTAGTCCAAGATTTTCCAGAAGTGTTTCCAGATGATCTTTCAGGACTTCCTCCGGATAGGGAAGTGGAGTTTACGATTGATTTGGTGCCGGGAACTGAGCCCATTTCAAGAGCTCCTTACCGGATGGCTTTAGTAGAATTGGAAGAATTGAAGAAGCAGCTTCAGGAGTTGCTAGACAAGGGATTCATACGACCCAGCGTATCCCCTTGGGGTGCTCCTGTGCTTTTTGTCCGGAAGAAGGACGGTAGTATGAGGTTATGTATTGACTACCGGTGGCTGAACAAAGTGACGATCAAGAACAAGTACCCTCTTCCCAGAATTACGACCTCTTTGATCAGCTAAAGGGTGCACAAGTCTTTTCCAAGATAGACTTGAGATCGGGATATCATCAATTGAAGATCCGAGATGAAGATATCCCTAAGACTGCATTCAGGACGCGGTATGGCCATTATGAATTCTTGGTGATGCCGTTTGGATTAACCAATGCACCCGCAGCATTCATGAATTTGATGAATGATGTATTTAAGCAGTACTTGGACCAGTTTGTCATTGTCTTTATCGATGACATCTTGGTCTACTCGAGGTCTCGGGAAGAGCATGAGCAGCATTTGAAGATAGTTCTGCAAACCCTCAAGGATAGAGGATTGTATGCCAAGCTAAGTAAGTGTGATTTCTGGTTGAATCAGATCTCCTTCTTAGGTCACATTATCAGTAAAGATGGAGTCTCAGTTGATCCGTCGAAGATTGAAGCGGTGGTTCAATGGGAAAGACCGAAGACTGTGATGGAGATTAGGAGTTTCTTGGGTTTAGCTGGCTACTATAGAAGATTTGTAGAGGGTTTCTCGAAGCTAGCTGCTCCACTGACGCGCTTAACGCGCAAAGAAGTGAAGTATGAGTGGAATGAAGCCTGTGAAAGTAGCTTTCAAGAGTTGAAGCGCAGGCTAACGACTGCACCGATCCTTACCATCCCTAGTGGTTCAGGTGGATTTGCGGTGTATAGTGATGCCTCAGGGCAAGGTTTGGGATGTGTGTTGATGCAGCATGGTAAGGTAGTGGCATATGGTTCTAGACAATTGAAGGACCATGAGAAGAACTACCCGACTCACGATTTGGAGTTAGCTGCAGTAGTATTTGCCCTGAAAATATGGAGGCATTATTTATATGGTGAGAGATTTCAGATTTTTACGGATCACAAAAGTCTGAAATACTTGTTCTCTCAAAGAGAATTGAACATGAGGCAAAGAAGATGGCTCGAGCTACTAAAGGATTACGATTGTGAGATCTTGTACCACCCGGGGAAAGCCAATGTGGTGGCGGATGCTCTGAGCCGGAAGCATGTAAGTATGGTGTCTTATATGATGATAAAAGAGCATGAACTAATTGAGCAATTTGCAAGCCTCAACCTTAATGTTATGACTTATGAGCAAATTGGAATGATGGCTAGTTTAAGGATTGAGCCAGATTTAATGGACAGAATCCGAAGTGCTCAAAAGGAAGATGATAGATGCATAGAGGCTATGAATCAGATGCAGTCAGGTATGACCTCAGAATTTGATGTTAGTAATGATGGAATTTTAAGGTTTAGGAGTCGTATATGTGTTCCTAATGATGACGAGTTGAAGAAGATGATTTTGACTGAAGCACATGCCACTAAGTACACGTTGCACCCAGGAAATACGAAGATGTATCATAATCTTCGCAAAGTGTACTGGTGGAAGGGCATGAAGAGAGACATAGCTGAGTTTGTAGCAAAATGTCTCACATGTCAACAGGTCAAGGTAGAGCACCAAAAGCCAGCAGGATTACTGCACCCTCTGCCTATACCTATGTGGAAGTGGGAGCACATTACGATGGATTTTATTATGGGGTTGCCCAGAACCAAGAAGAATCATGATGGTATTTGGGTGATTGTCGATAGATTGACAAAATCAGCTCACTTCCTACCTATGAAGTCAACTGATACACTCAATGCTTTGGCAGATATGTATGTAAAAGATGTTGTAAGACTACACGGTGTTCCAGTGAGCATCACTTCTGATAGAGATTCCAGTTTACTTCCCATTTCTGGGAGCATTTTCAGGAAGCCATGGGATCTAAGCTGAATTTCAGCACAGCTTTTCATCCGCAGACTGATGGACAGTCCGAGCGCACGATTCAGACGCTCGAGGATATGTTGAGAGCTTGTGCTATGGACTTTAAAGGCTCCTGGGATGACCATCTGCCACTGGCTGAGTTTGCATACAATAATGGTTATCATGCAAGCATCGGGATGGCACCATAAGCTTTGTATGGAAGAAGGTGTCGATCTCCGATTGGGTGGGAAGAAGTGGGCGAACGTAAGTTATTGGCTCCATATCTAGTCGAGCAAGCATCAGAAGATGTTAAGTTGATTTGTCAGAGGCTTAAGACAGCTCAGAGTAGACAAAAGAGCTATGCAGATGCTCGACGGAGGCCACTTGAGTTCATGGTTGGAGATTTTGTGTTCTTGAAAGTTTCTCCATCCAAAGGAATCATGAGATTTGGCCGACGAGGTAAGTTAAGTCCTCGTTACATTGGTCCATTTGAGGTCTTAGATCGAGTAGGCGATGTTGCCTATAGATTGGCATTACCTCCGGAGCTATCGGGAGTACATAATGTGTTTCATGTATCGATGCTTCGGAAGTATAACCCGGATCCGTCACATGTCATTGAATATGAACCTTTAGAGATAAGGGAAGATATGAGCTATGTAGAGAAGCCAATTCGGATTTTGGATAGAAAAGATAAAGTATTGAGGTCTAAGACGATTCCACTGGTGAAAGTTCTCTGGCAATACCATACGATGGAAGAAGCTACATGGGAGCTAGAGAGCTTAATGAAGGAAAGGTACCCAGAGTTGTTCACATGACAAGCTAAGGCAAATTTGGAGGACCAAATTTTCTAAGGTGGGGAGGATGTGAGATCCCCAATTTCCATGTAATTCCTCCATGTTTGTAAAGTATTTCAATCAAGATGATTAAATGAATATGAAGCTGATGTGTAATTGATGTATGAATGATGTATGATTGATGTATGGAATATAGGAGAAATAATGAAGTTGAATGTCAATAAGTCAAATGAAGTATGTTGATATCAGAAAATGAATAAAACAGGAGAAAAGAATTAAAATCAGAATTTTGATTGGAGATTAAGTGGATGAGTCATGTGGAAGAGGAATTAATTGATGGTCAATAATCTTGAGTCAAAGGGATGCTAATGGCTGAGATAGAGGATGAGATGAGCATGCATTTAATGAAATGGCATGACTCATCACCCTCACTATCATCACCAACGTCAGCCCCTACCTCCAGCCCTCTCCCTCTCGTTCCATCCAAGCTTCCAAGTTACCATCCATGGCTACCTTGACAAACCACCTTACTCTCCCATCGATCCAACAAGTTTATTAGACGAAAAACGATCCTTGTCACTAGGCTAAGTGATATCCAAAGTTTGGTGGATTGATTTCAAGTATTGGAGGAGATCTTAACATCTGAAATTCTGGTCTCTAGTGAAGGTAAGAGAAGAAAATGATTTAGTCAATTTCGTTCATGGATTTGAGTTGTACGGAGTTGATATGATATGTGTATGTGATTTAATTTAAGGTTTGATGTGGTATAATGATTTTAGGTTGAAGAAGTGAAAAGCTAAGGTGACGCATCAAGTGATCTTGCGTTCCCGAAGGAATCGAGGTAAGGAATTTATGTAACGGACGTAAGGCGGCTATGTCCGCATGTTTTATGATGTTTTTACATGTTTTGGAGAGAAGCACCAGTTGATTTTGTGCAGGAAAAGATGCATTTTCGGACTTGTTTCCTAGTACCAATTAGGCTAGGGGTAGCCGACTGCCTTGAAAGGGAAGTCGACTGCCTAGAGACAACCAAAACGTCGTTTTTCCGAAAACCGATGCAAACAGTCGACTGCTATGTAAGCCAGTCGACTGCTATTTACCCAGAAGCATTCTGTTTCAAACCAGTCGACTGCTATATGGGACAGTCGACTGCTATTTGCTAAATTGCATTCTGTTTCAAAAACAGTCGACTGCTATATGGACCAGTCGACTGCTATTTCTTAAGAAGCATTCTGTTTGAAAACCAGTCGACTGCTATATGGACCAGTCCTGCCCCCATGTATTTTCAAATATGAAAATATCGAAAAATTTAAATGAAATTATTTCGATAAAAGAAGTTATGAAGGAGCAGTCGACTGCCCTATAAGACCAGTCGACTGCCATGTATGAAAAGAGCTTTCAAAGCTTATTTGATTTAAACACAAAAGTGTTTTCTGAAAAGTATATTATAAATGTTTTGAGACTATGGACTGCGTGATGATTATGCATTTCTGATGGCTGAGAGACTTGGATCAAGTCCTCAGTAATATGTATGTTAAGCGAGGAACCCTAGTCCGGTCCTCAAGACCATAAGTGACACCTGACTAGTGCTCATTGTGGTATTATTAAGGCAGGAGAGAATCCTTGACCTCTACATGGTATACCAATGTACTAATGCATGATTAAAGTCGTATAAATGGGAATGAACGGTTTATATGACGATGCAATCGCTTAAATATTGTACATAGTCTCCATCTATTTCAAAGTACAATATGTATGTATGAAGAAGTATATGATGTATGTTTTAAAGTATGTATGAAGTATGATGTTTTAAAGAAAGAAGTATGATGCATGTTTTATATGTATGCTATAGTTTAAGAAGAAGCATACAAAGTATGATTGCCATGTCATTTGAAATGAATATGCATGGTTATAAACGAAGCATGAAAGATGTTTATGATGCATGCTTTATAATGCTTTACATGACATTGTAGAGCCAAGTAGGAAAAATGCATATAGAGGCATAGCACGCTCTTTTACATATTTTTCTTACTGAGCGTAAACTCACCCTTTTACGACCATTTTTCCTACATATTACCTGAAGTGAACCCCGCTCCGACTAGAGGAGCTTGTTTTCGAAGAATTGAAGTGTACCTTCTCGATACGCTTCCCAATTAGTATAGAAGGTATACTCATATGTTTATGTATAGCAAATTTTAATTCAGCTACGGTACAGTACAAGTAGAAATAATGTATATAAGATGTCGGGGATATAAGTTAAGATGATGTATGAGATCCTGCGGAAATGGAATGATATTTATATATATCATTTTTATGTTTATGGAAATTGAATAGTATTTCATAAGCTATTAGATAATTAGCTTAAGAATAAGGAAAGAATGACACTGAATGAACTAAATCTAAATAAAGAAGGAAAAAGATAAGTGATAAGATGAAGTGACGGGGACGTCACAACTTGTCATTCCCAAATTTCTTATTCCTAAAATCACATATGCAAACTTATGTCTTTTATAGCAAAATTGCTAAACAAAAACCCTTTGGTACTTTTAATTTTATTCTTGATCTATACCAAAATTAGCACATCATGTGATGTCCCAGTCACCATACATTTGCAATTCACCTTTTTCCCTTTTTCACTTAACTTGATTAGATTTGCTTGTCAATGTCAATCATACTTTTCTTAAAACATCTTATACTTTCTTGAAATCGTACATCATATACTTCTTTTAAAACTTCTTGTACAAGTAGACCAAGTACTTTCGATTTCTTTATTCTTTGAAATCGCATATACATATAGTTTTTGATAACATAAAAACTATTTGTACTTTTATGGAGTTATGCACTGCATCATCATCATCATCATGTGGCGTACCCCATAGGGCCAGGAATCCTCCCTTAGCCGAACATATAATATAAACAGATTGGCCAACTGTTGGTGGCTACAGTTAACACTAGTCAGGTGTCCTTCTGTAGCGACTGAGGCCTGACTTATGGTTCCTCAGCCCATAACATACATCATTTCAGGACTTGATCAGAGCCCCTACTAGAAACATGAAACTGCATCTTCTCAAAACATATGCCATATAGTTTCTTGCCATGACATTTCATATTTTCTGAAAATAGGTTTGAAAACCTCTTTTCAAAACAGGGCAGTCGACTGGCTTAATAGGGCAGTCGGCTGCTGCTTCATACTTTCATTTATCGAAATTATTTTCATTTAAAATTCCGATATTTTTCATTTTGAAAACGCATGAGGGTAGTCGACTGGTCCATATAGCAGTCGACTGGTTTTCAAACAGAATGCTTCTTAAGAAATAGCAGTCGACTGGTACATATAGCAGTCGACTGTTTTTGAAACAGAATGCATTTTGGCAAATAGCAGTTGACTGTCCCATATAGCAGTCGATTGGTTTGAAACAAAATGCTTCTGGGTAAATAGCAGTCGACTGGCTTACATAGCAGTCGACTGGTTTGAGTCGGTTTTCGAAAAAACGGCATTTTGGTTGTCTCTAGGCAGTTGGCTGCTACTTAAGGCAGTCGGCTGCTCCTAACCTAATTGGTACTAGGAGACAAGTCCGAAAATGTCATTTTTCCTGCACAAAATAGCTAGTACATCTCTCCAAACCACATCAAAACATCATAAAACATGCGGACTTAGCCGCCTTACGTTCGTTACATAAATTTCTTACCTCGATTTCTTCGAGAACACGAAATCGCTTGGTTCACCAACCCTAGCCTTATACTTCTTCAAATCTGAAATCATCATATCAAAGCAAACCTTTAAAAATTCATCATATACATATTATACCAACTCAGTACAACTCCATACCACAAACAAAATTGAAAGAATCATCTTCTTCTCTTACCTTTTGCTAGTGACCAAATTTTCAGCTTTTGAGATCTCTTCCAATACTTGGATTCAATCCACTAAACTTTGGATATAGCCTCGTCTAGTGACTATGATCGTTTTTCGTCTAACAAACTTAACGATTTGGTTACTAAACAAGGGTGTTTGTCAAGGTGGATATGGGATGGAACTTATGGAAACTTGGAGAAGGAACGAGAGTGAGGGAAAGGGAGTGTTGCTGCCGTGAAGGTGATGGGAGATGAAGATGACTCATGCATTTTTCATTAAATGCATCTTAATCCCTTTTTATCTCAACCCTTAGCCTTTTGACCCTCTTATTTGACCCATTCAATTCTCTTCTTCCATTCTCATATCAGCCACACATAATCATTTAATTATGAAAATCTGATATCTATTTTATCATCATCCAATTAAATCATTTCATCTTAACATTTGACCATCATTATTTGACCATTCACTTAATTGGTCTCCTTTCTTCCATATAACACTTGTCTTTAGTTACACTTAATTTTCTGATATTAATTCTTTGCTCATACCTCAATTATTCTTATAACATCAATTTAATTTCCTTGACTATTAAATCTTCCATCTCATTACTTCTCCTATGTTCCATGCATCATTTTCCTTTCATAATTCTCATATCTATTTACTTCATTTAAGCCGAGTTACTTTACAATCATAGAGAATTCACATGAAATTGGGGGATTTCACACATCATCTTCATATAGTCATTTGGTGACATCTTGTTGAACTTACTATAGATATAAGCCAATATTATCTTGTCAAATTATGATGTCATTTGCTTAAGATCTTGTTAAGTTCATTTAAGAACTTGACTAATTTACACACTTTTATTTTTATATTGTCGTGAAATCAATAATCATTTAGGTTATTCCACATATACTATTTACTCTAATTCACCATTTTAAAATAATCTGAATTTCACTTCCTTTTGTGAATTAACATAAAATTTAAATTGATATGACTGTAATAAACATTCTCTTTGTAGCAATCAATTCTTGCTTTGGTGTATATGTCTGAATGTAATCATTCCATATTGGCGTAAATCTTTCCTTAGCAAAACATTTGGCTTATTATCTATAGTCTTATCATCTTTACAATCAAATTCATATAATCAAAATATATCAAATTATCATCTTTTGCATGCATCATGAAATTATAGCACTATTTCAATAATGAACATAGAAATCATGTACTAATTCTTTCCTTCTATACTATGTCAAACTATGGTCTAATTCAAGTAGCTTTAAAAGCATTTTTATCTTAGGAGTCCTGAAAACTTAATAAGCATGCAATTTCACTAATACATATTTAACCAGAATTCGTTTTAAAGCATGAATTTCTTAATACTGTTTTTATAGTTGCATTCATAAATAATCCAATTTAGTCATATCAAACATACTTTTTATCAAGAACATGCTTAAACAATTTATCTTAATCAAAGATCATGTAATGAAAAATAAATTTCAACAAGTCATCACATACATAGTCCTTTCCAAATATTCCAACTTTAGACAAGACAATTTGATTTTCTTTTCAACAATAAATAGAAATCAAACTTAATTATCAAACAATCTATAAATTTCAAGTTTATAGATCTTCACATTTGGTTTTAATATTAAAGGAATTCCATGTATGTCACATTTCCCCTATTATCTTATTTGGAATTTTTTTAACAAATATTTGTTCTTACTAACTAGTCTTTATCCACCATGCCTTACTTATTTAAGTTTTTTAACTTGAATATTATTGCAACAAATTAAATTTGCTATTATCGGTGCATTTTTCTTCTTAAGAAGAAGTAATAGTCATTCTTTAGTGACTTTATTTTCATAATAAAAACATGCACCATTTATTTACTTTAATTTCATGGGCATGCATTAGCATAAAGCTTTTTCTTTGTGTATTTGTTGGACTATCATTCTTCCATCTCATGTATTCTAAAATTTGAGTCCTAATATATTTTCTTATGTTCATTGTGATATTATACACACAAGTTTTTAGGGAATATTTTTTACATTTTATACAAAATGATTCTTTTGAAATCTTTTTTATGATAATGGAAGAATATATAAATTATTGAGGACAAAAATAAACTCGAATAAAACAATTTCACATAGTTGTTATCACATAATTTAAAATCTATATCCAACAACTAAAAATTGAAGCAATCATACATAAAATTTAAGAATTCAATAAAACTTATTTGATGTTTCGATGAAAAAACCATTAACCTTCTTCTTTGGTAAGAAACATTCATTTTCTTCTTCACATGTTCAGGGTCATCTTCCATTGATGTTGGTATTGATGGTAGACTTAGATCATGCACGTAAGATAAATCTTGATTCAAAATTTTTAAACTTTATTCAAAGAAAGTTACAAGATAATGATTTTTTTTAATCTTTAAGATTGTTAGGAAAATAAGAGACAGAATAAAGGAAGCAAAAATGATTCTGAGGTGCGAACTTTAGTCACTATCCTTAGGGATTCAAAAATCGCTCAAGATACAACAGAATCTCAAAAAATCTCTCAAAACAAGTATGAAAATTTAAAATGAGAATTAAACACATAAGTCTAGATATTTATAATGGCCAATAAATATTTTGAATAGACATGTTTTGTCTAAACTATACATCTTCAAAAAAGTTATGTATTTTAGACATCACTTTGGTCTAATGGATACTTCTTTAATTAAGTTATATTTCTTAAACATCACTTTTGGACTAATTATTTTTATTGGAACTAGTTATGTCTATTAGACATAACTTTCTAAAGAATTATGCATATTCAAAATTTATCATACATAACTTCTAACAACATATTCTTAATTTCCTAACTTAATATTTCAAACTACTTAACAATTTATTTTTAAGGACTTTTTTATTTTAAACTTTATTCATTAATAATGTGACACTCTATGATTACTTAACATTTAGTAGTTATATACGGTCAATGCTGTAAGATTTCGTTGTCTTGGTTTATCATGTCATACATGAAAATAAGTAGCGAATTAAAACAACAAAACCAAAATCACCAAGATCATGCAACAAGATTAATTTCGAGATAGAATATAACCTTTTGGTGTACTTGTGTAAGAATGTTCAACTTTTGAATATGGCAGCCCACGAACAGCCCTTGATTTATCATTAACTCAAGACTCCTAGTTGAGAGAAGCCCTCTAACAGTATCCATACAAGTAGGACGCAAAGCAAGACCTTTGCTTGAGACAAGATGTGATCAGAAGCAAAGGGAGGAGGAAGGGAATTGTTTTCTGAGAGTGCTAGCTACAAGAGGCAGAACGACTATATAAAAAATTCTATATGACTTTTTAGTCTTAATGTTGTTTTTATAGTGCCTCTTAACAAAATCCTAAAAAGGCCTTAGCCTTAATCCAACTAAATTGGGTCTTTTGGGCCTTTTAAAATAACTTAATCCAAATGCAATTGATTGTAGGTCATACTCTAACAATCTTCCACTTGCACTACAACCAATTGGTTATGCATTTGGGTTAATATTTTGGTCTGCCCATGAATTATTAAATTAATAATTCATAATTATAATATCATTATAATTGAAAGGATCAAAATACCCTTTGGTAATCTTAGGCTAAAATTACTATTAATTAAATCCCAAATTCTAGTTGGAACAGGATTCTAGTCTTACTAGGAATCCTACTTGTACTAAGATTCATCGATGGATCCAACTCCAATTACCTTGTTTTGGTCATACCCTTATTGTATGTGACCCTTTAGGTTTCCATTACGTTGGCAGTGATTTAGAATCTCATTCATAAATCACAAGCCAAGATTGGCATCTAGCAATGCATCATGGCTACCCAAGTAATGAAAATGTCGGTGAGTTGACGACAACCTTTCAATGAGCAATTACTGTATAATTCGATCCTTTTGTCACCTAATATCTCAGTTGAACATAGAGTATGGAATGTGTCATCTCTATTAAAGTTCAACTCCATTGTTTCTCAATCTTAAGATAAATGATTTAATCAAATGAATTCAAGATCTCATCATAAATTTCATTTGTACTGTGGCCACAGATTTTCAATCATTAATCTCTATTGAGATGCCTTAAGATATAAACTCTTATTACCAAGAGGGACAAATCCTATCTTGATCACTTACAACCCACATATGAATCATGATGTACCCAATAACTGTCTTACTTGCAACCTTTATTGAGCTACGTTTAGCAGCATCAAAGTACACCAATCCACACATAGGATACCATGGTGATCTCAAGTCTAAGGATCACATATACCATTGCCATTTGAGAACATCTAATGACACTCAACATAACGATCCACATAGAGTTCTCAAGATGAGTCAATCCAGTGTATTCATTCACAATGATCACCCATGTGTTGATCTAGATATCACCATATCCATGACTTATAAGATCAGTCACCCAAAGGAATCTAACACATGTTAGTCTTACTGTATCACTGATGTCCCGTCCCAATGATACTACGACTAAGAATATTTAAGAATAATATTCTTTGTATCATAAGTGTCGTAACGGCTACGCGCTCGACGATTTCGAAAAACATTTAAAAACGAAAGGAGTCGCCACCAATCTTTTCTGTAAGGTGTGATTGGCCACCTAAAATATTTATCTTTTTAACAAAATCTCAAAATTAATTAAGTTTTATTAAAAAGATAATTTTTTGGTCTGCGAAAACAAAAATCGAGTTCGGGAGTACGGTTACGCGTGGGGAAGGATTAGCACCCCCACGACGACCGTTAAAAAATGGTACCATAATAATCATGTGTTATCCTTTGGTTTTAATAAAATGGTCTTAATTTAACATTTAAAAATAATTCTTATTTTATTGCAATCTTTTTATTCAAAGTCATTTTTTATTTGTAAATTTATTTTGTTTTATTTTAAAAAGTTGAATTTTATTTTCCAAAAGTTAATGTGAACCTTTTCGTATTGAAAAATTAAATCAAATATCCCAATACTCTGGTAACATTTAGAATAATTTTCCTCACCTAGAGATTTCTTAAGAATCACTACTTGTGAGTTCTATAGAATCTCATCATCGGAAGATTCACACTCGCTTCGAAAATTATTATGAATGCATATGATGCAAACAGATAATGAATGATGCAAATGAAACTTTAAAAGAAATTTTATTTATTTTGATTTTATTTATGAAACTCTTGATATTGAGAAATTTGGCTAAACATCCCAATACTCTGGTAACATTTAGCTAATTCCTCTCACCTAGGGATCAGTCAAGAAATCACTACTTGTGAGTCTCATGACATCCCATCCTCGGAAGAATTTCATTCATTTTAAAATTATTATTAATTTCCTTTGTTTTTTTTATTTTCCTTTAAAAACTTATCTATTTTTATTTTTAATAAAACAACTTAAATTATTGAAAAATCATACTAAATATCCCAATACTTTGGTAACATTTAGTAGGACTCTTCTCACCTAGGGATCAGTCAAGAAATCACTACTTGTGAGTCTCATGACATCCCATCCTCGGACGAATTTCATTGTTAAAGCTTTATTATTATCTTTTATTTGTTTATATTAAAAAACATTTATTTTTATTTTTAATGAAAATTTAAATTATTGAAAAATCATACTAAATATCTCAATACTCTGGTAACATTTAGCACGACTCTTCTCACCTAGGGATCAGTCAAGAAATCACTACTTGTGAGTTTCATAACATCCCATCATCGGACATTCATTAAATTTAAATTTTATTATCTATTTAAATTTAAATTTAAATTTCATTATTTTTAAATACATTTTCTAATCAATAATAATAATTAATGAAAATACAAATAAAAGAAATTTTTTCAAAAACTTTTATTTTACAACATGCAATAACAATAATAATAGTGATAATAATAATAACACAATAATAATAATAATAATCACAATAATGTAATAATAATAATAATAATAATAATAATAATAATAATAATAATAATAATAATAATAATAATAATAATAATAATAATAATAAAATTAATAATAATAATAATAATAATAATAATAATAATAATAATAATAATAATAATAATAATAATAATAATAATAATAATAAAACTCAAATAACAATAATAATAATAATAATAATAATAATAATAGTATTATAATTTAATTTTTTTATTTTTTACTTTTTTTAATTTTTAATTTTCTAATTAAAATTTTCTTCCTTTTTATAAAATGAATAAACACTAAATAAATAAATAAATAAATAATAATTACCAAAAATGAATTTGGGCTAAGAGCCCAAAGAAAACCCTTCAATGGCCTAAGAAGATGGCCCAAACGAGTGGGCCGGATCGGGTAAGTCAGGCCTGGGCAAGCGGGTCGCGAGCGGGCTGGAGCCGGGTCAGATGCGATCGGGCCGGGTAAGATGCTGGAGTGGCGCGCGGATCTTCTTCCCGGGTCGGGCTCGCTGATCCCGGGTCGGATCCGGGTCCACACGCGAGTCAGCCTCTCTCTATAAAATCTTCTCTTTTTTTTCTCTTTCACTTTTCCTTTTTTTACAAAAAAATTTCAGAGCTTTCCAAAGCTCTCCCGGCTAGGCGATTCCCTGCCACCGCCGAGCCGCCGTCCTCCGCCGCCTAGCTCGCCGCCGGCCACCGTCGTCGGTGGCCAAAAAAAATAAAATAAAATAAAATAAAAAGGCAACGGTTTTCCGAAAGCTCTCAACTCCCTCTTTCCGTTTCTGATCTTCGTTTTCCCAAAAGGTGGTCCTAATCCTATGGATCTGAGGTCGAAACCTTCGGCCTCCTCCCTTTTTTGTTTTTTTTTTTTGGTTGATGCTTCGGATGGTTTTGGTTTGTGTTTTGTGGTTGTTGTTGTTTGTGTTTTTGCAGGTGGGATTCAGATATCGAATTTGGAAACCCTCGATTTTCTAATCTGGTGTTCTGTTTCCTTTTTTTTGTGTTTGTTTTTGTGGCTTTGGTTGGTTTCGGTGTGGGGTGAGTGGTTGTGTTTGGTGGTGATGGGGTTTTTTAAAGGGACTGGTATATGGGGTTTGGTGAGGGTGGTGACAGACGAGACAACCTAGGGATGAGGGGCTAACAGAGATGGTGTCAGGAACTGGTGGCCGGCGGTGATGGGATGGCTGGCAGGAGATTGGACATCAGACAAGTAAAAAATAATAAAAAACAAAAAACAAAAATAAAAATAAAAATAAAAATAAAAATAAAAATAAAAAGATAAAAATGAGAAATAAATAATATATATATAAACAATAATAAGAATAATAATAAAGAAAATAATAATAATAATAATAATAATAATAATAATAATAATAATAATAATAATAATAATAATAATAATAAAGAAAATAATAATAATAATAATAACAAAAATGTGACAAAATTAGGTATCAACAGCTGCCCTTCTTTGCTCATTGCTGAGGATCAGGAATAGAGCAAAGATAATAGACACTAATTTTGTCCGGCTTATGACCTAATCTCTTCTTCTTTTTTCTTTCTTTCTTCTTTTTTCTTCTTCTTTTTTTTCTTTTTCTTCTTTTTTTTTCTTTTTTTTTTCTTCTTCCTTTTTTGAATGCTCTCTTCTTGCAGTAGAGGCGATGAAACTTTAAATTTAAATCATCCATTTTTTTTTGTTTTTGTTTTGTTTTGTTTTTTTTTTTTTGCTCCTCTTGTAGCAGAGGCGATGAAACTTTAAATTTGTTTTTGTTTTGTCTGTTTTTTCCTTTTTCGAGAAAGCTCCTCTTGCAGCAGAGGCAATGAAACTTAAAATGTTGTTTTTCTTTTTTTTTTTCGAAATGCGCTCCTTTTGCAACAGAGGCGATGAAACTTTAAATTTAAATTTGTTTTGTTTTTTCTTTTTCTTTTTCTTTTTTTTTTCGAAAAAGCTCCTCTTGCAGCAGAGGCAATGAAACTTTAAATTTCTTTCTGAAAATGTGTTCCTCTTGCAGCAGAGGCAATGAAACTTTAAAAATTTTGCCCGGAGGACTTAGAATTTGTGCCCGGAGGACTTGGAAATTTATGCCTGGAGGACTTAAATGCTCTTTCTGGAAAGTGCTCCTCTTACCGCAGAGGCATTGAAACTTTAAAAATTTTGCCCGGAGGACTTGAGATTTTGCCCGGAGGACTTGGAAATTTATGCCCGGAGGACTTAAATGCTTTTTCTGGAAAGCGCTCCTCTTACGGCAGAGGCATTGAAACTTTAAAAATTTTGCCTGGAGGACTTGAGATTTTGCCCGGAGGACTTACAATTTGTGCCCGGAGGACTTAGAATTGGTGCCCGAAGGTCTTATGATTTGTGCCCGGAGGACTTATAATTTGTGCCCGGAGGACTTAAATTCTTTTTCTGAAAAGTGCTCCTCTTGCAGTAGAGGCATTGAAACTTTAAAAATTTTGCCCGGAGGACTTGAGATTTTGCTCGGAGGACTTATAATTTGTGCCCGGAGGTCTTATGATTTGTGCCCGGAAGACTTATGATTTTGCCCGGAGGACTTAGAATTTGTGCCTGGAGGACTTAAATTCTTTTTCTGAAAAGTGCTCCTCTTGCAGCAGAGGCATTGAAACTTTAAAAATTTTGCCCGCAGGACTTGAGATTTTGCCCGGAGGACTTATAATTTGTGCCCGGAGGTTTTATGATTTGTGCCCGGAGGACTTAAGATTTTGCTTATCTTCTGAAAATCAATCTTTAATCTTGATTAAACATAGCACTAGTAAAACTGGATTTGTAATTTTCTTTATCATGAGCAAACTTGCCTCTCTTTTTTCTTTCTCTTTTTTTTTCTTTCTTCTCTTTTTCTCTTCTCTCTCTTCTTTTCTTCCTTTTCTTTTCTCTCTCTCTCTTTTTCTCTTCTCTTTCTTTCTCTTTTTTTTTCTTTTTCTCTCTTCCCTCTTTCTCTTCTCTTCTCTCTTCTTTCTTTCTCTTCTCTTTTCTCTTTCTCCCTTTTCTTATCTTCTCTCTTTTTTTTCTCTCTTTTTTTCTTGGAAAAGGTTGCATAACCTTTGAAATCTTGATTGAATGGTGTTGAGTCTTCAACTTGAGAAATATGTTTTAATCTCAAATTTTTCACAAAACTTTCAATGCTGATGTTGTATGATTTGATGCTGTATGGTATTGTACATGTATGCATGAATGCATGGCACTCAATCCTGTACATTTTCTAACTTCAAAATTCTTTCCTATCTTGCCAAAGAGGCACATCATTTGCCTTTTTTGTCTCCTTTGCCCCCAACATGATCATGAAAGCTCCTTTTTGCAGATTTCTTGTACTCACATCATAGCCTTTTGACGAAAAGCACGAAAAAATTTCCCATAACTATTTTCCAGGGGGAATGAATCCAAATTTCACAAGTGATACTTGATCCTTTCGAAAAATTAATTATTACTTTTCAAGATGAGTGACATAAATCCTATTCGGATCTTTTCAACTGGACAATTGAAAGTTTGGTGCACCAGGATATTCTGTTTGGGGAATATTTTGCCACTTATCCAAAAAACAATGTTTTTTTTTCAAAATGGTTTTCTTAAAATACCATCGTTTTTCTTCTTTTTTTTTGGAACAAAGTTTTGAACGAGCAAAGAAACAAAATATTTACAACTTGGTTTGACAATCTCTTAAATTCTCGAATAATGACGTTCTACAAATGTCAAGATCGGGCATGAATGATTGATGTCTTTCCTACTTAGGAAGAGTATTTACAAGAAGGAAGGTTCAAACTTTTTCAAAAAAATGTCGGGCAATCAAATGACATCAAAATCTTTGGATATCTCAAGGATTTCTCAAGGCTTGTTAATTCTTTTTCCACATTTTCAATTCATGTCATTGCTTGATTCGTCGCTCTGAGAGTTCATTGTTTGCTCTAGACTGCCCTTTTCGGGTTTTCACCCTAGAGGTTCATTCTTTCTTTTGTTTTCTTTTCTCTATTTTTTTTTGATTGATTGTTCCACCATGCGTTCAAGAATTCAAATTTCATTCAAGCCAAAGAATTGGGAGAATCTTCCAAAAAAGAGCTCTTCGATACAAGCATCCATACTTGATCAAAATGGACTTTTAAGTACGTAATGTAGGCCATGGTTCAGGGTTCTGAAAGAATAGATAAACAGGTCCAAAATGTGTTTGAAGGTGGTCAATCCAAGGATCATTTCTTTTCATATAGACATCTATCATTTACATGCTAAGAAGCACCTTTTCTCTTTTTATTTTTCCATGTATTTCTTCCTTTTCTTCTTTTCTTTCTTTCTTTTTTCTTTTTTTCTTTCTCTTTTTTTTTCAAAATCCTATTCATCCTTTGAAGCATCTTTCTTTATGTACTTTCACATGTATCCTTCCTCCTTTCTCTTTCTTTTTTCTTTTTTTATTGATTCCTATCCAAGATTTCCAAAACATAGTAAATCTTATTTGATCGAAAACAAAAGCTTAATCATTTATTTTCTTTGAAAAGATACTTTCTGCGCATGCCCCCCAGTGTGGAGGGTGATCCTTGGAGGAGGTTTATTATGAAAGAAATTATTAGGCTCAAAAAGGGTAGCAACAGGATAATGTTTATATTTGAGAATGGAATATGAAAAATGGCCATTCATCATCTCAAATTAAGATGCTTCCATTGAAAAGCAATTCTTAGGACAAGTTTTTCTTTTGGCTTTTGAAAATCATCTGAATATCATGTTTGCATGGTGTCACAATCAATTTCATTTTTTTCTTTTTTTCCTTTTCTTTCTTCCTTTTTTCTTGTAATGCGACACTTTAATATGACAGAACTTGACCTCGCACACCAAAAATTCATTTAAGGAAAGAGGTGATGCGTGACTCAAGGTATTATACAAATGGACAACGGTGAAAAATCCTCAACTTTGGCTCTCTCTCTTTTTTCTTGTCCCTTTTTTTTATCTTGCCCCAAAACATAGGCGAAAAGGCATCTCGGGAGTACAAGATTGAAGAATTCGGGATTTGTAGAAGAATTTAGGTGGAAATGTATTTCAAAATGATCTTGCCACATATTTGACCGCCATTATCCAGAATCTTTGAGATTGTCATTGATTTCCAAAAATTCTCAGAAAGTTTTGCAAATCGATTTTCTTCTTGAAAACCATTAACAATAAAGCCCTATCATGGTCAAATTGAAAACAAATTGGACTTTCAAAATCTTATGCCCCCATTTAGCTTTTTGGCTCTTGACTGACTTAACTTTTATTGAGATGTGATCCAAGAATGATTTAAAACATTCATCTTTGACAGTAATCACGAATTTTCTTGGAATCATTTTTACCATTAATGTGAAGAAAGAGACATTCTTGTCATATGCCACTGGAAAATAACTCATGCAAAAAGTTGTGCTCATACAATTATCACCTAGGCCAACGAAAATAACAAGCATTTTCCAACAAAATACAGGCTTCAAAATCTCACAATCTCTTTCTTCCTTCCCATCCAGATTGATCTGCCAAAATGCCATGATTTTACACCGAAGTGGATTTCCACTGTTTCATAAGTTCTCGAGTTAAGATTCCACCATTGATGAGCTCTTCAACCCTTTCCTTCAATTGTCTGCATTTTTCTGTTGAATGCCCAATTGCCCCCATATGATAGTCACATTTGCTGTTCGGGTCATAGCTCTTAGCTACTGGGTTTGGTACTGTCCTCAAAGGTATAGGGGCCAAATATTGGTTTTTTATCAAAAAGGGCAAAAGATCGGAGAGTGGAATTGGGATTTTTCCTTGATTGCTTCTCGATCTTTTTCTTCTGTTTATTGATTGTTGAGGAGGTTGAGCTATTGGCCTAGGCATAAAGATAGGCGCATGAGCAATTGTTGGAGGGTAAGAATTTGCTTGGCATCCTGGTTGTGAGATTGGTGAATAAAGATAAGGATCATAGGAGACACTGTTCAAGATTGGACGGTATGATGGGTGAGCCAAATAGGGATTATGTGGAGTGGGATTTCTGGGAAATTACCCCTCAAATGTCACAACCTGTACTTTTTCTTCCCTTCTTTCTGACTTGTTATCAGCAATGTCATCTATCTTGATCTTGCCTCTCCTAATTGCATTCTCAATCATCTCTCCGGAGGCCACCATGTCGGCAAAATTCTTCGTAACATTCCCAATCATCTTATCATAATATGGTGCCTGGAGGGTGCTAAGAAACATAGTCGCAGTCTCTTTTTCTGTGAAGGGAGGCTAGACTTGGGTGGCAACATTCTTCCATCTCTGGGCATATTCTCTAAAGCCTTCAGTAGCTTTCTTTTCCATGGCTTGCAAAGATAAACGATCTGGGGCTATATCCACAATATGCTTGTATTGGGCGACAAAAGCCCTTGCCAAATCTTCCCATGAGTGAACATCACCCCTGCCCAATTATGTATACTACCTAACAGCAGATCCCTTAAGGCTGTCTTGGAAAACATGGATCAACAGCTTGTCATCATGCACATGCGCTGCCATTTTTCTACAGTACATAGTTATATAGGCCTTTGGACAAGTGGTCCCATCATATTTTTCAAATTCTGGAGCTTTAAATTTTGAAGGAATGACCACACCAGGCACTAGAGATAATTTGGCTGCAGCTAAAGATCCATGGAAATCCATTCCTTCAACAATCCGAACCCTTTCTTCTATAAGCTCTATCTTTTGTCGGGAACTTGAGCCTTCTTTCACTTGTGGCATCCCTTGCTCTTTGTAACTATCCAGATTGGCAACATGAATTGATTCGAGGGGGTTCACAGTGGGATTTTCATGCTCTTGAAACTGACTAGGGTCGACTGCAGACGATATATTAGGGCACACATAACCCTCGGTGGGCATTGCTTGTGGCTCTTGAGATGATTGGGTTTCTCGTGAGCTAATGTTGAGTGGACAAAAGGAATCTTCAACGTTTCGTAACCGATGCCCCTCTTGAGTAGCTAATTGTCCCATTTTTCCATTGTTCAGCTTCTCCCACAAACCTGCCATCTGTGACAATTGCTCTCTCATCTCTTGTTAAGCTTTTTCCATTCTTTCCATTCGACTCATTTCTGTCTCTTCCATAGTCCAAAACTATTTCCAAAATTTTCCAATGTTCAAGCCACTTGGCACCTAATCTGTCATAACCCCGAATTAAATGTCATGCTTAACATGCTAATATGAAGCTTTTATTGTATGAAAATTGTGAAATAAAAAGAAAATTCAACCTTGTTGTTATTTCAGAGTATCACAAGCTGTATACTAAAAAAAGCAAAAAGGGAAATTATAAACTGCAAATTGTCATTTGACCATTCCTTTGTTTTGATCCACTATTTTTCTTTCTCCTTTTTTTATATATTTTTTTTCTTTTTTTCTTTAAGGAAACAGTTATTGTTAGCCTTATTATTCTTCTATTAAAATCGTATCATGCACATATGAATGAACTGAATGCAAACCTATAAAAAATTTTGTAACCACCTCCCTTATATTGGGGAATTTTTATCAATCAGTCCTTTCTCCTTATATGAAAAGTCGATTGGTCTCCACTTGCTGATGATTCAACATGTAGTCGTTCTGGAAACAACAACGATCCTTGAGAATGAACCAATTTAGCCTCTCCAAAACTTTCAAGCATCTGTCATTATCTTAGCTAGCTTTCCCTTCATCTCTCGTATATCACGTCCAAACTCCTCTCGATTATTCTCCAAAATAG
Source organism: Heritiera littoralis (assembly GCA_031772115.1). Lineage (NCBI taxonomy): Eukaryota > Viridiplantae > Streptophyta > Magnoliopsida > Malvales > Malvaceae > Heritiera > Heritiera littoralis. The sequence continues at coordinate 1,350,945 of JAPDPK010000111.1, read as the reverse complement.
TCTAGCTTTCTAATTAATCTCCCATATCTTTGACCTCTTTTACTCTAAAAAGACAAATATCTTCCTTATTATGTTATGTGAATGCATTAATGTAATGAGACATGCTATGCCAAAACTTAAGAATAAAAGAATCAAAATTTTTTTCTTATTTAAATTCAATGAATTCTTTCTTTCTTTCTTTTTTTATTTTAGAATTTGATTATTTCTCCTCATTTTTTTAGAATAAATTTTCATTTTTTTCTCTCTTTTTTTTCAAAATTATCTTATTTTCACACCACAATTTATTTTCTTTAATTTCCTTTTTTATTTAATCTATTTTTAAAAGAATGTGACAGTGCACTTACCTTTTATTTTCTCATCAAAATTCCTCTTTCTTTTTAATGTCTATGCATTAGTTTAAAAGAAATAAAAAAAATTATTGTTATTTTTCAAATATTATTAAAGAATGAATGGATGTTTTCATGTTATTTTTGACAAAGGATAGAAACCGAATAAGTCTTTGTTTTATTCTATAAAATTGTAAAAATGTGAAACTTTATTTGAAAACAAATATCTTTTGATTTTATGAGAGCATGAATTTGAAAAATCAATAGAGTTATGATATGAAAAAAATAGTAAAAATGTTCCCTCATGTGTCCTAATTTCAGGATAATTTCTATAAAAATCGGACATGGCTCTAGCTAGGATCGGCTTCCTAGGTTTTTCTATATGCTGGGTTGAGACTTATAAAGATCTAAAGGTTCTCAAATTATACCTCACTGTCATCCACACTGGACTAGTAAGATTTAATTTGAGTGGGAGTATTTCACTTGCCATTGCGGAGGTGATTACCTCACGAGAGCAAAGGTACTCTACTCCCTCCTAAGAAGGACGGAACCCGGGTATAGAGCTCATGTTATGCAAATGCAAGTGCAAGTGTGTGAATGAGGGAACATGTCAAACTCAAATTAAATTATTATCTCTATCCTAAATGTCTCAACAATTTATTAACAACAAGTATATACAAATATAAAACATAAAATAAATAACATAAAATGCAAATGCAAACCAAATTATTTTCAAAATCCAAGTGAATTAAGTTTAAATATCAATCAAGACTATTAAATTAAACCTTTGGATAACACATGATTAATGAATGGCTCGACCCTCAAAAGGCGTCCCCAGTGGAGTCGCCAAACTGTCGTAACGGCTAAGCGCTCGACAATTTCGAAAAACATTTAAAAACGAAGGGAGTCACCACCAATCTTTTTTGTAAGGTGTGATTAGCCACCTAAAATATTTATCTTTTTAACAAAATCGCAAAATTAATTAAGTTTTATTAAAAAGATAATTTTTTGGTCTGCAAAAACAAAAATCGAGTTCGGGAGTACGGTTACGAGTAGGGAAGGATTAGCACCCTCACGACGCCCGTTAAAAAACGGTACCATAATAATCATGTGTTATCCTTTGGTTTTAATAAAATGGTCTTAATTTAACATTTAAAAATAATTCTTATTTTATTGCAATCTTTTTATTCAAAGTCATTTTTTATTTGTAAATTTATTTTGTTTTATTTTAAAAAGTTGAATTTTATTTTCTAAAAGTGAATGTGAACCTTTTCGTATTGAAAAATTAAATCAAATATCCCAATACTCTGGTAACATTTAGAATAATTTTCCTCACCTAGAGATTTCTTAAGAATCACTACTTGTGAGTTCTATAGAATTTCATCATCGGAAGATTCACACTCGCTTCGAAAATTATTATGAATGCATATGATGCAAACAGATAATGAATGATGCAAATGAAACTTTAAAAGAAATTTTATTTATTTTGATTTCATTGATGAAACTCTTGATATTGAGAAATTTGGCTAAACATCCCAATACTTTGGTAACATTTAGCGAATTCCTCTCACCTAGGGATCAGTCAAGAAATCACTACTTGTGAGTCTCATGACATCCCATCCTCGGAAGAATTTCATTCATTTTAAAATTATTATTAATTTACTTTGTTTTTTTTATTTTCCTTTAAAAACTTATCTATTTTTATTTTTAATAAAACAACTTAAATTATTGAAAAATCATACTAAATATCCCAATACTCTGGTAACATTTAGTAGGACTCTTCTCACCTAGGGATCAGTCAAGAAATCACTACTTGTGAGTCTCATGACATCCCATCCTCGGACGAATTTCATTGTTAAAGCTTTATTATTATCTTTTATTTGTTTATATTAAAAAACATTTATTTTTATTTTTAATGAAAATTTAAATTATTGAAAAATCATACTAAATATCTCAATACTCTGGTAACATTTAGCACGACTCTTCTCACCTAGGGATCAGTCAAGAAATCACTACTTGTGAGTTTCATAACATCCCATCATCGGACATTCATTAAATTTAAATTTTATTATCTATTTAAATTTAAATTTCATTATTTTTAAATACATTTTCTAATCAATAATAATAATTAATGAAAATACAAATAAAAGAAAATTTTTCAAAAACTTTTATTTTACAACATGCAATAACAATAATAATAGTGATAATAATAATAACACAATAATAATAATAATAATAATCACAATAATGTAATAATAAAGTAGTAATAATAATAATAATAATAATAATAATAATAATAATAATAATAATAATAATAATAATAATAATAATAATAATAATAATAATAATATAAAACTCAAATAACAACAACAACAATAATAATAATAATAATAATAATAATAATAATAGTATTATAATTTAATTTTTTTAATTTTTAATTTTTAATTTTCTAATTAAAATTTTCTTCCTTTTTTATAAAATGAATAAACACTAAATAAATAAACAAAAAAAATAATTACCAAAAATGAATTTGGGCTAAGAGCCCAAAGAAAACCCTTCAATGGCCCAAGAAGATGGCCCAAACGAGTGGGCCAGATCGGGTCAGTCAGGCCTGGGGGCGCGGGTCGCGAGCGGGCTGGAGCCGGGTCGGACGCGATCGAGTCGAGTCCGATGCTGGAGCGGTGCGCGGATCTTCTTCCTGGGTCGGGCGCGCGGATCTCGGGTCGGATCTGGGTCCACGCGCGGGTCGGCCTCTCTCTATAAAATCTTCTCTTTTTTTTTCTTTCACTTTTCCTTTTTTTACAAAAAAAATTTCAGAGCTTTCCAAAGCTCTCCAGGCCAAGCGATTCCCGGCCGCCGTCCTCCGCCGCCTAGCTCGCTGCCGGCCACCGTCGTCGGTGGCCAAAAAAAAAATAAAAATAAAAAGGCAACGCTTTTCCGAAAGCTCTCAGCTCCCTCTTTCCGTTTCTGATCTTCGTTTTCCCAAAAGGTGGTCCTAATCCTACGGATCTGAGGTCGAAACCTTCGGCCTCCTCCTTTTTTTGTTTTTTTTTTTGGTTGATGCTTCGGATGGTTTTGGTTTGTGTTTTTGCAGGTGGGATTCAGATCTTAGATTTGGAAACCCTCAGTTTCTAGATCTGGTGTTCTGTTTCCTTTTTTTTTGTGTTTGTTTTTGTGGCTTTGGTTGGTTTCGGTGTGGGGTGAGTGGTTGTGTTTAGTGGTGATGGGGTTTTTTAGAGGGACTGGTATATGGGGTTTGGTGAGGGTAGTGACAGACGAGACAGCCTAGGGAGGAGGGGCTAGCAGAGATGGTGTCAGGAACTGGTGGCCGGCGGTGATGGGATGGCTGGCAGGAGATTGGACATCAGACAAGTAAAAAATAATAAAAAACAAAAAATAAAAATAAAAATAAAAATAAAAATAAAAAATAAAAATAAAAATAAAAAAATAAAAATAAAAATAAAAAGATAAAAATGAGAAATAAATAATATATAAAAAAATAATAAGAATAATAATAAAGAAAATAACAATAATAATAATAATAATAAAGAAAATAATAATAATAATAACAAAAATATGACAAAATTAGGTGTCAACAATAAGGATCTCATTATCAAAGTCATTACTTTGATTCCTTTTATATGAATCCACTATTCTAGAGACTTTATCATTTGATTATGATTTGATCAAATTAAATATGGTCAATAATGATAGATAATTGTCATGTATTATTAAATAACATAGACAATCACAATGTCTTAAGTGTACTATAAGTCTAAATCCGATTGGCTCATAACACATACACTAACATTCTCTCACTTGCACTAAGCCAATCGATCATGGAAAGGCTTGAGTATCTATTTGGACCATTGGTGATACCAAGATTTCTTAGCTTGTGCAATGGCTCCATTGTTGTCACAATGGAGTACCATTGGATTAGTAATGAACTTCTTGATCCAAATAATTTCCTTATTTGCATCGAATGCCGCTATATATACTCAGCCTCGATCGTAGAATCGACCACTATCTCTTATTTAGAACTTTTCCAACTTAACAGTGCCATCATTTAGGCAAAACACATAGCCAGATTATGACCTAAAGTCATCCTTATCTGACTAGAAACTTGTATCAGTGTAACCATTTACAAAGAGCTCATTCTCTCCTCCATAGACTAAGAAAGTATCCTTAGTCCTTCTTAAGTACTTAAGGATGTTCTTAACTGCTATCTAGTAACGCTCACCTGGGTCAGCTTGATACCTACTCGCCATGCTCAAAGCATGGGAGACATCAAGCCTCGTACATAACATGGCATACATGATAGATCCAATAGTCGAAGCATATGGAATCTTAGCCATTTTATCTCTCTCTCATCTTGTGTTTTAGGACACATGTCCTTTGAGAGATAAATGCCATGAGACATAGGTAAGAATCCTTCCTTGGATTCTTCCATGTTGAACCTTTTCAACACTGTCAATATATGTACTTTGACTTAGACCTAGTAGCCTACTCAATCTATCTTTATAGATCTTTATTCCAAGGATATAAGCTGCTTCTCCTAAGTCTTTCATGGAGAAACAATTCCCTAGCCAAGTTTTGACATATTGTAGGGCAGGAATGTCATTTCCTATGAGTAGTATGTCATCCACATATAACACTACGAATATGAAAGCACCCCCACTAACCCTTTTGTAAACACAAGGTTCATCTTCGTGCTTGATGAAGCTAAAATCTTTGACTGTCTCATCAAAAAGAATGTTCCAGCTCCGAGAAGCTTGCTTCTCAGGCTCTTGACGTATCCTATTATATCTACGCGGGCCTTGTGTTTCTGGAGCTATTTCCTGTTCCACAACATCTTGTGAGACTTGCTCCTGTTCCACTAAAGGTTTAGTGACATTTTGTGGTTCTTGAACCTCTTCAAGCTCTATTTTCTTCCCACTAGTTCTTCTTCTAAAAAAAAAGTCATTTTCTAGAAAGACAACGTACCGAGCCATAACCACTTTACGCTTTGTGGGATTATAGAAATAGTATCCTTTTGTCTCTTTAGGATTCCCTAACAATATGCATTTATCAGATTTGGGTTCTAATTTGTTTGAGACTTGTCTTTTGACATAAGCGTCACAACCCCAAATCTTTAGAAAAGACAGATTAGGCTTTTTTCCAATCCATATTGTTAGCTTTAAATTGACATGTATTTTGAAATGACAAAAACTTAAGTAAGCTTAAAACATTTTTCTACAATGTAAATTTGCTCAAAATGAACTCAATGACGAAATACATTTTAAACAAAGTCTTAGATTGTGATTTCAAATGAATAAGTCAGGAAATACTCTTATAAAATATGTTAAGATATGTTGAACTGACTTAAAATCACAAAAAGCCATCAAACTCTATCAAATTGCAGCCAAATAAGTGCAGGAAATTATGAGGGATCGATCCCCCTGTAGAGGGATCTATCCCTAGATGTCCAAAAGGTTGGAAGGCATCCTGGAAATTTGGGATCAATCTGATATGAAAAGGGATCGATCCCTTTTCACGAAAACAGTGTCCAACAGCTAGTTTCTGAGGGTTTCAATGGGAAGTTTTGCATTAAATGCTTCAACAACCATCTCAGTCAGTTGGTGGACTATAAATAGAGGCATTTATGAAGTTTGGAGATAGAACAAGTACTCAGAAACTCTCAAAGCTTCAAGAAAGAAATCTAAGCTAAAAAATTCATTCTTTGTAATTCCATTTGTGATATTTCAACTTGCTCATCACCCACTCACTTAAATTTCTGATATTCAAAGGGGTGTGCTAGCCTTGTAAGGTTGTTCTTGTAAGAGTGAGGGTAGCATTACAAGGGGATAGACTTAGAAGGTGATTTCTAAGCCTTCAAAAGAAATTGTAAGAGGTCTCATCACACTTTAAAGTGGTTTGTAAGCATTCACAAAGAAAAGTGGAATCAATCCCTTGACAAGAGGATCAAGGAGAGAGGACGTAGGCAAGAGATTGGCTGAACCTCTATAAAATCTGTGTTTGCTTCTCTTTCCCTTCCTTATTTAATGCATTTATTTCATTATTGCTTTATTTATTCTATTTGTGCATTAAGCTCTTAGAAAATCCAAAATTTAGTAGAAAACCGATTCACCTCCTTTTCGATAAAGTCAACAATTGGTATCAGAGCTTGGACTCGAAAGTTGATTAGGAGTAATTTCCTTCGAGTAAAAACGATCTAGATGACTCAAACTAGTGTATCTACACCTTTGGTAGGAGAAGGACATTCTATGATTAGACCACCACTCTTCAATGGTGAAAACTATGCATATTGGAATACTAGGATGATATTATTCATTCAAGCTAATGACTATGAAGTGTGGAGAATTATAGTTAAAGGTCCCGTAGTTCCTATTAAGAAAGTAGATGGGGAGGAAGTGCCAAAGAAAGAGGATGAATGGGATACAAACAATATTAGAATGGCACAATTAAACGCTAAGGCAATGCACACACTTTTTTATGCATTAGGACCTAATGAGTATAATAGAGTGTCACAATGTGAGAATGCTAAACAAATTTGGGATAAGCTAGCTGTTACTCATGAAGGTACCACACAAGTTAAAGAGACTAAAGTTGGAATGCTCACTTAAGATTATGAGTTATTTAAAATGAAGAATGATGAATCAATTAGAGATATGTTTACTAGATTCACTGATATCATAAACGGTCTCAAGTCTTTAGGAAAAACATATTCAAATGTTGAAATGGTGAAGAAGATTCTAAATAGCTTACCTAAATCATGGGAAGCAAAAGTTACAACTATTGAGGAATCTAAAGATCCACAGACACTTTCTCTAGATGAACTCATGGGATCTTTACTCACCTATGAGATGAAAATCAAAAGGATTCAAGAACCTCCCAAGAAAGTTGGAGTTGTATTAAAATCCACCACAAATGAGGAATATAAAGATGATCAAAATGAAAGTGGTGATGATGAGGATTTAGAAATGGCCATGTTTGCAAAGAGGTTTAATAAATTCATGAGAATGAGAACTAGTAGAAACTCTAGGATACCCCTTAGGAAAGACTTTAACAAAGGAAAGACAAGTAGGAAAGAAATGGATCAAATCATTTGTTATGAATGTAAAAAACCTGGTCACATTAAATTTGATTGTCCTTTTTATAGAAAACAAAATGAGAAGAAACCAAAAAAGAAGGCAATAATGGCTACATGGAGTGATAGTGACTGCTCTGATGAAGAAAAATGTAGAAGATGAAGTAGCCAACCTTTGCTTTATGGCTATTGAAGATGAAAAGGTAAAAACTAACTCATTTGACACTAATGAATATACATTTGATGAATTACAAGATGCATTTGATGAGTTAGCAAATGAGTTTGAGTGCATGAATATAAAATATAAGAAAATGATTTCAAAATTGAAAAAGGAAAATTAGATGCTCATGAATGTCAAATTAGAATGTGAGAAGAAATTAGAAAATGCAAATCTAGAAATAAAAGAATTAAGTAAAAAGAACCTTAACTTACAAAATTCATTTTCTAGATTTTATATGGGTCAACAAAAACTTGATCATATGCTGACCCAAAGAGCATTTTTTGATAGAGAAGGAGTAGGTTACAATGCATCAAATAAAGAAACTCATCTTAAAAACTTTCTTATTAAAGATAGAAAATTTATATTATGTACCTCATGTAATAAACTAGGACACTCTACACAAGCATGCACATCTAGGAAAACCATTATTAGAGGAAAAATAGTTATTAAGATTTGGGTGCCAAAGCATGTTTTAAATTCAAGTGATGAGTTATTAAAAATGAAACGGATCCCTAAAGGATAAAAAATTATTAGTACTAACTCACAAAGACCCAAGAAAATTTGGGAATCTAAGATAAAAGTTTGATGTATTTGTGTGTAGGAGGAAGAGCATTGCTACAAGGCTAAGTCTAAGGAGCATTGCTACAAAGCTAAGTCCAAGGAGCATTGGTACCTTGATAGTGGATGCTCAAGACACATAACTGATGACAACAGCCAATTCAAGTTCTTAAAGCCTAACAGTGGTGGAGAAGTCACGTTTGGAGACAACTCTAAAGGACAAATTGAAGGAATTAGCTCCATTGGTAACTCCTCCTCAACTATTGAAAATGCTTTATATGTTAGAGGCTTGAAACATAATTTGCTTAGTATTAGTCAATTGTGTGATAAAGGCTTTAAAGTTGTGTTTGATGCTTTATGTTGTAATATTGTTAATGCTAAAACTAATCAAATTATTTTTATTAGATATAAACAAGGAAACATTTAGATTGTTAACTTAGATGAGCTAAATAGCAAAAATGTATGCTTTATGGCCACTAGAGAAGATGAACCTTGGTTATGGCATAGAAGACTAGGTCATGCTAGCATGCATGTTTTATCTAAATCAGGCAAAAGAGACTTAGTGGTAGGTTTACCTAAGCTTTAATTTGAAAATGATAAAGTTTGTAAGGCTTGTGTAAGAGGAAAACACAAGAGAATATCATTTAAATCTAAAAAGTGTGTTACAATCTCTACGTCACTTCAACTCTTTCACTTAGATCTTTTTGGACCAACTAGTACCACTAGTTTAGGAGGAAAACACTATGGTTTTGTCATAATAGATGACTACACTAGGTTCCCTTGGATGTTCTTTTTAAGTGTGAAAAATGAAGCCTTAGAGAAATTCATTATTTTTTCAAAACTTGTTCAAAATGAAAAAGGTTACTCTATTACTAGCATTAGGAGTGATCATGGAAAAGAATTTGAAAATCTTGGTTTTGATAAATATTGTAATGAAAATGGTATTAGCCATAACTTTTCAACTCCTAGAACTCTTCAACAAAACGGGGTAGTTGAAAGGAGAAATAAAACCTTAGAAGAAATGGCTAGAACCATGCTTTGTGAAAACAATTTAACAAAATATTTTTGGGCTGAAGCTATAAACACTGCATGTTATGTTATAAATAGAGCTATGGTTAGGCCTATTTTAAAGAAAACCCCCTATGAGCTTTATAAAAGAAAAAGGCCTAACATAAGCTATTTTCATCCATTTGGCTGCATATGTTTTGTTTTGAATAATGGAAAAGATAACTTAGGAAAATTTGATGCAAAAAGTGATGAAGGCATTTTTCTTAGTTATTCTTCAAATTCTAAGGCATATAGAGTTTTCAATAAAAGAACACTTGTTGTGGAAGAATCAATTCATGTGATTTTTGATGAGTCAAATACCTCTAGTAGAATCAATCTTGATGATGAAGTAGAGATATTTGATGAACCCATAATTGATCCATTTCAAGATAAAGATGTTAGAGAACAATTAAAAGATCTTGATATAAATAAGAATGAGGAGCTATTGGAACAAGAAATAATTGAGAAAGAATCAAGATGTCCTAGAGAACTTGGTTATGTGAAGGATAATAACATTGTTGGAGATCCAAATATAGGTGTTAGAACTAGGTCAACATATATAAACATATGTCAACATGTAGCCTTTGTGTCTCAATTTGAACCAAAGAATGTGAATAAGGCTTCAAAAGATGAAAATTGGATTATGGCTATGCAAGAAGAATTAAATCAATTTGAAAGAAGCAAATTATTAACACTAGTGGAAAGTCCAAGGATCATCCAATTATTGGAACTAAATGGATATTCAAGAATAAAAATGGATGAGAATAGCATAATGTTAGAAACAAAGCTAGATTAGTGGCACAAGGATAAAGGCAAGAAAAAGGGATAGACTATGATGAAACATATGCTCCGGTAGCTAGATTAGAAGCCATCAGAATGCTACTTGCCTTTGCATGCTGCAAAGATTTTAAACTATATCAAATGGATGTTAAAAGTGCCTTTTTAAATGGTTACATAAATGAAGAGGTCTATGTTGAGCAACCTCCCGGTTTCGAAAATCCAAAGTTTCCTAACCATGTTTTCAAACTATCAAAAGCTTTATATGGATTAAAACAAGCTCCTAGAGCTTGGTATGAAAGACTTTCAAAGTTTTTGATTGAAAAAGGTTTTGCATGAGGCAAAGTAGATACAACCTTATTTATTCAATCAAGGGTAGTGACTTATTAGTAGTTCAAATTTATATGGATGATATCATTTTTGGATCTACAAATGAGTCATTGTATAAAGATTTCTCAAAATTAATGCAAGGTGAATTTGAAATGAGCATGATGGGAGAGCTAACCTTTTTCCTAAGACTTTAAGTTAAACAATGCAAAGAGAGTATTTTTATAAATCAAGCTAAATACACTAAAGACTTGCTTAAAAGATTTGGAATGGATGAGTCTAAACCTTATTCTACCCCAATGAGCACAAACATTAAGCTTGATAAGGATGAAGGAGGAAAATGTGTAGACACTAAACTATATAGGTCTATGATTGGCTCATTGCTATATCTTACTGCTAGTAGACCATATATAATGTTTAGTGTATGCTTGTCTGCTAGATTTCAGTCATCTCCTAGAGAATCACATCTACAAGCTGTAAAAAGAATCCTTAGAAACCTTAAAGACACTTCTTCCTTAGGACTTTAGTATCCTAAAGATTCTACTTTTATTCTCCATGCTTATCCCGATGCAGATTTTGGTGGTTGTAAAATTGATAGGAAAAGCACATCCGGAACTTGTCAATTCTTAAGAAATAGACTCATTTCATGGTTCTCTAAGAAACAAAATAGTTTAGCTCAATCCATAACCGAAGTTGAATATATTGCTTTCGGAAGTTGTTGTGCTCAAGTATTGTGGATTAAACAACAAATGAGTAACTATGGAATAGAAATGAATCAAGTTCCTATCAAATGTGATAATACTAGTGCCATCAACCTTACCAAAAATCCCATACAACACTCTAGAACTAAACACATTGAAATAAGACATCATTTCATCAGAGATCATGTGCAAAAAGGTGATATAGTTCTAGAATATATAGATACCTTGCACCAATTAGCTTATATTTTCACAAACCCTTGGACAAGGAGCGATTTTGCACCTTAGAGGTAAACTAGGTCTCATGAATGCTCCTTGAATTAAATTGTTGTTGAACAAAAGATTTAAGTTGGTTGTGATGAATGCAAGTCAGAAATTTAGAGAATGCTTTGATCACTTGCTGTTCATGGCCTTAACTTGCCATATTTTTTGGTTCTTAGGATGAATTGTTGAAATATGTATGTTTGATTATGTTAATTCCTTATCATCCAAACCTCACCAGCAAAACATCACTTCTCATGGTTAAGACTTTCTCACAATCATGCCAAAATAGCTTTCAATGATTTTCTGCATGTTTTCAATGCTTTTCTGCATAATCTAGTCTTTTTCAAGTCACATATCATGTTTTCCAAATTGCTCAAACATGATTTTGATTTTAAAACAGAGAAAATGCACAAGTCTTCTGTTTTCAAATCATTTTTCTGCATCAAAACTAAGATAATTGACTGAGGGGTCAATTCCTCCAAAAATAGGATTGATTCTCAGATCATTCAAGCCAAAATTTTGGGTTTCTGCTATGAGGGATTGATTCCTTTCACCATGGGATCGATCCCATAGCTCTCGAATTGTTTGGGGGGCTTTTAGCCTGGAAGGCATCGATCCCTTCCTTGAGGAGGGATCGGCCAGAAAAACCCTCGGCCTCCCTTATTCCTTCTCACTATTCACCTCCTCTTCACAAAAACCCCTCTTTTCACCATTTCCTTACACCAAATCTTCAAGATCTCTTTCATTTCTCCACCAAATCACTCCATTCCTTCACCATTCTTCATCATTTCTCCATCTTCTTCACTTCTCATCATCTTTTCACACCAAAACCTCATCATTTTTTATTTCCTCTTTTCTCTCTTGTGTTCATCACTATTCATGCCTAACATTCCAATTTTAAGTGTTTCCTCACTAATTTCAATCAATTTTCTTGCATTTCTCGTTTACTTAATCATATTTTGTCAACCCATTTCCATTTCTTGCATCTATTAACATTCCATCTCGTTTTCAGTTCACATAAAACCTATATTTTTGTCTAACTTCTAGTGTTCATAACTTAGAATCCTTTTAATATTTCAGCATCATTCCTCCTTCATAATGGTTGCCTGTGTATTGCTCTGTAGGTATATGCTGTTGGTTAGCATTCCATTGCCCCCTACACTCATCCACACTCTACCAAACTTGTGCTCACCACCTGTTCGATAGAATTCCTCAAAGAACTTTACTCTATTTCTCATAAGCAAACCTCACTCCAAATGGCTCCTAAAGTGAAACACGCTGCTCAAAAATGAAAAACCCTTTCCTCTTCCTCGTCCTCCATGCCTACCACCTTTAATCGATGCTTTCGAAATGCTGAGGAGAAAAACAAGTATCATGAGAAATTTGCCAATATGCACATCAAGCATTGTCGTCCAATTGATTTCAGATTCTTAAAATCGATTAACTTTTCTTATTTGGCCAAACTTGATGCCTTTCATTGGACTCATTTTCTAAAAATCAACACTCCAGTTCCTTACAACATCGTTCCAGCATTCTTCTCTAATGCCAAACTGATCCATGATCCAAATGATACACGCAAGGTAGTAGGGATTCGATCGTTTGTCATGGGCAAACATGTTGAAGTCATCGAGGACTCCCTCTCACTTGTCTTCTGCATTCCAAAAAACACGACCTTCGCTTTGAGAATATGGAAGTTCCATTGGAGTTTAACATAGTTGCTGACCGTGCTGGTGATCTTCCCGTTTTCGCACGACTTCTCCATATTATAATCTCCTGGAATCTTCAACCTCTCGGCACCAAATACTCTCAGCTCCGGAGACTTGATCGCTTTTGGCTTTCCAACATTCACTCACTCGACGGCACTAGACCGGACCTTCTTCATTTTATTCTTCAAGATTGGGTGAAAATTGTTCATGGTACAGTCAAAACGATTGTATTTCCTCAGCCACTTGCATTTTTCTTGCTCGATAGAGGCATCGACTGCTCATGTGAGGCTAGTGTCCTTTCGAAACCAAGTACCACCATCAATCTCGCTACCATGCATAACCTTAGGTGGTATTCCTATCAGCAAGGTAATACTATAGTATAGGAAAAGAGTCATGGTCAGCCTGCCTCTTCCGCCTATGATAGCGAAGAGGAAGCTCCTGCCGAACCGTCTTCCTTTGCACCATTGAGTTCGACCTCAACATCTTTGGACCAAATCATGCTAATGCTTTAGCAAATGAACACTTCTCACCAGACCTTCCAGCAAGATGTTGCTTAACGGCTTGATCAAATAGAGGAAACTCAGGCTACCTTGTTTGATGAAGTCCAAGACATTCGCATGCAGCAAGAGAACTTCATTGAGTAGTATCACTTGACATTTCCTAGGTGCTGTTGACTAGAGTATTTTAGTTCATCATGATTTTCTAATTTCGGACTTTATGCTTATTAGATTGTTTTGACATTTCCTAGTTGTGTTTGTGATGTTTTAGACTTCTCTTAGTCGTAAGGGCTGGATCTTAGACCTTTATTTCTCTATGGCATGGCTTATAATTATGTTTATGACATTGACTTGATCTATGTTTCTATTTATACCATTGGAATAGTTTATGCTTCTACCTTTGTTGCTTTAAATTGACTTATGCCTTTGATCATTTCTCCATGATGTCTATTTTTATTAAGGGGAAGTATATTTATAGTCTTTTCTATGACAAAAAGGGGGAGAATTAATATGGTAAATTTTATAGCTTTTCCTGATTGCATTGAGGGGGAGCAATTATAGTTTTTCATGCCTAACTTAAGGGAGAGCAAATCTTGAAGGGGAGTAGCATTTTTCAAAAATATAAGCAACCTAATTTTTCAAACATATAAGCAAATTTACCTTAAGTTTTGTCATATCAAAAAGGGGGAGATTGTTAGATTTAAATTGACATGTATTTTGAAATGACAAAAACTTAAGTAAGCTTAAAACATTTTTCTACAATGTAAATTTGCTCTAAATGAACTCAATGATGAAATACATTTTAAACAAAGTCTTGGATTGTGATTTCAAATGAGTAAGTCAGGAAATACTCTTATAAAAGTGTTAAGATATGTTGAACTTGAAGGAAACCGAAACAAACATGCAGCGGAATTTAAATCATTCGGCCTCCACCAGGATCGATTCGGAGGGTTGCCTGATTAGGGTTTCGAGATTTTACCTAACGTTTTCTCTGCTTTTTCTGTTTCTTCGGTCGAATCACAAGCAACAACTTTTCGTTCCTGCCTCTATGGTATCCACACGAACGGATCTCACGACTCTTGAAGGTCTCACGATCAGATGCCTTAAGGAGCGTTTTTGATTCTTTTAACCGAACTGCTAGCTTCGATTAAAAGAATATTTTTCTGTTTTCTAATTGTTGTACGGCTATGTTTCAGAAAACATCCTTTTATAGGTAGTAAATTTTACCCTAAAATTTACTGCCAAACAGAACTCTAATCCTACTTAGAATAGGATTAACTATATCCTTAATCCAAGTCAGAATAGGATTAGACATATCCTTAATCCAATTCAGAATAGGATTAATTAAGCTCCTCATTGATCCGTTCTAAGTGTGCGACCCAATAGGTTCTCAAAACAATGGCAATGACAAAATTGTCACAGGCAATGAGCGGTATCTAGCAACACATCATTGCTACCCATGTAACGAGAATGTCAATGACTCGACATAACCTTACTCGTGATAGATGTTACCGTGTAGTCTAATCCCTATATCCTTTGATGTCTTGATTAGACACAAGTCATGGAATGTGTCACACTTGTATAGTCTAATCAGCATTTCTTGATTCCTGAGTAGACTAATTAAACAAATAAAATCAATATCTCATATTGACTTATTCGAGCACGGCCATGCATTTCTTAGTCTCACTCTATCAAAGGGCCCAAGACATCACTCTTGTTATATAAGAGGGATAAATTCTATCTTGATCACTCAACATCCCTCTACATAGATCAAGGCATACCCAATTACTACCTTTATAGTCCATCCTGTTACGAATGACATCTAGCAGCATTAAAGTATACAATTCTCTATGTTGGGATCTCTGATGATCTCAAGTCAAAGGATCACATACACCATCATCACTATGAGAATCGCTTATGACACTCATATAACAATCCATGTAAGCGTTCTCATGGAGGGTCGATCCAGTACATAGTTCTCTAACATGTACCTATGTGATGACTTGATATCCTATATCCATGACAATGGTCATCAGTCAACCACATACTAGTCTTATCGTATCATTGTTATCCTTGTTCACAATAATACTTGACTATGGATATTTTAAGAATAGTGTGTTATTACTATTCTAAGGACATTATCATATAAGATTATATTACGCAGTTATAAGACAAATATAATAATGAACTATAAATAAAAATGTCATGATACATAAAAATGCCAAAGTCAATCATCTAATGAATGGTTCTAAGGGCATAATCCAACAGAACTGACTTAAAATCACAAAAAGCCATCAAACTCTATCAAACTATAGCCAAATAAGTGCAGGAAATTATAAGGGATCGATCCCACTTGTAGAGGGATCGATCCCTAGATATCCGCAAGGTTGGAAGGCATCCTATAATAGGTTGGAAGGCATTCGAGAAATTTGGGATCGATCCCTTTTCAGGAAGAATAGTGTCCAACAGCTAGTTTTTGAGGGTTTCAACGGGAAGTTTTGCAGTAAATGGTTCAACATCCATCTCAGTCAGTTGGCGGACTATAAATAGAGGCATTTATGAAGTTTGGAGGTAAAACAAGTACTCGAAAACTCTCAAAGTTTTAAGAAAGAAATCCAAGCTGAAAAATTCATTCTTTGTAATTCCATTTGTGATATTTCACCTTGCTCATCACCCACTCACTTAAATTTCTGATATTCAAAGGGGTGTGCTAGCCTTGTAAGGTTGTTCTTGTAAGAGTGAGGGTAGCATTACAAGGGGATAGACTTAGAAGGTGATTTCTAAGCCTTTAAGATAAATTGTAAGAGGTTTCACCACACCTTAAAGTGGTTTGTGAGCATTCACAAAGAAGAGTGGAATCAATCCCTTGACAAGAGGATCAAGGAGAGAGGACATAGGCAAGAGATTGGTCGAACCTCTGTAAAATCTGTGTTTGCTTCTCTTTCCCTTATTTACTGCATTTATTTCATTATTGCTTTATTTATTCTATTTGTGCATTAAGCTCTTAGAAAATCCCAAATTTAGTAAAAAAACCGATTCCCCCCCTCTCAGTAGAGCTAACACACATCTCATGTGGTGTCTTTTCAACAGCTTTAGTAGGAACACGAGTTAGTGTGAATGCTGCTGTCTCTAAAGCATAACCCCAAAAGGAGATAGGAAGGTCAGATAGACTCATCATGGATCGAACCATGTCTAATGAGGTCCGATTCCCCCTCTCAGATACACCGTTCCATTCAGGTGTACCAGGTGCAGTGAGTTGTGAAACTATTCCACACTCTTTTAGATGATCTGTAAATTCTAAGCTCAAATACTCTCCACCACGATCTAATCGGAGTGTCTTGATATTCTTGCCTAGCAGTTTTGTACTTCATTCTTGCATTCTTTGAACTTTTCAAAGGATTCTAACTTGTGTCTCATTAAATACACATAGTCATATCTACTTAGTCATTAGTAAATGTGATGAAGTATTGGAACCCTCCTCTAGCCTGTGTGGTTAATGGACCACATACATCTATATGTATGAGTTCTAATAAACCATTTTCCCTTTCACTTGTTCCTGTAAAAGGAGCCTTGGTCATTTTACCAAGCAAACAAGATTCACATACATCATATGATCAAAATCAAATGAATCTAAGTGTCCCTCTTTATGGAGCCTAGATATGCGTTTCTCGTTTATGTGACCAAGTCTACAATGCCAGAGAAATGTAGGGTTAATGTCATTACCCTTTGACCTCTTAGAATCAACACTATATATGTGATTATCTAAATCTAGAACATACAATCCATTCATAATGGAAGGATTGCCATAGAAAATATCATTAAAGTAAATTGAACAACTATTATTCATTATTTTAAAAGAAAAACCTTTCTTGTCCAAACAAGAAACAGAAATAATATTCTTGGCAATTGCTAAAACATAATAACAATTATCAAGTTCTAGAATTAGGCCCGAAGGCAACGATAAATTAAATGTTCCTACAGCTAACGCAGCAATCGTTGCTCCATTTCCAACTCGTAAGACCACCTCACCCTTGGCAAGTTTTCTACTCCTTGTTAGTCCCTGCACATTCATGCAAATGTGAGAACCACATCCAGTATCTAATACCCAAGATGAAGAAGTAGACAAATTTATCTTAATCACATATATACCTGAGGTGGAAGTCTCACTTCCTTTCTTTTCCTTCAACTCTTCAAGGTGCACTGTGCAGTTTTACTTCTAATGACCAGTCTTACTGCAATGGAAGCATTGTCCTGTCTTAGCAACTCCACCAGATGGCTTGAGGTTCTTGGCCTTGTCCTTCTTATTACCCTTGGGCTTGGGCTTACCCTTAAGCTTGCCTTTGCCTTTGGATTTAGTCTTGTCAATCACCATAACAGAAGTAGGCTTTGACTTTTTCAAGTCCTGCTCAGCAATTCTCAACATGTTGAGCAATTTTGCCAGTGTCTTATCCATACTGTTCATGTTGTAGTGCAATACAAACGAACTATAGTTATCCAGGAAGGATTAGAGGATGAGATCAACTGACAACTCTTTATACATGGTGAAGCCCAGTGCTTCCAGCCTCTCAATGTACCTAATCATATTAAGTACATGAGTGTGCACTGAAACTCCCGCAGCCATCTTGCTCTGGAAGAGCGCCTTAGACACCTCATAACATTCGTGCCATGCTTGCTCTTGGAACATTTCCTTGAGATGTTCGATCATATCAAACGGTTTCATATTCTTATGTTGCTTCTGGAGTTTAGAACTCATGGAAGCTAACATTAGGCATTGTACGTCAATGGCATCATCCAAATGCTTTTGATAAGCTTGCTTATCAGTAGTGGAAGCATTCTGTCGGGGTTAAGCAGGGATCGCATGCTCTAAAACATATAACTTCTTTTCTTGAGTGAGGACTATCCTCAAATTTCTATACCAGTCTAAGAAGTTTGCCCTAACCAAATTGTTATCCTTCTCAAGGATAAAATGAAGGGATAAATTTAGGTAGACAACTCTTGTCAATTGCATCTCATGCAACTCCTGGATAGTTGGGTGAACAACTCTTGTTCTAACTCATCATATGGGTTAAAGCCCAACCTATGCCTCTAAATCTTATTAGGTTTGACTAAGCCAATGCCCTAATTTGATTTAGTTAAGTCTGACCCAATACACTCGGAGATAACTATTATCTCATGCAATGTGAATTCCTAAGGTAGGTATGACCTTGACTGAGCCAAAATAGCACAAAACCGAACAAAGTCTCTTTCACATGCATCGTATTGGAAGGCATCTTTATTTGTTATCTTTGACTTAATATTTATTTTGAGGGATTTTTAATTTTATCGTCTCAACTAGCATGCTTTTCTAACAGATATATCAACATATATAAGTAAAAGCATAAAATTAAACGTGACATGGTTATGGCCTTTCTATTATAAAAGAACCTAGGGATACATTATTTTTCTAAATGCCTTTTGCTCTGTTTCCCTTCAAGCGTCACCTCGGTTCGCCTTGGCTCCGAATCCTCTTGGCTCCAAATATTGTACATTTTACAAGATAATCCTAATTTATCTATGTAACTATTACATAAATAAATTACAAATAAATCAAAGCTCACTGGCCCAATTTAAGTTTATTTAAATAAATTACAACCCATATAAACCTAGGCCCATATCCATGCACCATGCAATCATCCATATCACATAAGAATCAAGCATCAAGCATACATAGCAATATCACATATTAATTTGCATGCTTCCTAATTAAAATCTAATTTTAATTAATCAAATTTTATTTAATTATGGGTATCAAGGGCTGTCTTAATTTAATTTTAATTCTCAAAATTCAATTTGGGCTTAATTGAAATTTAAATCTTATTAAAATCTCAAAACCATTGGATAACTCTTATCTATTTTAAAATATTTTATTTTAAAACAAAAATTTATAAAGATATCTCCTTTTGAAATTTTAATATCATAAAATCTCAAAAGTATTAGATAACTCTTATCCAATTTACGATAAAAAATATTTTATTTTAAAACAAAAATTTACAAAGATAACTCCTTTTGAAATTTTAATCTCATTAAAATCTCAAAACTATTGGATAACTCTTATCCAATTTAATACAGGATATATTTTATTTTAAAATAATTTTATCAAGATAATGTTTTTGAAATTTTAATCTTATCAAAATATCAAAAACCACCGGATAACTCTTATCCAATTTTATTTTTAAAAATATCTTTCTTTAAAATATATTTAATTTAAAACTCTTATCATGATAACTTTTATCTTAATTTATTTTATATATTTAAATAAAATAATAACAAGTATTAAATTTTTTTTTGCAAGGGTGGCAACTACAAGGTTGCCTACAGGGTTTTTGTCAAAACAATTTTGACAACTGCTCTAATATCAATTATATTATATAAAAGCATGTAGGGTTTGTGCCAAACAATTTTGACAACATTTTAATTACAAGTTTGAAAAGAATTGTAACATGTAACTTTTAATTTAACAAATCCCTGCAAGATTTATTTAAATCTATAATTGTCTTACAATTATTTTAGGTCGTCCAAAAGAATTTTGAAAATTAAAATCAAATTTGTAACAACTTACAATAAAACAGCATCACCACGAATCGAATTTGCTATCCCGAAAGCTGTTTGCACATTGGCTCTGATACCACCGTAAGGTTTTGTTGTCTCAGTTTATCATCTCATACACGAAAATAAGTAGCGGATTAAAACAATAAAACCAAAATCACTAGGATCATGCAACAAGCTTAATTTCGGGATAGAATCTAACCTTTTGGTGTACTCATGTAGGAATGTTCGACTTTTGAATATGGCAGTCCACGAACAGCTCTTGATTTATCGTTAACTCAAAACTCCTAACTGAAAGAAGCCCTCTAACGGTATCCACACGAGTAGAATGCAAAACAAGACCTTTGCCTGAGACAAGATGTGATCAGAAGCAAAGAGAGGAGGAAGAGAATTATTTTCTGAGAGTGCTAGCTCTAAGAAGCAGAACAGCTATATAAAAAATTCTATCTGACTTTTTAGTTTTAATGTTGTTTTTATAGTGCCTTTTAATAAAATCCTAAAAAGGCCTTAGCCTTAATCTAACTAAATTGAGTCTTTTGGGCCTTTTAAAATAACTTAATTCAAATGTAATTGATTGTAAGGCATACTCTAACAAACACATCAAATATAAATCTTTTAAATTAATCATACGTGGCTGTAACACAAGCAACCACTTCTAGACCACTTTTACCCCATCTAACAGCTACGTGTACTATAATTATAATTATATTTGCTGACATAATCTGATGACATAGCATAAAATTATGATGTGTTATTCTTGGATTAATCATCTGCCATGTCTTCATATCTGATTAACGATGGTAAGCTCATCGTCATGTTTTACACGTAGAGTGTTGACAAACCATTTGGTATACAATATACAACTAACGTATTTGGGCTTTTCAAAATGCAAATATGTCAATAAAAAAATAAGCAATAAACCGTGACAAAACAGTAACATGTGAAATCTTCGCTGAACTTGGTTTCTCTTTTTGTCTTTCTAATATTTTCTCCCATACCTCCTTTCTCTATGTAAACAAGCATCTTTAGACTAGACGATTTCAGAGATTATGTATTATATATATTTCGATGGTTGTTTTCTGTTTCTGCGAATGATAAAATTATTTCCCTGGACAGAAAAGACTGAAAAAGCAAGCTTCTGTTCATTGTATTTTTACTCTGAAGAAGCGAAGATGGTTCCAACTGGATTCCGATTCAACCCCACCGATGAAGAGCTTATCGACATCCTGAACCAGAAAGTATCTGGGAATACTGTAATGGCGCCGCCTTTGGATTTCATTGTTGAAAGAAATATTTATGAATTAGAGCCGCAAGATCTTCAATGTGAGGCATTTTTCCTTCTACTTTACAGTACTAATTGTCTGGTAGCTTTAATGCAAACCCTGAATCTCTTATTTTTCTGGTTTAATATTTATCTATATATGTTTCCTAATCAGTTGCATGTCGATACTTTTTGGCACATTAAAGTCTTATATTGAACACGTAAAGCTATCAATTTAGGATCTTGTGATGTCTAAGCGTGCAAGGGAACAGAATCCCGTGTTTGACGGAACATGCATCGATCTTGTACCAGACCAAGAATCATAGTTCCCATGTTTTATCCACAGCCAACTTGCCATGGCTCCCAAAATCCAACAATTCAACTTTCATTTCTACTGGCTTTCTAACCATAGCAAAACTCAGGAGCTAGGAAAGATTTTCTGATAGTTTGATATTTCTTACTCGGATGAACATGATGGTTCAATAAATATGATTCCATGTTCTTTGAACAGCTTTGAAATTCTCTCTTCTCCGAATATAAAACAGTATTTCTCAGACTCATACGTGCTTTATGCAGGGACTCAAAGTGTGTGTTACAACTGATTGTTCCAACTGGGAATCAGTCTTTGCCACGTTGGAAGTTAGTATTTTGCTGAGTTGTATAGTGTCTGTGAGGAATATAATCACATGTTGTAATTAGCTGCTAGTTTCTACATGTTTTTCATGACTGTTTCCCTCTGTATATAAGGCTCAACTGATGAATAATAATCTGAAGGATTTCCCTCCAAATATTTCAATATGGTATCAGAGCAATTGAATTTTCCCGTCGAAATTTCTCACCCTTTCTAATCAGCTAAATAGCTTTGTTTTACCTGTTTCATGGCTCCTCCTGAAAATACAACAATTACTGTTCAACCAGAGGATGCACCTTCCTCACCATTTTTCCTTCATCCGAATGAAAATCCAGCGTTGGTGTTGGTTTCTTTTGTTCTCACTGGTTCGAATTATGCTTCCTAGTTTCGTGCCATGAAAATGGCCTTGCTCTCCAAGAATAAGCTTGGTTTTGCTGATGGATCTATTTCTCCTCCAGCTAAAACAGATCCTCTGTTTGCATCTTGGGAACAATGTAACATGATGGTCCTTTCATGGATCTTACATTCGATTTCACCTGCCATAGCACAGAGCGTGATCTGGTATGATGTAGTTGCTGATGTGTGGAAAGATCTCAAGGATCTTTTCTCTCATGGAGATGCATTCCGAATCGCAGCCTTACAAGAAGAGATCTATTCTTTTCATCAACGATCTCTTTCAGTAACTGATTACTACACTAATCTGAAAATTCTTTGGGATGAAATGATGAATTTGCGTCCTTTTCCCAAATGCACATGTGATTCAAAGTGTAAATGTGGAGCCCTTGATCTAACCAGGAAGTACTATGAGAATGATTGTGTGATTCGCTTCTTGACAGGGCTCAATGACAGTTTTTCTACCGTGAAATCACAGATCATGTTAATGGATCCCTTACCTTCCATTAACAAAGTTTTTGCTCTTGTTATTCAGCAAGAAAGACAGATGAATTCCAACTCACTTCAGCCACAATTAGATTCAACCTTTGCTAATAAAGATTCAGTTGAATCTCGTGGTACATTTGCAACAGTAAGTCGAAAGAATCATTTTCCTTCTAAAAAGCCAGTTTGTTCTTTTGGTGGCTATAATAGCCATACTGTTGATAAATGCTATCGGAAACATCGATTTCCACCTGGCTATAAACCTAAAGGCAAAGTAGGAGTTGTCAATCATGTACATACAAGTCATCCTGCTTCTACAGAGGTAGTTCAGACAAATTCAACTGTTGTTTCTAAGGTGAATGATAATAGTTCAGCAATGACTCTCACTCAGGCCCAATACAATCGCTTGATTGCTTTACTTCCACCTGATGACATGGCTTTTTCCAATTATTCTTGTGTTAATGCTATCACTGAAACTAATACTTCTTTAGGTATCAAATACTCATCACATACTTCCCAGCAGTTTTCTTTCATTTTAGATACTGGAGCCACTGACCATATTGTTTGTACTTTATCTTGTTTTCAAGTTTAATTTCCAATGATGCATTCCATCGTCAAACTTCCAAATGGACAACATGTTAATGCAACTCATATTGGAATTGTTCACTTGTCTCCCAATATCATCCTACATGATGTTCTTTATATTCATAATTTTTCTTTTAACCTTATTTCAGTCAGGAAGCTCTTCAGATCCCTCAATTGTCTACTGATTTTTCAACCTGCATTTTGCTTGATTCAGGATGTCATGACATGGAAGACGATTGGTATAGCTAAGCACAGTTTTGGTCTCTATCATCTTCATAGTTCTTTTCTTCACAGTCTTTAACTACACCTACTGTCAATGCTTTGCTGCAACCATCACATACCATAGACCTATGGCACTATTGACTTGTTCATGCCTCTAGCAATAGAATAAAGTCTTTACATAGGATTGATTCTTCTATTGTTGTACAACAACAAAAACTTTGTGAGATTTGTCACTTTGCTAAGCAAAAAAGATTGCCATTTTCACCTAATACTTCTATTTCCAAAGCTTGCTTTGATCTTGTACATATTAATATCTAGGGTCCTAATCCTACTCCTTCCCTTTATGGTCATTTTTATTTTTTAACTATGGTGGATGATTTTAGTAGGCATACTTAGGTGTACCTTATGAAAACCAAATCTGAAACTAGAAAATTAGTTCAAGATTTCTGTTCATATGTTGACACTCATTTTCACACCACCATTAAAATCATTAGAATAGACCAAGGTCAAGAGTTCAATACCCCTTCGTTCTATGCTTCTAGAGGTATTTTACATCAATTGTCTTGTGTCCAAACTCCTCAGCAAAACAGTGTAGTTGAACGAAAACACCAGCATATTCTTAATGTGGCTCGAGCCTTAAAATTCCAAGCTCACCTTGGTGAGAAATTCTGGTCTGACTATGTTAGTCATGTTGTGCATTTGATCAACAGACTTCCTTCTCCTCTCATACATCACAAAACACCATTTAAGATGTTATATACTAAACCACCTTATTTTTCTCATCTTAAAGTCTTTGGATGCTTATGTTTTGCATCCACATTATCTCACCCCAGAACCAAATTTCAACCTCGAGTTGTTAAATGTGTCTTCATTGGTTTATTTTCTAGGCTCAAAGGGTATAAGCTGTACAATCTTCAAACACATCAAGTTTTTACTTCCAGAGATGCTATCTTTTATGAGTACATTTTTCCTTTTAGTGTTGATTTTGTTCCTACTTCTATCTTGTCTGATCCTATTCTTCCATCTTCTAATATTGCTTTAGAACCATATCTTGACACCAACATTTCTCGTGCTTCTACTGAACCGATCTTAAATACCAATTCTTCTTCTTCTTCTGTTCCTAGAGCAACTGATTCTCACTACCCTGACTCGACAATTCTTCCTTCTTCATCACATAACTACTTAAGAAGATCCACTCGCATCAGATTTCCTTCTTCCTACCTTCAAGACTACCACTGTTGCTTGGCTCATAACAATCACTCTTCGTTGATGCATCCTGATTCATAAACTACTGGTTGTAAATATCCTCTTTCTTCATTCTTACAATATGATAAATGTTCTCCTTTTCATAAAACCTTTGTTTATAACATCTCTTCTATTGTTGAACCCACCATCTATGCTCAGGCGGTAACACAAAAATGTTGGCAACAAGCCATGCTTGCAGAATTGGAGGCATTGCAATTGAATGATACTTGGGTCTTGACTGAGCTTCCTCCCAACAAGCAAACCATTGGATGTAACTGGGTTTACAAGGTGAAGTACAAGTCTAATGGTGAAATTGAACGGTATAAAGTCAGGCTGGTGGCTAAAGGTTTTACGCAACAAAATGGGTTAGATTACACAGATACTTTCTCCCCTGTTGCAAAGATGACCACCCTTTGAACCTTATTGCTCGTTGCTGTAGCTAAGAACTGGATACTTCATCAGCTTGACATCAACAATGCTTTTTTTCATGGTGATTTGTTTGAAGAAGTCTATATAGATGTGCCTCCAGGTTATACTGCTGCTAAACCAGGACATGTGTGTAAATTGTTGAAATCCTTCTATGGTCTCAAACAAGCTAGTAGACAGTGGTTCCACTAGCTCACCTCTGCTTTGCTAGCCAAAGGATTCCTTCAAGCCACTTCAGATCATTCTTTGTTTGTCAAAACTACAGACTCCTCTTTCATTGCACTGCTTATTTACGTTGATGATGTTATTCTTACAAGTGACAATGAAGCAACTATTCTTGATATGAAATCCTATCTAGACTCAACTTTCAAAATTAAAGATCTCGGCCATCTTAAGTATTTCCTTGGCCTTAAGGTTGCTCGGTCTAAGCATGGAATCAATTTGTCCCAACGCAAGTATGCGTTAGATATTTTACAAGATACAGGCTTCCTTGGCAGCAAACCTATTCCCACGCCCATGCTTCCTTCCTTGAAACTTTCTCATAATTCAGGGGATTTGTTGGATGATCCTACTTCCTATCACAGACTTGTTGGCAGACTATTTTATCTTACTACTACACGCCCTAATTTAGCTTATCTTATTCAACAGCTTACTCAATATGTGGACAAGCCCACTATACTTCATCTTCAGGCAGCACATCGTGCTTTGTAATACATCAAAGGGACACCCGGGCAAGGCTTGTTTTATCCTTCCTCTTTTTCCCTTCAATTAAAGGCTTTCTATGATTCTGATTGGGCATCTTATGTTGATACACGAAAATCACTCACTAGTTGCTGTGTTTTTTTAGTGATGCATTAATCTCCTGGAAATCTAAGAAACAGAGCAGTATTTCTTATTCTTCTTCCGAAGTTGAATATCGAGCTCTTGCTTCTGTTTCTTGCAGTCAATGGTTGTTGTATCTCCTTCATGATCTTAGTGTTTCTCATTTCAATGCTACTTTGTTTTTTTGTGATAGCAAATCTGTTATTGCTATAGCTGAGAATCCAGTTTTCCATGAACGAACAAAGCACATAGAGATTGATTGTCACCTTGTTCGGCAAAAATTGCAAGCTGGGATCATTCGATTACTGCATGTCTCTTCTTTATCCCAACTTGTAGATATCTTCATCAAAATTGTCTTTGCTTTAGATAAGTTTCGATCTTACTTACTTGGTACTAAAATAATTGTTTATTCTGATCATGCAACCTTGAGATATTTACTATCCAAGAAGGAGGCAAAGCCAAGACTCATAAGATGGATCCTTTTTCTTCAAGAATTTAACTTAGAGATCAAAGACAAGAAAGGTGCAAAGAACTTTGCGGCTATTCATTTGAGTAGATTGGAGAGAGAAGAAGATGCATTACCACTTCAAGAGTTCTTTCTCGATGAACAATTGATGGCAGTCAAAGTAACTACACCATGTTATGCTGATATTGTGAATTATTTAGTTACTAACACTTTGCCTTATGATTTGACTAGAGCTCAAAACGATAAGCTTAAGAGTGATGCCGAATATTATATTTGGGATAACCCTTACTTGTGAAAGAATTGCTCTGACCAAATAATAAAAAGGTGTGTCATGCAAAATGAGTTTCCCTTAATCTTGACCTTTTGCCATAGCTATGAGGGTGGAGGACACTTTGGACCTAATAGGACAACAAGAAAGGTATTAGAATGTGGATTCTTTTGGCCTACAACATTTAAAGATGCATACTTATTTTGCAAGACATGTGAGCATTGCCAAAAGTCATGTAACATCTCTCAAAGAAACCAAATGCCATAAACGCCTATTCTAGTTTGTGAAATTTTTTATGTTTGGGGCATTGATTTCATGAGACCATTTCCTTCCTCTTATAATAATCTTTACATAATTCTTGTTGTTGATTATGTCTGAAAATCAGTGGAAGCTAAAGCCACTAGGACTGAGGATTCTAAAATTGTTGTAGAATTTGTCAAGTCTAATATTTTTGCTAGGTATGGAACACCAAGAGCTTTAATAAGTGATAGAGGTACCCGTTTTTGTAATCATATGATTGAAGCTTTATTGAAAAGGTACCATGTCACTCACAAGGTGTCTACAACCTACCATCCTCAAACAAGTGGCCAAGCAGAAGTCCCT
Source organism: Heritiera littoralis (assembly GCA_031772115.1). Classification (NCBI taxonomy): domain Eukaryota; kingdom Viridiplantae; phylum Streptophyta; class Magnoliopsida; order Malvales; family Malvaceae; genus Heritiera; species Heritiera littoralis. Next base: position 1,323,448 of record JAPDPK010000111.1, on the reverse strand, counting down.
AATAGAGAGATAAAAAGTATTCTTGAGAAAACTATGAACCCTCAAAGAAAGGATTGGAGTATGAGGCTTAATGATGCATTATGGGCATCTAGGACAGCCTATAAAACACCTATTGGGATGTCCCCTTATAGGTTGGTTTATGGTAAGCCATGCCATCTTCCTGTTAAGTTGGAACATCAAGCTTATTGAGCTATAAAACAATGCAACATGAATTATGATGAAGTGGGAAACCATACAAAGCTTTAGTTGCAAGAGCTAGAGGAGATTCATAATGAAGCTTATGAGAACTCAAGGATTTACAAGGAGAAAACTAAAGCCTTCCATGACAAGAACATTGCAAGAAAGACTTTTGAAATTAGAAAAAATTTCTTCTTTATCACTCAAGGCTTAAGTTATTTCTAGGTAAGTTACGTTCTAGATGGGTAGGACCTTTTATTGTTACTAATGTTTTTCCTCATGGTGCAGTTGAAATTCAAAGTTCAAAAACTTCAAAAGCTTGAAAAGCTTTCAAGGTGAATGGACATAGATTGAAACCATACTATAAGGGATTTAAGGTCTACAATGTGGAAGAGGTAAAGTTGGAAGATCCAATCTACGAGGATTGAAAGAGGTGGCAATGTCGAGCAAACAACATTAAACAAAAGCGCTACTTGGGAGGCAACCCAAGGATGTAAAAACGAGGGAGTATTTCTTTCCTTTACTTGTATTACCATTTAATTTTTGAGTTTTTATTGTTCTTCTTTGCATGCTATACTTACTTTAAGGACAAAGTAAGATTTAAGTGTAGGGGGAATATTGGTTTAAGAGTCTATAGAGTGTTTTTTTTAGAAAGTGGAGATTAAAAAAAAAGAGGCAAAATTTTTAAGAGTTTTAAAAGATCATGATATGTTTTCTTTCTTTTAAGGATAGATTCTAGACTAAAACAAAGTTTTATAAGAAAGTTGAAAGTATTTTGATTGTTATTATTGTTGAAGTGAATGCTTTCAAAAGAATTTATGTGAGTTCATGATTACATATGATTGTTCATATGATATTGATAATGTGATTAGTTCATTGAAGTTGGTATAAGCAAAGGATAAATAGACAAGAACAAAAAAAATAAAAAAAATATAAATAAACATAAAAAAAGAAAAAATAAAGGTTGAAAGTTTTAAATTCTACTCCAATGTTTTAAGTTACTTGAGCTTGTTGATTAAATTCTTGAAGTGACTTGAAATATGAGTATGCAAAGCACTTTAAAAGAGGGCTTACTTATTTAGTAATTGGGTGTTGGTATCACAAATATTAACATTCGCGTAAAAAGGCAAGTAAGTACTTAGGGAAACCATTGTTGAAACCTCAAAAGAAAAAGAAAAAAACAAGAAAAAGAAGGAAGAGAAAACAGAAAAGAAAGAAAGAAAGAAAAGTTATTGATCTATTGACTTTGTTTGTAGTAATGTAAAGCGGATAATTACAAAGTTGATATTATATGTTTCAATTGTGTTGATTGTGAATTTTACATGAATTTATTTAGAAGTATACATGAATTTGAGAAGTAATGATTAGAATATGATTAACTTTATTATTTGACTCTTGTTGAAGTTATGAGCTAAGAATTGAAATATTTGAAAATATGTCCATGATCTTAATCTTGTTTTAAATCTTAATTTTTAAATTTTGAGTCTTATTTTAAAATTTTAGAATTGAGTCTTAAGTAAAATGATTTTGTGGGTATATCTTCTGAAAACCCTCACGAGACATAACTCATCCACTAAGGGTGACCTAGGGGTTTAAAGGCTTATTACATATGCTAAATGCAATCGTTATTCCTACGAAAGTGAGTTAGGTTTTAGGAAAAGGATTTAAGATTTGGATTTTAGGATTTAGTTCTTTAGGAAGTTAGTTTAGGTTTTGCCTGAGGACAAGCAAAAGGCTAAGTGGGGGGAATTTGATAGGATGATCTTTTATTAATTTTATATATGATAATATATTTACTTTACTAATGTTTTATGCCTAAAAGAGCTTACTAATGTTTATTATATGTTTTAGGTATTAAATATCAAACCTGGAATTAAAAAGAGCTAAAAAGAGTAAAATACAGATTTTTTTTGTTCAGTTTAAACGATTGATGAATTTAACCAACTTAACAAGCTGATCTCAAGAAGTGGCCTTCATGGAAGTTGTAGAGGACTTCTCAAGGTTTTTGGAATGTACAAGATCATGAAAATCGGAGTTCATTTGATGGGTCAAACATCTGGACAAAGTTAGTATGAAATTCTAGGCAAAAAAAAGACTGAGAAGAAATTCCAACAAAGCAAGTTTAAGACAAGATTTTGTTAAGACAAGATACTTTCTTAATTTTATTATGTCTTAAATCTATAATTAATTAACAAAAATAGGCCTTAGGAATTTTATTTAGAAAATAATTGTAAAAAGATGATGAGATAAAGATAAGAGTTTGACTAGTCAAATTACTTATTCCTCAAGTAAACTCTTATCTAAATCTCACATTGCTTAAGAGAGTTTTTTAAACTCTTCCTTAGGCCTGTATAAAGAGCATAAGACTCTCATAAACAAAATCCCTCACATCCTTCACATCCCTCTCATCCCTCATCCCTCTTCTCTCTTAGTCTTTTGTAAGGTTTTCTTTAAGGCTTTAATAAAAGTTTTATTTTCTTTCTTTTAATTTTGATATTGCTAATTTCTTTTTCTTTAAAAATTTTATTTTTCTTCTTTTCTTTATCATTGGTCTTGTGATTTCTTTCTTTTTAGTTATAAAATTATTTCTTTTTAGTCTTCCCATTAGAAACAGATTTAATTTCGTATTTAATATTTTTCAAAGTTAACAATTTCTTTATAGTTTTTAGGATTAAATTGTTTTCTTTTCTTTTCTTTATTTAAACTGATTCTTCCCTTAGGTTTATTAGGCTTTATCTATTTCTTATTTATAATTTTATATGGTTGCTGATTTCTTTAGTGATATTTATATTGATTTTGATTCTTGTTTTTTTTTCATATTATTTGTTTTAGTTCTTACTAGTTATAATCTTGATTTTAGATTTCTTGTTTTAGATTACTAAAGATTAATACATTGATTGTCTTTTACATGATTCTTGATATCTTTATAATATTAAACTCAAATTTTATGATCTTGAATATGACTAGTGAGTAAGTTTCTTATTCAGTTACGAGGTAAATTAATTGTTCTTGGGAAAAAGAATGTTGTAAGATCTTGAGCTTATAATATAATTGTTGATTAAGTATCTAAGATTTTCTGAGCACATTTGCATGATTATTTGCTTGATTAGATAGTAGGGCTGTAAGGCCCCGGTTCACTCAGCAAGGTCACCTCACTGACCCGTACTGTCCACTTTGGGTCCAGATCACTCAGCAAGATCCTCACGATTTTATCAGGGAATAACAACCCAATTCGCATTCGAAGCGACTCAAACCCTTAACTTCCTCAAGTGTCAAGTCACTCCTAACCAATTATCCTAGGAGTCATGCTATTTATATAAGCCTAAGGAAGAGTCTTGTGCCTTGTTTATGAGAGCCTTGTGAATATATTATTGAATTGCTTTTGCTTTCTAATATATGTATTTATGGACTGATTGAAGATTTTATTACTGAAATTGATTTCTTTAAAGGTATTATCACTGTTTATAAACTGTTCTGATACTGTTAGGCCCCGTATCATGCTAATTGACTAATTGTTACTACTACTGTTGCTGTACTGTTACTGATTGACACTTATCATATCATCAGCATCCTAGCTGTCACCTGATCAGTACACACTGTAGACACCACTGTGACTATGGTCATATGTTTTATTGTTACTGTTTCTCTCTTCTAGGATACTGCTATAGCATGATATTATTTGAGTGTTGCCTGGTCTCGACTATATTGTTTTTACTAAATTGGATTTTATACTACTAATAAGTGAAAGTATTGATTATATTTCTTTACATTATGATATTGAAATGCTACCGTACTGTTTACTGAATTTTTATACTGAAAATGTTTTAGTGAATTGTAAAATAAATTGTTTATGCATGGTTTATTGACTGAAATACTGCATGAGAATTATTTAATGATTTTATACTGATATTTATATTATCTTCCACTGTTTATTCCTTATAGTCGTTACTAGAAACTGGGACATGACAAGAACTTCAAAGTATCTTCCATACTCCATCTGGCTACCTAGCCAACTATAGTATCTTTCCTAAAATGTCCTTTAGTGTACTCTTAAGAATTAATGATTTTATGTCTATAGAGATTTCATAATATCGGTTCTTGCATATGAATTTCTTACTAGGCAATAAGCTTACCCCCCTTTTTTCCCCTCCTTGTAGATTATCTTCAGTGATATATTGTTCTATAGATTGGTTGCGCTTTTGGTACCCTCAGGCAGCAGTTATTTGATCATGGAGATATATTTTATTTTTCTTTTATATGTTCAGACATGTATATACAGTACTACTTTAGTATATTTTATATATAGGGGATCTAAATATTAGTGAAATGTACTAAAAGTACTACTATTTATGTAAATATTAATTAGTTAGTAAATGATCTTTTATTTAAAATTTTAAGTAGTGTTACAAGTGAATGATATAAAGACATCGCAGATAGCCCAACCAACTGATTGGATATGAAATTTATCGATAATTACTGTATATGATAGAACGTGACATTGCCTTCTTCTTTTGTTGGCAATTCTACCAAGCATCCTCTTCACTAAAAGAGGCTGAACTGGTCTATGGATGCTTTTGGGCTAGAACTATATTGTTTTAAGTATGTTTAACATTTGCCTTCAGGCACATAAAAATGTCTCCTTATTGAACTATGAACTTAGATAATTTAGATGGTTTACCTCCTCATGCAATATTGCACTAAAGCATGCTGATAAGGAATCTTACTAATATCCCACCTCCTACATGAACAAGAGTGTTGTTGCAAAATAATGGAGTAACTTTCTCTCTCTTCTATTTGAGTACATTCCACTAAAAAATTTTATGTCTGCCACTCCCCTTCTATTCAACCTTCCACTTAGCACATGGCCCTCTTAACTATTCAAGTTTTTCTACTATCCTTAGTCCATAATCAATCTTTCATTAGCTCACAAACTCCCTTTTCTGCACTAATCTCCTCATCACGTATAATCTAATATCTTATAGCATGCGAATGATTGACTTGCACCTAGCTTCCAAAATCATACCATTAAAAGTTTTACATATATTGTTATCAATGACATCACATTTAATGATGTCATTGAAGAAAGCTTGGCACTAATCCAAGATAGGCTATTTCTCTAATAACTATTCCTTGGCACTCAACCTTCGCTCAAGCTCTTCCATAACTCCTAACTATTTCTGCAACTTAGGCTAGTTAGGAGACCTAACACGTATCAAGAACTGCAATTGTAGATCTTTTTTCCTATGCATATTCCTTCACATAGCATAAATATGCCTAACATATATTCCTTGCAACCATCCCTAAAAGATTTTATTAAACCTTGAAAAAACTGAATTGTTAGCAAAGGAATCCATTATATCAAAACTAAAAAAATAAAATAGTTTAATTTGCAAAGCTTTTGCATGTCACTTATAACTAATCACCCCAATCCACTTTCTATTACCAAATCACTAGACAACTGCTCAATAAATCATATCTAGCTAGCAATATTTTCCTTCTCCACCACTGCATATGCAATTGGGAACATTTGATTGTACCCATCCCTTTATACAACGACAAGCAATTATCCTTTAATCAGCCCTTTAAGAAAACATCTATCAAGTCCAATAATATGTCTACGACCCCCAAGAAATCCTTGCTTTAAAGCTCCAAAGCACACACATATGTTTTCAAAAATAGAACATAAATCAAGGGTTGGCCTCTTACCGATCAAAACAATAGTGCTACTAAGATTAGTTACCCTAAGCTCCTTCACATAATTGTTCAATATACTAAATTTCTCTTTGTATTTTTCTTCTATATTTTTCATAGTAACACTATTAGCTACTCTACACAGATATAAAACATTCACCCCTAATTCTTTCTCTTAATTGCCCTCAAATGCCTAGGCTTAATGAAAGGCATAACATTAATTTCATCTCCATGCTTCCTAACAACTATTTGTTGTTGCCCTTTTATTCTTTGATGTGGGTAAACATGAATGCTCAAATAAATATATTTTCACCATATGTCTCATTAGTGCCACACCATGAGCTCAAAATAGCTCACTTGAAACCAATGCCAATACATATAGCTCTACCTCTTTTAGAATCATTCTTAATGTATTTAAACTCAAGTTTTTTCTTTGTAGAAACATCACACAAGGCTTTTTTAAACACCTTTAGATTAGTAAATTTAAGTCCAAGAACAAAATCTATTAATGAGATACTTACGTCATAATTAATTATGCTAGATTGATATCTCTGTACATCATATGCATCAAAACCATTAGTAGTGTCTTCAAAACTGCTAGAGTTTGATGAATCAAAATACTCACTACCATTACCATAATCATTAACATTGTCATTACCATCATGTATTACAACATCAAATTCATGAATATTTTTTTCCTTCTCATCATAAACCCTCACATTTTGCTTAACAGATTCTAATTCATAATCACCATCCGATTCATCATTACTCGACAACTTCACATCCACCAAATTCTGATTCACTTTACTTTCATACTCAACAAGTCCACCAAATTCTCTATAACTCTTATTCACATTAATTTCGTTTTCATCATTTAACTCATCCACATTCCCTTCAACATGCACATGCCTATTAGCCTTGTAACATTATTTTCTTGATTCAAATTCTCATTATCCTTCTTTATATCATTCAAATCTCATCCCTTTGAATCGCTATAAAAATCACAGTAGGTACGTGTTAGAGATTTATTAGAATTCTCAATCACAACAACATCATCATCTACAAAATATACACCTTCACCAACTTCATTTGGTTTAAGAAGAGCATTTGGAATGTCATTATCAGTTTTCTTTATCAAAATGTTCTACATAAATATTTATAGCCTTTTCCATCCTTAATTGACTAGTAAATTCTATCATATCTCGATCAGCTTTTGTTCACGACTTTAACCCTGTACTAATTGTTTTACCAGAATTAATATGGTAGATTTTTAACTTATTCGATAAATTATAACCTAAAGACTTCACTGCTCCTAGTATTATCTAGTAACATATTAAATCATGTCATTAATCAAATTCATTACTAACCCATTCACATATCTCAATGTTGTACTACTCTTTTTTAAACTTACCCCATGGTTGTATCTTACTTTGAAGAGTTCTTAGCTCATAGTAACAAACATAATAGCAAACAATGCCATGAAATAAATAAATAAATAAATAATCTAAATGGTGCATAAAAAACTACTATTTCATATTTAATTCCAGCAACATAGATTATGACAAACAAAAAAGTTAAACAACTTCAGAAAAAGCCAAATACAAAGGGCCACAGACCAAGACCTTGTTAGGACCACAACAAGCTTTATTTTTAGGACCACACACCAATAAAGGCTCTACCTAATCAACCTTAAACACAAACCCTAAAATTTAAGCTGAAACCCTAAAACTCGATAACCAAAATAGTTGAAACAAAAAGATATCATACCTTGATTTTGGACTATCTTCAACTTTTAGGTGTTTCTTTCCTTAATTCATAGTCCACTTCCAACCGATCTTATCTACCTTAATTTCTTCCTTATCTTAGTAGATTTCTAGGATTAGGTTTTATTGATTTAGGGTTTACAAAAAGAATAGGGAAATTTGGAAATTTCTCTCTTTTTCTTTAGGTTTAGGGAAAAACAACATTATTAGGAAAAATGAAACATTAATCCACGTGGCTACTTCATTAACCCACATGGATTTTTAAAAGCCATGTCATCTTGGTCAAAAGCCACATGTGCAAAATCAAATGCCACATCAGCACACTAAATGAAGGGTAACAACACAAATAAACTGTCAAACTTAATTTATAAATTTAAATTAGTTCAGGGACTAAATTCTTTTAATTAATACTACAAAGATTAAATTCCAAAATTCAATAGAGTATAGGGATTATTCGCATAATTTGATCAAATGTCGTTGTAAATGTGATAAGATTTTAAAGCAACATTGCCAATCGTTGTAAATTATGGTGCTAAAAGCCAATTTTCAATTAGTACAAAAAAGAAGACAATCACCGGTTAACGGGCAGCCTCATGTAATTACACCAAAAGGGCAGCGAAACCATATGCAATGCATCTGCTTTTGCATTCAAATGCTGAAATACAATCTAAGTTACAAAGTTTGCTATTCTCCGTAATCCTTATTTAAATGCATCATTTCAAATGGCATTACATGTGTTACTCTTCTTGGATGTTTCGAGTTGCAAGTTCAAGACTCATCCATGTATTGTTTTCTGCAAATGAGTTAATTAGACAAAGGTGAGGATTCAAAGGTAAATTTTACAAATAAGACTTGACTTAATAGTTCTTACCTCTTTTTAGAGGGATTAGATTTAAAGTTCGATTCTCTTTTCTCCATGTATCTCCCTATGACCAAAAAAAAAAAAGATAAATTTAAAATTAAAAAAATTAAAAACTTATAAATTTGATGTTTTTCACACCATAGGTCTTTAATCTTATGTGAAATTTAATCATATGGTTGTGTCCATACCAACTATTTGGACCCAAATCTTTTGTCCAAACTTTGCCACATTGGGCCATTTTTGCCAGCCCAAGCAATTAAATAATCATATGTCTATTATCACATAATCGTAACTTTGACAATTGAGCTAATATACTGTTATAAACGAATGGATGTCGAACAAGTTTATCTTTTTATGAGTTATTATGTTCGTGATCGATTTGTATTCACTAAAATATTTGGACATTATATGCGAATTCATGTTGTATAAACAATAATTCATATTAAATCAAAGTTAACATAAATGTTAAAACATTTAAAAAAAAAAAGCAGTGGTCATTGATTAGATTTATTTCCAAAACCGAGTAAGTTCCATTAATTGAGTCAAAAACTGTCTTAGAACAACTTCATTAAACTTTGCAATAATAATAAAATATCCCAAGAAGACTTAAAGTGAATCGAATTATTTTTCTAAATTTCCTGGAATCATCCTTTACTTTCCGTTTCTAAAATTTAATGAATCCGTATCAAAGTAGTTGCTTCATTTAATTTGTGAAAACAGAAAACCAGATTTTCGCAAGATCATCAAAATCTATTGCTGAGAATACCAAAATCTTTGAACTGAAAAAGAATAGCTGACCTTACAATATGAACATGGACCAAACATGGACCCTAGCATCATTATTTTAGGAACAAAACAAAAAAAGTTCCAAAAATGTTTTTATTCACATTAAAATATCCCTGGTAGTCAAGATAGTTAGATTTACTGAAGATCCTGATTGATTGATCAGAATCAAATTTAGATTTAGTAATTTTTGGTAGACCGTAGAATAATGTTGGAAAAGGAATAGATTCCCAACAGCTGGCACAGACAAGGAAATTCTCCGTTGACGTAACTTTGAGACAAAAAGCTTCTTATCCTTTGCAAGTCATCTTTGTCATAGGTTCATTGCCCAACATTTTGTTCTAGGTTAGTCTCAAAATTTTTGAAAATTTGATGGAAGTTCTTTTTCTAGAGAAACTTCCTCTCTAACTTCCTTATAGTGACAGAGAAATTGTAAAATTATTTATTAAAATTGATCATGCATCAATTTACTAAAATTGGTTATCCTAGTGAAGTATGACATACTTAAATCTACTTGTTTCAAAATTTAATGGTGAAATTATGCATGTACTTTTTATTTTAAGTTATTGAAAGATGTTGTGTACTTTTGAATTGTACATGCCTTTTCATTTTACTTTAAAGTGTGTAAAAATTGAGATCAAAGTAAAAAGAGATTAATTAGTTTCTTTTTTATTTTTAATCCTTTAGAGCTAATTTAGATAAATAATGAGATTGATTTCGGTGAAATTAAAAATAATAAATATACACTTAAAGATATATTTTTTTAGTAAAATAATTAAAAGAATTTAAAATAAAGGATAAAAATATAATTTGACTAAAAAAATATTTTTGTTTTTAGCGAGTGGCTCATCGGACCGCACCGGTGAGTCAAACTGACCCTTAATCAATTAGTTAAGCAATCAAACAATGTATTACAACTTAATCCAATATCTCAAATTTCTCAAGTAGAATTCAATATTATGTTGAATAATCATTTTTATCCCAAAATAAAGTTGGACTATGTATTTACTTATTTAATTAGAAATGAGATTACTTTATATAACAACATAAATGATTTACTTCTATAATTAAATGATATGATTTATAATAACGTGACCCTTTAGAAAACATATAATAAGTAGTAAATTATTTCATGAGCCAAAAAACATGCTTATCTTAGACAAAAATTTAAAGGATACTGTCACTCTGAATGGTAAAATTCAAGATTATGTCTATCTTTACGAATACTCATGCCCAAATCTTGAGATAATTAGGTAAAATAAATTTATGAGATGAGAGGGAATTTTTTTCTTGTTAATTCAAGATTACATGTACTAAAAAAAGAGTGTATATATATAATGCACTGATAATATATATAAGTTATACACTATCAGTTAACTAAATAATATCATTTCATTAATAAATAAAATTCAAATATATATATATATATATACATATATATATATATATATATACACACACACACCATTAAAAGTAAAAATTTATTTTTAAGGATTCGTGCATTTTTAAATTTTGCTCACTAATGAAGTGACATTATGTGGTTGTTCGAAAATATATAAAAGCTATATATTATCTGTTAATTAAATAAAAACAAAAAAATTATATACGAAAATAACAACTAAATTGAATTTAAAAGAAAGGTATTGTTAATTACGTTGAATGTAACTATTTTTCTTAATCAAATAGTAGAGTGTGTTGACTTCAAAAAAGGGTCAAGAAATATCATTTCTAAGGAAAAAAAAAAAAGAAGAGTGAGAAAAATCAAAAACAAAATCCGAAGAATCCAAAGAGATGAAAAAGCTGATGGCCTGTTGGGTAGTAGCCAAAACAAATGGTGGGACACTTGATCCGTGGGCACTCGCAACGCATGCTGTCAGTTAAATACGCAGCAAAAATCTGGACATGATTTTCGGGGATTCTTTCAGTCTTCGAATGATCCAAATCAAAGGATCGTCAACACAGCACCAGTGCAACAAACACAAAAAGTCATTTGCAATCTACCAAATATGATTCCAAATCTTTTGATGATTAATTATGTATTCTTTGAAACTATTATTAAATTTCTTCCATAGTACTTTAATCCCAAAGAGGATTTTTAAATAATAAGGAAACAACACAAACTATAATTAATGGCAGCCAAATTATGAGGAATTATTAGTTTAATGCAGAGAGGGTTTTTTTAAAGAAGTGGTGAGATGAAGTTGAATGGCTGCCAAATTAGCGTGACTCGTTAGATTCTTCATTCAAGTCAGTTTATCGGGTAGGAGAAAGGATGTGTAATATGAAGCATAGAAAGTATATGTGAAACCAACATTGGTTGGGATTGAGTGGTAAGGGATTCATTCTTTTTTAAGCATGATCCGGGTTCGAGTTATGCGTATGGAGCAAACCATGCTGGGAGGGGCGCCCCACTTCCATGTGACCTGACAGTTCCTCGACTTCGGAGTAATCGCATAAAGCCAGATGCCGGGGGTCAAAGACCAAGAAAAAAAAAAGAAAGTATATGTGAAAAAAAGAAGGAACATGGAAGAAGAAGGGAAAGAGAGGAAAAGAGAGAGAGAGAAAGAGTATTTGTTGCGTGCGAAAAAAGTAACGGAAAATAGTCTCATATCTCCTCTCTTTCTTTATTGAGAACATTGATTCATGTAATTGATTTGTCTTTATTTTGATGCTGTTATTGTTTTTGATTTCTTATTGGACTTAACAAATACCATTTTAAAATTTATTTTAATTCTAAATGATCTAAATTCAAAACAATCAAAACATTTTGGTAGAGAGTACTAAAACCAAATTTTTTAAGAAAAAGGGGAAATTAAAGACCTTATTAATTAGTAATTAACCAAACAAGCAAATGACAACTTAAAACAAGCCCACAAAATTCTTTAAAACCCAACTAACCAAACACTCAACTAAAGCAAAAGTCAGCAAAAAACTCCAACTAATTAAATACAGTTTGAGAGAGCCATGTATGACTTCAAGAACAAAGACGTATAAAACTAAGCAACACCACAATATTCATGAAGGACCACATAGTGTACCCATTAAAACTTTGATAAAACGTAATTATTTTAAGCAATTGAAAGTATCTCAATTTTCCCTTTAGTTTGATTAATTTTAAGTCCATAAAAGTAACATATTTTGACCTATACACTCAAAAGACACATGAAACATATATGAAACCTAACATAACCCGATGTAATTTGAATCGGGTTTGTTTATATTAATAATTTGTTGGCCTTTATATTGTAGCAAATTTTTTATTGTCATCTTGCCAAATAAGCATAAAATGATCACTTGTACACATGACATCTATGTGGAGCTCATGTGGCAATTATGACATGGTTGTGCACGTGGATGACATATGTCATATTTAAATAAAAAATACATTTTTCATTTTTTTTGAATTTTTTTCTTTTCTTCTCTCTTCTAATCCTCTCTTTCCTTTCTCTTTCCTAATCCTCTGGGCTAATAAATCTAGCCAAGTGGCCAAATACGCCTTGAGTAAGTTAAAAACATTTGAAAATAGACCATGTCTGAATCAGACCACGCTTACTTTAAAAGTAAGGTGGATCTGACTTATTTTTAGGTCATTTTCAAAATACTTATGTTAGATTCGACTTCTTACGGTCATATGACGGAGCCAGAAAAATTATTTAAGGAGGCTTTACTCATATATATTAAATTATAAAAAATAACGATGATAATAATTTTGTAACTGTAATTTTAATAATAAAATAAATATAATAATTAATATTGAAATTATAAGCTTCTGTTACTAATAGTTAATATTGTTTTAATAGTCAGTTATATTCTAATTAAATTCTTTATAATTATGGTGTATAAGTTACAAATGATTTTAAAATCATCATTATTATTTGACATGAGTTACAAAGTTGTGATGCCTATATATAGGTCCTAAACATTGAACACAAGAAAAAAAAACACAAAAAAACTATTCTTTCATAATGAAACACATATTGGACAAGAGAAGAGTGTTTGATCTTAGAGCTTTTTACTTTACATGTTAGTGCAGAATTGTAGAGTGTACAACGAAAAGGCTGGGCTGTTGTATCCTGAGGTGATACGCTTAGAGTTCTTGCTGCACCGGTGATATAATTCCCGCATAGGCGTGAATCGTCTTAAAGAGAGCTAGATATCCGTGCCTCAGTCCAACTCTTCGTGATCATAAAATATTTCTAATTTATATTTTCTTATATTATTTTGATTACTAATAATTTCTTATTTTTGTTTCAGCTTCTAGCACCTACAATATTAAGAGGAACTTCAACAATATTAATGCGGGATCCAACAATTTTAAAACGATTCAATAGTCTTTTAAAAATATTTCAACTCAAGAAAATAAAGATTCTCTTCTCAATAAAATATTGGTAAGATCATATTTCTTACTTATACAAATCTTGAAATAGCTGAGCCTTGAAGGAATGTTATCATACTTTGAATTTCAGAATTTATCAAACATTATTACTTTATATATTATAACGTTAAACCATTATTTTGTGACTGTTTATGCAAGTATTATTAAGAAAATTGTCGAAATTTTGCATACAAATTTATTAATTACTACAATAATTAATTAAGAATAAGTCGTTTACACTATGACATGTGCTTTATTTACCATACACTAACGGTTTGTGTCTTAAAGCATTAAACAGAAATGCTAAGCGGTTTTCTATGCTTGCCACTCAATACTTTAGGTTTTAGCGGTTTGCTTCATTTTCATTAACGGAAATATTCATTAAAATTATAATTAATATTTGCATTGATGATTATAACCTAATTTAATGTCATAATAATATCAAATATTAGTTGATTGTCTTAATTAAATTTTTGACGTTTAGATTTTTTTTAATGCTAGTCTCTTATGATATACTAGCAGTTTTCATTTTTCTTTAATATATATCTATTCAATTACCATATTAGCTTTGATTATTTTGGTTTGTAATCATTATCGTCAGTGAAGATAGAAATATTCTTGAATCGTTTAGTGTGACGAATCAGGCATCCAGTCTCCAATTTGTGAAAAATATTAATATCAAAGGAACAGTCTTTCAAAGGTATAAAAGCTTTATTACCTTTTAAGTCATTAGATGTTTTATTGGAAAGTTCAAAACAGTTAACCTGTGGAGTAATAAAGGCCCATGTGTATGCCCTGCTAAGAAGGCAAAATCTTATAGGACGTATGTGGCTTATGCCCTGTCAGACTAATCTCTCGAATTCATGATGGGAATTAGGAGTTTAATAACATAATTGTTATGTAATGCGTTTCCTGCAAATTTAAATGTGTGACCATTAGTTACTCATTATTAATGGGTTATTTGAAAGTTATGAATTAATTAAATAAATTCATAATGATAATTTAAATTGAGTTACAAATTGTTGTAACTGTACCTTTATATATTTAATCAACAATACTAGTATCAAATTAATTTACTATTTGACCGTTTGGTGTCTAAATTCTTTTACATTATTATTAAATTATTACAAGTTATTGATGGAATACTAAAAGTATTTACTGATCATTAGACAGCCTTATTTATGGTTTAGTTTATGATTATCTGATCGATTTGAAACTTGTAATTATTGTCATTTTTATGAGTTGAGTGTGCTATAGTTGAAGGCATGTTATGGTTAACATGACTTTTTGGGCATGTTAACCCAGATGTGTGATTCAAAATGTTGCTTATATGCATATACTGTTATGATTGTTGATTGGACACTATCTAAAGGTGAATTGCTAATTGGAATATGATGATGCATTTTGAATTGCATATTAAATTTGAAGATTGTTTGTAGAACAATGAAGAATTGTAAAGCAAATTTGCATGTCATTAGTGGTGTGAATAAATTAGACTACTGATCACAAATAAATTTGTGATTCCTAGTAGTATCATTTTATGTTGGTTGTCATTAGACTACTGATCACATAAAATATGTGATTTCTAGTAGTACAAATTTTGGAGTTGGATCAAATTAGACTACTGGTCACAAAAATTTGTGATTCCTAGTAGTATGATATTTTCATTATGATGGAGCATAAAAATGCTATAAGCCCTACTATAAATATAGTTGTGGCAAAAAAGTTGGTTTATCTGTTGTGTGACTGCTAGACAGTCTTAAATTGAAATCACGTGATGAAATATATTTGTAATAGCACTGCCACAGTTGGTAGAGTGCATAACCATTATTATGATGGTAAATCCAGATCAAGTAAACATTATAATGAGATCCCATTTGAGTAACGGGATTATATGTGTGATAATCTTGCTGGTTGGTTAATAAAATCTCTCTACTAGAGATAAGATCTAGTATACTTCAAGGGGGATGAGACTTTTTGCTCAAATAATCTGGAATCTCCTATGAGGACACTCAACCTAATGATCAGAGATCCTGAGAGTTAGGCTCAATGGGAAGAACGAATCATAGAGAGATCGTTCAAAAGATTCACACTAAGAAGCTTTAAGCTCATTTGTCCATCCCCATGGTGTAGTGTATCTTTCCTGTAACGATGGAGGGTTGATTCTTTAAGAATCTTAATGAAAATTTATAGCTCATTATGAGTGGAGTGTAGCAGTTACAGGAACACTTTTGATAAATTTCACCTATGTGAGTATTGGAGTGGGGCCGCTCCTATGAAGCTTGGCTGGGTAAGTTTCTAGATTACTCACAAAATCCGGGATCAAGCATAAGGCCGTAATGTGCTGGCTTAATAAGAAGCTCATAAACACCTGAATTATTATGTGTGTACTGCAAACTCTTGTCTCCCCAATACAGCCAAAGTTCAATGCGTATGGCACACTATTGGCTTAGGATCAAGATTTGCTACTACACTAAGTAAAAGTTCAATGTGGTCGCACACCTTTATTACGCATAATAATTCATCTCTATCCAAGTTAATAAAAATATGATTAAAACTTTTAAAATGTTTTTTATTATTAAAATGGAGAGGGAATTGTTGTAACTGTAATTTTAATAATAAAATAAATATAATAATTAATGTTGAAATTATAAGCTTCTGTTACTAATAGTTAATATTGTTTTAATAGTCAGTTATATTCTAATTAAATTCTTTATAATTATGGTGTATAAGTTACAAATGATTTTAAAATCATCATTATTATTTGACATGAGTTACAAAGTTGTGATGCCTATATATAGGTCCTAAACATTGAACACAAGAAAAAAAAACACAAAAAAACTATTCTATTCATGATGAAACAAATATTGGACAAGAGAAGGGTGTTTGATCTTAGAGCTTTTTACTTTACATGTTAGTGCAGAATTGTAGAGTGTACAACGAAGATAGGTTGGGCTGTTGTATCCTGGAGGTGACACGCTTAGAGTTCCTACTGCACCAGTGATATAATTCCCACAGAGGCATGAATCGTCTTAAAGAGAGTGAGATATCCGTGCCTCAGTCCAACTCTTCGTGATCATAAAATATTTCTAATTTATATTTTCTTATATTATTTTGATTACTAATAATTTCTTATTTTTGTTTCAGCTTTTAGCACCTACAATATTAAGAGGAAATTCAACAGTATTAATGCGGGATCCAACAAATAATAGTAATAATTAAAAAAATTAAAATTTTTGTATCTAGTCATAAATGTGATAAAAGTTTTAATCTTCTTCGATACGATTTTATAGTTACAAAATTATGTAAATAATTTTGTTATCAATGTTTTGGAACATACTTTTTTAAGGTATACAACTAATTTACAATTCAATTATTAATCTCTTATGTTGTTTTACAAACAAGTTTTCAATATATTCATTGTTAAAAATACATTATATGTTGTTATAATAATCGATAGAATTAATATTAGCTCATACAATAAATAAACTAACTAATACATTTTCTCCTTTTCAATCTCTACTATTCTTACAGTAAAATCATAAATTCTTTTCAACTTTGAAAACTCTATGCTAGTATATATAAACTTAAACGTTATCTACCATACGCATATTGAAAAAATTTGAATAAAATTGAATAAAATGTATAACTAAATTTACATTACATAAAACTTTTTGGGGGGTTAGTGGGGCTTGAGCCCCCACTTGCCCTCATGGCGCTCCGCCCTTGGTCATATTTGACACTTGTTTGAAAGAAAAAGGAAAGGGGGATCTACAATGAGAAAGGAAAGAAAAAAATAGTGAAAAGAAAGAATAAAGAAACAAAAAAGGAAAAGAGAAAAATATGTTTTTTTAAGAATATTCTATTTTATATTTAAAAATAATATTTATTTTAAAAAATTATATTTTAGAATTTTAATTTTTTAAAAAAAAGTTGAGAAATGAAGGAAAATTTTCTAAAAATGTTTTAAAATTTTAAAATGATTTTTTCAAAATAAAAGCATATTCTTAAAAATAAAATTATTTTATAAATATTTTTCAACTTTGTTAATTTATTTTTAAGAGCTTTTATATTTTTAAACTTTACTCATTAATGATATAACATTTTATTATTAATTAACAATATATATAACAATATATAACACTATATGCTCCCAGCACATAGAATATAAACTCTTTAAAGCAAGCAACCACTTCTCAACCACTTGTACTCCATGTAACAATTATATGTACTAATTACAGTGAAATCACTCTAAATTAACTTTTTTGATGCCTATTATTGAATAATAATTTAGAGGAGTAATTGGTTAAAAGAGTTTAACCTTGTGAATTGTTATTTTTATAAAAAAAAACTAATCCATTTAATTTTTACATTCTTTAAATCCCTTTAATAACTTTATAGTTTTTTTTTGTTCCACAATGATCAAATCTTGTTTGGGCCGAGATCAGTAAAACATAAAACTCTTTCAACAGTGGTGATTTTAGGATTCAAATTATATCTAAATGTCTAAAAAAAAGATTACTTCTACTTCTTCTACCCATTTGTTGGTAACTTTATAGCCTTTAATTTTAAAAAAAAATCTCATTGTAAATATATTTTTAATACATTTTATACTTTTTTAATTCTTAAAACACAAAATATCTTAAATATGATAGTCTTTTACAAATTAACATTTTGAAGTGTTTTCTAATTCTTCAATATTATGTAATAATTTTGTATTTTTATCAAATTATTAATTTTCGCAATAATTGGGATTGAAATTCTAAGCTAAGTTCTAAAATAAAATTATTAATTATTAAGATAGATGGGTTTATTAAGTTTTCAATTGACTCAAGTCAGGACAATAGTCATTTATTAATTTAAAAAAGTTATTAATTTAGAAGAAATTAATTTATAGGGTTTTACTGTATAAATTATATTTGCTGACACAATATGAAGACATGGCATAAAATTATGACGTGTCATCCTTGGATTAATCATCCGCCACGTCATCATATCGGATTAACGATGCTGAGCTCATCCTCCGTATGACATGTAGAGTGTGGACTTATCTTTTGATATATAATACAACTAACGTATTTCGGTATTTGGACTTTTTAAAATGCAAATATCAGAATAAAAAATTGCTCTAAACAGCGACCAAACAGAAACCTTGTAAAGAGAACGAGTAACATGTGAAGTCTTCTCTGAATTTGGTTCCCATTTTTGTCTTTTTATTATTTTCTTCTGCACTTCCTCTCTCTACATAAAGAAGCGTCTTTAGTCTACACGATTTCAGAGATTGTGTATCTTATATATTTCTCTGGTTGTTTCTGCAAGTAATAAAATTTATTTTCCTAGACAGAAAAGACTGAAAAAGCAGGGCTTTGTTCATTGTATTTTTACTTTGAAGAAGCGAAGATGGTTCCAACTGGCTTCAGATTCAACCCCACCGATGAAGAGCTTATCGACATCCTGAACCAGAAAGTAGCTCGGAATACTGTAATGGCGCCGCCTTTGGATTTCATTGTTGAAAGAAATATTTATGAATTAGAGCCGCAAGATCTTCAATGTGAGGCATTTTTCCTTCTTTATTATACTATTTGTCTGGTAGCTTTAATGCAGACCTTGAATCTCTTATTTTTCTGGTTTAATTATCTATGTTACTAATTAGTTGCATGTCGAAACTTTTTGGTACATTAAAGTCTAACATTTACCACGTAAAGCTATCAGTCGAGGATCATGTCTGAGAGTGCGAGGGAACAGAATCCCGTGTTTCATGGAGCATGCATTCAGACCAACAACCATTCTTCCCATGTTTCATCCATCGCTCACCTGCCATGGCTCCCAAAATCCAACAATTCAACTTTCATTTCTAGTTGCTTTTTTTCTACCAATTACTACCATAGCCATAGCAAAACTCAGGAGATAGGGAAGTTTTTCCGATAGATTGAAATTTGTTTCTCGCATGAACATGAACATATGGTTCAATTATATAATTGCTTGTTCTTTGAACAGATTTGAAACTCTTTCTTCTTTGAATAAAACACAAAGTATTTCTTAGACTCATATATACGTGCTTTGTGCAGGGACTCAAAGTCTGGGATTAAACAAGAACGAAAGGTATTACTTCTGTAAGAGGGAGAGTGATTCAAGAGAAGTGGTGGGTCGAGGATGGTGGAAGGCAACAAGCCATGTGAAGACAATTTCTGTTAATGGCCAAGCGGTGGGTTACAAACGACCCCTAACATTTCACAGGTTTAGGGATAACCAAAGCAAGCGCAAAGATGCGATCAAGACTGACTGGATTATGCATGAATATGGCCTTCACTCTATTCCAACGGTTTGATAATAATTCTCTACTTTTTCTAAACTAGTATGAAAAACGATTTCTTATGGTTTATGGTTTCCACAACGTACTTTTAACTTTTTAGAATTTTTATACCATATTTCCACCTATAGCTTGACTTTCTTTTTCACATTCAAGAGTATTGGAATTGTGCCAAACTATTAATAATTTTTTAATATCTAAGGATTTTACGTTTCCGACAAAAAGAATCTTAAACCATGTTAATTTTTTGTTCTCGTTTGCATAGGAGTGGAGACTCTGTAAGATTAAGTACAAAGGAAAAGAGGGGCTTAAAGAAGACATGATGGATAGTATCAGCGACAATATTTGTCCGCCATCGATGAATTCAGAAGCTGGAAGTAGTAGTAGTTCCATAAATCCCATGCAGTTGGAGTACTTTGCTGTTGAGGAGGATCAGCGACAGCAACAGCAGCAGACATTGCTGCCGCCATTACCTCAAAACAATGATTATGAAAATTATTTTCTGCCAAACTCGAACATCATGGGAATATTTGATGATCAGCGGCAGCAATTAGCGCAGCAGCCTCCCTCATCATTTGATTTTCCAAGTTCTTCGATGCCAATTCTTACACCAAGCTATAATCATCACTTTGCCCAACAAGACAACCAATCAGACCCTACGGATCAAACATTTCCAGAGCTGTGGTCCTGGGAGAATTGGCATTAATTAATCCATCGTTTATAGAATGAAGCGGCCCAGCTACTATAAGTTAGTTCGTGGAATCTGGGTTTTAAAATCAAACTAATTCATGCAGTAATTATCATTAGGTTTGGAGCTTAAATTTTAATATTTATATTTACTTTTTCTATTCCAAGACTATGATCTCTTTTGTATAAAAAAATAAAAGAATTTTTTTTTAAAACGATGATGTGATCTAGTGATATAGTTTTTTTAGTTTTAACTGGATTTGTTTTCTAATTTAAAATAGCAAAAAACAAGTGCAACGCATCTAATTAATTTTTCCAATTAAGGGGTTTTAGTTATCCCACAAATAAAATGATTTAATCTCCTTTTCTTCATGCAATAAATAGCAATAAAATATAATTTGAAGACCAAATATTGTGTATCTAACTGATCGGAGGCCCCAAACAATTATTTATATTAATTTTTTTCTCTTTCTCTAACTGCATTCTTCTACGTATGGATAACAATACCAAGGCAATTAACAATCAAGGTTGAGTCTAATGATTGTTACTGTTCAATAGGAGGGATTAGATCTAAAGTTTGATTCTCTACTCTCTTATTATACCTCCTATAAACCGGAAAAAAAATTAACAAGACAACTGTGGTAACGTAAAAAAACCTTACAGTAATGTCAACGTAAACCCACATGATTAATCATAAATTTAGTGTCATTATGTATAAAATATGTTAGAAGTATCATAAACTTATAATAATAAATATAAACACATTTTATACCAAAATTATCGTGTATTACATCTATTGATTCTAATTTTACATTTATTTACATGTCTTTATCATACTTTTAATGTATTTTACGCCTAATGACATTAAAACTGTTGGATTTCGTAAAGCCTCCTTGATGGTGGATGAAGATGAACCTTGAGTGCTTCCAACACTTTGGTCTTTGAATTCTTTGTTGAACTTTGTTGAAACACAAACACATGCATAAATGACTTAATATATGTTGTTAATGTCACTTTCCTTAGGTTTGTTCCACTCCCATCGGTTACGGTATGTAACAAAGATTTATTCAATAGTCCTAGGATACAGTGAAACCATTATTTGAAATCACATTGCACTTGTGAATCAAATCACTGACAAATACAAAAGTATATTTTCTGCAGTAAACAATGTTCGAGATACCTGTTTCTACTTTGAAAATAAGAGAAAAGGGAGACAATATCACAAATTTGATATTCCTTTTGTGTTTTACAAGTGTATATCAAAATAAACCTTAACATCTCTATTTATAAATATTCAATCCAAGAGTTGTGTCATCACAACCAAATGTTGTTGTAAACACCCTATTTTGTCAAAAGGCTTATACGGTGCATTACTAAAAATCTAAGTCTATAATATGAAAAATTGATTTTCTTAAGGCTTGAGAAATGGTTATGAGAATGTAGAAATGTCTCGCCCAATTTAATTTGTAATTTGTAAAGGCTTTATACAGTGCATTACTAAAAATCAAATATAATTCTAGTTTATACTTAATGGTTAATTAGTTTTAAGAAGCATTTTTTTGGTCCTTTGCATTTGAAATTACATCTGCACATTATGAGCAAGAAAAAAAATGAAATTACATCTGCACATTTCTCAGTGGGTAATTTCATACTTGAGGCTTCTCTTTCACGCGTCAGCTTGCATTCGTTTCTTTTCTCTTGAAAACACCTTATCTCGGTACTGACGGTCACTAATGTTTCTTTCAAGTCCTCATCCGCGTCTCTCCACCCATTTCGCTTTTGGTTGAGCCTCTAAATCTTCTTATTTTGGTGCCTTATCTCCCTCTTAAGCCTTTTATTTTCATGTTTCAGTCCTTTTTCCTCACTAGTAATTGCCTTTTAGTTTTCTTTCATCTAACCTTCAAATCATGAGAAGATACAAAGTGGAATTGGTCTTCCATGGATAAAAATGACTGTTACATGACCAATATTAATTAAAAATTATATGAATGGATAATGCATGAACATGTTTTGTGTATATATAAAAAAAAAGTTTCATGACTTACATTCGTGAGTCATTCAAAAGCAATATATGTGTCCTAAGCAAAAGGTTTTTCTATATTAGCATGACCTTGTCTTAAAGTTGGCCCCATTATGTTACACTACATGCTTGGTTTTGGAGGATTTGGATTTAAAGGTTTTCAAATTGCTCGTCACTGATGTTCACAAAAAACTAGTATGTGACCCTAATCTACACCCACAAAATAGGCTACAAGTAGATAGGGTTCAATTTGAATAAAAGTATTTCATTATCCATGGCAAAGGTTAACACCACACAAATATGTACCTTATTCACTCCTAAGAAGGATACAATTCGAGTGTAGAGCTCATGTTATGTAGATGCGAGTCATAGTGAGCATAAAACAACAAATCATAATCATAAAACTAAATAATGACATAGAGAGACATCAAATTTTAGACAATCAAATGAAACCTAAGACAACATCAAAATTAATTATTGGCTCAACCCTAGAAAAACTTAGTAGAGTAGTTACGCTGTCATAATGTATTAAGTTTTAAAAACCTAATAGCTAAACACAAACTAACTTATTAAGTCAATTAATTGAATAATTAAACTAATTAAATAATTAATTTAATTAAACTATGTAAATTAAACATAATCAAAGAATTTAAAATAATTAATCTAAATTGAACTAAATCACATAAAATCAAGAAATAAAACAACAACAAAAAAGAATTAACATATGATTGCATCTACTGGCGAGTTCATGCAGGTCTTCTTTCAGGTCGACTGTAAATCTTGTTGAAGAGTACCGAGACCATGTTATTCCCATGCCGTAAAAAAACAAATTTCCTTCATTTCATCTTTAAGTCCTTTTATGCATCTCTAAATAGCTTTCTCTATTCTCTCTCTAGCTTTTCATAGAAAACTCAAAACTAGCCGTCGAGAAATACTTGATACCTAGAATATCGCATCAACCACCGTTAATCTCCGTATATGGTAGCCAAAAGTTATTCAAATTTTCTAGAAAAACTCTTTGTAAAACCTTACATTGGTATTCAAAGCCTAAATTTCCTAATTCCTTTTCTATTGTTGTAGATCTGAAAACATTAGAATGCCTTCTGCTAGAACCTGATTTTAGTTCAAAAACCTAAGACCTTTTGGCTTGAAATTTTGTATCTACTTTACCAATGACTGTGGCTTGTGTTGCATGCATGTCTGGTATTCGTTAAACTTGTTTGGCTGTTAGGCTTATGAATGCTTGGCTGATTGATCTTATTGCTAACTGTGTTTGTGCTTTATTTCTTTCTTTTCTTTCTAAGGGTTGATGATGGTTTTGAATTGCTGAAACCTAAAATGAAAAGAAATTCTCTTTTAGATAAGTTATTGCCTAGGTTTTCGGTTTTTTTGGTTGCTAAGGCTTAAAAATACTGTTGTGTTTCTCTAATTCTGGTTCTTCCCTAGGTCTTTCTTTTATTGTATTTTTTTATGTGTCTTAGAATAAAATTTTTTTGAAAACTCTGTCACAGCATTATAAGGATCACAGCAGCAATTCTTCATCTCAGCAGCATTATGGTTGTAGTAGTAGCAACTCTTCATCACAGCAACAACGGATCTCTAACAAAAAATCCTTCTCGCTCCTCAGGAATGGAGAAAGGCTAGCTCATTTTTTGTAATTGTTAGCATGAGGCTAGGAGTTAGTTATTAGTGGATAATCTTTTGTATAGATTTTTGAGCTTTTCTAGTAGCTCCTGGTAGCTTCTTTTAATTACTATATAATTTGTACATGCTAAACTAGTGAATATCAATGAAACTCAATTCAGCTTTAATCAAATAAACACTTGTGATATGGTCCATTCGGCTATTGTTTTTTATGCTTTTCTTTCATTTTTCTTCCTTTTTCTCAGTAGCCAAACACATTTTACCCAATGGCACAATCTACTACTAAACCAAAAGATAATCCTGCAAGTCTCTATTATTTGCATTCCGATGAAAATCCTTCTTTAACATTGGTTTCTTCTCCTCTTCATAGATCCAACTATCATTCCTGGTCACGCGCTATGCGAATGGCCTTACTCTTTAAAAACAAACTTAAATTTGTTGATGGATCCATCAAGGCTCCAGCATAAGATGATTCCCTTTATCTTACCTAGGAACATTGTAATAGAATGGTTCTCTCTTGGTTGATTCATTCTCTAACTCCCTCCATTGCTAGATTATAAGTTGGTTCGATAATGTAGTAGAGGTTTAACAAGACCTTAAAGATTGTTTTGCATAGGGAGATTCCTTCCGAATTGCAGAGTTACAAGAAGAAATATATGCTTTTCAACAAGGTTCTCTTTCTGTAACTAAGTATTTCACTAGTCTCAAAACTCTCTAGGATGAGTTAATAGTTCTTAGGCCTATTCCTCCATACACTTGTACTACAAAGTGTTCTTGTTTGGCTCTCCCTATTGTCCAAGCCTATCAACAATCATATTGTATTATACGATTCTTAAGAGGTTTGAATGACAATTTTGCTATTGTTCGCTCTCAGATCATGTTGATGGAGCCACTTCCAGCCATTAATAAAGTATTTGCCATGGTAATTCAACATGAAAGGCAACTTCATGCCACTTCTCCTTCACATCCATCTAAGCCAGTTGTTTCTTGAAAGGACACTCCATCTAAGAATAGGCCTAAGTGTGCTTACTGTGGATCTTATGGCCATACAATAGATAAATGCTTTAAGAAGCATGGCTATCCACCAGGCTTCAAACCTAAGAAGAGGGAACCTACAGTCAATCACTTCCAGGGCTTCGATCAAACAGTTTCTGAGCCAGTTCTTTCTAAGGCTTTTAGTTCTACATCTTTGCATCAGCCACCAACTTGTGACAACTCTGTTTTTACTCTAGGGTAGTACACCAAACCTCTAAGTTTAGTTCAACCTTCTGCATCTCTTTCACTAGAACCTTCATCTTCCATAAATGTTATTTCCACTTCCATTTGCAACATGATAGGTACATTCCCTTTCCTTACAAATTCTGCTACAACCTTTTGGATTATAGATATCGGTGCTACAGATCATGTCACTTGTTCTATTGATTTATATACCACTTATAAACCTATAACTAATACCTTTGTTAGACTTCCTAATAACCAGAAGGCTGTTGTTGCACACATTGGTACCATTCAATTTCTTCTTCTCTGATCCTTGAAGATGTTTTTCATGTGCCAAGTTTTTCATACAATTTACTTTCAGTTAGTAAATTGATTTCTAATAATGCCTATTCTGTAACCTTTCAGTCACATGTTTATTATATCCAAGACCTTGCTAGTGAGAAGAAGATTGGTTTTACTAGAGAAGTTCATGGCTTATTTCATCTTCTCCATCCTATGCATTATGCTTCTACAAATCTTTGCCACTCCAGTGTTATCTCTCCTTCCAATATATGGCATTATAGACTAGGACATGCTTCTAATTCTCGGCTTAAACTTTTAAAAACTCTTGATAGCTCTATTCATGTTGACGATGATTGTACTCTTTGTGATGTATGCCATTAAGCAAATCAAAGAAAATTACCTTTCTGTGATAGTTCTTCTCTTACCAGCTCCTGTTTTGATTTAATTCATATGGACATTTGGGGTCCCAGCCCTTATCCTTCATTATCTGTCATTATCTGGTTTTCTTTATTTCTTAACTATTGTAGATGACTATAGTAAAGCTACATGGACTTTTTTAATGAAGTCTAAGTCTGAAGTTCGTCACATTGTACAGAGCTTTTTTATGCATTTGTTGAAACCCAATTTTAGACAAAAATCAAGTGCATTCCTAGTGATCAAGGTCAAGAATTCAAAATGGTTGATTTCTTTGCTAGCAAAGGCATAATACATCAAACATCCTGTATTTCCACCCCACAGTAGAATAGTAAAGTTGACAGGAAGCACTAACACATTTTAAATGTGGCTAGAGCCCTTCGATTTCAAGCTAAACTTCCTATATGTTTTTGGGCTGATTGTGTTTCTCATGCTACTTACCTTATAAATAGAGTTCCTACACCTATCATACATAACAAAACACCTTATGAAATGTTGTTTCATAAACCTCCTCAATACAATTTTTTGAGAGTATTTGGCTATTTATTCTTTGCATCTACAATTCCAGTTTATAGGAACAAGTTTGATTCAAGAGCTCGGAAATGTATTTTTCTTGTTTTGTACATGGCATTAAAGGTTATAAGTTGTATGATCTTCACACACATGAAGTTTTTTGTTCTAGAAATGTCATATTCTATGAACATGAATTTCCTTTGTATCCATACACTCTTTTTCCTCAGCTACATCTATTCCACATTCTGATTCTATTTTTCCTATCATTCCTCTTAATTCTTCCATGCCTGATAATTTCACATCTGATATACAACCCAATTCTATCTCATCTCAGTCTCCAAATACTGAGATTCCCAATGTTCCTAAAAATCCAATAGGCATCGACAAATTCCTCCTTATTTGCATGAATATAGTTATGAACTTCCTAGCAACAGCTCTTCACCTCTTGTAAGAAGGTCTTCACCTCATACTATCTCTCAAGTTCTTCCCTATTCCCATCTTTCATCAAAACATAGAACTTATTCCACTACTCTTGATTCCTTGAATGAACCACAGATACAAACAGGCTGTCAAACATGCTTGTTGGAGAGATGCCATGCAGGTAAAACTACAAGCTTTACAGGATAATTTGACTTGGGAACTCATTAACCTTTCTCCTGGGAAACATGCCATAGGTTGCAAATGGGTGTACAAGGTCAAGCTTAAAGCAGATGGTACACTTGATAGATACAAAGCAAGTTAGTGGTTAAGGGCTATACCCAGCAAAAGGGTATAGATTATCTGGATACTTTCTCACCAGTAGCTAAGTGAGTACAATCCGAATGCTTCTTGCTTTGGCTACAGCTAAGAATTGGTTTTTGGAGCAATTGGATATCAATAATGCATTTCTTCATGGAGAGTTACATGAAGAAGTTTACATGAATTTGCCACCTGGTCTTACATCTTCTAAACCAAACAAATTCTGTAGGTTATTGAAATCCTTATATGGGCTCAAACAATCCAGCAGGCAATAGAATGCAAGGCTTACTGGTTTCTTATTGCAATCTAGTTTCTCTCAAGTATTTTCAAATCCTTCTCTGTTTGTTAAGAATTCAAATTCTTATTTCATAGCACTACTTGTGTATGTAAATGATGTGATCCTTGCAGGGAATAATTTTCATCAAATCACCTCCATCAAACAAATGTTGCATGTTCAATTTAAGATAAAAGACCTTGGTCCCTTAAAATATTTTCTAAGGTTAGAGGTTACTCGATCTTCTGCTGGTATCAACATCTCATAATGCAAATATGCCTTAGATATATTGTCTAAAAGAGGTTTCTTATCTGGCAAACCTGTTTCTTCTCCCATACTACCTGTTGCTAAGTTACACAACAATGACAGTGCACCTATCGAGGACATCCCTACTTATAGGAGATTGATTGGAAAATTCCAGTACCTTACTTCCACGAGGCCTGATATAACATATGCAACCTAGCAGTAGCTTGTTGCTACTCATCGAGTTCTTAGGTATATTAAACGTGCACCTGGTCAAAGTTTATTTTTCCCAACTCATTCAGACTTCAGTTTAAAGGCATTTTCTAACTGTGATTAGGCCTCTTACATGGATTTTAGGAAGTCAGTTACAAGATATTGTGTTTTTCTTGGATCTTCTCTCATTAATTGGCGATCCAAGAAACAAACCACAGTTTCTAGGTCTTCCTCTGAAGTTGAGTATAGAGCTTTAGCTTCCACTACTTGTGAGCTCCAATGGCTTCTTTATCCGTTGAGAGATATCTATATCCGTCATCCTAATCTTATTCTACTGTTTTGTGATAATTAATCTATTATGCATATTGCCAAAAACCCAGTATTTCATGAACGCACCAAACACCTTGATATAGACTGCCACATAGTCAAAGAAAAACTTTAAGGTGGTGTTATTCATCTGCTTCCAGTCAAATCGCAGATCAGTTAACTAACTTGTTCACTAAAGCATCACACCCTACTGTGTTTCATTCATTTTTATCCAAGCTAGGAGTTCAAAACTTGTACTCTCCAGCTTGCAGGGTGTATCATAGCATTATAAGGATCACAGTAATAGTTCTTCATCTCAGCAGCATCATGGTTACAATAGTAGCAACTCATCATCACAGCAACAACGAATCTCTAGCAGAAAATCCTTTTAGCTCTTGGGGAATGGAGAAAGGCTAGCTCATTTTTTGTAATTGTTAGCGTCAGGCTAGGAGTTAGTTATTAGTGGATAGTTTGTTGAATAGATTTCTGAGCTTTTCTAGTAGCTCATCGTAGCTTCTTTCAATTGCTATATAATCTATACATGCTAAACTAGTGAATATCTATGAAACTCAATTCAACTTTACTCAAATAAACACTTGTGATAAACTCATTAAAGCTCAAGGATCGAATCTATTAGGCATGTCCGATCTTTCATACCATTTTAAACTTTCCTTTTTTGATTTTTCTTGAAATTCAAGATTTATTTTCAATGTCAAAAAATTTAGTTCACCTTCTTTCAAAAAGATCTCGAGTCCATTCTCACATTTTTTTTGTATTAGTTATTTTTCTTTTCATCAATAAAAAGAAATAAATAGGAACTAAAATAAAAAAAATAAAAGGGAAATAAAGAAATAAGTAAGAATTAACGAATAGAACATAAAGAATGTGATACGATCTGAACTGATGAAGCTCCTCAAATGGTTGCAACCAAACACACTGCACCAAAAAATGAAATGAACTTGTCTTAACAAAATCCGAAAATTTCAGATTCATAAAGAGACAGAAGAACTATCAGAAGAATAGAAGAATTAAGTGAAGAAGGGTTTGTAGAGTAGAGAAATTTGTAGAAACTATTGTATTCTCATCTATATCAGTCCCACACATTTTTGTCCTACTTAAAGACATCAAGCACAACTAATACACGTGACTCTCTGACCATACTTAATACTAATTAGCTAAAATTTATTTTTTGTTTACTATTTACTAAAACGACTGTGTTTCAACTCCACTTCAGCTAATACTAGATAGACCTACATCAATACCCCTTTCTTCAAATCATCCTTGTCCTCATGGATGAACATTAGAGCATAATCTTCTGACTTGTGAGCTTGTTCCTCCACAACCAAAACTTCCACTTTTGTGTCCTACCCTATCTCACCTGTTATCATAACAACCTTGTTGAATGCATCCTCAAATTCATGAATGTTTTTTTTCCTTCTCATCATAACCTCTCACATTTTGCTTAACAGTTTCCAATTCATCATCACCATCCGATTCATTATTACTCAACAATTTCACATCCACCATTTTTTTATTCACTTTACTTTCATACTCTTTAGGTCCACCAAATTCTCTGTATCTCTCATTCACATTAATTTCATTTTTATCATTCAACTTATTCACATTCCCTTCAACATGCACATGCCCATCCCTATCAGCCATATTAACATCATTTTCCTAATTCAAATCCACATTACCATTCTCTATATCATTCAAATCTCATCCCTCTAAATCATTAAAGGTAGGTGTTGGATGTTTATTAAAATTCTCAATCACAACAACATCACCATATACGTAACATACACCTTTACCAACTTCAATTGGTTTAAGAAGAGCATTTGGAATGTCATTATCAATTTTTTTATGAATATGTTCTACAAAAATATTTATAGTCTTATCCATCCTTAACTGACTAGCAAATCCTATCATATCTCGATCAACTTTTATTAAAAATTGAACCTTGTACTAAGTATTTTACCAAAATCAATATAGTAAACTTTTAACCCATTCAATAAATCATAAGCTAAAGACTTCATTATTTCTAGTATTGTCTAGTAACACATTCAATCAGGTCATTCATCAAATTCATTATTAACCATTCTCATATCTCAATGTTGTACTAACTTTTTTTGAAACTTCCGTAATGGTTTATCTTACTTTGAAGAGTTCCCGGCTCATAGTAACAAAACTAATAACAAACAATGTCATGAAATAAATAAATAAATAAATAAATAAATAAATAATCTAAATGGTGCTTAAAAAAACTACTATTTCACATTTAATCCTGCAACATAGATTATGACACTTTTTATTGAGGTTGACCTTAATGAACATGTAGGTACCAATAGAGAGGGTTTTGAGCATGTATATGGGGGGTTTTAGTTATGGTATAAGAAATAAGGGTAGAGATGCTATCCTAAATTTTGCGTTATCTTATGATCTAACTCTAGTGAACACACTGTTTAGGAAGAGAGATTCTCACCTTATAACCTTTAGAAGTGGACTAAGAGTAAGGCAGATGGATTTCTTTTTAACTAGGAGGAGGGATAGGAATAGATGTCTGGATTGTAAAGTTATCATAAGTGAGAGTGTTACCATGCAACATAGACCCCTAGTCTTAGATATGAGAATACACAGACAACGTTGAAGGAACCAACAAAAAGGAATTGAAAGGATTCGATGGTGGAAGCTAAAAGAATAGCATGTAGTATGTAGAGATAGTTGGATTCAGAAAGAGAACTGGACAACATGAGAGAACCCACATGTACTTTAGAATAAGATAGCAAAATGCATTCAAGAGATAGGCAAAGGGACACTAGGAGTATCAAACGGAAGAGCTCCGATTAGAAAGGATGCAACATGGTGGACTGTAAAAGTAAAAAAAAATGTTATAAAGACTAAGCAAGAGTGTTATAAGGCTTTATGGAAGAACAACATAGAAGAGAATTTTACAAAATATAAGTTAGCTAAAAATGAGACAGAAAAGGCCGTGGCAAAAGCTAAAGTGAAATTTGTGAAAGAGATTTATGACAAGTTGGACACAAAGGAAGGAGAGAAAAATATATATATAGATTGGTACAAGTAAGAGAAAGGAAGAGTCGGGGCTAAAGAGTCATGAAATGTATTAAGGATAAGCATCAAGAACTTTTGTTAAAGACAACGACATTAAATAAAGATGGCATGATTATTTTGACAAATTATTTAATGATGGACAAAATCAGAATTTGGATAATATTTCAATGCCATTTGAGGATTTGAATCGGTGTTTTATGCGCAGAATCAAAGAAGTAGAGGTAAAAGAGGCACTAAAAAAAATAAAGATCGAAAAAGCTGTTGAACATGATGACATTTCAATTAAAGTTTGGAAATGTCTTCAAGATGTAAGAGTTAGGTGGTTGTCAAATCTTTTTAATAAGATTTGGCATAATAACAAAATGCCAGAGGAATGGAGAAAGAGTGTCTTCATACCTCTTTTAAGAATAAAGGAGATATTCAAAGTTGCACCAAATATTGAGCTATAAAATTGATGAGTCACTGTGATGAAGTTATGGAAGAGAGTGATAAAACAAAAATTAAGAAAGATTGTAGAGATATCAGAGAATCAATTTGGATTTATGCTTGGTCAATCAACTATGGAGGCAATGCATTTGCTTAGACAACTTATGGAGTGTTCTCGAGTATTGGGTAAAGATCTTCATATAATCTTTAAAGACTTGAAGAAAGCATATGATAAAGTGCATAAGAAGGTATTGTGGTGGACCTAAATGAAGAAAAGAGTTCCAGTCAAATACATTAAACTAATTAAGGACATGTATGGTGATGCAAGGACACATGTAAGGACATGTAGAGGACAAACAAGTGAGTTCCCTATCACAATAGGATTACATCAAGGGTAAACACTAGGTCTATTCTTGTTTGCTATTGTAATGGACGAAATGATCCCAAATATATCCAAGATAAGTGCCTTGGTGTATGATGTTCGTAGATAATATTGTTCTTTGTGCTGAGACTAAAGCGACGATTAACGCGAAGTTGAAAATATGGAGACAGATCCTAAAATCAAGAGGGTTTAAACAAGTATAGTGAAAACTAAATACATGAAATGTAAATTCAATTCAAACAAAGAGGAATAGAATGTTGTAATGTTAGATGGGGTGGTAAAGTGGGAGTATTTTTGATATCTAGGATCGATAGTACAAATGGATAAAAAGATTGATGGTGATGTGAACCATAGGATCCAAGTTGGATGGAGTAAGTGAAGAAGTATCACAATTGCGGTGTGTGATAAAGGTATTCTTATATGGCTGAAAGACAAGTTGCACAGGATAGTTGTTAGGCCAACATTGTTATATGGTAATGAATATTGGGCGACTAAGAGACTACATACACAAAAAATGAGTGTAGTTGAAATACAAATGTTGTGGTGGATGTGTGGATATACAAGAAAAGATAAAATGAGAAATAAAAACATCTACAAGATGGTTGGAGTAGTACCTATCGAAGACAAGATGTGTAAAGTTGTTTACGGTGGTTTGGACACGTACGACGTAAATCTATAAATGCTCCAATTAGGAAAGTGGAGGCTATAAATAAGGAAAGAAGGGTCAGGACTAAAGGAAGGCTAAAAAAGACTTAAAAGGAAGTAATTCGAAAAGATATGGAGGTATTAGAGTTAAATGAAGGCATTGCCTTGGAATCTATAGAGGGAGAGAAATCACATGGACAACTTTACGTGATTTCAGATATTAGTTCATGTAGCCTATCCTAATCATTAGGATAAAGGCTCTGATAATGATGATGATGATGATGATGATGAACATAGACTATGACAAAAAAAAAATAAGTCAAACAACTTCAGGAAAAAAAAAGCAAATACAATGTCATGATTCGTAATACACATTAATTTTCCATTTTCACACGCACAATAGGATGGTTGGGCTATTTGCGATGCCTTTATCACACTCATTTTAAACAGTAAATCACTTTTGAAATAAAACCATATCGATAGCTAATATAAATATTTACATCAAAATATTGTTCACAGTATTTTTCACATGTTCTACATCTCCTATACATAATTATACAACTGTAGTACTGTACATAATAAGTCTAAAATTATAAAATAAATAAATATACCTCTAAGATCAGATTAAAGCTACCTTAGGAAACTATAGCGCAGCCGAAATCGTGGAACGGTATATAAACGATCATTGCAAGTAATCTGTGGAGTGAAAAAATAAAGGGTGAGCTAACATGCTCAGTATGAGAATCGTATGTAAAGATTGATACTATGAAATCTATATGCCAAAACATTTAATCCCTAATAGTTTACTAAGGTACAAATCAAGAAGAAAACTATAGTCAGCTAGGAAACCGGATGGAGTATAAGAGTTATTTTACAATACCTGTCATGTCCAGGCTCCTAGAAGTGACAATAAGGAGTAATCAATTGGAATTGATATGAATAAACACTTTAATTATATAAAAACAATTCATGGTATTATTCAATATGTATATAAAGTAAGATATATAAACACTTTAATTAAATCATTTTAGTAAACAGTTCAATATAGAAGTCCAGTAAACAAATAGTAACATTTTAAAATTCCATAATAAAATCAAAATTTAAAAAATTCATTTCGAAAACAGTAGTATTTTCAATCCAGTAAACAATACAATATAGTGGAGACCAAACAACACCCAAAGTATATCACGTTATAATAATATTCCGAAAAGGGAGAAACAGTAAACACGTGAGACATATGGCCATAGTCTATGGGGTCCATAGTATGCACTTGCCAGGTGACACTTGTAGAAGCTAAAGACTTAGCGGGGCTATTAGCAACAGTAATAGTAGCAACAGTAATAGTACATGTGACATGTGAGCATGATACGAGGCCTAACAGTCTCAAAACAGTGTATACACAGTAGAAATACCATTTATGAAATCAATTTCAATGGTAATATCTTCAATCAGTCCGTAAATAAATACACTGAAAAATATATTTAGTTCAGGAATAAAAATGCATAAAATATTCACACATCAATATCATTTTTTGAAAATGTTATATTTATCTGTAAAACAATAATAAACATATGCCAGTACCTTCACATAATTAAAATTCATTAATATGATTTTTAAATATTGTTTTTCGGTAAATAATAAAATTATGCAATTTTAAAACACATGGGAATCACTTGGAAATTTATTTATTCCTTATAATTAAGAATACTAAAAATAATTTTATTAATTTTCTAAAATTTATGGTAATATAACGGTTGTTTCTAACCTAGCCCTCCTACACTGAAAACACAATTTATAAACTAGTCAATATCCACAATTTGACCAATTCTAAAGCATTTGATTTTCAAACCACTTCATAAAATTAATTTGAGTCAAACATGCATTCACAGTATCCTTACAGCTTACACTCTCATCTCTTACCTGTCGTTTTCCCGTCGATTTGTCGATGGCACTACTTGTGAATTAACACTCTCGGGCTGCAAAACATTATACCAATCACCATTATTCACCATAATTCAATTTCTAATAGATTTTACTTCATTAAATTCTATCACATTGTCAGTAGAAAATATTAAACCAGTCTAAATTACACCAGTACTAAAACAAACTTCTCCTACATAACTCCGATTTTAATTTTGACTTCACTAACAATCTCCTCTTAATTTCTACAGTCTTATGGCACCCTAAACTCATCCAATGAAGCACAAAACCCTCCCCCCATAGCCATGGCTGAATTCCTCCTATACCACAATATATGGAATTTCAACAATTTAACCTTACATTCATGCTTTATCATGCTTCTTCATTCATTTGGCATTATTTTTAAGCATCAAAACACAAAATTTCCCTTCTTCTTCATCATAGCCGAAACCCTAGGGTGGTGAATGAATGGGATTCAATCAAAACTAAGGCTAGAATCATGTTTAAGAACTTTATTTCATCATGTAGTAGCCTGAAAACTTAAAGAAATCAAATGTATAAAAATTACTTACCTTGGCTGAATCCTATATGTCCTCTTTCCTCTTGATTTTGTCCACTTTACAATGATCTCTGGCTATAGGTTTGTAAAGGATGAAAAGTAGAATAATTTTGTAGAAGGAATTTTCTTGAAATAATGTGATTTAGGTAGAGATTTAGTTAAGTTTTATTTTCACTAAGCTTTGGCTATGGAGTTTATGTCATGAGGTTGAAGATAAAGAGAAGGGATGGCTGGCTGCAGCTTGTAGTAAAATTTAAAAGCTTCTTTAAGAGTTAAAATGACTATTTTGCCTTTGGTTATAAAGATTTTGGACAAAATTGCCCTTAAACTTTTCTAATTTTTTAACCATCTAATTTAACTCCAAAAATTCATATTCCAGCACTAAATATTATTATTAAACATATTTTAATAAATGAGAGTGGTTTTATTAAGGTTTGATTAATTGTAAGGGTGAAATTATGAAAATACCCCTAACGGGCCAATCGCGTAAATATTTTATTTCACCAGCAATTCGATCTATCTATTAACATAACCTAGAACTTATTTTCAAATAGAATATCATATTTCAGTTAGTAAACTTCTCAAAAATAATCTAAATAAGGGATTTTGGGTTCCAGATTCTTACCTTGGGCTTATTAGACACTCTAAATAATATCTGTTCGATCTTACGTCCATCTGGGCATTGTAAAGCCTGTGGGGCCCTCCGTACTATATTCGATCATACTTGCTAA
Organism: Heritiera littoralis; assembly: GCA_031772115.1. Taxonomy (NCBI): domain Eukaryota; kingdom Viridiplantae; phylum Streptophyta; class Magnoliopsida; order Malvales; family Malvaceae; genus Heritiera; species Heritiera littoralis. The sequence continues at coordinate 1,287,200 of JAPDPK010000111.1, read as the reverse complement.
ATACATTGAAATCGAACAATGGTGAGTATCCCTACATGTAAAATAGTACCAGAAAACATGGCTCTCACATTCTCCGTACCTTAAGAAATTTGGTCCTCCAAATTTGATTAGACCCGTCACTGGATACTTCTCTCGCATTAAACTTTTTAGTTCCCATGTAGCCTCATCCTCTTAGTGGTACTGCCATAGCACTTTCACTAAGGGTATTGTCTCATACCGTAATACTTTATCTTTCTGATCCAGGATCTGAATAGGTCTCTCCACGTAACTCATATCCTCTCTGATCTCCAACGACTCGTACTGAATTACATGAGAGGGATCTGAATGATACTTCCTCAACATCGACACTTTGAAGATGTTATGCACTCCAAATAGTTTTGGAGGTAGTGCTAACCAATATACGACATCTCCCACATGGTTTAAGATCTCAAACAGCCTGATAAATCAAGGACTCAATTTCCTTTTCTTACCGAATCTCATGATGCCCTTCGATGGTGAGACCTTCAGGAAGATAGAATCTCCAACCGAGAACTCCAATGGTCGGTGTCTTGTATCTGCATAAATCTTCTGCCAACTCTGGGCTGTCTTTAGCCTCTCACTGATAATCTATACATCTCGAGAAGCTTGCTCTACCAAATCGGGAGCTAACAATTTTCGATCACCTACTTCTTCCCATGCAACCGATGATCTACATCATCTGCCGTACAACACCTCATATGGTGCCATGCTGATACTGGACTGATAACTATTATTATAAGCAAACTCCACCAGTGGTAAGTGGTCATCCCAAGAGCCTTTAAAATCCAATGCACACGCTCTCAACATATCTTTGAGCGTCTGGATGGGACGCTCAAACTGCCCATCAATCTGCGGATAAAAAGCGATGCTGAAATTCAATCGAGATCCCATAGCCTCCTAAAATCTCTCCCAAAAATGTGAAGTGAACCAGGAATTCCTATCCGAAGTGATGCTCACTGGAATACCATGTAATCTCACAATCTCCTGAACATACAAATCAACTAAGGCATTAAGGGAATCGGTAGATATGATGGTAAGAAAGTAAGCAGCTTCGTCAATCGATCAACTATCACCCATATCCCATCATGATTCCTTCGGATCCTTGGTAAACCTATAATGATTTCCACAGTAATATGCTCCCATTTCCACATTGGAATTGGTATAGGCTATAACAATCTCGCAAGATTCTGGTGCTCAGTCTTCACCTGCTAGTATGTGAGACATCATGCAACAAACTCCATGATGTCTTTAATATGGGTTTGCATTCGTAGTCGGTTCCCCTTTCGTTTCAAAACTCAACATGCCAGCTTTTATCAATCCTTGCACTCTATACTTTAGTGTCGTGCAGTTCTCTAGGGAATGACCCACGTTCCCGAAGTGATACTCACATCGAGCATTCTCATTATACCACTTTGGATATGGAGGCTTGAGAGGCTCCATATAGATGGGTGCAATGAGTTGTCCTTTGATCAATTTTGGGTACAACTCAGTGTAGGTCATGGGGATTGGGTCAATGGGAGTCCTTTCTCTTTTTGGCCATGATGTATTATGATTGCCCTCTTGTTTATTGAATTGCTTAGCTGGTTGAATAGTTGGGGCAGGTGTCTGGGGACTAGGTTGAACATTAACCTTGGGGTATGAGTGGTAAGGATTCTGAGTAGGATGGTAAGGTTGTGGCATGTGATAAGGGTGCTGTGAAACATAGCCTCCATATTGCCTTCCATATGCAATAGCATGGACTTCTTCTTCCCTTCTTTTGTTGGCTCCTCCTTTCTTCTCAATATTGTTGGGAGCTTCAATCTTTCCACTCTTGATTGCATTCTCAATTATCTCACCAGATAATACCATATCAGCAAAATTCTTAGTGGCATTACCGATCATCCTATCATAATATAGAGCCTTTAAAGTATTAACGAACATAATGGTAAGCTCCTTCTCCGAAAGTGGAGGTTGCACCTCTGCAGCCATATCACGCCACCTTTGGGCATATTGCTTGAAACTCTCATTAGCCTTCTTTTCCATGCTTTGGAGAGACAAACGATCAGGGGCCATATCAGCAACATGTCGATATTGAGCCATAAATGCTCTTGCCAAGTCATTTCAAATGGTGATTCGAGTTCCATCTAATTGATTGTACCATTTGGCAGCAGACCTAGTGAGACTTTCTTGAAAAATGTGAATAAGGAGCTTATCATCTTGAGCGAAAGCAGCCATCTTCCGACAATACATAATAAGATGAGACCTAGGGCAGGAAGTTCCATTGTACTTCTCAAACTCTGGTGCTTTAAACTTAGGTGGAATAACCAGGTCTGACACCAAACATAACCCAGTAGCATCCATGGAACCATAAAAGTCTAAGCCTTCAATAGCTCGAATCCTTTCCTCCAACATATTAATCTTTTGTTGCGACTTCGCCTCATCTTTCTCTTCTGCTTGTTTGGCTTTCAACTTCTCAATTTCTCTTGGGTCATCTAAGTCGGGCACCTCAATGGGATTAGTAGATTTTACGCCTTGGGAAGGATGAGCAGGTCCTTGGGATTGAGCTTATCCAAACACTTGAAGTATAGCAATGTAAACAGGTGGATATCTTCTTTCTTGGGATGTTTGACTTAGAAATGGACCAAATCCAGGAGGATAGACAGGGTCTTCTACAATGCGTTGTTGAACCCCTTCTTGGACTACAACTTCCTCTACAACTCCTTTGCCCTTGCTTAGATTTTTCAACAGCTCTGTAATTTGGGCCAATTACCCCCTCATTTCCTCTTGAGCTTTTTCCATCTTCTCCATGCGCATGCTTGATTCTTCTTCCATGATCTTAGCTTGATAACGAGTGTTGTGTGAATGAACCTTTGGTCGAGCTATCTTCGAATCTTTTGTTGCCACAATTAAGAATTTATCATTTCACATGTGGTGATGCTTGAAAAAAATTTGAAAGTGCTTTGTTCAAAACAATGATTGAAGATGAACAAAACGAGATGAAGCTACATGTGTATGAATGGTATGGTAAAAAGTTGTCATGTAACAATAATGGATGAGTGATGCATGGAAATGTTTTGGTGAAGAACTCATGGTACCCTCTTAGTGTCTCATGTATGAATCAAAATCAAACAAACTTGATCAAACATGTGTCCTAAATAATGGGTATTTTCTATAGCATGGGTTGATATGGTTCTATATTATAGTTGATCTTCTAAATTTCACTATATGCATGGCTTTAGATAAAAGAGCTAAAGGTTCCCAAATTGTTCCTTACTATCGTCCACACAAGACTAGTAAGGCACTCAATCCTCACCCATTACAGGCTACAAACGAAAAGGTTCAATTTGAGTGGGAGTATTTCACTGGCCTGTGTGGAGGTTATCACCTCACGAAGGCAAAGGTACTATACTCCCTCCTATGAAGGATAAGCTCAGGTCGAGGCTAATGCATGCACATGAATGTGAAGTGTGTGTATTAAATATTTTATGAAATTTAAAGTTTTAGGCAAAATCTTGATAACTTTAAACTACCTAATGGCCTGACTCTCTAATGTCCCCAGTGAAGTCGCCAAACTGTCATAACGTATTAAGTTTTGGAAAACCTAATAGCTAGACACAAAACTACAGAGTCGCCACCAACCATTATAACCTAGGTGTGATTGGTCACTATTCAAACTAAGGATAAGGCTTGGTTTACGTTAAGAGTTCTAAGTTCGGGAGTACGGTTACGTGTGAGGAAGGATTAGCACCCTCACAACGCCCGTCCTAAAATGGTACCAAATACTCTAAGGTTATCTTAATTTTGCCTTGTACTTTACTTTTGATATAATTAAATATTGAAAAATCTTTTAAGTCTCCTCCATCAAGCTGGTTGCATAACCTAAAAGTTTTTCTCACCTCAAGAGTATTCAAGTAGGACCGATCGCCTTTCTTGAAAAGGCTCCGTCGTCGGATTGATTAAATATTTTATACAAACCCTATTTTGACTCCTATCCAACTTCTATTTATTATTTTATCTTATTTATTCTATTGTTATTATTTTGTTATATAAATTATTATTTCATATATTTTTATATCTTTAAATAAACATGAATTATTTGATATTGAAGATTTTGTTAAAGACCTTCCATCAAGCTAGTAAGACTTTAAAGAAACTTTCTCACCTTAGGAATTTTTAAAGAAACTACTCAAGCGCAATTCCTTTTTAATTCCATCCTCGGAATAATCCACATTTATTAAAATATTTAATTTAATTTCTATTTATTTTAATTCTTTTCTAATTTTAATTCTAATTTATTAATTTGATTTTTATTCTTTATTATACTGAACCTAATTTTAATTTACTATTTTTAATCTAATTTAATTTTTTTTTATAATTTAATTTATTAAATCTTGGAAATGTCCTTTAAGTCTTCCATCAAGCTGGCAAGACTTAAAAGACTCATCCTCACCTCAAGACATCTAAAAGTACTACTCAAGCGCAGTCCCTTTAGAATTCCGTCGTCGGAATATTTGTAGTTGTATTATTTTATTCTATCTAAAATATATTAAGATTTGTATGACTTTTAATTCCTAATTTGATTACTAATTCTTTTATTTGTAATTAATTTTAATTGATTCTTATTTCAATTTTTAATAAGTTTGAGTTTTAAATATCGGAGATGACTTTTTAAATCTTCCATCAAGCTGGTAAGACTTAAAAAAAACCTCCTCAACTCAAGATCTCCGAGGATATTACTCAATCGCAATCCTCTCGGAGTTCCATCGTCGGGATAATGAATATATGGTATTATTTCATTTGATCTTGTTTCTAAATGCGTTAATTTTACTAATTCTTAATTTCTAATTTTATTATTCATTCCTTTGACAAACTTAATTTTAATTAATCATGATTTCAATTTGATTTTTATTTTTATAATGAATTTTAACTATTAAATATTGGAAATATCCTTTTAAATCTTCCATCAAACTGGTCAGACTTAAAAGAAATCTCCTCACCTCAAGATCTCTAAAAGTATTACTCGATCGCAATCCTTTCAGAGTTCCATCGTTAGAAAGATATTAGTTTGTTTTAATTTTTAATTTCATAATTAGTTTTTTATATTTTTCATATATATATATATATGTAATTCTAAAATAAACAAATGAATAATACATCAACAAAATACATAAATATCAACATACCAAGTCTAATTATATCATTCACATCAATTCTCTACACTAAATTATCCGAGTCAAATAAATCAATTATCAAAATATTATATTCTAATTTCAATTAAATTACCTAAATGATTACCTTGCACAACTATCTAATTAAATGAATTATATAATAATCAAACTAAGCTCGATATTTGAATATATGATAAGCATTAAATGCACCAAAAAAAACGTGTACCAGCATAAATCCATTTAATAGCCAAAACTTTATTACCTTCTTTTTAGCCACTCACGTGGTCTTGGGACAACTCATAATGTTAGCTACTACTTCTTCCACGTTATTTCTTTATTTCAACAATGAACAAACAAAAACAACGATTTGCGTCTTTAGCAAGTACTTTCAGCAATCGGTTTCTTCTTCTTTCTTGGCCAAATCAGAAACTTTTAGCAACAGAGCGAGGACAGCAGTGATGAAGGAGCCAGGAATAATGTCAGTGTAGAGAACTATAATGCAGGAAGAATGAAGAAAGGTCGCAGGTCAGAGCAAGCGATGACGTCGGCAAATGGAGCTTGCTTCAGGACTGGTGAAGACGATGGGCAGCGATGATGCTTGCTGCAAGTTGAACAGTGGGGCTGTGTGGATAGGGACTGAAACGCAACAGAGGTGGTGATGCGAGATGTTGATGATGATGATAAGTGTAGTAATAGCAGGGGTCGAATGGTGATGATGACTCGACAAAACAGTGGCTCGGTTTGAGGATGGCGACGATGTCGGTGGATGGCAGCTTTGGTGACTAAGAGCAGTAGAAAATTTTTTTAGGGTTTTTCTTTTCCTCCCCCCTGTACCATAGCAGTGTGTAGGCTTTTAAAGTCGTTCCATGTTCATTAATTTAGGTCCTAGGATTATTGCTATAGTTATGGGATTTTTTTTTTTTGACTTTAACAGATCTTTTTTATTTTATTTCCTTATGTATTTATTGATTTAATTGCTGATTATTCTTTCTTTTTTTAGGCAACAAATTTCTTTTATTTTTGGCAACAATATCAACTTTAGTCAACTCTTGAACGTGTGAATTTTGCATGTGTTTCACATGAGATTTTCAAAATTGAAATTTTTAATTTTAGAGTTTGCATGGGATGCATGGGGTTCCAACTTAAGATTTGACCAAAATTGATTTGTTTCTTTTTATCATTTTTTATTTTTTTGATTTTTTTAATTTAGAGAAATTGTTCGGACAAAATTAGGTGTCTACACACTTCAGTAAACAGTTCAATATAGAAGGTCGGTAAACAAACAGTAACACTTTAAAATTCCACAATGAAATCAATATTTAAAACATTCATTTCGGTACTAGCAGTATTTTCATTCCAATAAACAGTATAGTATAGTAGAGACCAGGCAACACACAAAGTATATCATGCTATAATAATATCTCGAAAAGGAAGAAACAGTAAATACGTGAGACATATGGCCACAATCTATAGGGTCCACAGTGTGCACTTGCCAGTTGACACTTGTAGAAGCTAAAGACTTGGCTGGTCTATCAATAATAGTAACAGTACACGTGACACATGAGCATGATACAGGGCCTAAGAGTCTCAAAACTGTGTATACACTATAGAAACACCATTTATGAAATCAATTTCAATAGTAATATCTTCAGTCAGTCCACAAATAAATATACTGAAAAATACGTTCAGTTCAGGAATAAAAATTCATAAAATATTCACACTTCAATTTCATTTTCTGAAAATGTTATATTTATTTGTAGAACAGTAATAAACATATGCTGGTACCTTCACGTAATTAAAATTCATTAACATGAATTTTTAAATACTATTGTTCTATAAATAATAAAATTAAGCAATTTTGATCAAACACATGGGAATCACTTGGAAATTTATTTATTCCTAATAATTAAGAATACTAAAAATAATTTTATTAATTTTCTAGAATTTCCAGCAGTATAATGGTTGTTTCTAACCTAACTCTCCTGTACTGAAAACACAGTTTATAAACCAGCTAGTATCCACAATTTCAATAATTCCAAAGTATTTGATTTCCAAACCACTTCATAAAATTAATTTGAGTCAAACATGCATTCACAGTGTCCTTAGAGCTTACACACTCATCCCCTTGTCATTTTCCTACGGACTTGTTGATGGCACCACTTGCAAATTTACACTCCCAGGCTGCAAAACATTATACCAATCTCCATTATTCACCATAATTCAATTTCTAATAGATTTTCCTTCATTAAATTCTATCACATTGTTAGTAGAAAATATTAAACGAATCTAAATTACACTGGTACTAAAACATAACTTCTTTTGCATAACTCCGATTTTAATTCCAACTTCACCAACAATCTCCTCTTAATTTCTACATTCTGATGGCACCCTAAACTCATCAAATGAAGCATAAAACCCTCCCCCTATAGCCATGGCTGAATTCCTCCTATAGTACAATATCTGGAATTTCAACAATATAACTTTATATTCATGCTTTACCATGCTTCTTCATTCATTTGGCATTATTTTTAAGCATCAAAACAGAAAATTTCCCTTGTTCTTCATCATGGATGAAACCCTAAGGTGGTGAATGAATGGGATTCAATCAAAACTAAGGCTAGAATCATGTTTAAGAAGCTTGATTTCATCATGTAGTAACCTTAAAACTTAAAGAAATAAAATGTATAAAAATTCCTTACCTTGGCCGAATCTTATATGATCTCTTTTCTCTTGATTTTGTCCACTTTACAATGATCTATGGTATAGGTTTGTAGAGGATGAAGAGTAGAATAATTTTGTAGAAGGAATTTACTTGAAAATAATGTGATTTAGGTAGAGTTTTAGTTGAGTTTTTATTTTTGCTAAGCTTTGGCTATGGAGTTTATGTGGTGAGGTTAAAGATGAAGAGAAGGGATGGCCGACTGCAACTTGCAGTAAAATTTAGAAGCTTCTTTAAGAGGTAAAATGACTATTTTACCATTGATTATAAAGATTTTGGATAAAATTGCCCTTAAACTTCTATAATTTTTGCTAACTATTTTTCTAACTAATCCAAAATCGCCCTTAATGTTCTATAATTTTTCTAACTAGTTAATTTAACTCCAAAAATTCATATTCTATTACTAAATATTATTATTGAACATGTTTTAGTGAATGAGGGTGGTTTTATTAAGGTTCAACTAATTGCAAGGGTAAAATTACAAAAATACCCCTACTGGACCAATCGCGTAAATTTTTTATTTCACCAGCAATTCGATCTATCTATTGGCATAGCCCAGAACTTATTTTCATGTAGAATATCATACTTCATTCAGTGGATCAAAATTCCATTTAGTTGACCATTATTAACGAAAATTCATCCAGGCTATGTACTTAATTGTCATTTCCTAAATTATTAGCTAACTTCCAAAAAATAATATAAATAAGGGATTTTGGGTTCCAAATTCTTACCTTAGGCTTATTGGACCCTTTGAATAATATCTTTTCGGTCCCACGTCCATGTGAGCACTATAGCGCCTGTAAGGTCCACCATATTGTCTCTGGTCATACTTGCTAAATACACAAGAATCGAATAGTGGTGAGTATTTGTACATGTAAAACACTACCAAAATACATGGTTCTCACATACAAAGGGCCATAGACCAAGACCTTTTTAGGACAACAACAAACTTTATTTTTTAAGACCACACACTAACAAAGGCTCAGCCTCATCAACTCTAAACATAAACTCTAAAATTTATGCTAAACCCTAAAACTTGATAACCAAAATAGTTTTTAAAAAAATATCATACCTTGATTTTGGACTATCTTCAACTTTCAGGTGTTTCTTTCCTTGATTCATAATCCACTTCTAACTGATCTTATTTGCCTTAATTTCTTCTTAATCTTAGTAGATTTTAGGGTTAGATTTTATTGATTTAGGGTTTACAGAAAGAATAGGGAAATTTAGGAATTTTTCTCTTGGTTTTTTATTTTGGTTTAGGGGAAAACAACATTATTAGGAAAAATGAAACATTAATCCACGTGGCTACTTCATTAAGCTACGTGGATTTTTAAAAGCCATGTCATTTTGGTCAAAAGCCATGTGTGCAAAATCAAATGCCATATTAGCATACTAAACAAAGGGTAATGACCCAAATAAACAGTCGAACTTAATTTATAAATTTAAATTAGTTCAAGGACTAAATTCTTTTAAATTATACTACATGGATAAAACTCTAAAATTTAATAGAGTATAGGGATTATTCACATAATTTGACCAAAAATCGTTACAAATGTAATAAGATATTAAAACAACATTGTCAATCATTGTAAATTATGGTGTTAAAAGCCAATTTTCAGATAGTGCAATAAAGAAAGGAACCACTAGTGAACAGGCAACTTCATGTAATTACACCAAAAGGATAGTGAAACCATATGTAATACATTTGCTTTTGCATTCAAATGCTAAAATACAATCTAAGTTACAAAGTTAGGTGTTGTCTGTAATCCTGATTTAAATATATCAGTTCAAATGGCATTACATGTGTTACTTTTATTGGATATTTCAGGTTATAGGGTTCAAGACTCATGCATGTAATATTTTTTGCATATGAGTTAAGTAGATAGAGCTAAGGATTCAAAGGTAAATTTAAAATAAACAAATAAGACTTGGTCTAACAGTTGTTACTTCTCTTTAGAAGGATTAGATCCAAAGTACGATTTTTTCTTCCCTTGTATCTCCCTATGACAAAAAAAAAGATAAATTTAAATTAAAAAATTTATAAACTTATAAATTTGATCTTTTCTTATGTAAATGACGATGTGTGCCCATACTACATTGAGTATGAGATTAATCCCTGCTCGTGCAATGTGGATAGCGCTAGCCCAAAAAAATTTGACTTAATGAAGATTCGAACATGGGATCTCCTGCTATGGATCGTCCTCACTCAGGGATTCAGTGGGACTTTATACCACTGAACCAACCCTTTGGATTAAATCTAATCTTTTTTCACATCATAAGTCTTTAATCCTATGTGAAATTTAATCATATGGTTACGTCCAAACCTACTATTTGGACTGAAATCTTTTGCCCAAGCTTTACCACATTAGGCCATATTTACAGGCCCAAGCAATTAATGTATAATCATATGTTTATTATTTCAGTCGTCAGTTTGACAATTGAACTAAAATATGACTAAGCTTTGCCTCATTGGGCCGTTTTTGCAAGCCCAAGCAATTAATGTATATGTCATTACAGTCGTAACTTTGAGGATTGAAGTCATTGAACTAACATACGGCTATAAAGGAATGTACGTCAAGCGAGTTTGACCTTTTCTTTTTATGAATTATTGTTACATTCATGATCGATTTGTATTCATTAAAATATTTAGACATTAGATGCGAATTCATGTTGTATTAATAATAATTCATATTAAATCAAAGTTAACAATAATGTTAAAACATATTAAAAAAAAGAGTTAACAACCTTTGGACCAAGTAGTTAAAGTTGTGGCATCTTTAAAGGTGGCAAAAGTTGACCCAATCCGAAATATCCGTCTAATTAACTCGAATCCAAACCTGACCTATCCGATTTGACTAAAAAAGTCAACAACCCAAATCCAACCTAATCCGAATCTGAACTGATCTGAAACCAAATTTATCCGAATTCATATTGATCCAAACCGACGGAATCCAAACCCAAATTGATCCAAATCCAAATTCATTCGAATTTAGATTAACCCGTACCCACATTGATCCGAACCCAAATTGACCCGAATCCAAATTGATCCGAATCCAAATTTACCCAAACCTGAAAAGATTCAAACTTTAATTTAATATTATCAATAAATATATAAATGTTAAAATTAATTATCAAAGTATTTTAATATAGTAAAAATATAATTTTTTTCAATAATATGAGTGTTATATATTTTTTTAATCTAATTAAACTTAAATATTCACTTTTATATTACATTCATTTGAACCTAATGTATAATTATTAATGGCTAATCTATAATGAAGTACAGAAGATATATCACCTTCACTTAATGTATCCAATTATTTTATAAAAATCAACATAAATTAAAGAGATATATATTATTGTTTTATGATATTTAGTAGGGATTATTAAATCACTTTGATTCATAAAGTTATTAATTATTATAGATAATAAAAATAAAATAAAAAATGTAATTAATTTATGAATATTGGTAAATATATTATAAAGAAACTATCATACAGATTATTAAATATTTTGATTATTTTAATCCCAATTGTACTATAAGTCATGTAAGAAGAAAATTTTATTTTCATGAGTTTTGTAGTTCTTAGAAATATGGTTTCAATTGATTTTCATACCAAATAAATCACATCGAGATAACGAAGACTTAACCCAATAAACTTGTCCAATCAACCCGAATCCAAACTCGACCAAACCGAATTGACTAAAAAAGTCAACGACCCAAACCCATTCCAATCCGAGCCCGAATTAATCCGAACCCAAATTGATCCAAACTTGACTTTATCTGAACTCGAAATAGACCGATTTTTTCTTAACCCGAACCCTACTTTATCCGAACTCGAAATTATCCGAACCCAAAATGATCCGATTTTTCCTTAACCCAAAATTATCCTATCCAAAATGACCTAACCCAAACCCGATCTGATTCACCCATTTGCCATCTCTAGGTATCTTATAAGATTTATATTCGAATCTAAATAATCCCACCTTTATCCCAATTATTCAATATTGCTCTTTAAAAAAAAAAAATAGTGCTCATGGATTAGATTTATTTCCAAAACCGTGTAAGCTCCATTAATTGAGTCAAAACTGTCTAGAACGACTTCATTAAACTTCGCAATATCCCAAGAAGACTTAAAGTGAATCAAATTATTTTTCTAAATTTCCCGGAATCATCCTTTTCTTTCCTTTTCTAAAATTTAATGATTCCATAACAAAGTACTTTCTTCATTTAATTTGTGGAAACAGAAAAACAGATTTCGCAAGATCCTCAAAATCTATTGCTGAGAATATCAAAATCTATGAACTTGAAAAAGAATAGCTGACCTTACAATATGAACAAGATAAACCTGGTACAACATGGACCAAACATGGCTCTAGCATCATTATTTTAGGAACAAAACAAAAAAAAATCCAAAAATGTTTTTATTTACATTATAATATCTCCGGTAGTCAAGATAGTTAGATTTACTGAAGATACTGATTGATTTATCAGAATCAAATTTAGATTTAGTAATTTTTGATAGATCCTAGTATAATGATGGCTAAGGAATAGATTCCTAACAGCTGGAAAAGACAAGGAAAATTTCCATTGATGTAACTTTGAGACAAAAGGTTATCATCCTTTGTAAGTCATCTTTGTCATAGGTTCATTGCCCAACATTTCGTTCTAGGTTTGTCACAAAATTATTGAAAATTTGATGGATGTTCTTTTTCTAGATAAACTTCCTCTCTAACTTCGTTATAGTGACAAAGAGAAATTGTAAAATTATTGATTATAATTGATCATGCATCAATTACTAAAATTGGTTATACTAGTGAAGTATGGCAAATTCAAATCTACTTGTTTCAATATTTAAAAGTGAAATTATGCATGTACTTTTGATTTTAAGTTTTTGAAAGATATTGTGTGCTTTTGAATTGTACATGCCTTTTCATTTTACTCTAAAGTGTGTAAAAATTGAGATAAAAGTAAATTAATTAGTTGTTTTTTTCTATTAATCCTTTAAGGTTAATTTTGATGGATGAACTGAAGAATCGTGACTGGATGTGTTCTCTGCAGCATGTTTTTCGTGAGGCAAACAGTGTGCGGACTACATTGCCAATCAAGCGCAAAACAGCTCTGTTGAATTAGTTAAACTTGATCTTCCCCTGTTGGGTTTAGATAAGTATTTACCTTTTGATTCTTGTAATGCCAGACACTATGCTTCAATTTAGTACATAGCAGGTAACTGCTCATTTACACCAAAAAAAAAAATAATAATAAAGAAACGCTTAAAAATATCTTTTTTAATAAAATAATTAAAAGATTTTAAAGTTAAGAATAAAAATATAATTTGACTAAAAAAACATTTAAGCTTTTAGTGAAAAATGCCACTGGCCATGGCTCATCGAACTGCACCTGTGAGTCAAACTGACCATGAATCAATTAGATAAGTAATCAGACAATATATTAGAACTTAATCCAATATCTCAAATTTCTTAAGTAGAATTCAATATTATGTTGAATAATCATTTTTATCCCAAAATAAAAGTTGGACTACGTATTTACTTATTTAATTAGAAATGAAATTACTTTATATAACAACATAAATGATTTACTTCTATGATTAAATGATATGATTTATAATAACGTAACGTTTTAGAAAACATAGATAAGTAGAAATTATTTCACGAGCCAAAAAAAGTAAGCTTATCTCAAACAAAAATTTAAAGGTTACTGTCAGTCTGTCACTCTAACTGGTAAAATTTAAGATTATGTCTATTTTTAGGAACTCATGCTCAAATCTTGAGATAATTAGGTAAAATAAATTTATGAGATGAGAGGGAATTTTTTTTCTTGTTAATTCAAGACTACATGTACTAAAAAAAAATGTATATATAATGTATTGATAATATACAAATTATACACTATCAATCAATCATATAATGTTACTTCATTTAAAAATACAAAACCATTAAAAGTAAAAATTTATTTTTAGAATTTGTGCATTTTTAAGTTATGCTCATAGATGAGTGATATTATGTGATTGATCATAATATATAATATAAAAGCTATATATTATTTGTGGATTATATATAACAAAAAAAAATTATATACGAAAATAACAAAGAAATTGAATTTAAAAGAAAGGTACTGTTAATTACTTTGAATGTAAGTATTTTTCTTAATCAAACAGTAGTCTGTTGACTTTAAAAAGGGTCAAGAAAATCAATTCTGAAGAAGAAAAAAAAGACAAAAATCAAAATCCGAAGAATCCAAAGAGATGAAAAAGCTCATGGCCTGTTGGGTAGTAGCCAAAACGAAAACAGGTTGTCGAGAACCAAACTAAACGAAGGCTGGGACACTTGATCCGTGGCCAGTTGCAACGCGTGCTGTCTGTTAAATACGCAGCAAAAATCTGGACAGGATATTTGGAGATTCTTTCAGTCTTTGAATGATCTAAATCAAAGGATCGTCAACATAACGCCAGTGCAACAAACAAAAATGTCATTTGCATTCTATCAAATGTGATACCTTGAATCTATTATTAAATTTCTTTCATTGTACTTCAATCCCAAAATGGATTTTTAAATAATAAGGAAACAACTTAAACTATAATTACTGGCTATTATGCGAGAGGGTTTTTTTTAAAGAAGTGGTGAGATGAAGTTTAACGGCAGCCAAATTAGCGTGGCTCGTTGGATTCCTCTCTCAAGTCAGTTTGTCGTTAGGATAAAGGTTATGCAATACAAAGCATAGAGTGCTAAAAAGAGCAGGAACATGGAAGAAGTAAGGAAAGAGAGGAAAAGAGACACACAGAGAGAGTATTTATTGCTTGCTGAAAAAGCTATGAAAAATAGTCTCGTATCCTCTCTCTTTTTAGGTAGAGAACATCGATTCACGTGATCAATTAATCTTTTTTAATTCCGATGTTTTTATTATTTTCGACTTCTTATTGGACATCACACGTACCATTTTCAAATTTATTTTAATTTAAAATTATCTAAATTCAAAACAATCAAATATTTTAGTGCAAAAGTACTTAAACCAAATGTTTTAAGAAAAAGGGGAAATTAAAGACCCTAATAATTAATAATTAACCAATCAAGCAAATGACAACTTAAGCAAAAGTCAGCAGAAAAGTCCTCCAACTAATTAAATAGACAGTTTGAGAGAGCCATGAACGACTTAGAACAAAGACATAAAATTAAGCAACACAACAATATGAAGGATCAATAGTATGCCCATTAAAACTTTGATAAAACGTGATTATTTTCAGCATTGAAATATCTTAATTTTCCCTTTGTTTGATTCCTTTAAGTCCATAAAGTAACATACTTTGACCTATATACTCAAAATACACGTGAAAATACATGAAACCTAACATAGCCCAATTTAATTTGAATCGGGTGTGTTTATACTAATTATTTGTTGGCCTTTATATTGTAGGAATTTTTTTTTTAATGTCATCATGCCAAATCAACATAAAATGATCACTTGTACAGATGACGTCTATGTGAAGCACATTTGGCCATTATGACATGATTGTGCAAGTGGATGACACATGTCTTATTTAAAAAAAAACAGTTTTTTGAAAAATTAATTTTTTTTCTTTTCTCTCCTTTTTCAAACCTCTCTTTCCTTTTCTTTCCTAATTCTCCGTGCTAATAAATCTGGCCAAGTGGCCAAATCGGCCATGAGTAAGTAAAAAATGTTTGAAAATAGACTAAAATAAGTCTGAATCAAATCAAAGTGACCTTACCAACAATGGTTGACACAAGTGATAGCAATTTGTGTCCCTTAATCAAGCTGTCCAGAGTTTGATTTTTAGTTTTGAGTACGGAGCAGATCATGTTAAGAGGAAATTACCACTTTATATGTGCTCAAGATTTTCGATAGAGATTAATCACTATTTTTGACGATGATACTTCGTACTAATATCATGATAACAACAAAAAATTAGAGTGACCTTAAAAGTGAGGCGGATCTGACTTATTTTTAGGCTATTTTCAAAATATCTGTGCTAGATTCGGCTTTTTATGGCCATATTTGACACTTGTATGCAAAAAAAAAAAAAAAGGGGGGGGGGAAACGACAGTGAGAAAGGAAAGAACAAAAAGAGAAAAGAAAGAATAAAAAAAAAAAAGGAAAAAATTGAATTTTTAAGAATATTTTGTTTGTATTTTTAAAAAATAATATTTTTAAATTATATTTTAAGAATTTTTATTTTTAAAAGCAATGTTGAGAAATGAAGGAAAATTTTCAAAAAAATCTTTTAAAATTTTAAATTTTTTTAAAATAAAAACATTTTCTTAAAAATAAAATTCCTTTGTAAATATTTTTCAACTTTGTTAATTTATTTTTATATGCTTTTCTATTTTTAAACTTTGTGATCATTAACAATATACCAATATATAACAGCTAATAAAATATAAACTCTTCAAATTAATTATATGTTGTTGCCACGCAAGCAACTACTTCTCGACCACTTGTACTCCATGCAACAATTATGTGTACTAATTACAGTAAAATCACTTCAATTAATATTCTTGGGACCTATTATTGAAGAGTAATTAGAGGGGTTATTAGTTAAAAGGGTTTTACCTTGTGAATTGCTATTGTCTTAAAAAAACTTATCTATTTATTTTTTTTACATTTTTTGAATCTTTCTAATAACTCTATAACCTTTTATTTGATAAAAATCTAATTGCAAATATATTTTTTAATATATTTTTTATTTTTTATTTCTTAAAACAAAAAAATCTTATATATGGTAGTCTTTTACAAATTAACATTTTGAAATGTTTTTTTGTTCTTGAATGTTATGTAATATATTATGTTTTTTTTATCAAACTATTAATTTCCACAATAATTAGGACTGAAATTTTACACTAAGTTTAAAAATAAAATTATTAATTATTTTGATAGAAGAATTTATTAAGTTTTTATTGAACCAAGTCAGGACAATAATTTTTTATTAATTAAAGATGTTGTCAATTTAGATAAAATTAATTTATAAGGATTTTACTGTATAAATTTTATTTGCTGACATAATATGAAGCCATAGCATAAAATTATGACGTGTCATCCTTGGATTAATCATCCACCACGTCATCATACCGGATTAACGATGTTATGCTCATCCTCGTGTACCACATGTAGAGTGTAGACAATCAGTTGATATATACTGCAACTAACTTATTTCGGTATTTGGACTTTTTTTTGGCCAATAACGAATTTTTTTAATAGTATAATTTTATTTAAAGTTACGATTATAATCAATATAATATATTTAATAGACCAATAATTTGATTAATCGATAAATACAAAATATAATAACAAATTATAAATAACAATAATAAATTAAACATTAAACTCACACTTTATAAAACTCAAATTACTTAAAACATTAAAAACATTAAAAGCTCTAAAATATTTTCTTTACCATTAAAACTAAAGTCTTATGGGCTGCCAATAACGTATTTGGACTTTTTAAAATGCAAATATCACAATAAAAAAAAATTGCTATAAACAGTGACGAAAGAATAACCTTGTAAAGCGAACGACTAACATGTGAACTCTTGTACGAACTTGGTGTCCTTTTTTGTCTTTTTAATATTTTCTTCTGCACTTCCTTTCTCTATATAAAGAAGCATCTTTAGTCTACACGATTTCAGAGATTGTGTATCTTACATATATCTCTGGTTGTTTGTGCAAATGATAAAATTTATTTTCCTAGACAGAAAAGACTGAAAGAGTAGGGTTTTGTTCATTGTATTTTTACTTTGAAGAAGCGAAGATGGTTCCAACTGGCTTCAGATTCAACCCCACCGATGAAGAGCTTATCGACATCCTGAACCAGAAAGTAGATCGGAATACTGTAATGGCGCCGCCTTTGGATTTCATTGTTGAAAGAAATATTTATGAATTAGAGCCGCAAGATCTTCAATGTGAGGCATTTTTCCTTCTTCTTCATCATACTGGTTGTCTGGTAGCTTTAATCCAAACCCTGAATCTCTTATTTTTCTGGTTTAATTATCCATCTTTCCTAATTAGTTGCATGTTGAAACTTTTTGGCACATTAAAGTCTAACATTTAACACGTAAAGCTATCAGTTGAGGATCATGTCTGAGCGTGCGAGGGAACAGAATCCCGTGTTTCATGGAGCATGCATTCAGACCAACAATCATTCTTCCCATGTTTCATCCACCGCTCACTTGCCATGGCTCCCAAAATCCAACAATTCAACTTTCATTTCTAGTTGCTTTCTTACTACCACCAATTACTACTATAGCCATAGCAAAACTCAGGAGATAGGAAAGTTCTTCCGATAGATTGAAATTTGTTTCTCCCATGAACATGAACATATGGTTCAATAAATATGATTCCATGTTCTTTGAACAGGTGTGAAATTCTCTCTACTTTGAATAAAACAAAAAGTATTTCTCACTCATATATACGTGCTTTGCGCAGGGACTCAAAGTGTGGGATTAAACAAGAACGAAAGGTATTACTTCTGTAAGAGGGAGAGTGACTCGAGAGAAGTGGCGGGTCGAGGATGGTGGAAGGCAACAAGCCATGTGAAGACAATTTCTGTTAATGGCCAAGCGGTGGGTTACAAACGACCCCTAACATTTCACAGGTTTAGGGATAACCAAAACAAGCGCAAAGATGCGATCAAGACTGACTGGATTATGCATGAATATGGCCTTCACTCTATTCCAACGGTTTGCTAATAATTCTCAACTTTTTCTAAACTCATATGACAAACGAATTCTTATGGTTTATGTTTCCAGAACACACTTTTAACTTTTTAGAATTTTTACACGATATCTCTACCTGTATAGCTTGACTTTCTTTTTCACATTCAAGAGTATTGGAATTGAGCCAAACTATTAATAATTTTTTAATGTCTATGGATTTTACGTTTCAGACAAAAAGCATCTTAAACCATGCTAGTTTTTTTGTTTTTGTTTGCATAGGAGTGGAGATTCTGTAAGATTAAGTACAAAGGAAAAGAAGGGCTTAAAGAAAACATGATGGATAGTGTCAGCGACAATATTAGTCCGCCATCGATGAGTTCAGAAGCTGGAAGTAGTAGTAGGTCCATAAATCCCATGCAGTTGGAGTACTTTGCTATTGAGGAGGATCAGCGACGGCAACCGCAGCAGACATTGCTGCCGACATTACCTCTAAACAATGATTATGAAAATTATTTTCTGCCAAACTCAAACATCATGGGAATATTTGATGATCTGCGGCAGCAATTAGCGCAGCAGCCTCCCTCGTCATTTGATCTTCCAAGTTCTTATATGCCAATACTTACACCAAGCTATCATCATCACTTTGTCCAACAAGACAACCAATCAGACCCTGCGATCAAACATTTCCAGACCTGTGGTCCTGGGAGAGTTGGCATTAATTAATCCATTGTTTATAGAATGAATAGCTACTGTAAGTTAGTGGAATCTGGGTTTTAAATCAAACTAATTCATGCAGTAATTTTCAGTAGGTTTGGAGCTCAAATTTTAATATTTATATTTACCTTTTCTATTCCAAGACTATGATCTATTTGTATAAAAAAATAAACGAGATATTTTTTTAATCCATGATGTGATTTAGTGATAGAGGCTTTTAGTTTTAACTGGATTTGTTTTCTAATTTAAAATAGCAAAAAACAAGTGCACCGATCAATTTTAAACATTATTTACTTACCTTATTAAATTATCTACTAATTATCAATTCTAAATAAATTAATATTCTTTAAATTTTATTATTCAAATTTTTATCAAATTATCTATTTTAGATAACTTATTATTTTTCAATTGTTATTCAAATTTTATACATTATTTATTTATCCTATCAAATTATCTACTAATGACCTATTTTAAACAAATTAATAAAATTAATTTAATAAATCATAATGGTGAACTCCTTAATTTTTTAACAACCTAATCTATATTTGAAACGTGATTTGCGATTAAAGTTAGTGATCAGTAGTTCAAGTTCAACAGTTGGAAGTGACGAAAACTGATAATACATTGAAAAAGAAAGTTGACCAAAAAATAACTAATTGAAATTAATAAAATAAATAATAAATTAAATAATCTAAGTTCTATATTAATTAATTAATTTAAATAAAATTTTATCTAAATAATCTGATTAATATTTTCAAAAAAAATTATCACAGATCGTTATTCTAGATATCAATTCATAACCCTCAAAGTTATGAGCAGATTCATCTTATTTACTTAGTTGCAATTGAAACCATTTTACCGCATGTTTATATAGGTACATATAAATGATAAGGTATCAAAAACAATGAGCTTTGACTTGAACATATAAATAATTAAATAATATTAATTTATATGTCAATACATTCTAAAATAAATAAAATTAATCTATGCATTGCACAAGATACCATTAGTAAAGAAATAAAGAATAAAACATAAAGAATATGATACAATTTGAACTGATGAAGTTCCTCAAGTAGTTGCAACCGAAGCTGCTGCACCAGAAAATGAAATGAACTTGTCTTAACTGAATTTGGAATTTCCAGATTCGTGAAGAGTAGAGAAGAACAGTCAGAAGAATAGAAGAATTAAGTGAATGAGGGTTTGTAGAGGAGAGATTTGTAGAAACTATTATATTCTCATCTATATCATTCCCATATGTTTCTGTCCTATTTAAAGATATCAAGCACAACCAATACATGTGACTCTCTGACCAGACTTAAGAGTAATTAGCTAACATTTAGTTTCTTATTTAGTATTTACTTAAACGACTGTGTTTCAACTCCACTTCAGGTAATACTAGATAGATCTGCATCAATACCAATCTCTTCAATCATCCTTGTCCTCAAGGATGAACATTGAAGCATAATCTTCTAACTTGTGAGCTTGTTCCTCCACAACCAAAACTTCCATTTTTGTGTCCTGCCTCATCTCATCTATTGTCATAACAACCTTTTGAATGCATCCTTAACCCATAAGGCTCAAGAGGGAGTTGTCATTTATTAAATTCATTAAAACCTTGACAGTAGCAAGAAGACAAGTTGACAAAAGATTGTGTTTTCCTTTAGCACTTAGAGAACAAAAAGTTGCATTAGAAAAACTCAAACACTAAATGGAAGGCCTTAGATCAATTTGAGATGCATTGAAGCTCTTCACAGAGAAAGACCAGTCCATACTAGAAGATTGTTCAAACGAATTGATGGAGATAATAGCTTGTTTATCCACTTTATAATATGCAATTAGAGCAAGGTTATCAACATTACTCATTTCTTTTATCTTTGTTCTGCATCACCTACTACTTGAGCAGCGTTGATGAAAGTGCCAATAACCCATTGAAGCTCCATTGAAGACATGATTATCCTTCATGATAACGGATCCAGCAGCTACAATTGCGTACTTTGCACTCTTAAAAACTTGAAGCTTTTGGTTTGCTTTGTTAGCAGTAACTCTTAGCACTGTCAAAATGGGCCAAGGCCCATTGAGCCAGCCCGGTCTAGTCATTTATTCAGGGCTTGGACCTCATTTTTGTAGCCCATTTAAGAAAGAGGGCTTTTTAGCTCGACCCATTTAGGCTTTGGCCTAAATAGATTTAGCCCGAGCTTAAATGAGCTAGCCTGTTTAATTTTTTTAATATTTTTAATTATATTAAAATTTTATTTTATTTTAATTATTTATATGTTTAACATTTTAATCAAAGTAAAATATATAAAATTATTTAATATTACTAAATTACTTCAAGCCAACCTAATGACTCACAGCTTCTTACACATGCTAGTTGGAAGGGGAAGAATACATCTACTTTGAGTAATGTAAGTCCATTTTTGTTTTTTAATATATACTTTATTTTAAATTCTCTTTTGTAATGACAATTAATTTATTTTGAAATGTCCAATAATATAGGCTTTCAAAAGATTTGAAACTATTCAAGTAGAAGAACCAAGATCTCAATTAGATCTTTATTGGATGGTTGAAGATTTAAATGTGTTGCAATGGTGGAAAGATCATAAGCCAAGATTTCCAGAGCTTGCAAGTATAGCTTGTGATATCTTGAGCATTCCAATAACAACAGTGCCATCAGAGAGTTCTTTTAGTATGGTTCTTGTGTTTTAAATAAGTATCAAAGTTCTCTAGATCAAAAGAACATGAAAAGTCTCATTTGCACTCAAAATTGGATTCTTGGTTTTGAAGGTAATGTTATTAATTAGTTGACAATTTTTAATCAATTCATAAATTTTATTTTTGTGAGTTATTCTATTGTTCTTTTTTTATGTTTGTAGATGGCGAAGTTGAAAAAGAATTGATTGAATGTGATTAACACTATGGAAGAAATAGATGGACATGGATCTGTTTATCACGTTTTTTATTTTTAATATGTTAAGACATGTTTTTCAGTATCTAGGTTTATTAAAACAATTTATATTATGCTTGTTAGACTATTAATATATAATGTTTAAATGATGTTAAAGACTTGATGGATTTGATACGAATTTATTTGATGTTTGTTTAATATTTATTCCAAATTTTATTTTGTTTATATACTAAAAAATGAAATTTTAATATAAATTTTAATTTTTCAAATTTCTTATATAGGTTGGCCCATTTAAGCCCATTAGCGTTTAGGGCCGAATATGGGCTTGCATTTTCAAGCCCATTTAACAAAAAAGGCTTTTTGGCCTGGCCCGTCAAGGCCAACCCGTACTGGACCAGGCAGGCCCATTTTGACAACTCTAGTAACTCTACAAAAGTACTACAAAAAATGCTCCAAATTACTACTTTCCATTTTCAAGACTTTAATGGCATGTCCAGTGTTATAGAGATTGCACCAATATATGCCAAAGTCATGTTGAAACCACACATTATTTTGATTCGCTCCAATATTAGCACCAAAATTTTCTTCAGCAGCCACCAACCCTTCTATTTTCTCAATACCATGTGACGTAGAAGTGTTGTCAAGCAGAAATAACTCTTTAACGTTCCTATGAAGCAAACCAATAGCAAGGGTGCAGCAAATACCATTTGCTGTAAGGCATATACAGTGTACTTGACAATAACCTCTTAGGCAACCTTTGGAAAATCAGAACCAAGGGTCAAACTTCCATAGAGTATCCTGAAGCATGACAAAGTGGTCATTTAGAAACTCATAGCAAGCAACTATCTGTAAACATCTAAGCTCTTGGCTGCAATCAAGTAATACACCAATAGGATCCACATTTGCAAGGAAATGTAATTGGCATCCTTTTGCAATTTCAACAACCTCAAAGCTTGTTTGGGAGCGATATGAACAAATAAAGGACTTAAGAAACTGTCACCAACACCAATTGCAATAAAATCCCTCAAGGGTTTCCCAGTAACTCCAACCTCACGATTAGCACTAAGAAATAGAAATTACCATATCGCAACACATAATTCAACTCTAAAGAAGTTTGCCACCTTTTATGTACCATGGCACTTTAAATCGTGCACAATGAACAATTGCAAATACTTTCCAAGGGTAGGAAAGCCTTTTAACACCTATATCACTACCACGACATTATTACCAAAAAATTTTCTAGTAGCTTTGAGAAACCTCAAGGATTTAGAAGTGAAGGTTAGGAAGCCATCTAAAAATTCACATAGCGTCAAAGTCCCCTCAAAGATCAATACTAAGGACTTTAAACGAACCATATCATTACTCCTCCATAATTCCATTATCAAAAGCCTAAACCCATAAGGGTCACTAACAACAACAAACTTATTCTCATATACACCAAAATCAAATAACCAGTGTGAATTAAATGAAATTTTGCATTAATTACCTACTTTCTTCCCCACATAATCCTCAAACAGCTCGTGGTAAACAACTGCTTCATACCTTTTCGATAGGTAGACCACGGAAGATAAACTTCCATTATCACCATTAATTGTCTCGATCAGAGCACTTTGTACCCCTTTCTTGAGTGAATCCAAGGAGTAGATTGAAGAACTCAATGGCTTAACTTGATCTTGATCAAGTAGATCTTCATAATTGAGCTTGGCATAATCATGGTCAATTATAATGCAATCGTGTAGTTTGCATAATTGAGCTCTGGTGTAATAGAGGGCTTGGAACTCATCTATTTCCTAACAATCCAATTCAAACACGGAATCAATATACTCTTCCTTTGTTTCTTCTTTTGCATATTGAACAACAAGATCGAACTTCTTTTCCATTCTAGATTTCTCAGATCTTGTAGCTACCAAGACATTATCAAATACCTTATCAATTTTTGCCAGTATGTCTTCCTTCAATTTACCAAACAATTGAGCCATTCTTATTTGAATATACTCCAGATCAACTTGTAGCATCATATGTCACTACTTATCCATTTTTTGAACAACTTCTTCAAACCCATCGCCACACCATCTGCCATCACCAAGAATCATCGACTCTAATACCTATTAATACAATTTGAATTAATGAAGCTCCTCAAGTGGTTGCAACTGAAGCTACTGCACCAAGAAAATGAAATGAACTTGTTTTAATAGAATCTAGAATATCTTGATGAGTGAAGAGTATAGAAGAATAGAAAGATAGAAGAATTAAGAGAGGGAGGGTTTGTAGAGAAAAGCGATTTGTAGAAACTGTTGTATTCTCATCTATACCATTCCCATACATTTCTATCCCATTTAAAGACATCAAGCATAGTTAATATAGGTGACTCTTTTACCAGACTTAATCTAATTAGCCAACATTTAATTTCTCATTTACTATTTACTAAAACGACAGTGTTTCAACTCCACTTCACCTAACACTAGATAGACCTACATCAGAATAAAGAAATAAGAAGGAATTAACAATAATGAGCCAAACAACTAATACAATATCATAGGCTTTAAAACTCATACAAGCTGTATGCCATGATAACATCAACATCTCATTTTGAGTCTAAAGCCCAACATGATATTCACCCAAAAATCGATCCAATAGGCCCATTCCCACATTTGAAAGCTTAACTAACTCAAAATTTTTAAAAAGCTCAAACTAATTTTTTTTGGTAAGTGGACACAAATGAATCCTTAAAGATAACAAAAGTCAGTGAAAATCAATTCAGGGTCAATTGTAAGAGATCTTTGAACTTGCTGCCAAGTTGGCCATCTTTGAAACCTCTATTATCAGGGGATGCCATGACTTGATGAAGACAAAGGTAATATCATTTGCTGTCAAATGTTGTATGTCTTCCATTACTGGCTGCACCTTCTAATGAACGATTGTCTGTTTTTGGATAGTTCTTCTCCACTTATCATCCCTGCCAAAACAAACAATAAAATGAGCTCCCAATTCTTTAAGTTTAAGAATAGTTTGTCTCAGGAGAAGAATCCTCGCTATGGGTTTTGTTGTGGTGGTCAAACTTTTGCAGGCAATGTATGTTTGTCCTTGCGGATCTCTTATCAACACGCTTGTTCCAATCCAATTGAATCTTGGTTTTCTTTGGATGCTAAGAAAAACTGACCATTAGGGGCTATCCTAAGTATCCCACCTTTCATGTGATATTTGTCTCATACTAATAACACCTTGTTTGTTTTCAAATTCCTAATTCATTTCTTTGTATGCTTTCCAAATATTGGACATCTGGGCTTTATGATGGAATAACACTCTTCTAGGATATGGTTTCGCTTCCCTAAAAACACATTCATTTCTATGAATCCAGATGCACCAAATCATGCTAAAGAAAGGGCCATAAAAGTTGAAAGCTTCCTCTGAGTTTAAGTTTCTGATTGAGAGAATCTTCTGAATCCAATCCCTGAAAGAATTAGGTTGAATATGTTCAATTCTGATTGTTAGGTCGAAACCGAACCATACTGCTCGTGCCAATTGACATTTAATGAATAAATAATCAATTGTTTCCTCTTCCTCATTACAAACAAAACAGAGATTGGGGATATTGATATTGCTCTTTTTGAGCTCATTCCGTACTGGAACGCATTGGTTGCAGATTTTCCAAATTAAATTGATCATCTTATAAGGCAAAGGTAGCTTTCAAATTTTAGGCCAATATGTGTTACTCTTGTCAGTGCTTAAAGATGATCTATTTTCCTCAAAAAGGAACCAATAGGCTGAGTTGACTATGAAGTCATCGGTAAAGTTGTGTTTCCATACCCATTTGTCTTCCCCACCAGTAACTGCAAAGGTTCTATCTTTGAGTTCTTCAATATTCGGATTTGCAAGGAAGATTGGTGCCAGAATAGAATTCTAATCATTCCATGAACAATCGATGATCTTCTTTATTGAAACAAGGCCTCCCCTATTTTCGTACGATATATTTTGTTTGACAATTCCCCCATTCTTAATAGAGGTTTCTTGACCTCCCTAAATTTGGACATGCATTCCTTTCATGCAGACATCTCTTCCAATGAGTATACTTTTCCAGATCCAGGAGTCTTCTTACTTTGGTTTTACCTTAACGAAATGTTTCTGTCTGTAATATTTATTGAGCAAAACTTCTGCAACTATAGAATTTGGGCCTGTTAGAATTCGCCATGCTTGCTTTCCTAAAAGGTCTTATTTATTAACTCAGTTTTCCTTATCCCCAGTCCCTCATTATCCTTCTGTGACGTCCCAGTCACCATACATTTACAATTCACCTTTTTCCATTTCCACTTAACTTGATTAGATTTGCTTGTTAATGTCAATCATGCTTTTCTTTCTTAAGCTTAATATCTAACAGCTCAATATGAATAATCCAATTCCAATAAAACAGACTAATGATACATGTATATATATATCATCCGTTTCCACAGGATCTTACACATCATCTTAACTTAAATCCCCTACATCTTATATTCAATAATGTTAGTTGTACTGTACCATAGCTGAATTACAATTTACTTTGCATAATTACATAAGTATACCTTCTATACTACTTGGGAAGCGTCTCTCGAAGGTAAACTTTCAAGATCCACTCGTAGGCTCTTCTATCAAGAGCGAGGGATTACTTCAGATAGTCTGTATGAAAAATGTTCGTAAAAGGGCTAGTTTACGCTCAGTAAGAAAAATATGTAAAAGAGCGTACTATGCCTCTATATGCAGTTTTTTTTCCTACTTGGCTCTATAATATCATGTAAAGCATTATAAAGCATGCATACATTGTATACTCCTTTCATGCATTGTTTACAACCATGCATATTTCTTTCAATGGTTTAAGCAAACATACTTTCTTTAAAAACATGCATCATCTTCTATCTTTAAAACATACTTTACATGCTTCTATAGCATAGCATGTTTCGTATACTTCTTCAAAACATATTTCAAGTACTTCTTTGAAATATCATTGTCATACATACTTACTTCTCTTAAAACATCTTATACTTTCTTGAAATCGTACATCATATACTTCTTTTAAAACTTCTTATACAAGTAAACCAGTACTTTCGATTTCTTTGTTCTTTGAAATCGCATATACATATAGTTTTTTTTTTGATAACATAAAAACTATCTGAAATTTTATGGAGTTATGCATTGCATCATCATCATCATCATCATATGGCGTACCCCGTAGGGCCAGGAATCCTCCCTTAGCCAAACATGTAATATAGACAGATTGGCCAACTGTTGGTGGCTACAGTTAACACTAGTCAGGTGTCCTTCTGTAGCGACTGAGGCTTGACTTATGGTTCCTCAGCCAAACATACATCATTTCAGGACTTGATCAAAGCCCCTATTAGAAACATGAGAGTGCATAATCTCAAAACATATGCCATATAGCTTCTTGCCATGACATTTCATACTTTCTGAAAATAGGTTTGAAAACCTCTTTTCAAAACAGGGCAGTCGACTGGCCTCATAGGGCAGTCGGCTGCTATTTCATACTTTCATTTATCGAAATTATTTTCATTTAAAATTCCAATAATTTCATCTTTGAAAATACATGGGGGCAGTCGACTGGTCCATATAGCAGTCGACTGGTTTTCAAACAGAATGCTTCTTAGCAAATAGCAGTCGACTAGTCATATAGCAGTCGACTGGTTTTCAAACAGAATGCATTTTTGGCAAATAGCAGTCGACTGTCCCATATAGCAGTCGACTGGTTTGAAACAGAATGCTTCTGGGTAAATAGCAGTCGACTGGCTTACATAGCAGTCGACTGGTTTGAGTCGATTTTCGAGAAACGGCGTTTTGGTTGTCTCTAGGCAGTCGACTTCCCTTTAAGGCAGTCGGCTGCCCCTAGCCTAATTGGTACTAGGAGACAAGTCCGAAAATATCATTTTTCCTGCATGAAATCAGCTGATGTTTCTTTCCAAACCACATACATATATCATAAAACATGCGGACATAGCCGCCTTATGTCCGTTACATAAATTTCTTACTCAATTTCTTCGAGAACACGAAATCACTTGATTTACCAACCCTAACCTTTTTCTTCTTCAAATCTGAAATCATCATATCAAAGCAAACCTTTAAGAATTTGCCATAAACATGTTATACTAATTCAGTACAACACCATACCATGAACATAATTGAACAAATCATCTTCTTCTCTTACCTTTTGCTAGTGACCAAAATCTCAAACTTTGAGATCTCCTCCAATACTTGGCTTCAATCTACCAAACTTCGGATATCACTTAGTCTAGTGATAAGGATCAATTTTCGTTCAACTAGCTGAACGATTTGGTTACTAAACAAGAGTGTTTATCAAGGGGAATAGGAATGGAAGCTTATGGAAACTTGGAGAAATGGAGAGAACGAGAGGGAGAGGGCTGGAAAGAGTGGCTGACGTTGGTGATGGCTGATGGGGATGATTCATCAAGTTCATTTAATGCTTCTTTATCACTTAATCATCTCATCCAAATTTCAGCCATACTTCCCTTGACCATTAACATTTGACCATTGATTCCCTTCTCTTTATCATATGACACATGTCTATTTTAATTACATTAAATGTCTGATATTTTAATTCTCTTCTTCTTCCATTCTCATATTAGTCACCTATATCATTTAACTACATAAAATTCTGATATCTATTTTATCATCATATCTATTTTATCATCATCCAATTAAATCCTTTCATCTTAACCTTTAACCATTATCATTTGACCATTCATTTAATTGGTCTCCTTTCTTCCATATAGCACTTGTCTTTGCTTACACAATTTTCTGATATTAATTCTTTTCTCATACCTCAATTATTTTCCTGATGTCCATTAAATTCCTTGACTATTTGACTTTCCATTTCATTACTTCTTCCATGTTCCATACATCATTTATACTTCATAATTCTCATATCTATTTACTTCATTTAAGCCAAAATACTTCACAATTATGGAGTAAGTACATGAAATTGGGGGATTTCACACCTTCCTTTTGCAAAGTGCGTCCCAATTTATAAAGTGTAGTTTCCTCTTGTTTTCCTCCTCTCCTCACTAGAAGTTCCTAATTATTTGATCAATTTTCTGACATATGGACCTAGGCGTTTTGAAGTAAGAAAGGGTGAAGACCAAGATTGAACTAAGAATTGATTTGAGAAAGGTTAGTCTCCCTCCTTGTGCAAGGCAGTGGACTTTCCATCTAGCTAATTTTTTCTTGGATTTTGTCCAAGCGAGGTTGGAAGAGTGCCTTTTTTGACCCCATTTTGCTGAATTCCATTCCAAGGTACTTTCCCAAACTGTCTGTGATTTTGACCCCCAGAATTCCTTTGAACCATCATCTTTTATTTATTTTACAATTTGGGCCAAGAAAGAGTTCTGACTTATCTGGATTGAGTTTTTGTCCTAAGAGATCATTGAAAACTTGCAACAATTTCTTTATGTTCCTTCCTACATGCTTGTACATTTGCTAAAGAAGATGTGGCTATCATCTGCAAAAAGAAGGTGCTTGATCGGAGGACTATTCCTACTTTCCTTAATTCCCTGTATATTCCCTTCATTTTCAGATCTGTTCATCATGATTGAGAGAATATTCTGGCCTAGAATGAATAAGTATAGCGATAGAGGATTACCTTGGCGTAGGCCGCAACTCGGGTAGATGGGTTATGTTGGTGCTCCATTAATTAAAATTTTATAACTTACTGTATTGATGCAACTTCCAATAATTTGAATCCAATGCTCTGGGAATTCCATGGTTTGCATGACATCTTTGATAAAAGTCTAGCTCATTCTATCATAAGCTTTGCTCATGTCGATCTTGAGAGCCCCAAGGCAACCATTCCCTTTCTTTCTGTTTTTAATGGTATTTAAGATTTCTCCTCCAATCATAATATTATTTGAAATGTTGCGTCCTCTAACAAAAGCATTTTGGAAGGGGATATGATCTCCTCCATTATTGTTCACAATCACTTTAGCAATATTTTTATAAGCCATATTACACAAGCTAATTGGGTGATAATTAGAGACTCTCTTTGGTGAGTTGTTTTTGGGATTAAGGTGATTAAAGTTTTATTAAGTTCTTTTAGTAGATACCTTAAGTTAAGGAAAGAAAATGTTGAAGCTGTAGTAAGTGGTCCCATAATATCCCAGAACTTATGGTAGAATATACCTGGTTTGCCGTCAATTCCCAGTGCCTTTAGGGGACCAATTTGGAATGCTGCTACTTTAATTTCTTCAACCAAGAAAGGCTTGTTAAGAATGTCTTTGTGAACAGTACTAAGCCTCCGTATGTTTAAGCTTTCTAGGTCCTAATTTCATGTCCTTCTATTGTTGATTGTGGATTGAACAGCTTCTTGTAGTGGAGTGTGAATGCCTCTTCAATTTTTTGGGGATCATCCTCCTAGATATTTCCTTCAACAAGAATACATGTAATCTTATTCCTCATTCTTCTTTTTGCAACCATGGTGTGGTAGAATTTTGTGTTCCTCTTAACTTGAATGATCCAATTAATTTTGGACTTTTGCATCCAAAAGAGTTGCTCTTATTCTTATAGCTTTTCTAGATCCATCCTCAGAGTCTTTTCTCTCTTGCATGATTTTTGTGATTCCAATTGTTGTTGACATTTGCTGAGTTCCTCTTCCAAATATTTCCTTCTTGTATTAAGATTGCCAAAGACTTCTTTGTTCCACATTTTCAGATTATTCTCGGTGATTTTCAGCTTCTGGACAAGCATATAAGATGGTGATCCTGAAACAATATGACACCATGAATTACTAACAATTTCCCTACATTGAGGATGAGTAATCCACATCACTTCAAAATGATAAGGCCTCCTCCTAAAAGTCCTTTGCTTTTCAGTACTGAGAACCATTATGCCATGATCAGAATATGTAACTGTTAGATTGGTGAGTGTTGCCTTCTCAAATTTCCTGAACAAGGGTGAGTTTGCAAAAGCCCTACCAACCGCTCCCAACACCTCTTCTCCTTCTTTATTGTTTGTCTAGGTCAAATGTTGTCCCTTTGTTGGAATCTCTGTCAGATTACATGATTCCAAGACCTCTTTTTGTCTATCTACACCCCTGATATCATGGTTTTTAAAGGACATCTTATCATTTGCCATAAGCACCTGGTTAAAATCTCCAAAAACCACCCAG
Organism: Heritiera littoralis; assembly: GCA_031772115.1. Lineage (NCBI taxonomy): Eukaryota > Viridiplantae > Streptophyta > Magnoliopsida > Malvales > Malvaceae > Heritiera > Heritiera littoralis. The sequence continues at coordinate 1,255,845 of JAPDPK010000111.1, read as the reverse complement.
CAATCCTCCTTCTTGACTTTATGGCCTAGATTTTGCAATTGCTCCCAAACAAGTTTCCTATGGTTTAGTTCCGGGTGACCATACGCACAAGTAATCCAGAAAGCATGCTGGCAATTGGAAATATAAGCTAAAATAAGATGTTTATCCTTAAACAAGATATTAACATCAATTCCGTCATCTCACATAACAAAAAGTCCCCCACTTTTCACTTGAATTGAGATCCCATTAGTTTTACTAAATCCCCACCTATTTGCTGATTGTCTTCCTTTATCAATTGTAATCCTAGTTTCCATCAGAAAACAAAAGTTTGGTCTATATTTTTTGATCAATCTTTGCAATTTGAGAATGCTAGGGGTTGATCCAACCCCCTAACATTCCAACTAAGGAGAATCATGGCATCTGAGGATGCTGTTGTGGGACAGCCTACCTGAACCCACTGCTAGACTCTCCTTCCCCCCGGTAGTTCGTATTATCCTTAACCTCAAGCATTTGCATTAGTCGACATACTTGTCTCCTAGAATCTGTTTCCTGAGCACTTTCAAGTTCCTCTTCCCTTTTCCTTTTTTGCTTTGACTGGTTACTAACTTCACGAGAAGTACTCTGTTGCTCCTCTCTTGGACTAGTCAATTTATCTCTTTGCTCTAGAGCACTAGGAAACTACTACCGTGTCTGTCCTGGGATCATTTCTCCTTCTTCTTCTGGATCTGATTCTATATTAGTATCTTTTCTGACTTCCAAATACATCTATCTTAGACTTTCTTCTTTGTCCTCTATCTCTTGAAAGTGATCACTGTTTTGCCTTCTTTCTTCATTACTCATCTGATCATTTTCCCTAATTTCTCGTGTTAAGTTGTCTTGTGGTCTGTTCCAAACAGAAATATTAAACTCACTTGTTCTTGTCTCATCATCAAACTTGTTTCCTATCTCCAAATTGAAACCTACTCAATTATTATTATGTACGTACATTTTGTATTTTCCATTCCTCCACTCACCCATGGCATTGCTTTTTGCTTGCTTATGCTCTGACTACTGTACTTCAATTCTTCCATTTGTGAACATGAGGTCTCCGTCTGGCAGAATCACCTATCTGGGAGTGTTGTCTGGTGGTTGCTCAAATTGATTCCTCATGCCATTACTATTAAAGATAGCATCTTCGCTCTGTGCAACTTGTTCAAAGAGTAAATCTAGTTGCTGTTGTTGCCTTTCCCATTCCTATTGAAGTTCATAAGGAAATAGAATCTCCAATGGAACAGGTTCTTCAGGATGATTGGTGCATTAGTCCCTCTTTCCTGGGATTCTGTTTTGGTGTCTATCCTCGGAATGAATTCAACTGTTGGGATAAAATCATTTGTGTTAAGTGAGTTTTCATTAGTCAGTGGTGGTTGTACAAGTTCCATCATAGCATCCATTTCTGGGGCTTGTTCTTTCGAAGCTAATGGTTCTTGGAGTCTGACCTGTTGTTGCCAATTTGTGTTCGTTTGGTTTAACCCTCTCCTTGTGAATTCCACATTTGTCATCCTACGAGAGCCCCTGTTATGAAAAGCCCTTATATTATTTCTGAAAAGAACGTTATAGAGGTCATGACCTATTTCAAAGCCAAAACGAACAGCGATTTCGTCCATTTGGTCATTTATCATTCTTTCAATCTCGGGATTTTGGTGCGAGCAGTTTGGATGAGTGTGTCCAATTATGCCACACCTTGTGCAGACCTTACACACTCTTTTGTATCGAAATTCTACCCATATCATGACCCCATCATCTCTCCTTAGCATGTAACCAGCCAGCAAGGGGAGCGAATGGCAGATCTATACACAAACCCGCATGAACCTTACGTTTCTTGGAACTACATTTTCCCATTCAACAGCTAAAACCCTTCTTACTACCTGTCCAAGCCTTTGTGCTACAAAAAGTCTTTGATATTCTAGAGGCAGGGCCTCAAATTTGCATCCAAATCGGCACCTAGGCTAGGTTCACTGTATTCAACATTGTGTTTGGCCTCCAGATATCCACGATAAGAAGTGCCCCATCAAGAGACCAAGGGCCTTCCTACCTTATGAACTAATAATCTAGTGGATTGTCAAAATGGAAAATGTAAAAATTCTGGTCTCTTCCTACAACCGTAACACATCCCTTGAGTCTCCAAGCCCTGTTTATAATGCGTTGGAGATGATAAGTTGAGAAGCGCCTACTATCATGTAAATAACCCATCAGGCAGTTCTGCCAAAACAATTTGCTTGATTCTAACTCCTATCTGCTGAATAGAACGATGGGGCCTTGCCTCACCTTGCCTTGCCAATGTTTTTACCTGGGGTTGGGGTTGTATTTCCACTTGGGTTGTGTTTTGGATTGAGTTATCACTCAAGGTGTCACTTTTACTACTATCAATCCAACTACATTCACGCTGGATTTTGGTTTGGTACATTTTTTACGGCTGATAGTGGTTATCTATCGAGATATAGTTTTGGATGTTTCCTTAGGACACTTTGGCTAAGCATCTCGGAGACATTTTATACGGGAAAAAACATCGCTTCGTTTCCTTCCGGTAAATGACTCTATTACTAGATTTAGGGTATTGATTGCTTTTGGTCTTCATCGATTGGGGATTATGGAGGAACTGGCAACTCATTTGAGAGATCAAAGAAGTGAATGATTAAGTTAAGCGTGAATAAGTGAAGAAAATTGTGCTAAAGATTGGATTTAGGAAAACCAGAAAATCAAGAAAGAAAAAAGGGTGAAAAAGGGATTGGAAAACTAAGGGTTTTCTAGAAATCTGTTGCAATGCCGAAATTTGGATTGTTGAGTCTGGGAAATCTAGCGTAGGTAATGAGGGGGATATTGTAGGGAAGCGAAAGAAGTAGAATGGAAAGATTGAGCTCTCTGGTACAAGAAGATTGCTTCACTTAAAGAAGACTCTCTATCAAGAGAATTGGCCTTGCTTATTTAATGCTTGCCACTCAAACTAATTTTTGAGATTTAGAATATCAAATTTTGAAATATAATCACATAAAATCAATATCAAATTTGAAATCTATAGGTTGAAAAAAGTTTCAGATAAAATCGATGTCTACAATTATTAAATAAAATTGTAGTTTATTTAAACAACAAAATGTCCATTCATAAATGACGTTGCAAAAGCTTTGCCTGAAACTAGAGATCATTTCTAATATACTTGAATCTTAGAAGACAAAACATTGAACCACAAAAGACTACATTTGAAACAAAAAATTGTAATCTATTTACATATAGTACTACAACTGTTTAATAGGGAAAACAAATCTTTCCATTTTCTATAAGAAATAACATTTTTCAATTAAATTGTATTTATACAAATAATAATATTAACTATGGTTACAAATAAAACCGTAGTCATTTACTACAACAACTTTTATAAAAATATAAATTTATATACTTTTAATTTCTAAAAACTACAGTATTTTGAAGATCGTACTTTTGGTTAAATATATTTAAGTAAAATGTGATATTTAATTATCTTAAACTACACTTTTTATATAAATGTAGTTAGAGCCATAATGTTTGAATTTGAAAGCGCAATTAAAATTTTAAAATCGTAGTTAAAGATAGTTGATTATGCTTGATTTAATTGACTGTAGTCTATTTTTTTTTATGTAGCTGTAATGTGTGACCTTTTTCTAATAGTGTTGAATAATTAAAATCGTAGTTAAAGATAGTTGATTATGCTTGATTTAATTGATTGTAGTCTTTTTTTTTTTTATGTAGCTGTAATGTGCAACCTTTTTCTAATAGTGTTAAATAAAATAAGATTTTAGTGTTTGTTTACTGAAATTGTTAATGACGTTGTCGTTTTTTACTTTTTCCAAAATCATAGTACATTAAGATAAAGAGCATTCACATCACAGTCATCTAATTGGAAATACGGTGAACTTTCCATTGGGCACGCAAAAAACGTCAGCAAACAATTAACTTTTCTAAATACATGAACAAAACAGATATTTCTACCAAACACTAGCATAAACCATACAATTTATTAATCAGATTGTTGTATATCAATGATGAGTCAAGAATTTTTCTTTCTTGATACATAGTAGAAGAAAAGACCCTACTAAATTTCGCATCATCTTCCTGCAAAAAGCTTTAGTGGTGGGTTCTGTAGCTCAAAATTTCAACTCTGCCAGCTTGAGTCACGTTTATTTAGCTAATGAATTACCACTTTTTTTTACTATTCATAACCCAATATCAGTGTGATAAACAGTAATTTCAAGAAGAAAATGGGATAAAAAAGTAAAAAAGTGGATATGAATAGAAGTTTCCCACTTTATAATCACTTTCAATTATAAGTCACAATGACGAATAAACCTTCACTTTCGCGACAATGGAGATAACTTCAACGACAATCAAAAGTTCTACCAAATATTTTGAATTTGGAGTATCAATACTTTTTGGAAAAAGGAACATGACGACAATGTAGTCACGTATAAAACCTCAAACACACGGCCAAGAGTACTGCCAAATTACATTAAATATCTCTTGTTTATGTGATTTATTATTAGAGTTTAGATATATATATATATATATATATGATACATTGATAATGTATAGTTTTTATACACTTTCAATCAATCATGGGATGACACCTCATATAGAGATTCTTGAAAATAAATATTAACAAAGTTTTTAAATTTATTTTTAAGGACTTATACAATTTTAGACTTTACTTATTTATGAGATGTCATCCTATAATTAAGTAATAATGCATAAAAGTTATATACTGTCAATATATAATATATAAACTTTTATTATTGTTGTTGTTATTGTTATTATTATTGTTGTTATTGTTATTACGTCGGTCTTGATTTTTATTCTAATATGTGCCAATGCTTGAAAAATATTTACATTATATAATTGGGTGACTTTCCAGCTAGAGGGGATGCAAGAGTCCATTGGAGTCATTTGCATTCCCATATATATATTTGCTGAGTTAGAAAGTTTTGAAAGAAAGAGAAAATTTTTATTTCCATCATTTTATAATTGTTCAACTTACGAAGGTAAATAGATAATCTTTCAATACTACTTAGTGAAGGTAGATATGCAAAGTCACCAAGATAATAATTGGATATAAGAACTGTAAATGATTCCTGAATTGAAGGGAGGATCTAAAGGAGAAAGTGCACTATCGACATCAGCAACGACGTGAAAATTCATGAGTCTTTTCAAGTTTAATAAATTATATAATAATATAATAATATGTACAGATATTGTTTTTGTCTCCAAATTCCAAAGGACCCACAATTTTTTTAATTTATACTATCATCCAAACCATATAATTTCAAAGAGAAAAGCAACTGCAAAAAAAAAATGATGGAGACGTGATACTTTCTTTCTCTAGATGGAAAGTAGTATATAAAAGATAATTTTAAAAAACATATGTTTAATGTAAAGAGGATCAATGATCGAATTATTTGTTCCAATTCAAAGATTTGTTATTGTTTGAAGGGATTTAAATATATATATATATATATATTAAACTTATTAAATGGGTTTGAGTTTTATTAAATGGGTTTGAGTTTGAGAAATGAAATTTACTGAAAAAAGAATTGAATTTGGATTCATTAGTTCAAGTTTTAGCTCGACTCCATCCAATTAGTTAATTATAGCTTTTTTAATTATTTTTAATACTAATATATTTTTTAATTACTGTTGATTTTTTTTGGAACAATTTAATTTAAGTTTGTGTTTTTGTCTTTAAATTCCCACGGACCCACAATTTTTATAATTTATACCATGACCCAAACCATCTAACTTCAAAGACAGAAGCAAAAGCTAATGAGCAATAGAGAAGCTATATTTTCTTTCTCTACATGAAAGTCAGTATCTAGATGATAATTAAAAAAAGAGTTTGTATATGATACACTGACAGTGTATAGTTTTTATATATTGTCAATGCATCAGAGGTTGACACCTCATCAATAGGCTCTTATTGGCAAATTAAAAAAATTTATTTATATTTGCATATAAGGACCTATTAATGATGTGTCAACCTCTGATGCATTGACAGTGTACAGAAACTATACACTGTCAGTGTATCATATATAAATCCTTAAAAAAAATACATGCTCAAAGTGGAATTTAACTTGATTTTTTTTGGGGACAAGGAATTTAACTTGATTAATTTATACGTTTTCTTTTTAAAAAATATTTTTAATAAATTAAATTTTGATTCTTTTTATCAAAAATCAAGATATTCATAAACACCAAAATTAACCAATAGTCCAATGCAACTATATATGTTGATAAAGTAATACGTTTATGACCTCGATTTTCTTCACCATTATCATTAAATAGAAAGTTTGGCCCCCAACTACTCCTTGATGCTGTCAAATTTATTTATTAATTTTCTTTTTTTTTTACACGTAAACTTAAGTTGCATATAAACTTTCTATTATCAATATTATGTTGAAAGATTTCTATTAATATGAACTAGTTAAGTGTAATTAACATCATAAAAATTTAATTTAGTATAAAGTGTGACCTTATATATGTAATGTATGTATACTATACATGTATTAATCAATAATAGATAGATATAGTACATGATGCAAAATATGAGAGCTCCTACTTTGGCACCAAAATATAAATGGTAACCCATTAACCATTTACAGTAGAGGAGAGTGCACAAGAGTAGTCACTCCCTTCTCTTTCACTTTTCTTCTTCACTAACTTTATGCTTTTTTTTTCTACAGGAAAACACTATGGAGTAGCAGCCATGAATCGGCAGACCTCTGGCAACACCTCCTCCTTCAGGTAGCTGTACCAGGATGGTGGTGGTATGGTGGGTTTTGGCTTTACCAATTTAAAATCAGTTTTATTTTGATTTTAGTCTGTGTTGGTGGCTTGGTGAACATTAGTTCTAACAATTGTATCAGAGCTGACTTACCTTAAGAGTCATTAACCATTTATGTTTGAAGGGAATTGCCGTTAAAGCTTCCATTTAAGTTTTTTCATTTTCGGGTTCTTGAAACCCATTTCGTTTTTTGGCGTATTTTTTACTTAAATTGATTGCTTGATTGTTGCATAATGTTTAGGAGTGAAAAAACCTATTTTATGAGGTCAAAACATGGCTAGAATGGCTATTTTCCAATCGGGTAAGGTCTAAAAACCTTTTTTTGCAAAAAAAATTCGAAACAAGTGAAGAAGACAATCTAGCACTTGTGCATGCATTTGGTTCTAGCGGAATCAAAATTAAAAAAAAAAAAAACCATTTTTCTACTTGGGCCCACCCATTTCGTTTTTTGGCGTATTTTTTACTTAAATTGATTGCTTGATTGTTGCATAATGTTTAGGAGTGAAAAAACCTATTTTATGAGGTCAAAACATGGCTAGAATGACTATTTTCCAATCAGGTAAGGTCTAAAAACCTTTTTTTTTAAAAAAATTCGAAACGAGTGAAGAAGACAATCTAGCACTTGTGCATGCATTTGGTTCTAACGGAATCAAAATTAAAAAAAACACCAAAAAAAATTCGAAACAAGTGAAGAAGACAATCTAGCACTTGTGCATGCATTTGGTTCTAGCGGAATCAAAATTAAAAAAAAAAAAAAACCATTTTTCTACTTGGGCCCACCCATTTCGTTTTTTGGCGTATTTTTTACTTAAATTGATTGCTTGATTGTTGCATAATGTTTAGGAGTGAAAAAACCTATTTTATGAGGTCAAAACATGGCTAGAATGACTATTTTCCAATCAGGTAAGGTCTAAAAACCTTTTTTTAAAAAAAAATTCGAAACGAGTGAAGAAGACAATCTAGCACTTGTGCATGCATTTGGTTCTAACGGAATCAAAATTAAAAAAAAAAACCATTTTTCTACTTGGGCCCTTTTTTATTTTGGGTATTTTGCTTGAACTCTTTTATGTCTTATGGGCTCCTAATTTATTTAGTTTGGCCATTGATGTTATTATTATTATTTTGGGCCACAAATTTTAAAAATATAAAAAGGTCATATTGTGTTATTTTAATGAGGCCTTATGATTTTATTTAATTTGGGTCAAAATAATTTTGTTATATTATGGTATTTATTTATTTAGTTATTTTAATTAGCTATTTAGTATTAAATTAATTTTTAGCAATTAAAATTAATTAATTTCAAGGTCATTTTGCCTAATTAATTTAGGGACCATATTGATTAATTAATTTTATTTGGTTATTAAATTTAGATTAATTATTGGTCATTTTGTATAATTAATTAATAGGTCATCTTAGATTATGGTTTAATTGACTATTTTGATTAATTAATTATGGACCATTTGGTTCATTAATCCTTACGCCGTTTTGATTATAAACAAATTTATTTAATAGCCATAATTAATTGTTAAGCTCAAAATTAAAAAGATATAAGTGAATATTTGAAGGAATTAATTTTGAGGTAATTTCTAGAAAATTTAATTGCCCATTAATTCATAATTCACTTAATTTTAGAATATACTTATGCCCATAAAATGTTATTGATAATTGGCCTAATTAAATGGGTTTAAAAAAAGTATTTGGGTATTTTGTTTGAGCCAGTTTACTAGATTTAGATCTACTCGTTTTGTTAATAATTTATTTAAACAAACACACTTTCTAAAACAAAATTGCCTTATTATTTGAATATTCACATTCATGTGAAGTTAATTAAATTAATTAATGTTGGACCTAAAATTACTACATATGCTTCAAGTATTTTAGGCGTAGTTAATTTCTGGTCAATTAATTATGTGAATATTCTTAAATTATAAATCATAAATTGGATTGACTAATACTTGCCTGTTGCAAGAATAGTCATGAAGATTTTCTGACGATTATTCTGATAACTTTAAGGACATAATAACAAGGCAATGCGTAGTGATAGTTGCATAATTTACTAAGATCTCTAGAAGTGGCAGTTCTCTCCTTGTCGGATTGCTTGTTGCTTCAAAAGATGCTTGGGTAAGAGAGGATTTTGGTTTGGATATAACATGATTTTCCTATCCTATCGATAGGTGATCATTCAGGTTTATATTCAACCAGTTTTATCTTATCCTCTATAATGTATAGTAGAATAAATATAATACTGTTTGAGTTATTCTACTAGCCTCCATTAATTTTGATTTTCTATGCAACTATCACATATGAAGTCTCTAGCAAGATCAAATTAGATAAAATGGTGTGAATAAGTCTCTATGGTTATGGGCATATTAAACTTGGAAGAAGCCCCAAGAGCTAATCCATCTTCCATACCCAATAGTGTGAGTTCTTTGAAGACAAAATATTATTATGGATTTTGAGAACACTCAAATAAAATTCTTTGATTATATAGGGTATATCATGAATGAGCACATCAGAGAAAGTGTTTCCAATCAATTATAATTAAAAAGTATTTATGGATATCGTTTAGAAATAGTTCATCATTGAATTGATGAAGGTTGTAATAACATACCAGCTCCATATCCGACAGATTGTGAACCACTTCCTTTTGGGATGGAGAGTGGGAGATCTTTCAGGTTCGTAGATCTCATTCAACATACCTTAATGGATAAAAGGAAGTATGGTATTTAAATATCAATAGTGATTTGTCATTTAGGAGAAAGAGATCTTTTGGGTTAATAGATCTCATTCGGCCCTTATGATGACATATGCCAATTTTACTGTCAAAAGCAATATCATTAAGAAGTCTCAATAAAATGTCATTTAAAAAGGAAGAAACTTGCCAAGCACACTTCCAATTTTGGTTCCACCAATTCCTCTAAATATCGATATGTCCTACTACTGTTATAAACTTGGACATAGAATGGTAGATTGTAAAAGTCTTCTAGATTGGGAGAGTGTGAAAAGGCATTTTGTTAGCCTTATTTGGATCCAATCTAGGAGATACGCCTCTAACTATTGGTGGTTGGATACCGATGCTATTATCGATAAAGCCATAAGCAACCAGGGACCAAATAAGGGAAAATAATTATGACTATAGGCAATAGGGTCAAATCCATGTTGAAAACATAAGAGTAACCAGATTGTTGTCATATTTATGGACAGTTTTTGGAACTATTGACAGTTTATACTTTTCATTCTAATAATGGAAAAGTATTTCTAATTAGTAACAATATGTACATTGATTCTGGCATTCTATGTGATAGATGTATAATAGACTTGTACCCCAATATCGAGCAAATTTTCTTCAACTGTGAATGATATGATGTTGATTCTGATTATGGTGGAATAGATAAGAAATCTATCATGTTATGACATAAGAATTAGGGACATTCTGCGTTTGGCACATGTAGAGATTGCATTAAATGAAATCTTGTTACTAGTGTTAAGGAGATGATTAGGAACTAATATATATCGACAATTGTAGATAATTTTCAAATATATTAATTAGTGGATATAAGCATTTCATCACTTTCACTAAAAACCATTTTAGTTTAGGTCATATGGAGTGAAAGATCTAATCCAATGAGGCCTTAAGCATTCTAATTGATTTCGCTGCATAGCTTACAAAAAGTAGGCTGCTTAAAGCAATGATCAAACAGAGGTGATGAATATTGTGGTTGGTATAATAAAGCTAGGCAAAATCATATACCTATTTTTTTGTTAAGTGCACTGCAAGATTATGTATTGACACCTAGTATACTGTGCTTGGAATACCGAAAGGAATGAGATTGCAGTAATAATCATTTGTACATTTTGATGTGGTATGATTTATATAGCTTACTCCAAATTTTTGAAATTTAGGTGGAAATTATGAAAACTGAAATGCACATTCTAAGTTGATCTCCAAGCAAAATCAGTTCTCGAATTCATCCCAAGTTGTAGTTAGACAAGAAGCCAAGTTTGTGCTGCTTTTCATATTTAGGGTTATAAAGGCAAAAGGTTTATAACCCATAGTTAAGAAAACTTGACAACAAAATTATCAGTGGTAATTCTATTGGTTATTGAGATTCTAGGTTATGGTTCTCTATCATGTTATGCCAGAATCATTAAGTCTGATAATGCAATCTATTTATTAGATGACTTAAAAAGTAGGAGTTGCAAACTTCACAAAGTCATCAAGGAAGTACATATTGTTATGTTAGTCCTAGTGTGTGAGAGCCATGTATTTTGGTACTGTTGTACATGTGGGATACTCACCACTGTTCAATTCCTGTGTATTTCACAAGTATGACCCTATACAGTAAGGTAGGCCTTACATGCTCTACAGTGTCTGGATGGATGTGAGTTCGAACAGATATTATTCGGAGAGTCCAATAAGCCTACGGTAAGAATTTGGAACCCAAAATCCCTTATTTAGATTTTTTTGGGAAGTGTGTCAACAATTTAGGAAATGACGATATAGGACATAGCCCGGATGAATTTTCGTTAATAATGGTCAAACTAAATGGAATTTTGATCCACTGACTGAAGTATGATATTTACATGAAAATAAGTTCTAGGTTATGTCAGTAGATAGATCAAGATGGTGGTAAAATCGAAATTTTACACGATTAGCTTAGTAGGTGTATTTTCATAATTTCACCCTTACGGTCAGTTGAACCTTAATAAAACTACCATCATTCATCAAAATATGTTCAATAATAATATTTAGTGATGGAATATGAATTTTTGGAGTTAAATTAATTAGTTAGAAAAATTATAGAAGTTAAAGTTCAATTTTGTCCAAAATCTTTTTAACCAAGGCATTTTGGTCATTTTGCCCCTAAATGAAGCTTCTAATTTTTTCCACATGCAGCATCTGGCCACTCCTCTCTTCTTCTTCTAACTTACGACAAGCTTCCATAGCCGAATTTTAAGCAAAAATAAAAATTCAACAAAATCACCACTTAAATCACTTATCTCGACAAAATCCCTTCCACAAAGTTGTTCTACACTTCATCCTCTACAAACCCATACCAATAGCTTATTGTAAAGTTGACAAAATGAGGAAAGGAGCACCAAAGCATTCGGCCAAGGTAAGCTTGAATCATGCATATGGTTTCTTTGAATTTTAATGGTAGAAAGTGATGAAACTAAGCTTATGGTCTTTTTGAATTTTAATGATAGAAAGTGATGAAACTAAGTGTCCTAAGCATGATTTTAGCATTGGTTTGGACCAAATCCCATCCAATTCTCACCTTAGGATTTCGGCCATTGAAGGATCTTCATGGTTTCATGTTGTTTGATGCATGTTAATGGTGCCAAATTAATGAAGAAACATGTATAAGCATGAATTTAGTGTTAGTTTGTTGAAAATGCTTAAGAATTTCACTATGTTGATTTCGTCCATGGCAAGGGGAGGATGTTTTTTTGCTCAATTTGCTGAGTTTAGGGTGCCATGAGACTGTAGAAATTGAGAGGAGACTGTTGGTGAAGTTGGAATTAAAATCGGAGTTGTGTAGGCGAAGTTGTGTTTTACCACAGGTGTAATTTAGACTGGTTTAATATTTTCTACTGACAATGTGGTAGAATTTAATAAAGGAAAATTTATTAAAAATTGAATTATGGTGAATAACGGTGATTGGTATAATGTTTTGCAACCTGGGAGTGTTAATTCACAAGTGGTGCTATCGGTGATATCAACTAAAATAGATAAGTAAAAGATGAGTGTGTAAGTTGTAGGGATACTGTGAATGCATTTTTTATCTCGAATTAATTTTATGAAGTGATTTAGAAATTAATTACTTTGGAATTGGTTTATAAACTATGTTTTCAGTGCATGAGGGCTAGGTTAGAAACAGCCATTATTCTACCGGAATGTATAGAAATTCTAAGGAATTAATTCTAATACTTTTAAATGATAGAAATAAATAGATTCCCAAGTGATTTCCATGTGATTTATTAAAATTGCATTATTTATTATTTACCAAAAAACAATATTTAAAGATTCATGTTTATGAATTTCAATTACGTGAAGGTACCAGCATATGTTTATTACTGTTCTACAGATAATAGAACATTTTCAGAAAAGAATACTGAAGAGTGAATATTTTATGAATTTTTATTCTTGAATTAAATATATAGTTTCAGCATATTTATTTATGGACTGATTGAAGATATTATCAGTGAAATTGATTTCATAAATGATATTTCTACTATACATCCACTGTTTTGAGATTGTTAGGCCACGTATCATGATCACGTGTCACGTGTACTATTACTGTTACTATTGATATTGTGCTGATAGACCCGCCAAGTCCTCAGCCTCCACTAGTGTCACCTGGCAAGAGTACATTGTGGACCCCATAGACTATGACCATATGTCTCACGTGTTTACTGTTTCTCCTTTTTTGGGATATTATTATAGCATGATATACCTTGGGTGTTGCCTGATCTCCAATATAATGTTACTATTTATTGTACTGTTTTGCTGAACTGGTTGCTGTACTGAATTGTTTCCTAATATTGAGCTTTTTAGATATTGTTTACCGTACTGTGTTTATCAATATCGAATTGAATATTATCACTGAAAGGAAATAATTATTTATTTATTAAATTATTTTGCTATATGATTTCAATAGCATTTTATATTGTTTGATATCAAATTCAACTTATTACTCCCTATAATCGCTTTTAGGAGCCGGGACACAACAGGTATTCTAAAATACCTCTCATACTCAATCTGATTTCCTAGCCGACTATAGTATCCTTCCTAATTTGTACTTTAGTGAACTATTAGGGATTAAATGTTTTAACATATAGATTTCATAGTATTAGTCTTTACATACGATTCTCTTACTGAGCACGTTAGTTCACCTCTTATTTTTCCACTCCACAAATTATTTGCAGTGATCGTATATATATCGTTCCACTAATTTTGGCTACGCTATAGTTCCCCGAGGTAGCTTCGATTAGATCCTGGAGGTATATTTATTTCCTTTCATATGTTCAGACATTATTATGTGCAGTACTACATTTGTATAATTATGTCCAAGGGATGTAGAAAGTGTAAAAGATACAGAAAATTATATTTTTGCTATAAATATGTATATCAGTTATCGATATGGTTTTATTTCAAAAGTGATTTACTATTGAAATGAGTGTGATAAAGGCATCACAGACAGCTTAACCATCCTACTATATGTGTGAAAATGGTTAAACACTATATATTACGGATCATGACAGATAAATTGGTATCAGAGCAAGGTTGGTCTGATGTTTATCGATGCCTTTATATCGAAATAGGAGTACATCCCATGTAGTACTGTATAGTTTGAATATATAAATGATTCAATTGACTGAAAATAGATTTGAATGTATGTGCTGTAGAAATAATGGACGTAAGGATACATGTAGAAGTAAAGGTCGCGGTACGGTGGAGCCGATTCTGAAGCTAGCACCAAAACCTGCACTTGCTCCACAGCTCGAGAGTCCAAATACGAGAATCTCGAGGGTGGAATGGATGCTAACAAATTTTATTTCGATGTATAATGCTGATCGAGCTGAGAGAGAAAAGGCAGTAGTAGCTCCAGTAGCACCACCCCCACTTCAGCCTACACCTGCATAGCCAGCTCCCGAGCCACAACCTACTCCACATTCAGAGCCCCAACCACCGGCAGCACTGCAGCCACCAGTACAGCCGCAACCAGTAGATATAGAGTTTTATTGTGATGTTACACTAGTGCGACAGTTTAAGAAGTTGGATCCTTCAAAATTTAAGGGGGATAAGGATCCATTGGTGGCTGAGCAGTGTGTTAATGCTACAGAGAAGTTATTTAAGTATATGTGGTGCTCGGAGACAGAGAAAGTGGGTTTGGCAATGTTCCAGTTGACAGATGATGCGGAGCACTGGTGGAAATCAACATAGACTGTTCTATTAGCCCAGCATCTAATGGTGACCTGGAAGGTTTTCTTAGAGGCTTTGGAATTGTGGAAATTGTGGCTTTTGGCTGGTATATTGAACTGTGTTTGAAGTGCAGGAAGGTTAGGCAAGTAGCAGCCATTATGCTGCTGAAATTTCTTAGGAATTTTATAAAAATATCATGAAATGTTTTAAGTGCATGATTTAAATGAATTTCATAACTTTTAGCATTTTATTTAATATTTTTTCATAAAATAATGATTTACGAAAAAACAATATTTAAATATTCGTGTTATTCAAGTTAATTAAAGCGAAGTTATCGATATGCTCTCATAAGTGTTTTACAGTGTGATAGAATGTTTATGATAATTATCACTGAGTATGAATATTTTATAGATTGTTTTCACTGTACTATTCACTATGTTATTTAAATACCTTTATAGATTGATTAAGATTTTATCGATATTTATCAAATGCCTTAAAGGTATTTATACTGTTTATAAACTGTTTTGAGACTGTTAGGCCTCGTATTATGCTTACGTGTTACTGTACTATTACTGTTTCTGTGCTGATTGATACTAATCATATCATCAACGTCTCAGTTGTCACCTAATCAGTGCACATTGAGGACATTTATAAACTATGACCATATGTCTCACGTGTTACTATTGCTGTTACTCCCTTTGAGGACTACTATTATAGCATGATATATCTTGGGTGCTGCCAGGTCTCCACTATACTGTTATTGTTTACAGTACCATTCAACTGAACTGTTTGCTGGTACTGAACTATTTACTGTTACTGAACTGTTTACCGTACTATTTATTGAACTGTTTATCGTACTGTGATGATTGATATCGAACTGTTTACTATCACTGAAATGTGTTACTATTACTGTTAGTTTCTTCAAGGACATCCGATATAACTGAAACAAAGTGTTTACTGCAGTGTTTACAGTAAATAGTTATAAATTGTTTATTTTTTGAAATATTTTACGATATGATTTTTATATCATTATTATACTATTTTCATATCATTATTATACTATTTTCATATCAAATTCAACTATTACTCCCTATAGTCGCTACTAGGTTTCCGGGACACTAAAGGTATTTTAAAATACCTCTCATACTCCATCGAATTCCTAATCGACTATAGTATCCTTCCTTTGTCACCCCTAGTACACCGATAGGAAAATAAATGATTTTATACATATAGATTTTATAATATCAGTCTTGCATACGATTCTCTTATTGAGCACGTTTCGCTTACCCTTTATTTTTCAGTCCACAGATTATTTGCAGTGACTGCTTTGATATACCATTCCAAGGACTAGGCTGCATTTCGTTACCCCGAGGCAGCTTGTTGAGGATCCTGGAGGTATATTAGTTTACTTTTCTATGTTCAGACGTATTTGTACAGTATTATCGTTATGTATATTATAAACAGGGGATGTAAATATTAAAGGAATACTGATTTTGTAAATATTTCTATTTTGTAAATTAAATAAATTACTTTTGTAATTTGTTTACTGTTTAAAGCACGTGTGTGATAAAGACATCGCAGATAGCCGAACCGCTACTGTATGTGTGAAAATGTAGTAAATACTGTTATTACGAACTGTGACACATTGACACTATATAGAGATTTTACATGGTCAGTGTATCAAATATAAACTCTTTAATAAATTTTAATAATTTATCTAAAATCTAATTATTTCAAATAAAATTAACTGAAATATTTTTAATTTAAAATTAATTGAAATATTATACAGTACTGATTCATTTAAAATAATTAATACATTTAAAACAATTAAAATAATTCAACATATTTTTTAAAAAAATTAAAATGCATAAATAATACAAATTTATATAAATATATATTTAAATAAAATTAATCGTGCATCGCAGGGCATAGCAAATTAGTTGATTTTATATTTTGTAATATTAATGAAAAAAAAGAAAAATATGATTAAATGTTACGTAGTAATTTAAAAATTAAAAAATGTTGTTATGGTTTAGAAAATAAAAAAATTAATTGTAATCATTAACGTAAGGTTTTGTTATATTATTGCATGTAATATATAACATTATTTACACTGATTTTAATATATATTTATATAAATGTTATCTTTTAGAAAATAAAAAAAATTAATTGATAAAAACTATAAATATAGATGTTATATTTTTAATCTTAATGTAGATAAAGATAAATGATACCTAATTTTTATTTAATTTTAATATATATAAATATAAATATTTATCTTTTAAAAATTAAAATAAATAATTAATTTAAAGAGATAATTGATTTATTTTGTATTTTTAATATACTTATATATTTTTTTAACTTGATAATTTTTTTTTATTTTAATATATTACACGTGTCAAATATTTAAATTATCAACATAAAATGTTTTAGTTGTTGTCAAATGCTTTGACTTATATATACATATATATATATACACACATACATAGACACACGATTATATTGATTTTAATTTAAAATAATTGATAAAAAAACTAATTGAAAAGACGAAAATATTTAATATTTAAAAGATAATTTAGTAATTTTATAACGTAGAACAAAAATAACGAGTGTCAACTGAAAAACTACTGGGGAATCCTTTCATATATAAATATATACATATAGATTTGTATCTATAACAAAAATAAAAAATTGAAATTTTATATTCATGTCCTATAATTTATTTATTAATTTTTAATAATTTAAAAATATTGTGATAATAATTTTTAATTTTACTATGCTGTAGTAGATAATTTTTTAGTTTTTTTTACTGACCAAAAAAAGATACTTTTCTTTAAATTAATAAAAAAAGGAAATTGGCGCCCTTTTGGTCTGAAACTGAGAGGACTCGATCAAGGGCGTCACATCAGCCCAATAAAAAAAAAATTTATTATTATATAAAATAAGCTGATGTGACGTCGTTTATCGAGCCCTCAATCTTCCGTTGCTGTAGCAGATGCATTCTTTGCTTTCCTGGAGTCTTGTGAGAACTAGAAAAGATTGCTAAGTTAGAAAGCTTTCTTAAAATCTCTCAATTTTCAAGAAATAAAAATAAAAAAGCCCCCAAAGTCTCCTTTCTTTCTCTTGGAAAATTGGTACATTCTCTGTTACTCTTCTATTCTTTTCATTTTTGAAACTTAAAGAAAAGCAAATACATTTTTAGAAAATTTTGGGTTTTGTGAGAAAGTTTTGAACTTTTCTTGATTGCTTTAATGGAGTTCTTTGTTCGAATCTTTTTATTGCTTAAAATTTCCGTTGGATTAAACTTTGATTATTTGAAATGTTGGGAAAAGGAAATTATTTTTTCTATTCCTGATGCAACATTCAAATTCAAATTCTTTTTTGAAAAAAATGTGATTTTTTTTCTTGGAAATCATGTTGCTTTAATCTGTTTTATCGATGCATGCAGTTATTGGGTTACAATTTGTACAGTCCGATAAGCCTTAGAGAAGGAAACATGGGCGTTAATTTTGTAATGTGATTTTTCTTGTTTAATGTTTGAGCTTAATAGCGACTTAGAAACCTTAAGAATTGAAATCATATCTGTAAAGTGTATGCATTTTGGCATTAGGTGTTGCTTTTTGTTTACATGGACTGTTGTCAAATGTGTAATTCAATAGGTTTCTTTTGATAAATAAACCCTAAAAAGATTAACATGTTGATTTCCACAATTTTTTTGGTGCTGTATAGGTATGATTGATTGAGGAGAGTAGTGCTTAGGAAGAAATGGACACCTCACATGTCTGTCCAGCAGTGGATGCTATACAAGAAATTTTGGACTAATTGGTTGAGCCTATGCTACCTGCTAAAAATTCGAATCATGAAACTCCAACAATAGATAAACAGAAGGCGGTCGCAAAACAGGTCCCTTTCCTTACTTCGAATTGAGCTTGTATTCTAAAGTCATTTTTTTCATGCTTATTCATGATCTGTCACATGTTGTTCATGTCAGGGGATCTATGCCGTTTTAATAAGTTGAATTTCTTTATCTAACTAGTGATAGGGATTTTTATGCTTTGATATTACAATCTTTTCTGTAATATTGGATTTTTGGGGAAGAAGAAGAAGAACAAATTTAATTCGTTAGGTACAAATTTTTGGGTTCTAATCGTATTATATTGTAATGGGAGTGTGACTTTAACTGACTGTATTTGTTCTGGATTGTACACTTTTAATGCTTTGTTTACATAAAATGTGAACTCATCTTAAATTTTACTTCTAGAGGAGGTGCAAAAAGGTTCAATAATTGTCTAGTGGTGCTTTGTTTGGAATGAGCTGGTACCATGTAGGAATTATGAGTAGAAGAAAGTTTAACAGTGTATTTGAATGAGAGATTTTGAAATTATGAATTGTTTTGAAAAGAAGGTATTTTAAAATCCATCAATTAAAAAATTTGAAATTTATAATTGTATTGCTTGGATAAATATTTTTTAGAATGGAGTTCTGACTATTAGAATTTGATGAAATAAAAAATAATTATAAAAAATTAATGATATCGGATATAAGAAAAAGAAAATTAAAAAAAATGCAATATGGTATCATTAGATTTGTAAAAATATATAGATGTTATTAATAATATGAAATGTATATTATATTTAAATAAAATGGTATTTTTGTTTTGAGTTTTATATTTAATGGTGGTTCATGTGCAACAGAGTAAGGAAAGATTTGGTGGCATTTTGAAAAGCCACTTATTTAGGTAGATTTTCAAGAAGGAATTTGAGCACTCAAATTCCCTCTTGAAAAATTCCTATTAAATTTTGGAATTCTTCATTTTTTGTTTTTTTGTGAAACAAGGCAATTAAATTT